>VDFB02086081.1:32507526-33189294 GCA_007258455.2 Sequoia sempervirens | reverse complement strand
GGATGTCAATAAAGAGGGAGCACATAATGTTGTCAATGATTGTTCTAGGTATTTGTTTACATCAATTTTCTTTAACCTAGTTGCATCTCATTTGTCTTATTTGTTGCATAATGACTTATATTTTTTTATTCAATAGTCATGTACATTAATTTATATATATTGCAGTAAAAGTGTTATAATAATTATGTAATGTTTATGTTGATTCAACTAGGTAAGTAGCAAGTTAAAGATATGAATGTATATGTTGAGCCTCTTATTGATGACTTACTATATTTATGGAATGGTGTCACTATGTATGATGTCTCCAGACCAATAGGACAAAGACAGTTTCAGTTCCATGCAATGCTTGTATGGAAAATTCATGATGCCCTAGGGCTAACACATTTTTGTGGTATGTTATAATGTTCGACTACACTTTAAAAATATTTAATTTGATGAAGTAGATATCATGCATATTTTTAAAATAATCTATTCATTATATATAATGAAAAAATTTGACATATTTAATCCAATTATATATCATCTTGCATGTCTTCAAACAAAGGGAAAATTTGCATTTCCAATTTGTGGTTGAAAGATGAAATCTCGTTGTTCAACAAGTTTAGGAAAGCAGGTGTTTGATGAGTATAGGATCTTCCTCCATAGAAATCATAAGTAGTGAACTACTGAAAAACATCTTTTCAATGGGAAAGAGGAGACTACATCAAAACCATGAAGAATTTCACCTCGCCTATGGAAGTTAGAATATAATAGAATTGATCGTCAAGGTTATACATTAGATCAAATTGTTTATCTATCATATATGATATGTTTTTAATTTATATTTTAATATTGTGTCGTGTTTACTCATATTGTAATTGACAATGATTATCGTTGTTAATTTGTTTAACTTATATGCTTCATGAAGGTCATCAAGGCATTAATGGTCGGCTTCCACAGGGGCTGTAAAGTTATCCCAGACAATTTAGTAGGTTTCCCTACTATGAGCAGCTACAAATTGTGCATTTGTTTGATACAATGCATATCAGAAAGAATATAACAGAAACGTTATTGAAAATATTGGATGGAAGGCATGACAAAGAAAAAATTGTCAAAATTTGTACTGACATTCAGGAAGCCAATCATGCAATGAAAAATGTCATTCAATTAAATAGAGATGGATATCAAATTAATATAAGTTCCCTTCTTTGGTTATTAACAGAGCAACAAAGCAATGCTATAAAATAAGTCATACAAAAAATTCAATTTCCCACAAGATTTGCTGCGAACATAAACAATATAATAACAAAGAAAGGTGAATTTTGGCTAGGGATGAAAACACATGATTGGCATACCTTCACTAAGGTAATTATTTTGGTATATTATATACACTTGTAGAATTCATGTGCTTTTCAGTGTATTATGTTTACTACTTTTGAAGAAATAATGAAAAGATAATTTTATAATTGTTGCAGTACGTTCTACCTCTATCTCTCCCAAACAACTTTGACAACAATATTAAGAAATTTTTATATGATCTTAGAAAATACATGAGGTAATTAGTGAGATTTGTTCAATTCAATGTATACATCTTATAATTGGTATTAGTTTTACTTGTTATGTAATATATTATATATTTTTGTTAAATCTCATTAATATATTTGCACCTTGAATCACTTGTAGATGGCTGTCATCCAAAGAAATCCATAAAGAAGATATAAATTATTGGAAGAGAAAAATTCATCGTCTAATTTGTGAAATACAAAAGTGTCTACCTTCAACATTTTTCAATGCACAAGAACACTACCTTATACACCAAGTTGAGGAGATTGAATTGTTTGGACCTATACACACAAGGTCAACGTGGATGGTTGAGAGGCACTTGAAATTTTTGAAGGCTTTGGTTAGACAAAGAGCACATCCTAAGGGTTCTATGGTGGAGGGATATATGGTATACTAGAACATGGTTTACATTAGTGAATATATTCCTAAGTTTGCAGCAAAGATCCATGTAGATCGCATTTGGGATCCCAACTCCATTAAAAAATTTGAAGGGGAGTACCTATTGGGGAA
The DNA here is from genome assembly GCA_007258455.2 of Sequoia sempervirens. Lineage (NCBI taxonomy): Eukaryota > Viridiplantae > Streptophyta > Pinopsida > Cupressales > Cupressaceae > Sequoia > Sequoia sempervirens. The sequence continues at coordinate 33,187,242 of VDFB02086081.1, read as the reverse complement.
AGGTAGATTGAGAAAAGTGAGAGGTAATTATAAGATGGTCATGGAGATTAATTGGAATACATTTTACATATAGTTTTTATGTATATTATACTTATTTAATTTTTCATCTTCAATATACATCAATTATAAATTAAGGTCGTATATTGTAATATTTAACTAATTATACGTCATTTCTGAATTTCAATATTTTTTTTGGTACAGTTGGTCGAGAGTGGGATGCACTACATTTGTACATTGCCAGCAATCTTGATTGGATGACGGTATGGATTGAATGATGTCAACAATCTGGTCACGCATTAACATGGGAAGGTGTGGCTTCATTGGTTAAAGAAGCTCATCGTAATGGAGATTCCAATGTTACATAAAGGGAAATTGATTTAGCATATGGTTTAAGAGATAAAAAGGTATGTATAAATATATTAATCACCCATATTATTTAATCCTTTTCAAGTATATTGATGTATATGTATCTTGAGATTTTTTTCTTTGCATACATTTGGCCAAGAATAAATATGTTTATCAACTAACGATATTGCAATAATTTTTACATGTTTGACATATTGCAGGTGAAACACCACAAGGCTATGTGGTGCAATGGTCATAAATTTTGAAACAAAATGTTGGATGACATGAAAACTTGTGATTCTGGTATAACTGCAGTCTTTCAAGTGACTAATGTTTCGTCTAGAAGCAACATAAATCCAGAAGTCTCAGAAAATCGATACTATGGGATTTTGGATGATATACTTGAGTGTGACTTTAAGTCCTTTAGATTAATTTTGTTCATCGTCCTATGGTATAGGCTACGATTGAATGAAAATGATCCTGAGAGAAATTTTATTGAACATGATAATGGATTTACCATGGTTAATACAAGGTTGATTGAGCGAGGAAGGCCTGATCAATCAACCTTTATGGTACAGGCTATAATTTAAGAACTTTTATTGAATATGATAATGGATTTACCATGGATTTAAAGGCAAAGATGAACAAATAATAAACTACATAAATAATTACAACTTAGATCTGTGCCATATATCCATTGCAGGAGTCAAATTCATAAGCATCTAGAGGTTTATAACAAATTTAATACATCACATATAAGATCCCTGTCAATATTGCATTACAATTTCATCAGTATGCATTCTAACCCAGGACTACTTATCAAATCCTTATACATCACATATCCTCCTATAATCCCATTCAAGCGTTTTGATTAATTCCTTGAATTAAAGCTAAAATAGAATCATACACACCACAACATTGAGCTAGATAAAACAACCCCTAGTTATTTCATTGAAAGTTCAGATATGCATGTACAATGGAGAGACATGAGTTCGAATTTTCATTTCAACTCAAATGCTAGTACTGCTATACAACATTAAATTTCTATGAACTCAAAACCTGTTACATAATGACTCAACCTAAATTGCATTTCTCTAAAACTATTAGACTTTACAATTCGCTCTGCAACTTCACCTAGACTCAACATAAATTATCTAACTTGCTAACCCGTACTTCTAGCCTTGAAATCCTTCTTATAGAAAATGAAGGATAGAACAAGCATCGGGGCAGAAAGTACAACTTTCACCAGTCAATTGGAGCACCTGATGATATTCCAAAATTTATTACAACAGGCACCAACTTGAAAAATATTCTTGTAAAAAAATCGTTACAATAGCAATCATCCTGGAATATATTATCATTCATCATGTCGGTGGAGGAAGGTTGATGCAATAACAAAAAACCATGCGAAACCCACACCAAGAAAGTCATCCATACAAAACTGGAAATGATGTAACCGCAACATCTGATTTGCCAGTTGTCAGTAGCCCACTCTTTTTACTCATCATCATTCAAATACTTAGCCACCCACCTCTAGTATTCTTTGTCAGTTGGTCAGTCAAAATTAATCACCTCATTTACCTTTGTACTATAAGGCATATACTTTACCGCTACCTGATTAGCATCTCTTTCAAAAGATTCTAAAAATGAGCCGGTACCAATAATCTTATCCATACAATTTACCAACAAATCATAATATAAGTCATCACAAATTATTTTTATTTAATTATTGATGACTTTACTTGCTTGATTCTTCTATTTTTGGAGTGTTCTAATTTCCCCCTACTCATTAGTTATATTAGGTAACAATGTGTTACCCCAATCATTGAAGTTCTTTACCAATTCCCTAATCTTCCTACTTAGATCATTTGGTAAGGTTTGAAAACCTTGCAATGATTTAACTAATATATAAGTAGGCTTCAATGATTGGGGCCTATTATTTACATCAAACCTTGAGGCTTTATTCATAACATCTAGATCATTTCCCCTAGGGATCTAATTTTGAATTATTGGAATCACTATCCCTTGATCCCTATCAATATTCTTTATTACTTCAAATAGAAAAGAATAAAAAATTGTATAGAGGGCAGTTTATTATCCACCTTTTCATTTAAATGCTCCAAAACAATAGCAACAATTTATTTTTCTTTTGAAAGAAAACCCTCCTCTTTTACCCTTAGTGATGTCTCTAATTGATCAATCTTCTACAGGAGCTGCCTCTTTCTTGGATCAATAAAGCACTATATTTCTTCATCAACTTGTTCTAGAGGAGGGGTAAGAGTAGGATTTTGAATGGGAGACCCTGGTGTAGAAACATTTGGAGAAGCAGGAGGCATTGACCCTATTGTGGGAGGTGATGTGTTGGTTCCTGGAGCATTGGATGTTTCCCCAATATGTCTATACTTGAACCTTTCTACTTCATCTTGCAACTCAACATTCCTCTATTGCATTTTACAATATTCTTCAATTAAAATATTATACTTCTCCATTAGACTCTTTCTTTCAGCCTCCTCCCTTTTAGTAGTCTTTTGAGCCAACTTGGCCACGTTCATAGTTAAAATAGTGGCTTCAATTATTGTAGTCTCTAAATCCCTCTTTATTATTAATCTTCCTTTTAAATTTGGATTAATATCAGCAATGTCTGGCTTTCTTCCTTGTGGAGCCAATGCCCAAATTGCCAAGGTATCATATTCTTCACTGAAGGAAAAGTTTTGTAATGCTGCCTTAACTTCTTCTTCAAAATCCTGAAAAGGATTCTTAGACTTTATAATGGAATTGAAAGCCACTGCATTTGTGATGTCCCATTCAGGAAAAATCAAAACACCAACCTGATTCACTAGTTGTCTTCCTTCTTCAGGAGTGATGTTTTTGAACTCTTCCATTAGTTCAACTTTCACTTCATCATTCTCTTGATCTGACCTGCCAGGCCTTAGTTCTCTTTTCTCCTTGCATTTATTTTGATATTCCTCAAATTTCATCCTCCATTCCAATTGCAAGAAGACAGGAGTCTTTACAAATGCATTGTCATCTAAGAACTCCTTGCAAGCTTCCATTCTTGCATGCTGCACACTCTTACCCTTGATATCCAAATCAGATAGAACCAATTCAGTTGACCTAGGAGGGGATGGTATACCAACCTGCATGTCTTGATCAGTAACAATAATTTCATCTATGAGATCCTTAGGTAGTTGATTAGTTCTTTTCCTCTTAGGGCTTGGCTCAGGTGGTGGTGATGGGGAATTGCACTTTGGTGAATATTTTAATTCAATGATTTTGACAGCCCTAGGTACTTTGAATTTTGGTCCTGGTCATGAAGGCACCTTCATTATTTTCTTCCCTTTTCTATCTACTTCTTCCTCATCACTACCAGTATCCCTTTTCCTCCTATAGATGAGTCACCTTTCTATAGGCTAACATACTGACCTTGTTTTAATTGGCATATCACTTTGTCCTTGCATATCCAGACTTAGCCTTAAATTTATCTTTTTGGTTGTCAAGGTTTCCATTATCTCTTTGAAATTATTTATTAAAAAATTGTAGTGCCCTCCGTTTCGGTCGTCGTTGATGTTAAGTAAATTGTTGTTGGTAATGTCATGATGATGTGGTGATTTTATTATTTAATTTAATTTTAAGGTTATGAGGTAACACTAATAATATGTTTGGATTTGATTAATAAAATTAATTTAATTATAAGGTTACCTGTTTCATTTGGAATTAAATAAAGAATTAGATTCAATGATAAACGTCAATTTAATTATCGTTGGGAGTTAGTTATTTAAAATAATCAGATTAAATGAGGAAAGGTAATTATCACTTAATGATTAAATTCAATTAATAAATTTAAAAGTGATAAAATATTAAAGAGGATTAAATATTAAAATTGTACTTAAGTTTAAATAAATTACGGTAAAAATATTTATTCAATTATATTTTAATTAAAAGTTAATTATTTATGAAAATTTGTTTTAGTTAAAATTTAGAGTTAAGTGGAAGTAATTTAAAATAAAAAGAAGTTATTGGTTGAAATTAAATAAACTAAATACATAAAGTAATTGTTAATTAAAGTGAGAAAATATTAGAAAGGATTAAATATTAAAATTTTACTTAAGTTTGAATGAAGGTAAAAATGAGAAAATCCAGTAAAAGTTGGTACCTAATTATAATTAAATAAACAATAAGCATGCAAATAAATATTATTTGAAATTCAAGTTCGGTTTGGGGAAGGTGAAAAGTCATTCGGTGGTTGGGAATTCGTTCTTGGTTGGTAACTGACGAAGAAAGAAAATAAGAGGGTGATTTTTCCGAATGCCAAGGGGGACTTTGGGAAGAGAATTGGCAACCTATGAAGAGAGGGAGGAATTTTACTGAAAGCAATTTCTAGGAAGGAAGGAACAAGAAAAGAGATTTTTTTTGAAAAGAAAGAAAGAAGAGGAATTCAAAAGCGAAAGCGACTTCCAGGTTTTCTTTTAAATATTTTCCTTACAAATAGTGAATAGATGTTTTCCTGTGAAAGATTTCCTTCTTCCTTGAAATCTTTTGGATGCCAACTTCAAAATCTAGCTGAGTATTTTAAATGTTTTATTTTTCGGGCTGTACAAATTTGTATTTTCCTTCCTTTCATTTTATATATACTTACATAAATATGGTATTCGATATATGTATTTTGAGACTGTAAACTGTCTGTAAATGAACTGTTTCCTGTGACTCTATTCAAACAGTCTAGTTGTGTCATCCATAACATTTTTTATACAAACTAGTTTGCTGGTAAATTTAAAGGGTTTCTCCAAATTCCAGTTTTCTTTTTTGCTGTCCAAAAATCTCAAATACCCAGATTATAGTTTTGGCGTTATGCTTAAAATACGAGGCTACTGTCAAGCTGCTCCCTTATGGTTGCGTTTTGCTGATAATAAATATAATTTATGAAGAGTTAAATTAAATTTTGGTCTGCTAGTATGATAGGTTTTGAGATAAATAGAGAAATAATAAAGATGTTAAGGGTTTATTATTGCATTTTGTTAATTATTAAACTTAGTGGTTAAAATAAATTGATTATTAGGGAAGTAATACTTGGAGGGAAATGATTTATTTATATTAAAAGAATTGAATAAATAAAATATAAAATCAATCATAAGTAAAATATTAATTTTATTTAGGTTAAGGTTGTGCCGTGAAGGATTAGATTTTATCCCAGCTAGATAAATGATCTCTTATTTTAATCCTCAGCTGGGGACCCAATGGGGTGCTTGGCACGTTCCACCCGACCATGTGAGTCCGAAGACCCACCCCCCGTGCTAGGAGCTAACAAGAAAGAGACCTCAAGCAAGAACATCCAACAGAGAACCACAAGACTGAACGTCATACAGAAGTATCATAAAACTCAAGGATTACAATTACATAATCAACCACATCCAAGAATCAACATAATAACTTAAAGTCATAAGTCTCATCACCTAAATCAAAGCAATAGCCAATAAACAAGGAACCAAAGGAAGATCATAAAACACTTCCAAATCAAGATGAAATTAATAAACATATCACAATTCTGAATCGCAATGATACAATACAATAACATCATATCAGAGTACCATAAGAGTACAAGGTCAAAACCCAAATTATCAACAAGATTTATACAAGACCATAGAATACGCCATAAATAAAATAGGGTAAAACCATAAATCAATTCAAACAACTATGATCCATCAACTCAAGACAAAGACCCACTTCCAGAGGATTTCCAAAGAAGCAACATAATAAGGAGTGTTAGAGGAGAGTGTCATCGCATGGCTTAACATGGATTCTCCAGGCTACCACTATCGCAAGGAGCCACTTCCGTCTACTGACGAATTATCCAGGCAACCCAAGCGCTAGGAGCCACATCCATCTATGGTTATCCAGGCTACCTATCTCAAGGCGCCGCTCCATAGGGTTGCTCATACGGAATCATTAACCTTTCATGAAGACAAGGTAACGATCTTGCCAACCATGGCCTTCTCAATCCCCTTTAGCCTATGATAGCACTAAACAGCGGACGAGGCATCAATTATCTTTTTAATGTGATTCTACCCACCCCTTAGTCAATTATTTAAATTATCAATTATTAAATTCACCCTAACGAGGGCTATCCTGGTGCCCCTTTGTGCGCCGACCACCCACTTAGAGCCACTCTCTGTCTCTAGACACTCAAAACATAAAACCAAAATCCAAGGGTTGTACAACATAACAAGAACATTATATCACAACAGAGCAGCATGCAAGGCATTACCCATCTTGCCATAAATACATAATCAAAATCTCCATGATTCCCGTACAACCCTTTCAAAAACATGAAACCAAAACACTTGCCACAACAAGGGCACATAAAAGGAGGAACATTAACCAATAGTAAAATAAACCTCTGGAAGATTCTCATAAAGTTACACTAGGGTTTCCCCATCAAAGAACTGACAGCAATAATTGCAAGACCTCAAAGAACTATTTCCAATGTAAATATAATGAGCAAATACACCAAAATAAGATCAACAACTCCATTCAACAACACCAACAACTTCGATAAGAACTAAATCGGGAATCCAAGGGAAACCTCTATTTTCTCCTCTCGGAATACCCATAACTCAAAGAACTTTTCAATTTGACTCATTAACAACTCAAGCAGAACTATCAATCATGACAAGGATAACCTTAACCAAATTTCCACTTAGGTAGAGAGCAAAAGAAAACATATAGAAATGTAAGTTAAATGAGAGAAAGTCCCTAACTCAAAATCAGCTCACTAAAAGTCACATTGAAAGGACCTATCGAGACAATACATAAAACCACTAATTCAAATATAATATATCCATTCATTCAATAAGAAGTAACTTGAACCCATCTAAAAAGAACATTACTCTAACGATCAAACATTTTCATCATTTAAGGATATCACAATATTGCAAAGTGAAGATATAATCTGATGTTATAAGCCACAAGACACTAATTCTCAAGCATACTCTTCCAAACACAAATTAAAACAATCATGAACAATAATACGGGTTCCCATTTTACACACATAATTACATACAAGGACCATTAGACACATCAACCTTGAAGAAAACTATCATAAAACACTTACAATGAACAGGCCATCGAGACATCTCCATAAATATACCACAAATCACAGCCATCTTAAAACAATTACATAACACTTAAACTAATAATCAAACACTTTGTTTAAAACAACAATCACTCACACCTTATAACCATAAAGACATTCCTTTAATTTAGGCATTATTTCAACGTTCTTATCACTTACTTTAAGGTATCCACTTAATTTAATTAAAAGAGTATTTACTACAAATAATTATATTTAAAATAACTATATCGTTTATAAGATAACCAACTCCATCGACTGTTTAATATGAATCCTAATTATAACTTTAAAATGTAATACTAAGATGACAATTCTATAAATTACAACTTTATTATAATCGTAAGGTGACGATACTAATAAATTATTTCACATAGTAGTTTTGACAAATAATTATCATTCATAAACTCATTAGATAACAAAAAGGGTAATTAAAAACCATTTAACATTTAACACAATAAATTATCTATGAAGGCCCAAAATACTCTTTTCTCATATGAATTTAAAATACTTTCACATAATAACCACATAGAAAAAATTTCATCTTATTTTCATTTATTTATAATTACCTCTGCTTCAAACAACTTAACTCTTCTAATAACATAATATTTATACTTTCATTATATTCCATAATCATCTAATTTTACTTACGAAAAGCAAGCACATACAAAACTCTACTTTTCACTATTTCTAATTTAACTATTCCACTTGGAACTAACCAAAGTAAGAATAAACTAATCTACCAATGTTACACAATAAGTTTGTATGCTTTCATTAAAACCCTATATATATGCATTAATAAATTTTCTTTTAAACTTAATTTACTTCAATTCACTTATTTAACTAAATCTCTATAAAAATAAGTAATTATTTATTTCAAATTAAAGAGGAAGATATTTATTATTCCAAAGTTACCCAAATAAATACTAACTATTAACAATACAAGAATCTATGTGTCCCTCACATAATTGATACCCAATCTGTATATAAATATTTATATACTTATACTTGAAAGAGAAATTATAAATCAGTCTAAAACAATGCAACTACTCTTCCCTTTCATTTATCTTTAATTATCTCTAATTTCCTTTATAAGAATAAAGCCAATTATAACTTAATTCTGTAGCACAACCGAATATTTTCTCAGCCAAAAGTTATCCAACATAAAGTAAAATAAACCAGCTGAAACAAACTAGGGAAGTGGAGTTTATATATCAAATACAAAAAAAATATATGAATCTAAAATTCTATAAAAATAACGAAAAATGTATTCCTATATATCCACACGAAGTATTATAATTCATATTTAACAAATATAATAAGAAATAAAAATAGATCTATAAATAATAAAAATATTCAAATTCAGTGTTATTATTTTCTATCAATCATCTTAAAAAAAAACAAAACGAGACCTAATTCATGCACCAACAGCTTAGAAAGATAACAACATAAAATAAAAAATAACAGCAGCAAATTAATACAGCTTCGAAAAGTTACAGCTAGGACGGGTTGCCAATGGTTCAGGGAGACTATTTAATTCTGTACAACGCCTCAACTCTAATGCTGAAACTGTGATAGGCTGCCAAGGGTTTCAGAGGAACTATTTAATTTACTACACTTTTGCAAGTCTAACATTGCAGCTGTGATAGTTTTGCTTATGGTTTCAGGGAGATTTATAAATTTAGATTACCAGACTGTGTGAAGGAGCTCATCTAAGCACTGTAACCAATAACATCAATTTCTCTTAGCTTCGACTGAATGGAGGTAACTGGCAAGGGCTTGAAGCATTGCGCAGACCAAGAGAATTAAATAATCTGCTCATTGGTCCTCAATTTCTTCGCTTGAACAATCTGTTCATTGACGACATCAGAGAAGACACATGAACCAAGCTTCCTCCAAGTTTGAGATGGTTACGGTTGCAACAATGTGAGAGGCCATTGATATGAGAAGTGAATTTTTGGAATTTGGTAATATCGCCATCTACTTGCATTATTATTAAATCACAAATGTTATCCACAAGACTAAGGGTGAAAGAAAGGTGAGGTGCAAATACGTGACTTATGAGAATTTCCTGCAGAGTCTACCCATTTGTTTTTTTTTATTAGCATAGGTGATAATTTGTCAAAATTCAACCAATCTGAGAGATTATACGAAGGATTATAGCAGTTGTCGGCCTGAATTACACTAGAGTGATCAAGAGAATAATTAGTTTTGATTAAGTGGAGAGTTGCAGAGGTAGAGGATGTTCAAGCTATTTAAGAAGCAAAGGGAGGAACCCTCATGAAATGCCCTGCTCTATCAGGAACTAATTAACTTGCCTCTATCGGCCAAAATCAAGAGAATTAATATTAGATTTATTAAAACAATAAATCTTTATAGGTTAAAATTAGATTAATCTAGTTAAATTAATTTTATTTTCTTTATATCACAACTTAACTATGACTCTCAATGGATGGTAATTATTATCATTATTATTCAAATTTTATTTAAATTTATTTTATTTTATTTTCTTCTATTTTGACATCAATTTCGGTAAACATAAATTTACGTTGATTTTATTAACTGTTCTACTCGGTGAAAGAAAAGGCCATGACATCCCTAAACAAGGGTTTCTTCAACAATTACATGCCCTAAGATAAATCGATTACACTAAATAAAACATAAACATACAACAATCCAAATAATTGTATAACATATACCTAATATATTTACAAGCCATATACTTCTAAGAAACCGAAACGTGACTGCATATTACCAAATGACTATAATTTCTTCCAAGAATCTGAAAAAGTGCATCAAAATTGTAGCGGAAAGAACATGGTTATAAAGGACATACAATTTATTGAGGTTGAAGGATGGATCAGCCAGAACAGAAGCAATTACGCCTAAAACTTTTGCTGCATCTTCAAACCCTTGGTCAGTGTAGAAAGCGAACAACAACATAACGACATTCGAATAAGAAGGTGCTCTCCAATTGGTTCACAGAGAGAACCCTCCTTAATTTTATTTTTTTTGCCTCTTCTTAAAGAAAATACCAAATTCTCCGTTCAACCGCCCTAACTCCTCTTTCTCCCCCGTAAAAGATTTTCAAAAAATAACTAATTTTTATTTACCCACTTCAATTAATCATTACTTTATATATTTATTTATTTAATTTCAACCAATAACTTCTTTTGTTTTAAATTACTTCCACTTAACTCTAAATTTTAACTAAAACAAATTTTCATAAATAATTAACTTTTAATTAAAATATAATTCAATAAATATTTTTACCGTAATTTATTTAAACTTAAGTACAATTTTAATATTTAATCCTCTTTAATATTTTATCACTTTTAAATTCATTAATTGAATTTAATCATTAAATGATAATTACCTTTCCTCATTTAATCTGATTATTTTAAATAACTAACTCCCAACGATAATTAAATTGACCTTTATCATTGAATCTAATTCTTTATTTAATTCCAAATGAAACAGGTAACCTTATAATTAAATTATTTTGATTAATCAAATCCAAACATATTATTAGTGTTACCTCATAACCTTAAATTTAAATTAAATAATAAAATCACCACGTCATCATGACATTACAAACAACAACTTACTTAACATCAACGATGACCGAAACGGAGGGCACTACAGGTAGTCGGTTACTTAGAATAAAATATTGCGATAATTACTTGTGAATTATTGTGCCAGGGAATGAATTAGGTAAATAATTAAAGAGAAAATTATTATTTCGATAGGTTGCTTAGTAAAATATTATTTAATAAAATATTTTAACGGAACAAACATTATTGAATTAGGTATTTAATTTTGTTGTAGATAAATGAACTGTGTATTTAGTTAAAGTAAATCGATTTATATGGTTAATTAAGTTTTAGGGTTCACTAAAGGAGATAAGTGATTCTACATTTACATAGTTTCTTTTACTTGAAGGTTAATGATAAAGTTATTTTTAAGTGAGGATAAATCCCAGGTTCATAGGTTAATTAATTTAAATGATACTGATTAAATGTTAAATGGTTTTAATTACCTTTTTATTATCTAATGAGTCTGTGAATGATAATTGTAACGCCCGTCGTGCAAACCCCAGAGAACACACACATAATGCGAATAATTTTTTATTTTTATTTTTTAAATAATAAAAGTAACATGAACAACATTAAACCAAAAACACATAGCACAACACATAACATTAATACACTTGGTTCTCTGGGGCACGCGAGGTTACATTGCAACCACAAAACAAAATAAAGATAACGAAAACAACATAACCATTTAATTGATGAAAACCATATACAACGATACAACTGATAGCCATGATGCGAGTATGATATTGCACAATTACATCCATGATAAATCTTTTAACAAGATCCAAATCAAACCTAACTATTACATCATTGAAATAATATTACATTACAATTTTCTTTGATACATGAATTACATTGAATTTCCCAAACATGGGGATTGATACAAGAATAATGAACATGAAGTACAACTGATCACTGGAACATCTACACTGCGGAAAGCTGAGAAGACAAAACGCTGATGGGGAACCCAACGGGTGCGGAGCACGTTCCACCCAACCATGTGAATTACAAGTAACTCACCCCCCGTGCTCAGAGGTGACGAGGAAGTGAACCCGACCATGAATGTCAACCGACTCAACAACAACATGATACATAACAAGTACAACTTAAGTTTACAATGAACAACCATTAAATTTCACAAATCACATGACAAGATTTAAACCAAGAACTCATCACGATAACATGAAGTACTATCACTTAACAATCAAGATTCAATTCCCAAGAATTCAAAGAAACATCATAAAGAGATAACATCTAGAGGCAACAACAACAAAGCACAAGGGTGTCAAGTGGAGAGTGTCATCGCATAGCTCTCATGGGATTTCCTGGCCCTTCCTCCAACTGAGGCGCCGGCACCCATCTACGGATATTCTGGCCCTTCCTCCTAACTGAGGCACCGACACCATAGGGTAGCTAATGCCGAGCCAACAGTCTCTCGTGAAGACAAGACTATGACTATGCCGACCACGGCCTTCTCAGTCTATCACTAGTCTAAGGTAGCCCTAATGCATAGCCGAGGAATCCAAAGTTTTATTATCTTGTGTTTTTAAACTACCCAACCCCCTAAATCTATTGTTTAGGTTATCACTTGTTTACTACTCTTTCGAGGGTTATCCTGGCCCTTCGTCATCCGAGGTGCCGGCGCCCACGAAGAGCCACTCTCCCTCCTATGACCCCTAACATATCTCAAAACAGGCAAGGGTTGGACTAACACATAAAAATCATAAAACCAAAACCAGGTACACGAGGCATTAACCATCTCGCAACTGCTCATATTCAAAAGACTTGCAAACCCGTCCAACCCTTCCTAACCTGATACCAATAAAGCTCGAAAGCATAAACAAAGCAATAAACACTTTAATACACAAGCCTCTGGAACAAGATTCTTACGGACCAATAAAGTTTCCACATCTACAACACTGAACGAGAACTACAACGTGAAAAGAAAATTCACATAACATAATCAAGGTCGCACCCACACGTTTGACTCCAATCCGGTTTATGTAATTAAATATGATTGTTTCAACAAAGTCTAACCTCACAATTAAGGACTAAAATCTTGTCTTTCTCATTTGTTTAATCCAAATCATAAATTATTCAATGCCCAATTTCAAATAATTAAAATTTACTTAATTATAACTAAAATTAAACATTTTAATACAATGCACAGCTACATTCCTAAAACGTAATGAAATTACATTACAATTAATTAATTAAAATTTCATTTAAATAAATAATTCTAACTAATTATGATTTTATTTTATTATCTGAATAAAATACATCATAATTTTATTTATACAAAATAAAAATAACCACATAACCATTAAAAAAATTTAAATATATATATATAAATACATATACATATAACTATATATATATATATATATTAATATATACATATATATATATAATTATATATATTTTATATTTATAATAGAATATAAAACATATAAAATAAGTTAATAAAATAAAACTAAAAAATTAAAATTAAAATTTAAAACCTTAACAAAGCCACTGCCCACCAGCCGGCGGCCAGACAGTACGCAGCAGTCCTAATGACTGCTACGCACTGCATAGCAGTCATTAAGACTGCTGCGCACTGCACAGCCGTGGTCAGAGAGACTGCCGCGGCAGTGGGGTGACGGGTGAGGTACGGCTTCGGCCGTCCTTTCCCCGAACCCCCAAACAAATAACTTCATAAGTTTTTTTTTATATGATATTTTTTTTTAATAATAAAAAAAACAAAACACAGTCTAAATAAAATAAATACAAATTTTGAAATCCGTCCATCTGGTACAGACACGGATTCGAACGGCCAATTCGGCCACCACAAAAATTTTGATTTAATAAACCCTTTTTTCCCTTTTTTTATTACTGCAATATAAAAACTTTATTTAAAATGTATTTAAAATTTACCCAGCACAAAAATACATACAATGAGTTCGATTTTCATAGGAAGTTAGAAATTCATAGGACTGTGGTACGGCCGACGCAGAGTCTTAATAATAAAATAATAAGATCTACATGTAAATATATATATATATATATATATATATACTTTTCATACATATATTTAAAATAGAGACAGCAATAGATAGAGAAACAGATTTTCATAAAATTTAAAAATAACAGAGGAAATACAGAAATTAACATAGACCCATTTTCATATATATAAATATAATAATATAGCTTCCAAATTTATTATTCTGTACACAAATTATCTTTCAAAAACTTCATATTGATTAACTGAGTGTTTCAGAAGACAGAGGTTTTGGATTTGACAGATTGGAAACAGTATAATAACTATAATTTTCTTTGTTTTCTAACTTAAAATAAGTGCCCTAGTTTTAGTTTTCAACAGAAGTTCTCTATGTTCACAAAAATTATTTTTAATAGAAATCTATTTTTCTTTCAGAACAAACAAAGAATAGAAAAGGGTACGAGAAGAAACAACTACGAGAGGAACCTAGAGTCCAACGCAAATTTGAAGATTCCCTCGAATCCGATTCCAATCCGTAGTCCAGAACGAACTCAACAATCCCTGGAGCACTTCAACTTTCTGATCTTCTGTGTGTGTGTGTGTGTGAGCCCTCAAAAATTCATCATTAAATAAAATATATTCCTCATCTCTTCAAAGCTCTCCAAAAAATCTCAGATTAAAAGAAAAATCAATTCTTTAAAACAAGCTTTTTCCCAACTCTTAATTCTTATTGGCTCACACTGTCTTTTTAATTCTTTTATTTATTTTATTGCTTTAATTCCTATTTTTTTCAACTTTTCTTGCACCTCACATTACATATTTATTTTAATTAAATTATTCACATAATTATCCACCACCAATTTAATTAATTAAAATAATTAAGCCATATTTAATATTTAATTATTATTTAATTGCAATGTAAGATTTTCAAAAATAATTAAAATATTTAAATATTTAAATACCATTTAATCCAACATTAAAATAAATAATTTATTTCAATCATTAAGATAAGTCATAATTATAAATGCCCTCATAGTAAAATAAGACAAAACACAAACACAACAGACAAAGACGACAATTACACAAAATCAACAACTATACCAACAATGAGACGACCTGACATCATGGAACGGGAGGACTTCATCGTCACCTCTGTATCAACATTTCTCCGTTGGGTTATTTGGTGCTCGCCCTGTCCTGCCGAAGCAGGTGGAATCGAGACTTGTACCTGCAGTCCTGCATACAAACGAAGTTGTGTACATGTGCATATATACATATATATCAAGCATTAAATCAAGATACTGCATTGTGGGAAGGAATTGCAATATAACAGGGCACTCGCAAATGAGTGATGCTATATTGTCCTTCGTCACACCTATTCTAACAAAAATAACATAATCAATGAATTACATTTCTAACTAACAATCATCTCATAACATATTAATTTAAATCATTGCATTAAATCATAATTCAGAAAATCAACTGATATAATCAACCATAATGTCATATAGAGTCATCATGTCCAAAATGAAATAACATCATCTAGTATCTAACTAACCATATCAAACAATAATAGTATCATCACAGTATCTAAGCAAAGCACGTAAAATAATAAGTCTAGATAGTATGAGGGGTATTACATCCTCCCCCCCTAGGATATGGCTTACTCCTGGAAGCCATTAAATAACAGAAGAAAAAGAAAAATTAAGATTCTCAAATAAGGGAGACATCCTCCCATGACGCCAAGATCACAACGTTTAGGACACCATCGAACCCTTTCGAGCTCACTCGCGAGCTCCAAAGCTAGAACTTCGTCCTCTACCAGAAGCCTCTGCACCTGCATCCTGGTATCCACCCTGGCGATTGTCAACAGCGGAAAACACTCGATGAGATCTACCTGCATCTCCCACTGTCGGCTCTGAAGTGGCAGGTCTCTAATTAAATCCAGAAGTGCTCTTCTGTGGACACACTCTAGCGATATGCCCTTGTTGCCCACATGAGTAGCAACCAGTACCTCGGCCAAATCCTCTACCCTCGGATGGAGCATTGGATTGTTGAAAGCTTGCTCGACTCGGCGCTGACTGAAAGCTAGGTGCAGGCTGAGCAAAACGTTCCTGTCGAATTTGGTGCCTGATCCTGTTCCGATCCCTCTGAAACTGCGAATTGCCACCTTGCTGAGATTGAAAGTTTTCATGCTTCGGCTGTGATTGTTGTTGTTGATGCTGCTGCTGCTGACGTTGCTGACCCCCTTTAGAAGGTGGGTTCATGTTCCTAGAAGCTCCTGCTCCCTGCGACTGACCTCCATGAGTAACGTAACCAGGTGTGGGCGTGCTACCAATCTGTACTCCGATATGACCACCCAAAGCCATGGCCAAATTCTCCTCCACTAAGCGAGCCTTCTCCACTACCATCTCCATCGTCTTCGGCTCAAAGACTCGTACACCACCACTGATGTGGGCATTCAAGCCTCGAACAAAATGCTGCACTAACATGCCCTCATCGTGGCTAATCCCCTGCATACTGCTTCAACTCATAGAAGCGCCTCTCATACTGCTCCACTGACATAGACAACTGCTTGAGATCATGAAACTCGTCAGCCTTGTGTTGCCTCTAGTGAACTGAGAGGAAACGAGCTCTGAACCTGTCTAGGAACAACTCCCAAGTAACCATACTGAGGTCAAGATGCAGTTTCTGTTCCTCAAGGCGCCACCAAGTAGACGCGAAGCCTCGCAAGTGCATCACTGCGCACCGAGCCTTGGTATTGCTACCGTAGGGGTGCATGGCAAAGCAACGGTCTAAGTCAATTAACTAGGTCTCAGCCTCAAGACCTCCTTCAGAACCATCAAAAGTAGGAGGGTGTGCCCTCATCAGATCTCTCATATGGCCTGCTACGACTGCATCTGGAACCACATCTGTATCCCTGTGTCTCGGAGACATCTCTCTCTCCCTCTCCACCTGGGGCACCTCATTTGGCCTGGGTCCTAATCGGTCAAGGATCTCTCCAAGTATATGTTGTAACTGACCGTCTAGACCTGGCTGTGCTGGATTCTGGCCACTTGATGGAACGCTATGAAGACTCTGATGTTCCTCATGCTCAGAACCATGGGAGCTAGGAATTGAGGGGCTTCGCCGGTTTGCTCTACGTCCGGCACCACGGCCTCTTGCACGGCCACGTCCTCTACCTCGAGGCATAGTTCTGCGCCACAAGATAAAGTACAACATGAGCACAAGAGTTGCACAATGGTAACCTAATGGACTACACTACCCAAAGACCCTAGCGTTTGCAACCTTGGCTCTGATACCAAGTTGTAACGCCCATCGTGCAAACCCCAGAGAACACACACATAATGCGAATATTTTTTTTTTTTTTTAAATAATAAAAGTAACATGAACAACATTAAACCAAAAACACATAGCACAACACATAACATTAATACACTTGGTTCTCTGGGGCACGCGAGGTTACATTGCAACCACAAAACAAAATAAAGATAACGAAAACAACATAACCATTTAATTGATGAAAACCATATACAACGATACAACTGATAGCCATGATGTGAGTATGACATTGCACAATTACATCCATGATAAATCTTTTAACAAGATCCAAATCAAACCTAACTATTACATCATTGAAATAATATTACATTACAATTTTCTTTGATACATGAATTACATTGAATTTCCCAAACATGGGGATTGATACAAGAATAATGAACATGAAGTACAACTGATCACTGGAACATCTGCACTGCGGAAAGCAGAGAAGACAAGACGCTGATGGGGAACCCAACGGGTGCGGAGCACGTTCCACCCAACCATGTGAATTACAAGTAACTCACCCCCCGTGCTCAGAGGTGACGAGGAAGTGAACCCGACCATGAATGTCAACCGACTCAACAACAACATGATACATAACAAGTACAACTTAAGTTTACAATGAACAACCATCAAATTTCTGAAATCACATGACAAGATTTAAACCAAGAACTCATAACGATAACATGAAGTACTATCACTTCACAATCAAGATTCAATTCCCAAGAATTCAAAGAAACATCATAAAGAGATAACATCCAGAGGCAACAACAACAAAGCACAAGGGTTTCAAGTGGAGAGTGTCATCACATAGCTCTCATGGGATTTCCTGGCCCTTCCTCCAACTGAGGAGCTGGCACCCATCTACGGATATCCTGGCCCTTCCTCCTAACTGAGGCGCCGGCACCATAGGGTAGCTAATGCGGAGCCAATAGTCTCTTGTGAAGACAAGACTATGACTATGCCGACCACGGCCTTCTCAGTCTATCACTAGTCTAAGTAGCCCTAATGCATAGCTGAGGAATCCAAAGTTTTATTATCTTGTGTTTTTAAACTACCCAACCCCCTAAATCTATTGTTTAGGTTATCACTTGTTTACTACTCTTTCGAGGGTTATCCTGGCCCTTCCTCATCCGAGGCGCCGGTGCCCACGAAGAGCCACTCTCCCTCCTATGACCCCTAACATATCTCAAAACAGGCAATGGTTGGACTAACACATAAAAATCATAAAACCAAAACCAGGTACACGAGGCATTAACCATCTCGCAACTGCTCATATTCAAAAGACTTGCAAACCCGTCCAACCCTTCCTAACCTGATACCAATAAAGCTCAAAAGCATAAACAAAGCAATAAACACTTTAATACACAAGCCTCTGGAACAAGATTCTTACGGACCAATACGGTTCCCACATCTACAACACTGAACGAGAACTACAACGTGAAAAGAAAATTCACATAACATAATCAAGGTCGCACCCACACGTTTGACTCTGATCCGGTTTATGTAATTAAATATGATTGTTTCAACAAAGTCTAACATCACAATTAAGGACTAAAATCTTGTCTTTCTCATTTGTTTAATCCAAATCATAAATTATTCAATGCCCAATTTCAAATAATTAAAATTTACTTAATTATAACTAAAATTAAACATTTTAATACAATGCACAGCTACATTCCTAAAACGTAATGAAATTACATTACAATTAATTAATTAAAATTTCATTTAAATAAATAATTTTAACTAATTATGATTTTATTTTATTATCTAAATAAAATACATCATAATTTTATTTATACAAAATAAAAAAACCACATAACCATTAAATAAATTTAAATATATATATAAATACATATATATATAACTATATATATATATTAATATATACATATATATATATATATATATATAATTATATATATTTATATATTTATAAAGGAATATAAACATATAAAAATAAGCTAATAAAATAAAACTAAAAAAAAAATTAAAATTTAAACCTTTAATAAAGCCATCGCCCCAATCGGGCCTACGGGCCGATATATGCGTGAGTCCTACTGATCACAAGACCGAGAAATGCGGGTCGAGACTAATACACGGTATCGCTACGCAGAAGCTGGGGTGATCGGGTGAGGCATGGGCTCGGGACTGGGCCCTTTCCCTCTCAACCCCCAACAAACAACTCTTATACATATTTTTTTTATATGATATTTTTTAATACACAAAAAAACACGTGCCTAAATAAAATAAATACAATTTCGAAATCCGTCCGTCTGGTACAGACACGGATTCGGACGGCCAATTCGGCCACCACAAAAATTTTGATTTAATAAACCCCTTTTTCTTTTTTTCTTACTACAATATAAAAACTTTATTTAAAATGTATTTAAAATTTACCCAGCATAAAAATACATACAATGAGTTCGATTTTCATAGGAAGTTAGAAATTCATAGGACTGCGGTACGGCCGACGCAGGTTCTTACTAATAAAATAATAAGATCTACACGTATATATATATATATATATATATATATATATATATATATATATATATATATATATGTATATATATGTATATATATATATATATATATACTTTTCATACATATATTTAAAATAGAGACAGCAATAGATAGAGAAACAAATTTTCATAAAATTTAAAAATAACAGAGGAAATACAGAAATTAACATAGACCCATTTTCATATATATAAATATAATAATATAGCTTCCAAATTTATTATTCTCTACACAAATTATCTTTCAAAAACCTCATATTGATTAACTGAGTGTTTCAGAAGACAGAGGTTTTGGATTTGATAGATTGGAAACAGTATAATAACTATAATTTTCTTTGTTTTCTAACTTAAAATAAGTGCCCTAGTTTTAGTTTTCAACAGAAGTTCTCTATGTTCACAAAAATTATTTTTAATAGAAATCTATTTTTCTTTCAGAACAAACAAAGAATAGAAAAGGGTACGAGAAGAAACAACTACGAGAGGAACCTGGAGTCCAACGCAAATTTGAAGATTCCCTCGAATCCGATTCCAATCCGTAGTCCAGAACGAACTCAACAATCCCTGGAGCACTTCAACTTTCTAATCTTCTGTGTGTGTGTGTGTGTGAGCCCTCAAAAATTCATCATTAAATAAAATATATTCCTCATCTCTTCAAAGCTCTCCAAAAAATCTCAGATTAAAAGAAAAATCAATTCTTTAAAACAAGCTTTTTCCCAACTCTTAATTCTTATTGGCTCACACTGTCTTTTTAATTCTTTTATTTATTTTATTGCTTTAATTCCTGTTTTTTTCAACTTTTCTTGCACCTCACATTACATATTTATTTTAATTAAATTATTCACATAATTATCCACCACCAATTTAATTAATTAAAATAATTAAGCCATATTTAATATTTAATTATTATTTAATTGCAATGTAAAATTTTCAAAAATAATTTAAATATTTAAATATTTAAATACCATTTAATCCAACATTAAAATAAATAATTTATTTCAATCATTAAGATAAGTCATAATTATAAATGCCCTCATAGTAAAATAAGACAAAACACAAACACAACAGACAAAGACGACAATTACACAAAATCAACAACTATACCAACAATGAGACGACCTAACATCGTGGAACGGGAGGACTTCATCGTCACCTCTGTATCAACATTTCTCTGTTGGGTTATTTGGTGCTCGCCCTGTCCTGCTGAAGCAGGTGGAATCGAGACTTGTACCTGCAGTCCTGCATACAAACGAAGTTGTGTACATGTGCATATATACATATATATCAAGCATTAAATCAAGATACTGCATTATGGGAAGGAATTGCAATATAACAGGGCACTCACGAACGAGTGATGCTATATTGTCCTTCGTCACACCTATTCTAACAAAAATAACATAATCAATGAATTACATTTCTAACTAACAATCATCTCATAACATATTAATTTAAATCACTGCATTAAATCATAATTCGGAAAATCAACTGATATAATCAACCATAATGTCATATAGAGTCATCATGTCCAAAATGAAATAATAGCATTATCTAGCATCTAACTAACCATATCAAACAATAACAGTATCATCACAGTATCCAAGCAAAGCACGTAAAACAATAAGTCTAGATAGTATGAGGGGTATTACAATAATTATTTATCAAACTACTCTGTGAAATAATCCATTAGTGTCGTCACCTTAGTATTATAATAAAGTTGTAAATTATAGAATTGTCATCTTAGTATTACATTTTAAAGTTATAATTAGGATTCGTATTAAACAGTTGATGGAGTTGGTTATCTTATAAATGATATAGTTATTTTAAATATAATTATTTGTAGTAAATACTCTCTTAATTAAATTAAGTGGATATATTAAAATAAGTGGTAAAAACGTTGAAATAATGCTTAATTTAAAGGAAGGTCTTTATGATTATAATGTGTGAGTAAATGTGTTTTAAACAAATTGTTTTGATTATTGGTTTAAGTGTTATTTAGTTGTTTTAAGATGGGTGTTATTTGTGGGATATTTATGGAGATGTCTCAATGGCCTGTTCATTGTAAGTGTTTTAAGATAGTGTTCTTCAAGGTTGATGTGTTTGATGGTTTCCTTGTATGGAATTATTCCTTAAGACTTTGTAATTAATGTGTTTATATTCAGAAAATGATTTATTTATAGGAGTTAGAAAATTAGAATTATTAGGTAGTTAAGTTAGGTATTATGTTATTGAGTAGGTTAGTAAAGTGATTAGACAGAGAGTTTCCTTATGTTAATAATTTGGGTAACATTGATAGATTAGTTTATTCTCAATTTGATTAGTTTCAAGTGGGATAGTTAACTTAGAAATAAGGAAAAGCAGAGTTTTGTATGTTGTTGATGTATGTAGATAATATTGGCGATAAGGATTATTTCTGTTTAGGTGGGAGAATTGATTTTTAAGATAAATGGAAGTAAATAAATTTGAAAACTTTAAATAGTTGGGTATTACGATAAAGGCTAGTGAATGATTGTTGATTCGATAAATGTTTTGATTAATTATATTTAGTTAAACAAAGGGTTTATGTAAATGAATAAAATTAGATGATCTTTTCTAAGTCAATTTCCCTCATATTCTTTTAATAGTTGATTTGTGGGGTTTCTATAAGAACAGTTCTAGAAAATACTTGTGATTGATATCAGGATCAAATTGTTGGTTTGAGTGGGTTGATCTTCGAAGGGAGATTGTTGTTATAATGTGTAAATTGGAATATATTTGTGTTTGAAAGAGTATACTTGTGAATAGTGTCTTATGGCTTAAACCATTAGATTTTATTTTCACTTCGTAATATTGTGCTATCCTTAAATGTTGGAAATGATTGATCTTTAAACTAATGTTCTTTTTAAAATGTTTCAAGTTACTTCTTATTGAATGAATGGGTATATTATTAGAATGTGTGGTTTTATGGATTCTTTCAATGTGACTTTTCCTGAGTTGATTTTTGAGTTGGAGTTTTTCTCTCATTTTATTTATGTTGCTATTCATTGGGAACCAGTATGTGTTCTTTTGTTCTTTACCTAAGTGGTAAATTGGTTAATGTTAACTTTGTCATGATTGATGGTTCTACTTGATGAGTCAAATTGAAAAGTTCTTTGAATTATGGGTATTCCAAGAGGAGAAAATAGAGGTTTCCCTTGGATTCTCGATTTAGTTCGTATCGAAGTTGTTGGTGTTGTTGAGTGGAGTTGTTGATCTTATTTTGGTGTATTTTCTCATTATATTTATATTGGAAATAGTTCTTTGAGGTCTTGCAATTATTGCTATCAGTTCTTTGATGGGGAAACCCTAGTGTAACTTTATGAGAATCTTCCAGAGGTTTATTTTACTATTGGTTAATGTTCCTCCTTTTATGTGCCCTTGTTGTGGCAAGTGTTTTGGTTTCATGTTTTTTGAAAGGGTTGTACATGAATCGTTGAGATTTTGATTATGTATTTATGACAAGATGGGTAATGCCTTGCATGCTTTTCTTTTGTGGTCTAATGTACTTGTTATGTTGTACAACCCTTGGATTTTGGTTTTTATGTTTTGAGTGTCTAGAGAGAGAGAGTGGCTCTATGTGGGTGGTCGGCGCACAAAGGGGCGCCAGGATAGCCCTCGTTAGAGTGAAATTAATAAGTGATAATTTAAATAATTAACTAGGGGGTGGGTATAATCACATTAAAAAGATAATTGATGCCTCGTCCGCCGTTTAGTGCTATCACAGGCTAAAGGGGATTGAGAAGGTCGTGGTTGGCAAGATCGTTACCTTGTCTTCATGAAAGGTTAACGATTCCGCATGAGCAACCCTATGGAGCGGCTCCTTGAGATAGGTAGTCTGGATAACCATAGATGGAGGCAGCTCCTAGCACTTGGATTGTCTAGATAATTCGTCAGTAGACAGAGGCAGCCCCTTGTGACAGGTAGTCTGGAGAATCCATGTTAAGCCATGCAATGACACTCTCCTCTAACACTCCTTATTATGTTGCTTTTTTGGAAATCCTCTAGAAGTGGTCCTTTGTCTTGAATTGATGAAACATAATTGTTTGAAATGATTTATGATTTTACCCTATTTTATCTATGGTGTATTTTGTGGTCTTGTATAAATCTTGTGGATGTTTGGGTTTTGACCTTGTACTCTTATGGTACTGTGATATGATGTTATTGTATTGTATCATTGTGATTTAGAATTGTGATATGTTTATTAATTCAGCTTGATTTGGAAGCGTTTTATGATCTTCCTTTGGATTACTTGTTTACTGATCATTGCTTTGAGTTATATGATGAGTTTTTTTGACTCTTGGATGTGGTTGGATTGTGTCATTGTAATTTATGAGTGTTATGATACTTTTGTATGATGTTGAGTCTTGTGGTTCTCTATTGGATGTTCTTGGTTGAGGTCTCTTTCTTGTTAGCTCCTAGCACGAGGGGTGGGTCTTCGGACTCACATGGTCAGGTGGAATGTGCTAAGAACCCCGTTGGGTCCCCAGTCGAGGATCGAGAGGTGTGGATTGGTGCTGTTGCGGTAACTCCAGAATTGTATTTATCTTGGAACCAGTTATGATATTGTGCATCATGTTATCTTGTTGTATGGTTTCCGTTCATGATTGGAAACACTTTTGTATCATTGTACTTCTTGAACATTGTACTGTAATGTAATATTAGCCATGGCAGTTGGTTTTCAATGTGTTGTGTTAATCATGCATATGTTGTATTTATGTGAAGATGGCTTTTTATCAATGAATTTTCATATGTGTGTTATATTTGTTATCGTTTACTTTATATCTTTGGATTCTATTCTTTATTGATGTTGTATGGATCTAAGTTGCGTAATGACTCTTCGTGTACCCCAAGGGATGTATGTGTTAATGAATCTATGAAATTAGTGTTATGACTTCATGTGTATTACATGTATGTTATGGTTACTTAAAAAAAAAAATTGCTATAATTGTTGTGTAATTGTCCTTTGGGGTTCGCACGGCGGGGCATTACAACATTGGTATCAGAGCATAGGTTCATACATTGGGCACTATTTGTGCTCACTATGTAACCTTGTGCTTAGACCCGTGCGTCTTGAGTTTCACTTTTCTGTTGTCATTGTTGTGAACCCGAGTTTCTTCTGTTAACCGGTATTGGGTCAATGGTGCAGGAAACCGATTGAAAGGATAGGACCCACGGTGTAGTGCGCAATGCATCGATATCCTTTCTATCGGGGATGCTCTATGGACCCTTTAGTTTTAGTGTGATGTGTTTCTTGGTGATGTGTTTTATGTGTGTGAATATGTCAAGTGTGTGTGAAATCTGCAGTTTTGTTGTCTTTGAGTGATGAATTATGTTTTCTTGAATCTGTGAAGGTGTAAATTTTTTTCCTTTTTGTTGAAATTGATGTGGGATTTGGTGTGGAATAATGGTTAACGTGGAGTTCTTTGGGTGAAAATTATGAGTTTTAACGAAAATATGAGGTTTGGTGGATAATTATTCTATGATTTTTAGCAGAATATAGTATCTTGAGGTTAAAATGCAACTTGAATTATTGGTACTAATGTGCAATGTTCTATGTTAGCTTTTGATTTACAGGAACTTGGCTTCAGAAAGCATAGTGACGAAGGTAATGTAATTGTAATATGTAGGTATAGGTACTTATAATGTCAAGTAGTAATTCATTGTGATATAGTAGATGGATTAGGTTTATGGTTAGCATCCTTATGAGAATATTGTTTAACTAGTAAGAAGCAAACTATTTACGAGTTATTAGAATTGTTTTGACTATTATGTGTGGTTAGTGGGAGGGACAGTGTGGTATCTCTCGCTCGCGAATGCCCTACTATGTTGGGATTTCCTCTCACGATGTATTTGTGATATATATGTATTGTGCACAACGTTTGTTTTCATGCAGGATTGCAGGTAGTAAGTCTCGATTCCACCTGCATTGTCAGGACTGGGCGAGCATCATAAACACCCAATGGGCTTGACGTTGAATAGGAGCTGACAAGAAAGTTTCCTCGACTTAGTTTGTCCACTTTGTCCTTGTGTTTGGAAAATTAGTTTGGTTGCCACCCCGTTACTATTATCATTTTGGTATCATTTCCTTATTTTGGTTTGTTTAATTTTCGTTGCTTACTTGATGATGTTTAATTGATGATTTGACTTGTGGTATTGATGTGCTTATGTTTATTAATATTATTGTTAGTTTATGGTTTGTGCTTGAGCTCAACTTCCAGGAGTAAGTTGAAGCCTAGGGGGGGAGGATGTAGTGCCCTCTGTTTCGGTCGTCGTTGATGTTAAGTAAGTTGTTGTTGGTAATGTCATGATGATGTGGTGATTTTATTATTTAATTTAATTTTAAGGTTATGAGGTAACACTAATAATATGTTTGGATTTGATTAATAAAATTAATTTAATTATAAGGTTACCTGTTTCATTTGGAATTAAATAAAGAATTAGATTCAATGATAAACGTCAATTTAATTATCGTTGGGAGTTAGTTATTTAAAATAATCAGATTAAATGAGGAAAGGTAATTATCATTTAATGATTAAATTCAATTAATAAATTTAAAAGTGATAAAATATTAAAGAGGATTAAATATTAAAATTGTACTTAAGTTTAAATAAATTACGGTAAAAATATTTATTCAATTATATTTTAATTAAAAGTTAATTATTTATGAAAATTTGTTTTAGTTAAAATTTAGAGTTAAGTGGAAGTAATTTAAAATAAAAAGAAGTTATTGGTTGAAATTAAATAAACTAAATACATAAAGTAATGATTAATTAAAGTGAGAAAATATTAGAAAGGATTAAATATTAAAATTTTACTTAAGTTTGAATGAAGGTAAAAACGAGAAAAGCCAGTAAAAGTTGGTACCTAATTATAATTAAATAAACAATAAACATGCAAATAAATATTATTTGAAATTCAAGTTCGGTTTGGGGAAGGTGAAAAGTCATTCGGTGGTTGGGAATTCGTTCTTGGTTGGTAACTGACCAAGAAAGAAAATAAGAGGGTGATTTTTCCGAATGCCAAGGGGGACTTTGGGAAGAGAATTGGCAACCTGTGAAGAGAGGGAGGAATTTTACTGAAAGCAATTTCCACGAAGGAAGGAACAAGAAAAGAGATTTTTTTTGAAAAGAAAGAAAGAAGAGGAATTCAAAAGGGAAAGCGACTTCCAGGTTTTCTTTTAAATATTTTCCTTACAAATAGTGAATAGATGTTTTCCTGTGAAAGATTTCCTTCTTCCTTGAAATCTTTTGTATGCCAACTTCAAAATCTAGCTGAGTATTTTAAATGTCTTATTTTTTGGGCTGTACAAATTTGTATTTTCCTTCCTTTCATTTTATATATACTTACATAAATATGGTATTCGATATATGTATTTTGAGACTGTAAACTGTCTGTAAATGAACTGTTTCCTGTGACTCTATTCAAACAGTCTAGTTGTGTCATCCATAACATTTTTTATACAAACTAGTTTGCTGGTAAATTTAAAGGGTTTCTCCAAATTCCAGTTTTCTTTTTGCTGTCCAAAAATCTCAAATACCCAGATTATAGTTTTGGCATAGGCTGATGTCAAGATGCTCCCTTATGGTTGCGTTTTGCTGATAATAAATATAATTTATGAAGAGTTAAATTAAATTTTGGTCTGCTAGTATGATAGGTTTTGAGATAAATAGAGAAATAATAAAGATGTTGCATTTTTTTAATTATTAAACTTAGTGGTTAAAATAAATTATTTATTAGGGAAGTAATACTTGGAGGGAAATGATTTATTTATATTAAAAGAATTGAATAAATAAAATATAAAATCAATCATAAGTAAAATATTAATTTTATTTAGGTTAAGGTTGTGCTGTGAAGGATTAGATTTTATCCCAGCTAGATAAATGATCTCTTATTTTAATCAGAAAGTGAAGATTATATATATATATATTTGTTTATAATAATTAGGTTGGATATTGTTTGAGGTGAGATATAATTAGAGGATCTTGTTCTGAATAAATAAAGTTATTAATTGTTGGCATGAAATCTTGCCAGGTAGTTAGCCATTAGGTGTTAAGGATGGTGCAGTTAGAATTCTCACATTTGTTACCTTAGGAAGAAACATATGTCCTTTTTGAATATTATTAATCATTGTATCTAAATTAGGATGGAAAGATAGGTTAAAAGTTTTTAATGTGAGATTTAAATTAAGGAAAATTATAATATAAAATATATCTTGAATTTTCTTACATGTTCTCTTAATTGGTAATTTAATTTTATAGTATTAATTTCATGATATCTTTTAATTGTTTTATATTCTTTTAGAATGAAATAAATGTTATCTTAATATCTAAACTCCTCACATGCTTTTAGGATTGGCTAATGGATACTCTTGGCAAATAGGTAGTTGGTTACTTAGAATAAAATATTGCGACAATTACTTGTGAATTATTGTGCTAGGGAATGAATTAGGTAAATAATTAAAGAGAAAATGGTTATTTTGATAGGTTGCTTAGTAAAATATTATTTAACAAAAGATTTTAACAGAACAAACATTATTGAATTAGGTATTTAATTTTGTTGTAGATAAATGAACTGTGTATTTAGTTAAAGTAAATCGATTTATATGGTTAATTAAGTTTTAGGGTTCACTAAAGGAGATAAGTGATTCTACATTTACATAGTTTCTTTTACTTGAAGGTTAATGATAAAGTTATTTTTAAGTGAGGATAAATCCAGGTTCATAGGTTAATTAATTTAAATGATACTGATTAAATGTTAAATGGTTTTAATTACCTTTTTGTTATCTAATGAGTCTGTGAATGATAATTATTTATCAAACTACTGTGTGAAATAATCCATTAGTGTCGTCACCTTAGTATTATAATAAAGTTGTAAATTATAGAATTGTCATCTTAGTATTACATTTTAAAGTTATAATTAGGATTCGTATTAAACAGTTGATGGAGTTGGTTATCTTATAAATGATATAGTTATTTTAAATATAATTATTTGTAGTAAATACTCTCTTAATTAAATTAAGTGGATATATTAAAATAAGTGGTAAAAACGTTGAAATAATGCTTAATTAAAGGAAGGTCTTTATGGTTATAATGTGTGAGTAAATGTGTTTTAAACAAAGTGTTTTGATTATTGGTTTAAGTGTTATTTAATTGTTTTAAGATGGGTGTTATTTGTGGGATATTTATGGAGATGTCTCAATGGCCTGTTCATTGTAAGTGTTTTAAGATAGTGTTCTTCAAGGTTGATGTGTTTGATGGTTTCCTTGTATGGAATTATTCCTTAAGACTTTGTAATTAATGTGTTTATATTCAGAAAATGATTTATTTATAGGAGTTAGAAAATTAGAATTATTAGGTAGTTAAGTTAGGTATTATGTTATTGAGTAGGTTAGTAAAGTGATTAGACAGAGAGTTTCCTTATGTTAATAATTTGGGTAACATTGATAGATTAGTTTATTCTCAATTTGATTAGTTTCAAGTGGGATAGTTAACTTAGAAATAACGAAAAGCAGAGTTTTGTATGTTGTTGATGTATGTAGATAATATTGGCGATAAGGATTATTTCTGTTTAGGTGGGAGAATTGATTTTTAAGATAAATGGAAGTAAATAAATTTGAAAACTTTAAATAGTTGGGTATTACGATAAAGGCTAGTGAATGATTGTTGATTCGATAAATGTTTTGATTAATTATATTTAGTTAAACAAAGGGTTTATGTAAATGAATAAAATTAGATGATCTTTTCTAAGTCAATTTCCCTCATATTCTTTTAATAGTTGATTTGTGGGGTTTCTATAAGAACAGTTCTAGAAAATACTTGTGATTGATATCAGGATCAAATTGTTGGTTTGAGTGGGTTGATCTTCGAAGGGAGATTGTTGTTATAATGTGTAAATTGGAATATATTTGTGTTTGAAAGAGTATACTTGTGAATAGTGTCTTATGGCTTAAACCATTAGATTTTATTTTCACTTCGTAATATTGTGCTATCCTTAAATGTTGGAAATGATTGATCTTTAAACTAATGTTCTTTTTAAAATGTTTCAAGTTACTTCTTATTGAATGAATGGGTATATTATTAGAATGTGTGGTTTTATGGATTCTTTCAATGTGACTTTTCCTGAGTTGATTTTTGAGTTGGAGTTTTTCTCTCATTTTATTTATGTTGCTATTCGTTGGGAACCAGTATGTGTTCTTTTGTTCTTTACCTAAGTGGTAAATTGGTTAATGTTAACTTTGTCATGATTGATGGTTCTACTTGATGAGTCAAATTGAAAAGTTCTTTGAATTATGGGTATTCCGAGAGGAGAAAATAGAGGTTTCCCTTGGATTCTCGATTTAGTTCGTATCGAAGTTGTTGGTGTTGTTGAGTGGAGTTGTTGATCTTATTTTGGTGTATTTTCTCATTATATTTATATTGGAAATAGTTCTTTGAGGTCTTGCAATTATTGCTGTCAGTTCTTTGATGGGGAAACCCTAGTGTAACTTTATGAGAATCTTCCAGAGGTTTATTTTACTATTGGTTAATGTTCCTCCTTTTATGTGCCCTTGTTGTGGCAAGTGTTTTGGTTTCATGTTTTTTGAAAGGGTTGTACATGAATCGTTGAGATTTTGATTATGTATTTATGGCAAGATGGGTAATGCCTTGCATGCTTTTCTATTGTGATCTAATGTACTTGTTATGTTGTACAACCCTTGGATTTTGGTTTTTATGTTTTGAGTGTCTAGAGAGAGAGTGTGGCTCTAAGTGGGTGGTCGGCGCAGAAAGGGGCGCCAGGATAGCCCTCGTTAGAGTGAAATTAATAAGTGATAATTTAAATAATTAACTAGGGGGTGGGTATAATCACATTAAAAAGATAATTGATGCCTCGTCCACCGTTTAGTGCTATCACAGGCTAAAGGGGATTGAGAAGGTCGTGGTTGGCAAGATCGTTACCTTGTCTTCATGAAAGGTTAACGATTCCGCATGAGCAACCCTATGGACCGGCTCCTTAAGATAGGTAGTCTGGATAACCATAGATGGAGGCAGCTCCTAGCGCTCGGATTGTCTGGATAATTCGTCAGTAGACAGAGGTGGCACCTTGCGATAGGTAGTCTGGAGAATCCATGTTAAGCAATGCAATGACACTCTCCTCTAACACTCCTTATTATGTTGTTTTTTTGGAAATCCTCTGGAAGTGGTCCTTTGTCTTGAATTGATGAAACATAATTGTTTGAAATGATTTATGATTTTACCCTATTTTATCTATGGTGTATTTTGTGGTCTTGTATAAATCTTGTGGATGTTTGGGTTTTGACCTTGTACTCTTATGGTACTGTGATATGATGTTATTGTATTGTATCATTGCGATTCAGAATTGTGATATGTTTATTAATTCAGCTTGATTTGGAAACGTTTTATGATCTTCCTTTGGATTACTTGTTTACTGATCATTGCTTTGAGTTATATGATGATTTTTTTTGACTCTTGGATGTGGTTGGATTGTGTCATTGTAATTTCTGAGTGTTATGATACTTTTGTATGACGTTGAGTCTTGTGGTTCTCTGTTGGATGTTCTTGGTTGAGGTCTCTTTCTTGTCAGCTCCTAGCACGGGGGGTGGGTCTTCGGACTCACATGGTCGGGTGGAACGTGCTAGGCACCCCGTTGGGTCCCCAGTCGAGGATCGAGAGGTGTGGATTGGTGCTATTGGGGTAACTCCAGAATTGTATTTATCTTGGAACCAGTTATGATATTGTGCATCATGTTATCTTGTTGTATGGTTTCCGTTCATGATTGGAAACACTTTTGTATCATTGTACTTCTTGAACATTGTACTGTAATGTAATATTAGCCATGGCAGTTGGTTTTCAATGTGTTGTGTTAATCATGCATATGTTGTATTTATGTGCAGATGGCTTTTTATCAATGAATTTTCATGTGTGTTATATTTGTTATCGTTTACTTTATATCTTTGGATTCTATTCTTTATTGATGTTGTATGGATCTAAGTCGCGTAATAACTCTTCGTGTACCCCAAGGGATGTATGTGTTAATGAATCTATGAAATTAGTGTTATGACTTCATGTGTATTACATGTATGTTATGGTTACTTAAAAAAAAAATTTGTTGTAATTGTTGTGTAATTGTCCTTTGGGGTTCGCACGGCGGGGCGTTACAAGATTGGTATCAGAGCATAGGTTCATACACTGGGCACTATTTGTGCTCACTATGTAACCTTGCGCTTAGACCCGTGCGTCTTGAGTTTCACTTTTCTATTGTCATTGTTGTGAACCTGAGTTTCTTTTGTTAACCGCTATTGGGTCAATGGTGCAGGAAACCGATTGAAAGGATAGGATCCACGGTGTAGTGCGCAATGCACCGATATCCTTTCTATCGGGGATGCTCTATGGACCCTTGAGTTTTAGTGTGATGTGTTTCTTGGTGATGTGTTTTATGTGTGTGAATATGTCAAGTGTGTGTGAAATCTGCAGTTTTGTTGTCTTTGAGTGATGAATTATGTTTTCTTGAATCTGTGAAGGTGTAAAATTTTTGCCTTTTTGTTGAAATTGATGTGGGATTTGGTGTGGAATAATGGTTAACGTGGAGTTCTTTGGGTGAAAATTATGAGTTTTAACGAAAATATGAGGTTTGGTGGATAATTATTCTATGATTTTTAGCAGAATATAGTATCTTGAGGTTAAAATGCAACTTGAATTATTGGTACTAATGTGCAATGTTCTATGTTAGCTTTTGATTTACAGGAACTTGGCTTCAGAAAGCATAGTGACGAAGGTAATGTAATTGTAATATGTAGGTATAGGTACTTATAATGTCAAGTAGTAATTCATTGTGATATAGTAGATGGATTAGGTTTATGGTTAGCATCCTTATGAGAATATTGTTTAACTAGTAAGAAGCAAACTATTTACGAGTTATTAGAATTGTTTTGACTATTATGTGTGGTTAGTGGGAGGGACAGTGTGGTATCACTCGCTCGCGAGTGCCCTACTATGCTGGGATTTCCTCTCACGATGTATTTGTGATATATATGTATCATGCACAACGTTTGTTTTCATGCAGGATTGCAGGTAGTAAGTCTCGATTCCACCTGCATTGTCAGGACTGGGCGAGCATCATAAACACCCAATGGGCTTGATGTTGAATAGGAGCTGACAAGAAAGTTTCCTCAACTTAGTTTGTCCACTCCGTCCTTGTGTTTGGAAAATTAGTTTGGTTGCAACCCCGTTACTATTATCATTTTGGTATCATTTCCTTATTTTGGTTTGTTTAATTTTTGTTGCTTACTTGATGATGTTTAATTGATGATTTGACTTGTGGTATTGATGTGCTTATGTTTATTAATATTATTGTTAGTTTATGGTTTGTGCTTGAGCTCAACTTCCAGGAGTAATTTGAAGCCTAGGGGGGAGGATGTAGTGCCCTCTGTTTCGGTCGTCGTTGATGTTAAGTAAGTTGTTGTTGGTAATGTCATGATGATGTGGTGATTTTATTATTTAATTTAATTTTAAGGTTATGAGGTAACACTAATAATATGTTTGGATTTGATTAATAAAATTAATTTAATTATAAGGTTACCTGTTTCATTTGGAATTAAATAAAGAATTAGATTCAATGATAAACGTCAATTTAATTATCGTTGGGAGTTAGTTATTTAAAATAATCAGATTAAATGAGGAAAGGTAATTATCATTTAATGATTAAATTCAATTAATAAATTTAAAAGTGATAAAATATTAAAGAGGATTAAATATTAAAATTGTACTTAAGTTTAAATAAATTACGGTAAAAATATTTATTCAATTATATTTTAATTAAAAGTTAATTATTTATGAAAATTTGTTTTAGTTAAAATTTAGAGTTAAGTGGAAGTAATTTAAAATAAAAAGAAGTTATTGGTTGAAATTAAATAAACTAAATACATAAAGTAATGATTAATTAAAGTGAGAAAATATTAGAAAGGATTAAATATTAAAATTT
Organism: Sequoia sempervirens; assembly: GCA_007258455.2. Taxonomy (NCBI): domain Eukaryota; kingdom Viridiplantae; phylum Streptophyta; class Pinopsida; order Cupressales; family Cupressaceae; genus Sequoia; species Sequoia sempervirens. Next base: position 33,153,366 of record VDFB02086081.1, on the reverse strand, counting down.
TACTTAAGTTTGAATGAAGGTAAAAACGAGAAAAGCCAGTAAAAGTTGGTACCTAATTATAATTAAATAAACAATAAACATGCAAATAAATATTATTTGAAATTCAAGTTCGGTTTGGGGAAGGTGAAAAGTCATTCGGTGGTTGGGAATTCGTTCTTGGTTGGTAACTGACCAAGAAAGAAAATAAGAGGGTGATTTTTCCGAATGCCAAGGGGGACTTTGGGAAGAGAATTGGCAACCTGTGAAGAGAGGGAGGAATTTTACTGAAAGCAATTTCCAGGAAGGAAGGAACAAGAAAAGAGATTTTTTTTGAAAAGAAAGAAAGAAGAGGAATTCAAAAGGGAAAGCGACTTCCAGGTTTTCTTTTAAATATTTTCCTTACAAATAGTGAATAGATGTTTTCCTGTGAAAGATTTCCTTCTTCCTTGAAATCTTTTGTATGCCAACTTCAAAATTTAGCTGAGTATTTTAAATGTCTTATTTTTCGGGCTGTACAAATTTGTATTTTCCTTCCTTTCATTTTATATATACTTACATAAATATGGTATTCGATATATGTATTTTGAGACTGTAAACTGTCTGTAAATGAACTGTTTCCTGTGACTCTATTCAAACAGTCTAGTTGTGTCATCCATAACATTTTTTATACAAACTAGTTTGCTGGTAAATTTAAAGGGTTTCTCCAAATTCCAGTTTTCTTTTTGCTGTCCAAAAATCTCAAATACCCAGATTATAGTTTTGGCTTAGGCTGCTGTCAAGCTGCTCCCTTATGGTTGCGTTTTGCTGATAATAAATATAATTTATGAAGAGTTAAATTAAATTTTGGTCTGCTAGTATGATAGGTTTTGAGATAAATAGAGAAATAATAAAGATGTTAAGGGTTTATTTATAAGCTGCATTTTGTTAATTATTAAACTTAGTGGTTAAAATAAATTGATTATTAGGGAAGTAATACTTGGAGGGAAATGATTTATTTATATTAAAAGAATTGAATAAATAAAATATAAAATCAATCATAAGTAAAATATTAATTTTATTTAGGTTAAGGTTGTGCTGTGAAGGATTAGATTTTATCCCAGCTAGATAAATGATCTCTTATTTTAATCAGAAAGTGAAGATATATATATATATATTTGTTTATAATAATTAGGTTGGATATTGTTTGAGGTGAGATATAATTAGAGGATCTTGTTCTGAATAAATAAAGTTATTAATTGTTGGCATGAAATCTTGCCAGGTAGTTAGCCATTAGGTGTTAAGGATGGTGCAGTTAGAATTCTCACATTTGTTACCTTAGGAAGAAACATATGTCCTTTTTGAATATTATTAATCATTGTATCTAAATTAGGATGGAAAGATAGGTTAAAAGTTTTTAACGTGAGATTTAAATTAAGGAAAATTATAATATAAAATATATCTTGAATTTTCTTACATGTTCTCTTAATTGGTAATTTAATTTTATAGTATTAATTTCATGATATCTTTTAATTGTTTTATATTCTTTTAGAATGAAATAAATGTTATCTTAATATCTAAACTCCTCACATGCTTTTAGGATTGGCTAATGGATACTCTTGGCAAATAGGTAGTTGGTTACTTAGAATAAAATATTGTGACAATTACTTGTGAATTATTGTGCCAGGGAATGAATTAGGTAAATAATTAAAGAGAAAATGGTTATTTTGATAGGTTGCTTAGTAAAATATTATTTAACAAAAGATTTTAACGGAACAAACATTATTGAATTAGGTATTTAATTTTGTTGTAGATAAATGAACTGTGTATTTAGTTAAAGTAAATCGATTTATATGGTTAATTAAGTTTTAGGGTTCACTAAAGGAGATAAGTGATTCTACATTTACATAGTTTCTTTTACTTGAAGGTTAATGATAAAGTTATTTTTAAGTGAGGATAAATCCCAGGTTCATAGGTTAATTAATTTAAATGATACTGATTAAATGTTAAATGGTTTTAATTACCTTTTTGTTATCTAATGAGTCTGTGAATGATAATTATTTATCAAACTACTGTGTGAAATAATCCATTAGTGTCGTCACCTTAGTATTATAATAAAGTTGTAAATTATAGAATTGTCATCTTAGTATTACATTTTAAAGTTATAATTAGGATTCGTATTAAACAGTTGATGGAGTTGGTTATCTTATAAATGATATAGTTATTTTAAATATAATTATTTGTAGTAAATACTCTCTTAATTAAATTAAGTGGATATATTAAAATAAGTGGTAAAAACGTTGAAATAATGCTTAAATTAAAGGAAGGTCTTTATGGTTATAATGTGTGAGTAAATGTGTTTTAAACAAAGTGTTTTGATTATTGGTTTAAGTGTTATTTAATTGTTTTAAGATGGGTGTTATTTGTGGGATATTTATGGAGATGTCTCAATGGCCTATTCATTGTAAGTGTTTTAAGATAGTGTTCTTCAAGGTTGATGTGTTTGATGGTTTCCTTGTATGGAATTATTCCTTAAGACTTTGTAATTAATGTGTTTATATTCAGAAAATGATTTATTTATAGGAGTTAGAAAATTAGAATTATTAGGTAGTTAAGTTAGGTATTATGTTATTGAGTAGGTTAGTAAAGTGATTAGAGAGAGAGTTTCCTTATGTTAATAATTTGGGTAACATTGATAGATTAGTTTATTCTCAATTTGATTAGTTTCAAGTGGGATAGTTAACTTAGAAATAATGAAAAGTAGAGTTTTGTATGTTGTTGATGTATGTAGATAATATTGGCGATAAGGATTATTTCTGTTTAGGTGGGAGAATTGATTTTTAAGATAAATGGAAGTAAATAAATTTGAAAACTTTAAATAGTTGGGTATTACGATAAAGGCTAGTGAATGATTGTTGATTCGATAAATGTTTTGATTAATTATATTTAGTTAAACAAAGGGTTTATGTAAATGAATAAAATTAGATGATCTTTTCTAAGTCAATTTCCCTCATATTCTTTTAATAGTTGATTTGTGGGTTTCTATAAGAACAGTTCTAGAAAATACTTGTGATTGATATCAGGATCAAATTGTTGGTTTGAGTGGGTTGATCTTCGAAGGGAGATTGTTGTTATAATGTGTAAATTGGAATATATTTGTGTTTGAAAGAGTATACTTGTGAATAGTGTCTTATGGCTTAAACCATTAGATTTTATTTTCACTTCGTAATATTGTGCTATCCTTAAATGTTGGAAATGATTGATCTTTAAATTAATGTTCTTTTTAAAATGTTTCAAGTTACTTCTTATTGAATGAATGGGTATATTATTAGAATGTGTGGTTTTATGGATTCTTTCAATGTGACTTTTCCTGAGTTGATTTTTGAGTTGGAGTTTTTCTCTCATTTTATTTATGTTGCTATTCGTTGGGAACCAGTATGTGTTCTTTTGTTCTTTACCTAAGTGGTAAATTGGTTAATGTTAACTTTGTCATGATTGATGGTTCTACTTGATGAGTCAAATTGAAAAGTTCTTTGAATTATGGGTATTCCGAGAGGAGAAAATAGAGGTTTCCCTTGGATTCTCGATTTAGTTCGTATCGAAGTTGTTGGTGTTGTTGAGTGGAGTTGTTGATCTTATTTTGGTGTATTTTCTCATTATATTTATATTGGAAATAGTTCTTTGAGGTCTTGCAATTATTGCTGTCAGTTCTTTGATGGGGAAACCCTAGTGTAACTTTATGAGAATCTTCCAGAGGTTTATTTTACTATTGGTTAATGTTCCTCCTTTTATGTGCCCTTGTTGTGGCAAGTGTTTTGGTTTCATGTTTTTTGAAAGGGTTGTACATGAATCGTTGAGATTTTGATTATGTATTTATGGCAAGATGGGTAATGCCTTGCATGCTTTTTTGTTGTGATCTAATGTACTTGTTATGTTGTACAACCCTTGGATTTTGGTTTTTATGTTTTGAGTGTCTAGAGAGAGAGAGTGGCTCTAAGTGGGTGGTCGACGCACAAAGGGGTGCCAGGATAACCCTCGTTAGAGTGAAATTAAGAAGTGATAATTTAAATAATTAACTAGGGGGTGGGTAGAATCACATTAAAAAGATAATTGATGCATCATCTGCCATTTAGTGCTATCACAGGCTAAAGGGGATTGAGAAGGTCGTGGTTGGCAAGATCATTACCTTGTCTTCATGAAAGGTTAACGATTCTGCATGAGCAACCCTATGGAGCGACTCCTTGAGATAGGTAGTCTGGATAACCATAGATGGAGGCAGCTCCTAGCACTCAAATTGTCTCGATAATTCGTCAGTAGACAGAGGCGGCACCTTGCGATAGGTAGTCTGGAGAATCCATGTGAAGCCATGCGATGACACTCTCGTCTAACACTCCTTATTATGTTGCTTCTTTGGAAATCCTCTAGAAGTGGTCCTTTGTCTTGAATTGATGAAACATAATTGTTTGAAATGATTTATGATTTTACCCTATTTTATCTATGGTGTATTTTGTGGTCTTGTATAAATCTTGTGGATGTTTGGGTTTTGACCTTGTACTCTTATGGTACTATGATATGATGTTATTGTATTGTATCATTGCGATTCAGAATTATGATATGTTTATTAATTCAGCTTCATTTGGAAGCGTTTTATGATCTTCCTTTGGATTACTTGTTTACTGATCATTGCTTTGAGTTATATGATGAGTTTTTATGATTCTTGGATGTGGTTGGATTGTGTCATTGTAATTTCTGAGTGTTATGATACTTTTGTATGACGTTGAGTCTTGTGGTTCTCTGTTGGATGTTCTTGGTTGAGGTCTCTTTCTTGTTAGCTCCTAGCATAGGGGGGTGGGTCTTCAGACTCACATGGTTGGGTGGAATGTGCTAAGCACCCCGTTGGGTCCCCAGTCGAGGATCGAGAGGCGTGGATTGGTGTTGTTGCGGCAACTCCAAAATTGTATTTATCTTGGGACCAGTTATGATATTGTGCATCATGTTATCTTGTTGTATGGTTTCCGTTCATGATTGGAAACACTTTTGTATCATTGTACTTCTTGAACATTGTACTGTAATGTAATATTAGCCATGGCAGTTGGTTTTCAATGTGTTGTGTTAATCATGCATATGTTGTATTTATGTGCAGATGGCTTTTTATCAATCAATTTTCATATGTGTGTTATATTTGTTATCGTTTACTTTATATCTTTGGATTCTATTCTTTATTGATGTTGTATGGATCTAAGTCGCGTAATGACTCTTCGTGTACCCCAAGGGATGCATGTGTTAATGAATCTATGAAATTCGTGTTATGACTTGATGTGTATTACATGTATGTTATGGTTACTTAAAAAAAAAAATTGCTGTAATTGTTGTGTAATTGTCCTTTGGGGTTCGCACGGCGGGGCGTTACAAAAATCAATTCTCTTGTGGTATAGAGTGAATTCCATCAATGGATCATACATCAGATCCATTTCATGCATAATATTCAGTAGCTTACTATAAGCTATCCACTTTTCCTTGTTCAATTCCTATCTATTTAAATCAAATTCATTCATGATCAGATCCTCAGGGAAATTGAAATCATGTGCAAATTTTCCACCTTTTATTCTTTGTCTGAAAAGAGCAAAGAAACTTTCAAGATCATGTTGTTGCCCTGGACCAAATCTCAAATGGTAATCAACAAAGAATTTGTCAAAATGTGTCCAGCTTCCCTTTGAAAATGTAAAGCCAGACACTAGTATATAATTAGGGAATAATGTTCCCTTCCCCTTTCCCGTTAGGTTATCTTCATGAATACACCCCATCTGCCACATAACTTGTGCAAGCCCTAGTCTTGGTGGCATATTATATGGCAGTATGTGAGGGGTTCCTTGAAATCCATATATTTTTAGGATAGTGCTGACTGGATATGGGATAATGTCACCCCAATTATGTAAAACCCTAAATTCTGGTTTCCTCTCCTTTGGCCTAAGGAAATCATGCAATTCCTCAGGGATACTGGGTACATTTACCATCAATCTAGCCCTTAATCTTGTAGTAAAACAATTATCAAATTACACATAATTGGTGGTTTCCTTATTACAGGACAAATCTGCAGCCCATATCTATATTGGCAATCTTTCTCCATTAACTGATTGTCTTAAGTTCATCTTCTCATCAAACAAATGAGCATTCATAAACAAGAACATATGCATCAACATGGAAGACCAAAAGAATTAAGTACCAGTATCACCATTCTATAGCTTCGACAGTCCATCTATCCTCTCCACCAAAAAAGAAGCAAAGTCATATGTTATAGAGAAGTTAGGGTGTTGTATTTGTACCCCCATGAACATGTATGCAATTGACATTACTGCACCAGGGCTAAAAACCAAAATCTAACATAGTGAATAGAAAGTAGCTAGGAAAGGATTTGCAAAATAATTCAATCTAAGGGGTTCTTGGTCACTAGGGCTGATGTGAAATTGTGAACCCCCTGCCTTAGCCAGAAGAGGTGGAAGTAGCTTAACCTTAAAAATAGATTTCAATTTTGTATACTCCTGCTTCATTTCTTCAAGATTAATAGGAACCAAATCATCACTTGGCTCACTCAAATCAAAAGTCTATTGGATAACATCTTTGTTAATTTCTAATAGAACCCCTCCATCGTTATCTCTAATTACCTGTGTGATAGGGTCATATCTTTTGGCCATTGCTCTAAGTAAGTCCACATCAAGGAACACATTTAGAACAACCACCTTTCCCATGTCGTACATCCATCCATTTGAAAAATGATGAGGAAAATTCCTTTGTCCATACCTTAATCTAAACATTTCTAAGGTTGTGAGTGGAACCCTAGCATCAACAATGTTGCAATTATTACACACCAACCCCTCCCCTAGGATTTTCCCTCGCATCTACACCAAACCTTTCTTTCTATCATTTGTTGATAATGGAAATTGATCTAGGAAATCATTGTACAAGTTTCTTTTCAAATACTCAATGTGGCTAGAGTGCTGCTTGGTTGGTGCCATTTTAGACAAACTAGGGTCTCACTATAATGTTACACTTCAAGTGGCTATGACTAAGCAGAGATAGGAAATTATAGAGTAAAAATACTACAATTCCTCATAATTTATGATTAAACAATAGCCCTAACAAAATATTTTAATGAACTCAGAGATAAGAATAGAAGACCCCCCTTCCCAAATTTAGGTGCGGAATGACTGGTAAATAGAGAAAATTAACTCACAGATTTTTTTGCACAAACTCCAATTTCTAGCTGCAGCTGCTCACAATTTCACCTTTAGCTCTGAAACTATTTTCACAAAATACTTGGATGCTTTGTGATACAAATGAGATGAGTAAATTGATTTTATGTTGATCAAATCCTTCCAGTAGATGTCTCATCCTCCATTAAATCTCACTCGCGGGATGCATGAAGGGCTCCAACCATAATTTGATACATATTGTCGTTGATCCTTCAGTTTGATGAAATCATCGATGACCATCTTGAAAATAGGCTAACATAATTTCCAACATGGCAATAAAGGGGCCCACTATGTCATACACTATGAGGGAATGGAATGTGGTGGTTGCCCACGATATCTCAATCCTTTGATTTACCATCAGAGGATTCTAGGCATCATCGATCTTTTTACCTTAAATCTCGCTCCTTCAAAAATGGTCACCATCCTTTCCTTTAACTGTCAAGCATCTTTCCCTTAAAATCATAACATCTGCATTGAAATAAAACATGTGCATCTTACAAGTGAATTAGTAATCTACCCCATAATACATTTAAACTGGCGAATGCTTTCCTCACTCCTTAGGCTTCAGTGGATGAGACACACGGGAGGCACCCACGACATCGCAATACCAAAATTCCTAATTGTGGAATGGTGGGCACAGTCAATTTTGAAGAGACAACTCATCAATGGTCATGTAGATTTCATCCTTTAGGAAGGGCACGTGGCACCCTCCCATGATATTGCGATCCCTGTAATCCTTGATCGCGAGATAGCAGGAGTCATTGATCTCGTTCGTTTAACATAGTTTCCAGCCTTGTCATTAACCTTTGAGCAACTTTTTGAGTGAGATTATAACATATCCGTCGATTAAGAACTTGTGCGTCTTGAGAACACTTTAGTAATCTACCCCTTAATACATTTAAATCTGGCTAGTGTTTCCTTTAGTCTTTAGGCTTCATCAAATGAGACACGTGGCACCCACCAGTGATTTCACAATCAACCCAAGCACCATTGTGGGATGGCAGGGAATGACTCAAAGAAAATGGTAGTTGGTCAGCGATAGCTCAAATTTGATCCCCCAGATAGGACATGTGGTGTCTGCCCATGATTTCACGATCCTTCAATTCCTGATCACGGGATGGCGAGCACCATTGATATCTATAGGAAATAGATCAACGACAACACTAAATCAACCCTTGCAAAATAAAAAATTCATTAAAATGAGAAGTGGGCATTACTAGGCAGACGATAAATAAAAAATATATATTTATAGAAGAAAAATAAAATAAATTTACAATTTTTTTTATAATTTCACTTTTAACTTTAAATGTATGTTCATTCATTAAGTTTTATTTTTTTTACAATCACATTTTTATTTTAGATGTCTATTTATAAAATATAAAGATGCATTAAAAATATATTAGAAATATTTTTCTTTATATTATATAGCATTCATAACTTTAAATTAACATAGAATAATTTCACAATATCACTTAACCAATCAAGAAAAATTTAATCATTATTATGCAACATTATTCTCACATCAAACTAACAAATAAACATTAAAAAAAAAATTATTTTTTTATATTATAACATTCATAACTTAAACCTTTTATACACAATATCAAGTTAATTATATAAAAAAAAGAAAATTAGAGTTGGGATAAGAATTTAACAGGGCCAATCGAGACTTAGGAAATAAAACCCTAAGGAGGAAATAAAGTATTAAAATCAAAGTTGGGTTTTAATTTTAATCTAGTGACGTAAGCCTAAGCCATTAACCCTAATGGTCATGGCACCGACGGCTTAGCCAAAGCCTTCCATTAAATACTAACCATGCAATGTGTAGGTATTTTAGATTCAAAGATATGGGAGAAGATCTCGATTGGATCTCGATCGTATGCCACCAACTCGTAGACCTAAGGTGTTGCCCTGTTATTTGGTGTGAGGTCAGAAAAAGGAAGATGTGTGTCCTATATGGATTAATGTTATTGGCATGAGGAAGGTGAACGATGCTTTGTTGGATGTCAAACCGAGTTATCCTGAGATAAACCGTTTGATCTGCCAACTCTTCAGGAGATCAGCAGGCAGTATTCAAAGTTGGAAAATGACACATGGTGGTCATTTTATTATACAATTGGTGAAGCATTAATGAATTATTCCTTTCTTGTGTAGTCACATTGATCTCAATCTATGTGAAGATGTTGTGGGCAATCATGAAGGGTGATCTTTGGATTCTCATGCAGCTCTAGTTAAATGGTGACAGTACATACGCTGCCAAATTGCCATGTTTGCACATGCATTTTTACTAAGCATTGATGAAGGTTGCCATTACCTCGCACAATAAATACAAGAGGAATTAACTCCTAATAGTGTCATTCTTGTAGTAGTTAGAGCACTTTGTGGGCTGAGTCTAACGAAGTTTGAGTGCTTTTCTGAGAAGAGAAAATGAGTAAGTCAGTAAGGAGGTCTGTTCGTTTCAACTCACAAAAGCTCACTCCTACTATTCAGGAAGGTGCTTTGGTTGACAAGCCTAGGCTTGTTCCCACTAGATGTAGTAGAAGGTTGCAATTCTAGGCCGTTGTTGCTCAACTAGTAGATGACAAAGGCAAGCAGTCAGTGGTGTGCTTTATTACTAGTGGTGTCAGTAGGAAAATAAGGTATGGGCATAACTCCTTATCTGGATGCCAACACTTTCCCATTGACCTCACAAGAAACACTTCTAATGATGTAAGCGAGACTAACTCAGACTACTGTCGGTATTTAAGTCGCTTCAATCACGGTTTGCCCTATGATGAGGAAGTAATATCTGTGGGCACATTGACTGTTAAAACCCCAAGCAGATGGACTAGAACTGCATTGGGCAAGGAAAAGAAAGAAAAAGAGGTTGAGGGTCTACCGTATTGGGAAACAACTAGAAGTGGGCATGTATACCAGGGTCTGAGTGTTGGTAAGGGTAGGGTGGTGGGTAAATAATAATTTGTTGTGGTGCCTTCGTGGCAATTTGGTTGCCTAGTTTTTTGTAGGGATAGCGACAAGGGGACTTTGATGATAATTTTTGTTCCCTTTTCTTTTAGTTTTCCCCAGTTCGTGCACCACTATTTTTTGTAATTCAACATGTGGCAAGTTTTGAAATGAAAGTAAAATGCAATGGAGATTTTGTTCAAATGAAAATTTGTGGTGAAATTACATTTGAGCCCGAAGCTTGTTGCTCCCTTGTCATATTAAAGGGATTTCAAGGCTCATTTGTAGGCAGAGAACTGATGAAAGCTCTAGCTAGGTTGTGAGTTGAATATATGGGTAGAAAGATATCTTTCCTTTGATGAGGAAGTGATATATGTGGTGCCATTGGTTGTTAAAACCCCAAGTGGATGGACTAGAACTGTATTGGGCAAGGACAAGAAAGAAGAGGAGGCTGAGGGTCTACCGTATTGGGCAACAACTAGAAGCGGGGGTGTATACCAGGGTTTGAGTGCTAGTAAGGGCAAGGTGGCGGGTAAATAAGAAGTTGTTGTGGTGCCTTAGTTGTAATTTGGTTGCCTAGATTTTTGCGTGGATACAAATTAAGGGGAATTTTGATGACAATTTGTGTTCCCTTTTCTTTAAGCTTTCCCCGGTTTATGCACTATATATGTTTTGCAGATTCAATGTGTGGGAAGTTTTGTAATTAAAGTCTAATGAAATGAAGATTTTTTTCAAATGAAAATTTGTGGTGAAATTACATTTGAGCCTGAAGCTTGTTGCTCCCTTGTCATATAAAAGGGAATTCAAGGCTCATTTGTAGGAAGAGAACTAATGAAAGCTCTAGCTAGGTTTTGAGTTGAATAAATGAGTAGAAAGATAGTTTTGTGTTGAATATATGGGTAGAAAGATATTTTTCCTCTGATAAGGAAGTGATATATGTGGTGCCATTGGCTGTTAAAAACCCAAGTGGACATAATATAATAGATAGCATGTTTTTTGTTTTGGATGAATATATGCAAATTATCTTAAATTGTATGTATATATGACTTATAAGCATGAAAAAACGTATAATTCTAATATATTTTCTCTCCTTATGTGGATTTGAGTGAATTTTGAATGAAATTTTAATGATGTTGTCATTCTTCTTTTGAGAATTTGTTTAGTTGTGTGTCTATGTTTTGGGTAGAATTCAATTTTAAAATTTTGAGGTTTCATATTTATATGTGTGAGATTGATCTAATGCTCTAGAAAATGGGCATAGAATGAATGTAGAAGTAAAATTATATTTGCATATATTCATAAAATAAGATCTAATAAACAAAAAATATATGCAATTAAAAATAAAGGAAAAATAATTCAACCCAAATTTAGATAAGAGAGATAATTAGATTATATTATAACTTTAAGGCTAGGGTTAGGGTTTGATTAGGATTAGTGTTCGCTTAGGGTTATGATTAGAGTTATGAATCTATAATTAAGGTTCAATTAGGGTTATGATTAGAGTTATGAATCTACAATTAGGGTTCAATTAATGTTCACTTAGGATTTCTTTCTTGGGAGAAGTTTATTGAATGGTAAGTGTATTTTATAAAATTAATATGTCAAGAATTAATTTTAGATAATACTACATGTGGTTTTTCATATGGTATTAAATTGTAGATTAAAATTGATAATAGATTTACTTCCTTCTTTTGCATTGTAAGCTACCATAATATATGGCCTTAAAATCCTATTCATATTTAGAGCTTTTCTAAACTATACAACACGACATCCAACAAAAAAAATTGTTATGTATTTTTTCCAAGCACAAATCCTTAGAATTCTTAATGTGTTACTTAGGTTAATTATTTATTGCAATAAATAAATACACACTAATATATATATTATGGATTTGAGGGAAAATATTAAAATATTTATATATATAGAAAAATTTAAATGCAAGGGATTCAAGTACATACCTTTGCTTTTTTTAATGTTGATGAAAATACAAATCTTGATGAAGTTCCAAATTTGATGACATGATATAAAAAACTAGAATATCTTTGCTCTATGTGGCACTTGAAATTTTGTAAACAACTATAACTAAATCTACGTCAAATTTGTGACTTTGGACCTATTTTACATCAATAAATATGAGCTTTGATGCATGCCTCCTAATCTAGCATACAATATGTACTCAAATGCTCAAAATAGTTGGGAGTAGTGTTGAGATTGGTGGATCTTTGGGAAGGTCCAATGCTTCACCTTTGTATCTCTCCCTATAGATAAAGGTGGAGATGAATATAGAATGAGAGAGGAAAAGGGATAAAAACAGATAGAGATATAGAGAGAGATAGAGGGAGAAATAAATATATAGAGAGATAAATAAATTTAAAACAATAACAATAAATTTAAAAACAGAAATGTTTATCCATCATTAGATTTAGTATTGACAACATCAAAGAATAATATCATGACAAAATGGTATTAACTAACTTAGATATATCCACTATTTTTTTTTTCAAATGTTTGAATACATTGTTAACATTATATACATTCAATCATTTGAATGTTATGAAACCTATAGCTTTGCAATTGAGTCTAATAAAGCTTTGCTCTTAGATGAATAATCAAACTTTGTTATTTTGATGACTGTGCATTTAATCCTTTGTTCAAGTATATAAGTCTCTTTTTTCACTTGAAGTTTAAATATGTATCTGTTGAAAAGGACCTTTTGTATAATGTGTGAAAAATTAACATCATCTTGTTTTTTATACTTCAAAATGTTCAATTATTTTGTTGTTACACAAATAATTTCTTCTTCCAATTCTTCAAAAGTTGTAATCCAAGTGAATGAAGTATGGTCTTGCACTTTGCATTGAAGTATATATTTATAATCACATTTAGGGAAATTTTTATCACATCTTCCACAATACCATTGACCATTTTCATTAGTGTTTACCTTCCTTTTGTAGTGCCTATCTCCAATTCTCAAGGGGCATGTTGTATAACAAAATTTTTCTACCTTAATGAAAGATATGTAGCTTTTGGGTAAGTGCACCAAGATGCTTCCCAAAAAGGGGGCTTAAGTGGCCACTTTTTTTCTAAAATCAGGAAATGCTGACCTTGGAATTGAAATTAAGGATAGTTACACTCAAAATTTTGTGATGGAACAAAAACAAGGATCAAAGTGCTCTGATTCTACTTTCTAAACTACTAATTTATTTTTCAAATAGTTAAGATTAAGGGGTTCAATGGGAGAGAGTGGGAGAGAGAGGGAGGAATATAGTGGGAGAGAGGGAGGGAGAGAGTGGGAGAGGGTTGGACAGAGTTTGAGAGAGTGGGAGAGTGGGAGAGAGGGTGGGAGAGAGTGAGTGAGTGGGAGAGAGGGTGGGAGAGAGTGGGAGAGATGGTGGGAGAGAGTGAGTGAATGGGAGACTAGGTTGGAGAGAGGAGAGAGGGTGGAGAGGAGAGAGGAGAGGGAGTGGGAGAGGGTTGGAAGAGGGTGAGAGGGAGAGAGAGGAGGGAGAGAGTAAGAGGTGGGGAGAGGGTGGAGAGAGTGGGGAGAGGGGGGAAGAGGGTGGGAGAGAGGGTGGGAGAGTGTGGGAGAAGGTGGGAGAGAGGGGGGAAGAGGGTGAGAGAGAAGGTGGGAGAGAGTGGGAGAAGGTGGGAGAGAGGGGTCAAGAGGGTGGGAGAAGGTGGTAAAAAAGAGTGGGATAAGGTGGGAGTGGGAGACAGCTAGAGAGGGTGAGAGAGAGTGGGAGAGGGTGGGAGAAGATGGGAGAGGGTGGGAGAGAGGGTGGGAGTGGGTTGGAGTGGGTGTACACTATTTTTTTTTCAAAAACTAACTTTATTAGAATGTGAGTGAGTTATGAATAAATAGAGAGATGGACATGGGAGAGAGGGTGGGCGAGAGTTGGAGAGTGGGAGAGAGGGTGGGATATGGTAAGAGGGAGTGGGAGAGAGGGTGGGAGAGGGTCGAAGAAGGTGGGAGAGGGTGGGAAAGGGTGGGTGAGAGTGGCAGAAGGTGGTAGAAGGTGGGAGAGGGTGCGAGAGAGGGTGGGAGAGTTTGGGATATGGTGGGAGAGAGTGGAAGAGGCTAGGAGAGAGGGTGGAAAAGAGTGGGAGAGAGTTGGAGAGGGAGGGAGGGCAGAAGGGAGAGAGTGGGAGAGGGTGGGAAAGAGGATGGCAAAGAGTGGGAGAGAGTGGGGGAGAGAGGCAGGAAGAGACTGGGAGAGATTGGGAGAGGGAGGGAGAGAGTAAGAGGAAGTGGGAGAGTGTGTGGGAGGGTAGGATAGAGGGTTGGAGAGAGTGGGAGAGAGAGGGAGGGAGGGAGGAAGAAAGTGGGAGAGAATGGGAGAGACTGGGAGGGAGGTGGGAAGAAGGTGGGAGAGAGTGGGAGAGGGTGCGAGAGAATGGGAGAGAATGGGAGAGTGGGAGATAGGGAGGGAGAGAGTAGGAGAGAGTGGGAGAGGGTGGGAGAGAGTGGGAGAGAGTGGGAGAGAGTGTGGGAGAGTGGGAGAGAGTGAAAGTGTGGCTACATAGGGTTTCTATACATAGTATTTGTAGGAGAATGGTATCCCTATTTTGAACTATTATAAACCTTAATGTTTCTATGTAGTAGTTTTTAAATTCATTTTGTTGTTATACTCTTTAATTAATAGTTTATATATTGTACTCTCTATATACATGATTTTTAGCAAGATTGGGGACACTAATAGAACCTTCATTTATTTTTTAAAAAAGACTAAGAAATGTATGAAAATTTGACAACATGAAAACCATGAAAATAAAAATTTAAAATAGTAAAAATGGCCAATCATGAGCCAAAAATGAAAAGAACCATTTGTTGTTACTATAATATTTCAACCACATACTAAATTACCAAGTGCATTTTATAAATATATCATGCAAGGAGCACAATATTGGGAATCAATGTGAATGATTCTCATCAAGAAATTAGACAAGCTTTGAGATTGAAGGACCCAAGCTCTTTCTAGGTTTTCAATGAAGTTTTAATTAGCCACTAATAGGAACAATAAGAAAATAGATAAATGTCAAAATAAATCATAATCTCTAAGAGTGTTGTGCTAAGAATTACATACACATCTCATAAATTTCAATAGAGACATGAGATGCATTTACAGAAATAAAGGAAAGAAATAGCTATTTAGATAGTTATTAATCTACAAAAGATTAGGACCTACGTACTTCAAGAGATTAATAAAAATAACTTTTTATTTATAATTTTTAAATTTGATAATTTTGAAATTATCATAGATGTAAAGTAAAGATAAAATATTTTTCAACAAAACAAATAAAAATGACAAACAAATAATGTGATTAATCAAGAATAACATGATATTGTAAAAACTATAATAAATAAAAGAATATACATAATTGTACATAAGCCATCAAAAGTCTAAATATACCTATCTTTATAAAAAAATAAAAATCTTTAAAATGACTAAAACTTATTAAAACTTATTAAGCTCCATGAAAAAACACTACCTTCCATATAAAGAGTATACAACATGATACTTATAGAAAACAAATTATGTAGGATACCAAAAAAATTTTAAAAAGATAAGATAAGATAAAATTATAAATGATATTAATCATATTAATTTCATAGTTAAAAAGATAATTCTATAGATCTTTAAATATACATATATAATAATCTTTAAATCTTTATTTAAAATAATATATATTATATTTTATAAACTTATACATTAAATTTTTTAATATTTAAGTTATACTAAAATCTAAGATGTTCAATATTCATTATTTTTTTAAAATTATAATATTGATTAAAGATATATAATTCTATTTATAAGATTTAAATTCAATAATGAACTTAGAAAATATTAAATCAATCAAAATTGTTTCTATTATGCAAAATACTATATAAGTAAATTATAAACTATTATAATATAATATTTAAATTTTCTATTTCAAATGTTAAATAATTCTAATGTTAAATTTTTATAATTATAAACTTACCTTTTAATGGTGTTAGTAAGTTTTTTAATTAAAATTAGTTTTTCAAGCATTTATTAACATATCTAGATATATTCACCAAAATCTATTATCTATTATTGATTATGTAATTTTGTATGTATAATATATTTAAAAAAAAATTAAAAAATATTTTTGAAAAAAAAATATGCATTTAAAAAATTAAACAATATATTTTTTAAATTAGAAATATATTAGAAACATTTTGAATGTATTCAACTATCAAAATATGATTTTTTTTTAATATACCATTAAAATCACTAGTTGCCCTAATTTCTCCGCTTTTGCTCATTTCTGATGAATTTCCCCCAGCCTTGTCAAATATTTCATTTTAAATGTTTTACTTTGGAAGCAATGAAAAATTTAAAATATATCGCACAAAAATTTCCTCGGGCCCCACCTTGTACAGTCCATGTGGCAACTGCCGGTGATTTCGCAATCAACCAAAGCACCATCACGGGATGGCGGGGAATGACTCAAATCAAAGGACAATTGATGAACAGTCGCACAAATTTGATCCCCAGATGGGACACATGTCGCCCGCTAGCGATATCACCATCCTACAATTCCCAATCATGGGATGTCGGGCAACCATTGATCTTGAAGGCATTTTGATCGATGGCAGCTTGAATTTCATCCTTCTAAAAAATAAAACATTCATTAAAGGGCAAGGGGACATTACTAGGCGAATGGAAAACAATGACATAAGTTCTTTTAAAACTGTTCAGCATAGGGCCAACCAGGACTTAGGAAAATAAAACCCCTGGAGGAAATAAAATATTAAGACCAAAGGGACCAGGCCTAGACAGAACGATGGGGCATAACTAGTTTTTAAAACCCTTCAAAAATGCTGATGGAAAAATAGATCCTGACCAAGGAATTAGGTAAACACAAGGTTTTAAAATGAATACAAAGCTAAAACCCTAGCCCTAAGAAATTTTCCAACACCATGAAAGACCAGTGACATAAGGCAGGGCATGAGTGAAACATTAGGAACAAAATTTGAAGTTCCATCAGTACAAGTATTGGATAATTTTATATTATTAGTTTTTACTATCACAAATATAAAAGGTGAGCGCAATAAATAACATGTATTTTCCCATTAAATGTGAAGGATTTTCAAAAATTTATAGTGTTCAACTATTGGTCCATTTTTTTTCAATATAAGTTATATTTTAAATCATTATGTGTTGTTTTTATAACAACAAATAGATTTTTTGTGTTCAACTATTAGTCCATATGTGTTGTTTTTATAAAATAGAACACTTAGAACAAAACTTTGAAGTTCCATCACTACCCATAACCCTTAACCCTTAAACTCCAAACCCTTAAACTCTCTACCTCTCTCTCTCAAGTCTCTCCTCCTACCCTCTCCCTCCTCTTAGGTATCTCTCTCAAGTCTCTCCCCTCCCCTTCTCCCTCTCTTAGGTCTTTCTCTCACTCACTCACTCCCTCTCTTAGGTCTTTCTCTCTCTCACTCACTCCCTCTATCTCTATCCCCTCCACACTTAACCTTAAACCCTTAAACCATCTACCCTCTACCCTTAACCCTCCCTCCCTCTATCTCTCTCCCACTCCCTCCCTCTCTCTATGTCTCTCAACTATCTTCAATATCGTACCCCCTTTGCCTCTCTTAGGTCTCTCTCTCACTCACTCACTCCCTCTATCTCTATCCCCCCCACCCTTAACTTTAAACCCTTAAACCATCTACACTCTACCATTAACCCTCCCTCCCTCTCTCTCTCTCTCAAGTATCTTCAATATCCTACCCCCTCTCCCTCTCTTAGGTCTCTCTCTCACTCACTCACTCCCTCTTTCTCTATCTCCTCCACCCTTAACCTTAAACCCTTAAACCATCTACCCTCTAGCCAAGAGTCAGTGACAACCATTCCACTCTCTCTCCCCTTCCCCTCTCTCATAACTCATAACGAAGTGACATATTTCTTGAAGTAGTGAAATAAGTATTTTTTTTGTTTAAAATAAAATATCACAACTCTCCACTATAATTATATCATTTAAAAAATAAAATGGTCATTTAATAAAATAAGACACTCATTTAAACAAGTGTTGTTATCATAGTGAAAAAATATTGTTCTTATCTATACAACAATTGGGGCAGTAATGTACAAGCATTGGATATTTTTATATTAATAGTTTGTCCTATCACAAATATAAAAGATGAGCACAATAAATAACATGTATTTTCCCATTAAATGTGAAGGATTTTCAAAAAGTTTTAGTGTTAAACTATTGGTCCATTTTTTTTAGTATAAGTTATATTTTAAATCATGATGTGTTATTTTTAAACAACAAATAGATTTTTTGTGTTCAACTATTAGTCCATATGTGTTGAATATAAAAGTTAGAGATATCAAAGATTTATGGTTATCAATAAGTATTTGGTCTCTCTCTCACTCACTCACTCCCTCTATCTCTCTTCCCTCTAACAATAAAACCCTAAACCCTTAAACCCTCTACCCTCTACCCTTAACCCTCCCTTCCTTTATCTCTCTCCCACTCCCTCCCTCTCTCTCTCTCAAGTCTCTCCCTCCTACCTCCTCAACCATAAACCCTTAAACCTTCTATCCTCTACCCTCAACACTCTTCCCCTCCCCCTTCCCCCTCCTAATTCTCTCTCTCTCTCTCTCTCTCTCTCTCTCTCTCTCTCTCCCCTCTTCCCTCTCCATTCCCCTTCCTAATTATTTCTCTCTCTCTCTCTCTCTCTATATATATATATATATATCTTTCCTTTTCCATCTCTCTCCCTCTCTTAGGTTTTTCTCTCACAAACTCACTCACTCACTCTATCTCTCTCCCCTCCACCCTTAAACCATCTACCCTGCACCATTAACCCTCACTCCCTCTCTCTCTCTCAAGTATCTTCAATATCCTACCCCCTCTCCCTCCCTTAGGTCTCTCTCTCACTCACTCACTCCCTCTATCTATCTCCCCTTAAACCTAAACCCTAAACCCTTAACCCTTAATAACCATCTACCCTCTACCCTTAACCCTCCTTCCTATATCTCTCTCCCTCCCTCCCTCTCTCTCTCTCAAGTATCTCCTCCTACCTCCTCAACCATAAACCCTTAAACCTTCTATCCTCTAGTCAACACTCTTCCCCTCCCCCTTCCCCTCCTAATTCTCTCTCTCTCTCTCTCTCTCTCTCTCTCTCTCTCTCTCTCTCTCTCTCTCTCTCCCCTTCTTCCCCTCTCCCTTCCCCCTCCTAAGTATTTCTCTCTCTATATATATATCTCTCCCTTTCCCTCTCTCCCTTTCCCTCTCTCTCCCTCTCTCTCTCTTGTGCACCCTCCACCTCCTAATTACTCTCGGGTATATAGAGAGGAGTAAGAGAGAGATAAAAAGAGACATAGAGATAGAGATATAGAGTAGGAGATATGGAGGGAGAGATGGAGTGAATGAGAGAGAAAGGGGGGAGAGGGAGAGATAGCTCAATAGATAGAGGGGGGAAGAGGTGAGAGTGACATAGATAGTGGGAGATATAGAGAGCGACAGGGAGAGATATATTAATCACCCTCCCTATATCTCTATCTATTCATTCTTATCTCTTGATCTCTCTACCCCTCTCTATCTCTCTATCTCCCTTTCTATTTGTATGTTTGTCATTATCTCCCTCTCTCTATATATTTTCTTTCCTATATTTATCTTTGTCTCCTTAAGTGTGAAATGGGTACATTGAAGAGATCTTAAAGGAGAACTATCATATTTTTAATTAAATGGCATACTACCTTGAGCATAACTCCCCAAGGACACATGCCATCCTTGGATTATTGACATGAAAGAACCAATCAAAATTTAGTTTCTCTCTCTCATATTAATATATATTACTATTATATTAAATATATATTATATTAATTATATTTTCTATTATATAAAAATATACTTATTATTAATTATTAATTATTATAATTTTATATGTATTTAATAATTTTGTTAAAGAATATAATATCTAATTATAATAAGTTGAATAATTATATTATTTATTATGTAAAATATACCTAATATATACTTAACTATATTGTAGAATACTAAAACCTAGTTAAATGGCACCAAAATTTTGAACTTAATTAACATATTGTAAAAGCTAACAAAACCAGGTTGTAGTTCATCAAATTGGAGAAGTGAAAGGTCAATGCCAGTGCCGAGGAAGAGTTTGGAGTAGTGAAAACAAGGTCAATGCTAGCACCGAGGAAGAGTTTGGAGGAGTGAAAACAAGGTCAATACTAGCGCCGAGGAAGAGTTTGGAGTTAAAACAAGGTCAATACCAGCACTAGTGAAGAGTTTGGAGGAGTGAAAACAAGGTCAATATCAGCATCAAAGAAGAGTTTGGAGAAGTGTAAACAAGATCAATACCAGCACTGAGGACGAGGTTGAGGGAACTCATGGAAAATTGACAACCAAGGGGAAATGAGTACTATAAGTTTGGCACCCCCATTCTCTTTAGCCTTCAATTTTCATGCCTAGTTTCCAAAGATCTTCTCATACATTGGCACCCCCATTCTCATAAAATGGTATAAGATAAGACAGAAAAAATAAAATAGCTTATACAAAACATATCCACCTACAATCCCATTCAAGCATTTTAATTAATTCCTTGAATTAAACCTAAAACAAGAATCATACACACCACAATAGTGAGATGAACAAAACAACCCTTGATCATTTTATTCAAAATTTAGATATGCTTGTACAATGGAGAGACATGAGTTTGAATTAATCATATCAATTCAAATGCCAGTACTGTCATAAAACATCAAATCCCAATGAATTCAAAACCTACTATAGAATGACTCAAAACCTAAATTGCATTTTCCCTAAAACCATCAGACTTTACAATTTTCTCTGCAACTTCATCTACACTTGACCAAAAATATCTAACTTGCTAACCCATATTTATGGCCTTGAATTCCTTCTTATAGAAAAATGAGGAGAAAACAAGCATTGGGCCAGAAAGCACACGTGTCACCAGCCAATTGGACTGCCTTGTACTCTTCATTAGTTGGCCAATCAAAATTGATCACCTCATTCACCTTGACACTATAAGGTTTGTACTTAACTTGCACCTGATTCGCTTCTCTTTCAAAAGACTCCAAGAATGAGTTGGTGCTAATGATTTTGTCCATACAGCTCACCAACAAATCATAATCTAAGTTACCCTATTTTTAGGGGTTTTTGTAGTCCAAACATGATAAAAAGTGGCTCTTACACTTTTTGTGATTACTGTAGCTTGTGTAAGAGGCCTTGTGGATACTATTTTAATTGTAGGATGCATGAATAGGGCATAGGATGAGAAATAAAGAAGGTATTGTTGTTGTCCTCAATAGTTTTGTGAAGAAAAGCATGTGAAATGAGAGGTTCAAGCCTAGGTTTCAACAAAACATGTATGGGAGATCTGACTTTATGAATTTTTATCCATGTGCAGACCTAATGGGTTGTTTCTGAACACTGCATATAAATGATATACATACACACATAAACACACACACACACATATATATGTATGTATATGTATTTTTTAATGTAAATGTAAATGCAATTACTGGATGCTCTCCAAGAACAATAAATGCAGCATATCATTAAAGAAATCTATATCTATGTATATAAATGTGTATTTCTAAATGGAAGTGTAAATGCAAAGAGCACATGGTTTTGTAGTGTTATAGATACAACATATCCATAAAGTAATGTAATTGAAATTCTAAATTCTTCAACACATAATATGAAATCGATCAAACTATTAAACTACATGAGAAATAAATGAAAATAGTAAATGCATATGTATGTGTATTTGTAAATGTAGATGTAAAATAAATAAAAATAATGAAAATTATAAAAGAATACAAGGAAATGTCTCCTCCCTTCTTGTTAGTGATAACCTCCTCCACACACAACCCTTAAAAATTATGAATAGAGGAATATTATCTTTGAAGAACTCAAAGTTAATTCTCTCCTACCTGATGCAATTAGTCATTTTATCCCTACAAACATTTATAGTGATTACTAGAGGCACATAGACCAATTCTTCATAATAGAAGAATTTGATCATACTTTTCCAATGATGGCATTATGAGAAAACCTTACGTTAAATGAATAATTCCTAGCTAAGTTCTTTAAATCATGTCCAATCGTATAAGAGAAGACCACTCCTATGTGTAGCTGGATACCATGGAGAAAGGCTAGTCTTTGGGATCTTTCATTAATCATCCTACCTTAAAAGATACCAAAAATCTCCTAGCAATTAGACATAGGAAAGTTTAATATGACTTAAAAAAAAAATTATTTCCAAAGCGTAAACTTATGATGACTTAACCAGGCCTAGTACACACTCCCTCCCTATTAACCACTTAGACATATGGAAAATAAATGTAAATTTGATGCTATTTTTAGTCATGTAGGTGTCCAATAAACCACTTGGTGGTCTTTCCCTTCAATTTTATTTACTTGAATGAAGAAAAAAAGTCCTTTGATTACAATTAGAGAATACATTTGAGGCCTTGGTTGTGTAATTGGTGGACCATAGTCATATTTAACACTTTTTAAAAATTTTGGGAGTTAAAACATTAAGTAGATTTGATTTGTGATGGACACATTTGGATGGTAGTAACAATAGATTGCAATCTATCAAGACTTGATTACCTTATAACCTGTTAAATTCTAGCGATGAAATGATAGATTAATCATAATGTCACCTTGGGATTGCATCACCATGAAAGAACTTCATCCAACATCCTTATGAGTGTAGGTACCACTAAATAGGTACTTTTCATATCTATCTTCCTCGAGCAAGGGAAATTCAGGAAGAGAAGAGGAAAGCGAGACATGTAGTATGTCTAAAAGAGGGAGATCAACTAGAGGTCAAAAGATTAGAAGAAAATTCCGTAAATGCATGGAATTTTTTCTTACTGAAGGGGGGTCATGTTCTTATGATGATGAGAGCATAGGCGACATCGAGGTTCCCTTGAGGTACAAACATCTACGGAAACAATGGGTACCCAAGGAATTTCCTCCAATAAACACCAATTTTTGTGTCAATGAGAGGATATATCACATAACACCATTGTCATTACATGGTTTGGGCCTATTTTGCATGGATGACATAAAGGTTTGTTACGATGAAGTTATTGAATTGATGGAGTATGTTGGACCCTGTTACAGTTACAAAGATTGGATGCAACTAGTTTGATATATACGATGTATGTGTAGGTATGCACTGTCAGCAAATTATATACAACTAAAAGATAAGGATCAAAATAAAGGAGTGGCTATGTACATTGATGGAAGGCCAAAAGCATCAGGGAATATTGAAGGGTTTATAAATAGTACATGACCTGGGTCAACAAATAGTTTCATTTTGGTAATATTTTTTTATATTTAATTTTAGTCACAGGGGGACATTGATCGTACAAAGAAGGCTCTAGCCTAGAGCATAGATCGTGATGTATCATCAGGAACTTCTACCTAACTAATTGGGGAAAGGCACCAGCAGTAGAGGAGAGCATCCATAGTGAGGTGTGGTCAATATTTTGTGATAATGACATCACTTATTCAACAAACCCTTTTGATACAATAAAGGAGCTCATGAAAAAATGCAATGAAGAAATTACTAAGTTGATGTTCAAAATTCCTCAAATAGATGAGATAAGAGAGAGGGTTAAAGTATTGACAGAGAGATTACAAAACTTGCAAGTAAGCTATCATGAGGTCTTTAATTATAACATAAGTTCATTCATGGTTTTATATTTTTTACTCTTTTATGTCATGAACTAGAATGTGTCATTTTTACGGGGTTATTTTCCTCCTCATGATGCTCCTAGCCATGATCAGGGTACTGCAAGTGCTTCCCGAGGAGTAAGGGTTGGTACAAGTGTCCATCCTAATCTTCCTATGCATACATCACATTATCTGACCCCATCATTTGTGCCTCTATTGTCGTCTGAAATGTTGGCAACACATACCATGTAGGCATCTATTAATGCACCCTCTGGCAGCGAACACATACCAGAACATGTGTTAGGACATGTACCTGTACCTGGGGATGCAGAGGCCACTAGTACTAGTGATGTTTTAGCAGCATTTCTTGGATCTTCCCGTATTACTAGTACGGGAACATTTCCGGTCACACTTGTGGTGATTGAGTATTTCATTCCCATAAAGATAGAGAAGGTCCCAGGTACTTTAAAATGTTTTAATTATTATTCTATATAATCCAATTGAAATTTACTTATTGATCGCTCTTTTTAGACTATTGATCCCATGATCATTTTGTAGGAAATGATGTTTTTATAAACATCTAAGTGATATTACATTTGAGCTCTTGAGGGCACCACCATGTACATAGTGGAATGCCCAAAATGAAGATTTAAAAGATGAGCTCATTAACCATTTAGTTGTGTTGTTTGGTGATAAAACATTCAACCAAACCAAGGTCCTTAAGAAAGCTGGTACCTATCTAAAGTATGCGAGGGACCAATATAGGTCACATTTAAAGAAGAAAAAAAGTACGAGTGTCTCCCCATGATTCTAGAGAGGGAGTGGAAGGACTTGGTGTCGATGGAAAGGAGAAGGCTGAAAAGAAAAAAGGAAAGACACCACCGGGCCAAGGAAGGTATGTGATACAGAAGCATAAATCTACAAAAAATCCCGATTAATCGTGATTTTTAAAAAAAACTGGAGGCTGGACAATTTTTTCCCTGATTTTTTTAAAAAATCATTGAATTTTTGGTCAATGATTATTTTATGTTTCAAACTCAAAATCGACAAAAAAAATGTGTTTAAAATCTGCAAAAAACGTGAATAAAATTGAGTTGATTTTCGTGCAAAAAAAACCATGAGACCATGGCTTGTTGCTTACTATTATGATTTGATAGATTTTTTCTGAGCATCCATAGCTTGTTTGATAGCACCTATTGTATGCTTTTAGCCATAGCAGCAAGGCAATGATCTTTTTGATAAAATTCTTTGGTAGACATGTATAAAAAATGCAGTAGCATAGACAAGGCAGTGAACTACTTGAAAAAAATGTCTCAAAGAAATGTAGTCTCATGGTGATGGAATGCCATGATGAATGCCATGACAAGAAAATTGCTATGGATTTTCATGGCATTCCATCACCGTGAGACTACATTTATTTTAGGCATTTTTCCAAACAATTCATTGCCTTGTCTATGCTATTGATTACTATTATGCTTTGGTAGATTTTTTCCAAGCATCCATAGCTTGTTCGAAAGCACCTGTTTGAGGTTTTACATAGCATGAGGGCATTGAAATTTTTGATAAAATGCTTTGGTAGACATGTATGAAAAATGTGGTAGCATAGAAAAGGTAGTGAACTATTTGAGAAAATGCTTCAAAAAAATGTGGTCTCATGGTGATGGAATGCCATAACAAATGCCATGACAAGAAAATTGCTATGGACTGTCATGGCATTCCATCACCATGAGACCAAATTTCTTTGAGGCATTTTTTGAAATAGTTCACTGCCTTGTCTATGCTTCTTCTTACTATTATGCTTTGATATATTTTTTCCAAGCATCCATAGCTTGCTTGAAAGCACCTATTTTAGGCTTTTAGCCATAGTAGCAAGGGAGTGAACTGTTTGATAAAATGCTTTGGTAGACATGTATGAAAAATGTGGTAGCATAGAAAACTATCACCATCTGATATTTATGCAGTTGTAGTATGTTTTGTGCAATGTAATCAGTGATATGAATATAACCAACAAAAATCTATTTTCTATAATTCATGGATTGAACTTTGTATTTTATTTTCTCTCAATGTCTGTATGCTATGGAAATGCCATTAATTTTTTTTTTAAATTAGTATGTTATGTGTGATACTATCAATAATGTAATTATATACTGATTACTCTTTCTTTTTACATAATCTAACGTATTTCAAAAATTTCATAAGCTTCCCGACACATCGAAGACAACAAAGGCAAGACTAGAAAAGCACAGGCAACACAAACTTGGCTCTGGTGGTTATATGAAATTAGTCGCACGAATTGTAAGTATCAATAAATGAAATATTGCATCCAAATTATAATAAATTGATTTTTTTTTTGGTTTTATCACACCATAGAAGCAAAATTCATGATCTTCTACAAAAATGTAGGGCTATGAATTCAACAGAGTTCCCACAAAAGAGGACCTGAAGATTTCCTTCCAGCAAGGCTATGGAGCTATGGCTGAACACCTAAGAGTCTTGACTAGGCAAACACAATCTTCCATTGCATCAGACATGCAGGTAAATAAACTCAATAAAGTTTATTTAAAATTGAATACTTGTGCAATCTATTCAATATTAATTTCCACCATAAAGTAATTACATGCCTATTTGTTTTAAACATTCAAGCAATGATAATACGACACATGACATTAGAATGCAGCCTGGTGAGGGTGGAGCAGAACGTGCAGATGAAGGTCATGGTGTGCATCTCGATACTTTAGAGCATGTAGAGCATGATCAGGCTAGAGAAGATCAGGAATATGATGTGGCCCCATCAGGTAAAGAGGACCACTCTAAATTTATTTTAAACATATTTAATTGCAATTGGTGTATTAATTAATGTAACCTGTCATGTTTCAAATTTAGAGCATGTAGAGCATGATCAATGTGTTAAGAATGATTAGGTTAGAGAAGATCAGGAACATGATGTGGCCCCATCAAGTAAAGAGGACCACCCTCATGTTCTCTTAAACATATTTAATTTCAATTAGTGTATTATTTAATGTAACCTTTTCTGTTTCAACTACAGATCAGGATTTAGAGGGTGTTCAACATGTTGAGCATGAGTCTATAACAAAAGTTCAGGAACATGATGTGGACCCATCAGGTAAAGAGAACCACTCTAATGTTCTTTTAATTAATGAAATAATTGTAACAATAATAATAAAACATATCAGTTTAACATTTCTTTCTTATTACAGCAGATCCTCCCTTGTAGCAGTGTCCACATCATGAGTAGATGACTAGGTGTACATTAAGATCATGAGCAGAGGGTAGAAAAACTAAAGGGGGGACATATTGATTTAGAAAATGATACTCCACTTTAGCTTTATGTATCTTTAAAAAGGAAACCAAAAAAAAGAGTGATTGTAATCATATCATGACAACTATATTTTTGATAATATGTAAAAATTGAAATAATGAATAATGTATGTTAATGAATGAATGTTATATGTTATTAATGGATGAATGAATGATTAATGTTATATGATTGGGTATGGGGAATTGAGAGTGATGTGATGGGGGGGAGGGGCCAAATGAGCTTCCACCGCCATGTGGTTGGCCCTGTTAAGTAGAGAATATTAAACTATTCTCGAAACAAAGAGAAGCTCAATAAGGTAATGCACTTTTCAATATAAGAAATGCATTGTTTGAAGCATCAAACCAATATGTAGTCTGTATGTATGATCAATTGTCAATCTCCACAATGGTACATTTCCACAAGTATTTAAAAAAAAAAATTGATGCTTCATCGCAATTTTGATGACAACCACCGACGAAGCAACATAAAGGCTCAAAGAAGTTGCTATAGCTGTGATGAAGGTTTCGTCATAACTCCTTTCCCATTTCGTTGCAATTTTGACACACTTTGGAGTTGTTACCACGCCACTCCTTTCCCATTTCGTCACACTTTTGATGAACTTTTTGTGTTCTTCTAATGCTACTCCTTGCTAATTTCGTCGCAAAGTCGATGAACTCTTGGTGTTGTTTCAACGCTACTACTTGCCTATTTCGTCACACATTCGATGAAATTTTGGTGTTTTTTTGACACTACTCCTTTCCCATTTCATCAAAATGGTGATAAACATTTGTTATTGTTTTGACGCTACTACTTGCCCATTTCATCGAACTGGCGATGAACTTCTAGTGTAATTCGATGGTGGATACACAAATTTTTCATCAATATTTTGATGAAAGTTCGAGCCATTTCACGATGCCGTTGAATGACGATTCTTTGCCATTATTTTGACGTTTAATTCGTCACTGGCCTTTCGACAAAAAAATAGTGATGCAAAGATTTTTTCCATTTCGTCGCTCTTCTGACAGAGATTTGTCGAACGACCGACAAATGACCATCAAAAAATGGTGCCAAATTCAGTAGTGTATGTACATGATTAAGTGTAGTAAGAAGAAAATAATGTAGCGATAATGATCACTATTAACTTCTTAGGGGAAACAAGTGTAGGTAGTACATTCAACTTATGGCAATATTATGATCAAATCTTGTATGAAGTTTGAAGATGCAGAGTATTGTTTGCAAGTAGTGAATGATCCTTAATACCATATCATGACTTTGAAAGACATTCAAATAAACCATAAATGATACTCCAAAGAAGATAAACAGTTCATGACATGAATATGGTAGTTTATAGGCCTATTTTGGGGTTAGAATAAAAGGGAAAAATGGTATATCCAGTCAATGGAAGGTAGCATGGATGGTGGATTTTATAGGAATAGGAAACCATACACAGTGGTAGATATAAAAGATAAAGCTTTAAGGATAAAGGAAATCAAGATAGAAAACTTATAGAATAGCAACAAGAGTCCTATATGATAGTCACGAGTTATGAAAGTTGTCATCATAGCTTATGCAGATATAACAATAACCCCATCTTGGAGGTTATGGTGAAATAAGCAAAGAAATATAATCACCAATTATGTCAAGTACATATGACCTTCATAGTTACATGGTATGCATTATGAAGGATGAATTCATAGATTTTGTGGGCATTACCTAGTTACTTTGGGGACATACAATTGTTTGCATGATCTTCAATCTGCATGGACTAAGTTTCTACTTCTCGATATCATTCATCCATGTGATATTGATCCTATTCCATCAGCTTTGATTTTATGTATTGGAAGCTACCCCAAAGACTTATTGGAAGCATGTGATAGAATAGGAATGCACTAAAAAGATGATGGTGTTTATAGTGAAAATGGTAGTGTTCATGAAGGAATGGAAAGATGTGTAGAATCTTTGAATTATAACCATACTATGCAAGGTTTTGAATCATTTAGAAAACCTAATTTTTCCTTCATGGAGCAGCATTTTCTTGTGGAACATATCACTAAGATAACTCTTGTTTAACCCATCTTCCCTCTCATGAAACCCTTTCATATTATGATCTTCCACAATATTCCATAGTAAAGGTGATTATGACATTATTGGCCACTATTACATGGCATCACAAGAAAACTCAGAAACGCATAACCAATACCTAGAGTGGCCATAAAATCACAAAGGAGCATTTTTGTTTGTATGAAATGTGAAACTCAGAAAAACTAAGAACAAAAATTAAGAGCTTGAGTATGTAGATTTTTCTATAGAAATGATAGAAAATGTTGATGATAATTATTTTTATTATTTTCTATGCAAATATGGGCTCAAAATGAGCACTTTATCTACAAAAATTCCAAGTGAAATGCAAAGTTTTCATGAGTGAAGGTTTACCTGAGTTCAATTTTTCCATTTTTGCTTGTATTATGCATAGAAAATCCCATTATGTGTTCAAAATCCTCCATGGATGAGCTCCATCATAACCCTGTGGCGGCACCCAACAAAGTTCAAGGTGAAAAACAAAATAAATTTGTGAGTGCTTGGGCCATGTTTGGTTTTTTGGGTTTTCAAAGCCCTAAATTGGCCAACAAACAAAAGGAATTTTTTGCCTTATTTTTAAACATTTCCACATTAAATATTTTTCCAGGCTTTGTATTCTTATGCTAAGTGTCTAGGGGTGTCGCCTAATGATATAAATTTTACATTTGTCTCCCAAGACATAGGTCGAATCAGTTTTTATTTTTATTTTGCACAAGTTTTTAACAATTTGAAATGTAAAAAATATTATTTAAGTGATGTTATTATAAAACACTTATTTAAATGTTTTATTTATTGCAATATAATGTATGTTCCTTCAAGAATGGTTAAAGGGGTGTGATGAGGCCAAAATTATGATTTGTACTAAGCATGTGGGGAATTTGGAGAAGATTGACCAACATGTGGAAAGCATGAAAATTGTTTTTGACTAGATTTTAGAGGGAATGAAAGCAGCTTGGAGCATTTTCTCATGTTTTTGTTGTGGGTAAATTCATGGCTTGACTTTTTCTTCACTTTGGAGACATTTTGGAGAGGTTTTGGGGGCTATTTTTAGGGTTTTTTTTCTCTTGCATACGATCAAGGAGCTTCTAGAAGTATATGTGTGGGGCAGGTTTCAAAAAAGCATAAGTAACTTCAAACATGAGTTTGCGATAGAGTTCTTTCTTTTCAAGTAGTATTGGGTATGTGCAGGATCATGATGGGCCAAAAAGTGGCAATATGATGGGTATTGTAGCTGACGACTTTTTCTTTACCCAAAATTGATGACACGAAAAGGGTTTTGAAAAGAGATTCTCAACTTTCCACCAATATAAATTATTCTTTACTTTTAATTTAATAAGTAATTATTATTCATTTTCTATTCAAATTACAATTAAATTCCTAATTGATAGATTGATTGAAAAACATCTATAGCTTTCAAACAGTATCACATTTTTTGAATCCAAAACATTCATCACATTCTATGCTTCACATACTATAGGATTAAAAAAAGAAAAATTGAATTTCATGAAGTTTTGACCAAGTTAAGGCGGTTAGACATACAAGTTTTTTATATTTTTAAAAATTTGTAATAAAAAATTCATAATTAATGATTTACTTGGAAAAAAATTACAAAAAAATATGCATCACATTGGGACATGAGTTCTCTAATTATTTCTAAAATCTTATAAAAAAATATTATCATTTTATTATGGTTAGGGTGGTTAGACAAACACCTACTTCTTATTTTTTCCCTGAAATTTAAGTACTACTACATTGAAATTTCAAAATTTCACCAAATATATATTTTTTTAGACAAACCTAGTTTTTTAGAAACTACATCCAATTTTATACAGATTCTATTCTTACATATTTTTGAAATAATATAGATAACTTATTCATTTTTTTATGTCAAGTTGCCTAACTCTGATTTTTCTAATTTTTTTGCCACTTAAGGGCTTGTTTTTTCCATGATGATCTTGCACATACCCTATTTTAACTTATTTTTTGAGTTTTCTTTCAGTAGGAGACAATATTGTAACTCTTTTATAGATTTTTATAGTAATTTACACCCTAGAGATCAATGAAGATAAGTAATTTTTCCTTCTTAATCTTCTATTATATAGGGTACATTTGAGTGATTGATATAATTACTTGTGAATTTTCTTCATTCCTTGTCCTTGTGTCTCATTAGTATCACCTTTGTGTAGAAATTATATGTATTTGTAGGTTATAATTTGTATTAGATGTAATTGATTCAAGTTGTGAAAATAAATTTTTCCTTATAGGATTGTATGAATTAGGTCCTTATTAAATAATTATGCAAAGCATATAAGTATTTGAGGTGTGCATGTTAATCTTGTTGTTGATTGAAACTGTGTGTATAAGCAACTTTACAAGTTTTAGATAAGATTTAGGTGCATCACCATAGGAGTTTAGTTTCATTTCATGTTGCCTCCTTACCCTTTTCCCAACAAGAAGTAGATTAGGTGAGTACCTTAGGATCCAACCTTTTCTAGACGTCTACTCCAAGTTTAGGTGACCCATAGCCTAGGAGTGTTCCCATGTTACTCCAAAATGCTAAGTTTTGCATCTTAGCAATGGTGCAGTTTTGAGAGCTAACAAGGAGACCAACAAGGAATGGAAGTTCCAAGCAAAAAACCACCAAAGACGAATGATTCAACAAGGGTCCCAAAGATAAGCAACACAACCATCTAAACCTTTGACACCAAAACACTGGCACATACCCCTCTTCCAAATTTTGGAAGATGTATTATTCATATTATCTACTAAAATTTTAGTTGTTTAGATAAATATAATATTAGATTTATGATCACAAATAAAATCTTGGGTATCCTTTTGTCTAGGGATGCTACCCAAACCACTAACATTTCATGAGATCAAAATCATTTTTGGGATGAGAAAAAGTGAGTATCTAGTGTCTTTACAACTCCCGTTCTACTAGGGACTCTCCTATTATCTTTATTTTTTCAATATCCTTTTTCTCCCCACATTTACCATCTTATTGAAAAACACTTTCTTTATGCTTTTTCATTTGATACTTAGGAGGGGTAAGTCTTTCCCATTACCATATGCTTTAGTCCCAGAATATAAAGCCACATATTGAATATTATGTATTATAAATGAAGAAAATAGAGGAAGAAAAGGTACATATTGTATGTAATAGATTATAAACCAATAAAAAATAGAACTATTAGCCATCAAAGGATACAAATTCCAATAAAATATCACAAAAATTAATGGGAAAAGGAAATTAATGACCACCAACCAGCCCTAAACCTATTTCAACAACACTTCACCAACTTCACTATCACTTTACACTCAAATATTCTAGTTAATAAAATTTATCTCTACTACTCTCAAATGTAAACAAAGCTAAAAATGGCAACACCAATCTTGGTAAAAGGCATAGAAAAGACATGCCAAAAATACAAAAAAAATCATTTAAATTAATGGAAGTAGACAAAGATGAGGAATTGCTAAGCATTCTAGTAGATACGGTATATACAGTGGATGTGAGGAAGTACATCCAAGAGCCCATAGTATAAATTTACCGTACAAAGTTTTAAATTATTTGACAACACTACTAACTCAAGATCATTGTTCATATAAACCACAACTCCATGAAGCACGATGAAAGAATTTGGATGTCTGAAAAGACTACAATGACTTATATGATAAAAATTACTGTGTCAGCTTAATTTTGAGGATGGTACATGATGAATTCATATACATCGAAAAACCATATCAAATTATAAATGAGGAAATTCACATAGCAATTGGGCTAAGTAGAATAGGGGAATACCAATCAATAATGTAGTAAAGAATGAAAAAGTGGTAGATCTTACAAGACCCACACCAGATGGTTGAAGCTTAAGTTTGTGAGTATCACAAACCCTACTGTGTGGTATACTACAATGGGTATCACATATAAGATATATTATACAAATAGAGAGGAGTCACTTACAAAAAATTCAATCCACATCGAGTATCAAATGGTGGTATATGAGAATGACTTTAACCTCTATGGGGTCATGAGAGAGTAGTTGACAAATAATATTCAAAAAATCAAAATTACCCTCTATAAATTTTGGTACAATACATTACTCATATGTCTAGTTTTCTACTTCCTAAATTTATTACCTACATTCAAAGGAAAGGTATGGAAGTTAAATATACCTATAGTATCACAAATTAAGCTCCATTTATTTTAATTCAAAGTTAAACCAAAATATAATTCCACACATTGGGGATTTCTCAAAAACTTCCAACAAAAACTACAAGTCAGAGAGTGGATCTCATTTGGGTCTATTAAATAGTATATCAACATCATAAGTGGATAAACATTATATGTACATCGAGGCAATGCAGCTAAGAATAAAATGGATTTCCAAGCTCTTGTATTAGGTCTCACAAAATAAATTAGATACATATGTCCTAAAAACTTTTAACAAACCAAAGGACCCAAATATGGAAATATTTTAGACATGGAAAGAAATTGCATGGACCAAATACATCAGAGGAATATAGAGGAAAATTTTGAAAATAATAAGAAATAATTATATAAGTAATTGGGAATACCACCAAAAGGGATAGCACAACCCTCATTCTCTACACCACTTCCAAAAAATAGCACACTAGTAGCAAGAAGGTATAGAGGATTACATGTAGTAGTTATTAAAAGTATGAAGGTATGTGCAGGATCATGATGGGCCAAAATGTGGCAATATGATGGGTATGTGGCTGACGACTATTTTTTTACCCAAAATTGATGAAACAAAAAGAGTTTTTAAAGGAGATTCTCATCTTTCCACCAATATAAATTATGATTTACTTTGAATTTAATAAGTAATTATTATTCATTTTCTTTTCAAATTACAACTAAAGTCCTGATTGATAGGCTGATTGAAAAATATCTATAGCTTTAAAATAGTATCACATTTTTTGAATCCAAAACATGCATCACATTAGTTGCCTTGCATAATATAGGATTAAAAAAAGAAACATAGAATTTCATGAAGTTTTGACCAAGTTAAGATGGTTAGATATACGAGTTTTTTATATTTTTAAAAAAGTTGTAATAAAAATTCACAATTAATTATTTACATAGAAATAAATTACAAAAAAAATTGCATCACATCAGGGCATGAGTCCTCTACTTGTATCTAAAATCTTATAAACAAATATTATCATTTTATTGTGGTTAGGGCGGTCAGACAGACACCTACTTCTTATTTTTTCCTTGAAATTTAAGTACCACTGCATTGAAATTTCAAATTTTCACCAAATAATTTTTTTTTTTTTTAAACAAACCTAGTAGTTTAGAAACTACATTCAATTTACTATAGATTCTATTCTTACATATTTTTGAAATAATATAGATAACTTATTCAAATTTTTATGTCAAGCCGCCTAACTCTGATTTTTCTGAATTTTTTGCCACTTAAGGACCTATTTTTTCCATAATGATCCAAGACATACCCATCATGAAGGTGTTGTCATTGATGTCAAGGAAGTTGGTTATTGGTTGTATATGTTGAGGATATTGAGAAAATTGTAATAAAGAAAGTTTACAAGTTGTATGTATGTATAGTTGTGATGTTCAGTACATGCAATGATCCTTATGTTGCTATGTCTAGAGATGTGTCAGAGTAGTGTATGTGCTACAATGATGTCTCTGGTACTTGGGTTCCAATTACTTTTGAGATAATTTGATAAATAGGGAAGTGATGTCATTTAGTGTATGCTCCAGTATGTACTCCTATGGTAACTGGTTGTAAATTGAGTAAGGATGATGATTTTCCAAGGCTGATTAGAGAAAATACAGATCATTAATTGGAGGACTATTGTATTTAATTTTTGCCAAACTAGATATCATGCATGTAGTTTTTCTTGTGGCTAGAATTCAAGAGGATACTAAGGAAACACATGTTGCAATTGTCAAGAGAATATTTAGATATCTAAAAGGAACTACACATCATGGCTTATGGTATCCTAGGGACATTGATTTTAATCTAAGTGCATATATAGATGCAGATTGAGTTGGTTGTACTGATGATAGAAAAACTACAAGTGGTGGTGTATTCTTTCTTGGATATAGATTGGTATCATGGTTAAGAAAAAAGAAATATTTCATGTCCTTATCCATTGTAGATGTTTATTATATTATTGTATCATCTTTTTGTACGCAAATTTTGTGGATGAGATAAACATTGAAGGATATCAGAGTAATGTATGATGATCCCATCTCTACCTTCTGTGATAATAAAAGTGTAATTAATATTTAAAACAATCTAGTGATGCACTAAAGGAAAAATAATATATCTATTAGATATCACTTTTTGAGAGAGAATTTTATGGAGAATGAAGTAAAGATTGAGTATTGTGGACACCAATTTTGGGTGTCAAAGATGCTCTAGCACTTCTAGGGTTTTTCACCTAAAATGATAGAAATGGACCCAAAATACTAATTTATACACTCAAGATTAATGTATGAATATATGAAATATGCATAAATAAAATTATCTAAATTCAATAAACTAAAAAATAAAGATGATTATTAATGCTAAACCTAAGGAATACAACTTGTTTGAAAACACATTGTGATATGAAAAATGTGATAAATGACCTAGAAATGCAAACAAAACTATACATAAAGATGTGAAACATAATGTGTGCACCTGGAGGTTAAAAAAGGATGGAATGCAGATCTGGAATCCTAATAAAACTGATGCAAAAGCTAACTGGGACACTTGTGCCAATCTGGGCAGCTTAGTCCTACATCTGGAAAAACTGCTTTGAAGCCTATTTCGGCCAAATGGATATCCAAATATATAGAAACCTCAAAAAAATAGGTTTAATGGGACTAAGTTGCTACTATTGGTGACTAAGTCCACTTCTAAATTTTTGAAAATCTGAAAGTGGAAACGAAAGACCTTGGTCTTCCCTTCAACTCCTGAAAGGTGTCTGCTTCTAAAACTCTAATTTTGGGCCTAAAAGTGACTTTTAGTGGATATTTTAGCTTTGTAAACAAGGATATGTCTTCAATAATTCTCCAACCTAATCTTGAATGATTTCCAAACCCTTAAAGTACTGAAATCTATAAACACACAAGGAAAGTGAAGGAAATGTTGACTATGAGGGCATGGGTGTTTGCCTTGGTCAAACCCCCTTTTAGGTCATTAAATTAAAATTAAGAAATATGACCATGAAGCATAAAGAAATGGAGTTAGAGACTTTCCATTATGATGATTTTTTGCAGCAATGCATGGAGAATCTACCCTTGAATTCCCTAGAAAGCTATTTTGATGACTTAGAATATAGAAACCCTAGCTTGCTTTATTTGCCCGTTAATTTGATCCCTAAGGCAAAAATGAAGAAAGAATAAAATTAAATTCCAACTTTTCCCACTCAAAACTAAAAAATAACCCAAATGGGACTAGTTCACCACTCTAGGTGACTTAGTCCCACCCGCTAGGGACTCATTCGCCCAGATGCGCAACTTAGTTCCAGAGGGGTCCTTTTGCCTACAAGAATATTGGGCAATGAGGAATTTTAGTTCTTACGTTGATTTCATCAGGTATTTGATTGAATTATTCCTTGAGATGAACAATATGGGGTGATAGGGGTCTATTAATGATGATGTAAAGGTCAATTATGGCTTGGGACACAAAATTCAATGTGAAAATATGATTAAATACACTTTACAACATTAAAATGAGGTCCACATAGCCTAGAAAGGCACAAAATCCAATGTGAATGTTTAAGACACATTATAACACTAGATTAGAATTAGGTTTAAGTTACAAGATTTCTACATTGATGTGATGATGCAATTAAATACATTTTATAATCTTGAATTAGGGGGAAAATAGGTCCATTAAGTGTAGAGAGGTGTGAATATCTAAAACATCACCTTTACAAGACATCGTTAAATGCATTTTATTCAGTTTGCAAGAATCCAAGAGATAGTGTGGATATCTAAAACACCTCGCAACACTAAATCAAGGAATCTTTAAGTCCAATTTATCATCAACTATTCCCATATCTGCAAGGTATACACTTTTTGGCAACACATTAAGCCCCTACTTTAGTGAGATGATGAACTTGCTTCAAACTGACACTAAAGTAAGCATTCAAGAGGGGTGTAATTGTACCAATGTAGATGGTATAGGATAACAAAGATGAAGGAAGCGATGAAGCCCCTAGGATCCAAGATCCTAATTCAAGCCAACATAAGTGCAAAAGGACATGCACAAGGTGAATGATTTGGAGCACTTGACAAGATACATGATCATACAATTTGTACCATAGAAAAAAGGAAAGTTTCTTGATATGGGACTAATTCATGATAAATTGGACTTAATGAGGCCTTGATTTAGTGTGATGAGGTTTTTTTCACATCCAAACTAGGTCTTGGACCCTTTCAAATGCATTTAATAATATCTTGTAAAGGTGTTGTAAAATATTTTCACGCTTTTCTAGACTTAATAAACCAATTCTCCCTTAATTCAACATTATAAAATGTATTTAATTGCATTATCACACTAATCCAGAAGGCTTGGAAAATAAACTTAATGTTACACTAGTGTTGTAATGTGTCTTGCACATTCACATTGGTTCTTATGCCCTCTTAGGCTATATGGACCTCATTTTAGTGTTGTAAAATGTATTTAATCACACTTTCACATTGAATTTTGTGTCCCAATCCCTAATTAACCTTCACATCATCATTAATAGGTCCCTATTACCCCATATTGTGCATCTTGAGGCATAATTTTATGAAATAACTGACTAGAACTAATTCACCACATGTGGTGAATGAGTCCCTGCCAAGTGGGACTGATTCACCCAAGGTGGCAAATGAGTCCCATTTGGGTCAAATTTAAGTTTTGAGCCAGAAAAATTGAAATTTAACATTATTATTTATACATGTTGACCTTAGGGATCTAATTAATGGGATAATTAGGAAAATTTCCTATAAAATCAAGTCTCTAAACCCTAAATCATAACCATTCTTCATTATTCACCCATCATTCTTCTATCTCAAGTCAAGCAAGTTAGGGTTTCATTATTTCAAGTCATTAAGATAGAAATTTTCAGACATTCAAGGGAAGATTCTTCATTTTTGCTGTAGATATTTAAGATCATTCAACATGGTAAGGTAATAACTCCATTATTGCATGCTTCATTCCATTCTTTCATCATTTTGGTTTAATTACCTAAAAGGGGTTTGACCAAGGCAAACCCACATGTCCTAACATCCAACATTTCTCTTTCTCTTCTTGTGCATTTGTTAGACAACTTCGAGGCTTAGAAATCATTGAAGATTGCATTGAAAATTTGTTCAAGTCATCTCTCCATTGGATAAGGAAAAATATCTAGAAAAAGACACTTTTAGGTTCAGAAATAAGGCTTTCGGAGGCAGACAACTGTCAGAAGTCGAAGAGTGGATTGGAGACTTTAGTTTCCACCTTTGGATTTTCAAAAATTCAAAAGTGGCCTGATTCACCATGGGTGGGGAACAAGTCCCACTGCCAAACCTAATTTTGGTTTTCTACAGTTTTGGATACCTATTTGTCCAAAACAAGCTCCAGTTGAGTTTTCCAGAATTGGGGCCGATTCACCCATAGTAGCGAATAAGTTCAATCAGGCTTAAAAATCAGCTTCAGCAGCATTCTAGAATTCATTTCCAGTCTCCATCTATATCTTAGGTTGTGGCGTAGAAAAATGGACCTCTTTCTTGACATGGGAATAATTCATGATAAATTAGACTTAATAAGGCCTTGATTTAGGTTTTTTAAGGCATTTTATGTATCCACACTAGGACTTGGACCCTTACAAATTGAATAACAATATTTTATTGATGTCTTGTAAAGGTGTTGTAAAGTCTTGTAATGGACTTTCATGATTTTCTAGACTTAATGAACCCATTTCTCCCTAATTTAACATTATAAAATGTATTCAAATGCATTATCACATCAATGTAGAAGGTTTTTGAATTAAACTTAATGTTAAACTAGTGTTGTAATGTGTCTTGCACATTCACATTGGTTCTTGTGGCTTTCTAAGCTATGTGGAACTCATTTTAGTGTTTTCAAGTGTATTTAATCACACTTTCATGTTGAATTATGTCTCCCAAGCCCTAATTGACCTTTGCATCATTATTAATAGGCCCTTATTAACCCATATTGTGCATCCTGAGGCAATATTTGATAAAATATTTGACAAAGTTGCAATTTAAACCTTATTTCCATATCTCCTAGAATCTTAGCTATCGAAATCACCCCTATGGGACCCATTCACCATCCATGGAGAATCAATCCCATCTAGGTGGGACCCATTCACCATGGGTGGTGAATGAGTTCTATTTGGCCCATTTTTGACCTTTAAGTGGGAAAAATTGAAATTTAAGTTTATTATTTTCACATTTCGGCCTTAGGGATATAATTTATGGGCTAATAAGGTGAATTTTCTATAAAATTAACTCTCTAAACCCTAAATCACAATTCATTCTTCATTATTCATCCATCATTCTTCCATCTCAAGTCAAGAAAATTAGGGTTTCATCATTTCAAGTCACCAAGATATCAATTTTCATATCTTCAAAGGAAAATTCTTCATGTTTTGGTGTGTAATTTCAAGATAAAAGATCATGGAAAGGTAATAAATTCCATTAGATGTTTCATTACATTCTTTCTCCATTTTGGTTTAATTACCTAAAAGGGGTTTGACCAAGGCAAACCCCCATGCCCTAACATTTAACATTTATCTCTCTTGTCTTGTATTTTTGCAAATTTAGGACTCTTGGAAGCTTGGAAATCATTGAAGATCAAGTTGTAAGGTTTCTCAAGTCTTCTTTTCATTCAACAAGTCAAATTATCAAGAAAAACACACTTTTAGGTTCAAAAATCAAAGTTTCAAAAGCGGACACCTGTAGAGAATCAAAGTCTAGACTAAGAGCTCTGGATTCCACCTTTGAATATTTAGAAATGAAAAAGTGGACTCATTCACCATGAGTGGTGAATGATTCCTACTCCCAGGTGAATTTTGAGTTTTTTGCATTTTTAGATACCCTTTTGTCAGAATAGGTTATGGAACAGTTTTCAGAACTGGTACTGACTTGGCTAGAATGGTGAATTAGTCCCACCAAGCCTAAAAATAAACATCATTTACAATTCTCTATTCATTTCCAAGTGTTCTTGCATTAGAAAATGTGTTTTCAAACAAGTTGTTCTCCTTCAGTTTCCATTCATTAATAAATTAATCTTATTAGTTTATTGCATTCAAACATTTTATCTATGTGTATTACATCCATATTCCATCCATATTGCATTAAATTTGAATATAGCATGAGCATTTTCCCTCTTGTTTCTCCTTTTAGGTGAAAAACCCTAGAAGTGCTAGAAAGACCTTGGATGCCAAAAAATATATGTTACATTTTGGTGAACCTATTTTTTTGAATACTTTATTGTCTTATTTGGAGTCCTTCATCATACATCTAACTTGCATTGATCTTGCATTAGGGTTTGCATGAATTCATTTGCATGCTAGGTTTCAAATTTTGCATTCATAAAAATTACATTTAGGTTGCATTTTTGGCATCTAATTTCATGTAAATTTTCTAAAATTCTACATTTTTCATTTAGTTTTTCATCATAGAACTTAGAAAACATCAAAATCTATTAATTTTTTTTGAAAATTCTAAAAAAAGTCCATATTGGGACTCATTCGCCACCCTGGGAAAATTAGTCCCTTTTGACCCTTGAAACTATCTTTTACAGTGCTAAAAACCCAATTTTTTATGCTTATGTTTGGTGCCATTTCCTAGCTATATCAGTTGGCTGCATTTTTGTAACATGCATTTTATGCATGGTTTCAATTTCAAGTTTGCATTCTCATATTGTTACATATCATAATTAGTCAATTAATCATTTGACAATTGCATTTCATTTCAACTTTTTTCGTTTCATTTTGAGTTAGGATAGATTCTTCTTTCAAAATGCTAGTTTCAATCTTCTCCAAATTTGAAAAGAAAAAGTTAGTCAATAAGCATGATCATCATTCATTCAATGCATGTCCTAGTTATGAGAGTCTCTTAGCACAAGAGAGTGAAAATGAAAATGTTAACCTTAAACTCACACCCTCTCCTCTCTCCCCTATTTTTGTGGATAATGTGATAAAAGACCATACAAACATAGATACTTATGATGATCCTAATTGTGCTTCTCCTAATACTTGCCAATTTAGTGATGAAGGTATCTTGGTGAAAGAATACATAATCATTGAGAATCATGAGGATCTTGTTTGTCCTTCTCATCATCCCCTTTGGGAAGATATTTGAGCACAAGAGAATGAAATCATAGACACATTCTTAAACATCACCTTACCTAATTTCCATTGTGTGGATAATTTTGAAGAAGATAAGATTATAAATGATGAGGATGTATTGATATTCAACAACTCTCTTTATGATCCTTCCCTTGTCTATCTTATTTTCAAAGAAATTTGAGAACAAAGGTATGATGTAAATTCTCATGATAATCATACTTGTTCTTCTCCTAATATCTCCCCTAGTTGTAAGGAAGATGCTTTGATGTTAGACAACACAACCAATGAGAATCATGAGAATCTTATTTTTTCCCTTTCACCTAAGAAAAAACTTATTGAGCAAGCTAATACAATCATTGATCATCCTCATACTTGTGATGAATTCCTTTGAGGAGAACTAACATTAGAATGTCAAGAAAATTTAGTTTGTAGTTCTCCTCAAAACCCTCCTCCTAGGAAAAATATCATTATGCAAGACACGAACCACAATAATGATATAGACTCTTACTTTCTAAGGGATGCTAACATTATTCAACCTAAACTCATCCTTTACCCCCCTTCACATAAACCTCCACCTCAAAACAAGCCCAAAATCGTCCTTTACCCACCTAAGAATAATGTATCACAATAGCTGAGTTATAATATTGTTGCTCATACATATAACATATGAAATAATCCACAATCATTGCAACCAACCACAACACCCTTACCTTTTCCTAATCCAATCCCCCGTAGATGTACCTTACCAAGTCTTCCTAGTGGAAAGGAGTACAATCTTGTTGAACAACTAAGGAATACTCATACTCAAATTTCATTATGGGACCTCATTCAATTCTCCCCTCACTATCACAACATGATCCGACCAATATTGCAACAAGTTCCCACCCCTTCTAATGCGCAACCAACTAACATCACAACCATGATCCAAGGAATAAATGCTAACATTATTTTCCACCAAAGTGAGCTTCCTCCTTTGGAAGTGCAAAAACAAAATGAAGCTTTCATGATCATTGCTTAATAAAATTAGATAGGGATAAAGTGAACCTATATTGACAATAGTTCAACCCTTAATGTGTGTAGTGTGCATTTCCTTGATAGATTGCATGTTGAAAAGTCACGAATAATGCCTCATGTTTTTTCTCTTTGAGGATTTCATAATACAACAATGAAATTGCTCGGTCTAATTACTTTTCCTATTAAAGCTGGGGTGGCTACTTTGCAAACTCCAATTCATGTCATGCCTTATGATCTCTTGTATAATATTATTTTAGGTAGACCATGGATTCATGAGATGAATGTAGTACCTTCAACCCTTCATCATATAATTAAATATGTCTATAATAATGAACCGTTGATTTTTGGTTCCTAAAGCTTCTCTAACTCTTCTAGGGTTTTTCACCTAAAAGGAGAGAAGTAGGAAAAATATCCTAATGGTTCATTCAATTTTATGTTATGTATGTTGTTTTCTAACCTTAATGAAGCTAACTAAATGCAACTTACTTATCTAAACGAATAAAAATGAACGCAAAACTAAGATTTACACTATGTTTGAAAACACGTTGTGATATGAAAAAAAGCATGAAAGAATGAATAAAAATGCAAATTGACCTAAACAAAAAGTTGTTTCTCAAAACATGTGTACCTACCAAATTGTAGGTGACTAAAGAACAATCTAGAAAATTGATAAAGTTTGACTTTACGCTGACTGGGACTCATTCGACACCTTAGGTGAATCAATCCTAGGTCAGGACTTTTTTGTACAAAATTTGTTTTCTGACTATTAGGAACCTAGATCTGAATCTGAATCAATTTTTATACCTTGGGAGGGACTCATTCGACAAGTATGGTGAATCATTCCACCTTGGAATTTTTGGAACTTCAAAATTTTGTTCTGTACTTTGACACCTGTACAATAATTTCTGATGGATACCTGATCTCGGATATCAGAAAATTCCTACAAAATAGCTTGAAAATGTTTGTGAAATGGGGGGTTTTCCTTATTCAAACCCCTAGTTTGGTAATTAAACCTTGAATGGAGAAAAATCTAAGTCCCTAGACTTAGATGTGTTGAAGACTAGGAAAGTCTGAATCATGAGAAAAACCCTATTATACTGATCTAGAATAAGAAATGCAAAGATTATTCATATGATGCAAGATCTCAACCCTAGAAACCTTACCACACATGCAAAATAAGAATAAAATGACATCCAAATGATAAACAAACAAGATGTAGACCTTAATTTGAAGATATAGTGAAAATGGGAGATATAATCAATAGGAAACCAAGTCCTTAGGCATGATTTGGTGGCTAGTTGCACCTCTTCACCCTAGATTTCTTCATGATTCACCATAGGAATCCATCATCAACCCTTTGCAATGTTGGATCTTGACAAGAGAAGTGATCTTCAAGACCTGTAAAAACTCTATTTTGCTGCCCTAAAACTTCAACTTTTGCTAATGAAACTTGTTGTGGAAGAATTTACTCTAAAAAATTTCTCTTGAGAGATGATAAAAAGTTGATAAAAGATGTGTGAAATGACTTAAAATGAGTATTTGTAAGAAACAACACCTTATTTTCCTATTAATTAGACCTAAGAGGCTGACATTTACTGAAAATAAAAGTTAAATTGATAAAATTCTCGCTTAATTTTGAATTTTCCCTTAAAGGGAACTCATTCACCACCCTTGGCGAATGGGTCCCACCAAAGGGGACTCATTCACCCAAGGTGGTGAATGGGTCCCACTATAGCTATTTGAAAGTGGCTTTTTCAGGGTATGACATAATTAAATGATGTTTGTTGGGTTTAATTTGTTTTCTTAGGTAAAATGGGCCTCTAGATCAAAATTAATGGGTCTAAGGGTCCTATAAATGTTGTTTTGAAGGGAAATGATGTGAAGGGACTCAAAAGTGGGTCTAATTATGCATGAAATTGTCTCTTTTCTCAAGAGGATCCAATTTTCTATGACACATTTAGCTCCCACTTGAGCACCCATATGACTCTATGTGCATATGTAAGCTAAAGGACTCTAAATGATGCACCTTATTACATAAAAGGATACATATTCAACAAATGGGAGAATGAAGCCCCTAGTGTAGTTATCTGTACAACACACATTCATTAATTTTCCAAAATCCTTTTATCTAAG
Organism: Sequoia sempervirens; assembly: GCA_007258455.2. NCBI lineage: Eukaryota > Viridiplantae > Streptophyta > Pinopsida > Cupressales > Cupressaceae > Sequoia > Sequoia sempervirens. The sequence goes on along the minus strand of VDFB02086081.1, from coordinate 33,108,621 downwards.
TCCTAGGAATCCAATTCGAGGGTAGATGTATGCCCCCCTTGATTTTACTTGCCTTATGGAGGTGGAATCAAGGTAGCAATCTAGCCACATTGAACAAGAAACATCATATCGTAGGGAATTTCCAAGTACCATGCCACATAATGATAGAAAAATGATGATATCAGGTGCGAAATTATAATTTCAACACATCAAATGACATTGAAAGTGGATTACCCTAGCACCTATTATTATGATTTGAAAGAGATGTACATTATAATGGCTATAAGAGACAATAACCCTATGGTAATCCGTAAAAGTAAGAAAGTGAAAAGTGATTAAAGAAAGAGGAGAAATTAATTTGTCAATTACTATTCATTTTACCTCTATGTAGCTTGAAAGTGGTAAGTGAGAGAAGAACATGCTGAGCAAACAAGATTACACACCTTCGTAGAGCCTAGATAATTTTCATGAGCAGGTGGCATGTGACAATCTGTATCACGAGGTGAGTCAATTCTGTAACATTTTCCTTGTGATTTTATGATGATTTAATTATTTTTTATGCATAGATAGGTTAATTTTGTATTCTTGGAAAAAAGTTTGCAAAGTGTCCCCTTTTTTTGCAAAGTGTCCCATTTGTTCGCAAAGTGTCCCTTTTGTTCGCAAAGTGTCTCGTTTCTTCGCAAAGTGTCTCATTTCTTTGTGAAGTGTCCCTGTTTCTTTGTGAAATATCCTAAAGGGGTTCTAAAATGTCTAGGGCCATTACCAAAGCACACTAGATCAGCTTTAGCACACTTGCATGATGAAAATTATGAAAATTGAATATTTTAGGTGGAATTGTGATGACTTTGATAGGTCCCCGCCCAGTTGTGGCAGCGTCTAGAGGGAAAGAAAATTGGTATTTTTGAGAGATCATGTGCCAGCACTATTAGCAGTAGAGGTAGAGAATTTATGAGTAGTGGGTATCTATTGGGAATATCTTATTCCACCCATGAGATACGATGACACCATGTTGATGGATCTATGCGAGAGTTGGGATGCAGATACCTGTACCTTTCATCTTCCCACTAGGAAAATTACTATCACACTCAATGACATGCACTGCATTCTACGAGTTCCCATTTGGGGAGGGAAAGTGTATTCTGGGGGGATCAGTCATTCCAAGAGAAGAAGAGAGATATGCAGTATTGTTTAGATGGACCTGTACATGATGAGAGGGTTAGAGAGTGGATCGAGCTTCCCATGCTATTGTATTCACGAGCTCCTATGGTTAGATGGATTATGATGCATATAGTGGCACTGGTTCTCAATCTAGATGGATGAACGACACACTTGGATTGGGGACTGGTACATCTGATACAAGGGATGTAAGAGTAGAGGATAGTCTATGCCTAGGGCCACTACATTCTAGCTCACTTGTATTATGATGTTAGTCGGTTTGTATTTCAAGAGATTGACAATATGTTCCATTGTATGCTTCTATAGGTGTGGTGCTTTGAGCATATCACATGTACTAGGGCTGTTGGATACACTTGTACTATAGTAGCAGGATACCCACGAGCATTCGGCTATCCTTTGTGATGGTAATGGAAGTATGGTGATTTACACTTTTGGAGGGTGAGATTCAACCAGCTAGAGGGGGATGAGATCCAATGGAGGCTGTATCTACTTGCTCAATAGTGGCCAAATCCCATTGGATAGTTAAGGAGGATGCAGATGGATAGATATCTACCAGGGAGGCATGACTACATTGTACAACCATTCTATTATGGGCGAGTCATGCGATAGTTTGGATAGGTGAAGACACCACTGAGGGCATTCCCCTTCATTAGGCGATTACTACAGAATTCCCAGAGGCCATTTGACACTATTCGGCTGATGATAGATCATTTATGAGAGAGTGATTCCAATGATTTAGATCACGACCAACCACTAGTCTCTGATGTTGATGATGTCAGTAGGATAGAAAAGTGCACAAGGAGTGGTTGTCATATGCACAACCAACTTTTTTGTTTCCCATGGATTTTCCTCGAGGTGATGTAGAGCTAGTAGTAGATGAGGGTGATGATCCAGAGGAGAGAGAAGAGGAGGTATGGTACAGGCAAGCCGATATTTTTATAGATATTATCGATGAGGAGTACCAGTCCAAGGTCAATCTTGATTATGAGGACTAGGATGGAGGAGAGGAGGATGAGCATTATGAGGAGGAGCCACCTTTTATTGAGGGTGATGATGTATCTATTGAGGATCGATATGAGCGTGGATAGTCATCACATACTTACAAGACCAAATCATGAGTAGTAGCTACAACAAACATCAACATGCATAGATAGATAGAGGCTAGCACTTCCTCCATGCCCTCCCAGAGATGAGGAGGTTGACATTCCTCATGCATCTAAATACATAGGTGATGATATTTGAATTTACGCATGTCTTTTAGTGATTTATGTTGTAATTATATATATATATATATATTATGATGTGTTATTGATTGTGTGCATTGTGTATCTTGTAGGAACAATGAGAGACTGGTGAGAGTTCTATTGTTAGGCTGCTACACAAATAGTCCCTATATCCATCGAGGAGGAGGAGATGGATCTCAACAACATGCCCCCACTAATTGTGGAGGAGCCAATGATACTTAGACCTTTTGTGAGATTATGGGAAGCATACGAGAGTGTGAGGAGATGGCTTCGTCAGGCTGAGAGTGCACTACAATCAGTACAGAGATCAGCAAAGGTAGAGAGACTATAGGCAAAGTTGGCACATACATGAGTAGAGAGGGATCATATGGCAGATCAACAACTTCTAGTTGTTGGTCGAGTACAGGGTTTGGAGTATGCACTGAGACTCAGTAGTTTACATTCACAATCACACATGACCGTCTCATGACAACCAGGGACTAGATCATGAGCACCAAATCCTGAGGGGTCTAGCTATCACAGACCACTATGACATTGTACATGATTCTGAGATGTACATAAAACTTTGATATATATATAGATATGCACACTTTGATTTTATGATGATGCGTCTCTTGTATGTGAATGTTAAATGCTATGTGCTTAATTAAATGACTTATGGTAAAAATTATTTAATTAACAGCTTCATGATTGAATAGGAATGGTGTGATCTAGCATAAAACATATTTTAGTTTTAGCATAGATACAACATTGATAATTGAAAAATAATATGCTAAATTAAATACACCAATAAGGATTTAATTTAACAAAACAAGAGGTTGAATAGTATGAAACCTAGAGCAATTATAAAATGAACTTAAATATTAACCTTAGTGTTCAAGACAAACAAGAAAAATTTAGTTTTCAAGAACAAAGCAATGTGAAAGTTATGTCATCAAATAACTTTAAACGACACTGCTATACCACTCATACTATTCAAAGGAGATTAGAGATAATACCAACACAGATGCACGACATTAATAGGTTCTCTAAGGGGTGTTCCATCAAGTTGTGTTAAGAGATAATCACTAGACCCATAATTAGTATCAACTACATAAGGTCCTAACCAATTAGGGTTGAACTTATCTTTGTCTTCATTGTTAGCACTAGCAGTTCATTAATTTTCAATAAGAATAAAATTGCCCTTAGAAAATGATCGATGAATAACATGAATGTTGTTTTTAAGCTGTAATTGTTTAATGTGAGCTTGGAGATGTTCAAGAGCATTAATGCACTATTCATCGAGCATCTCAAGTTTATGTAATCGTTGTTCTATATAAGTTTTATTGTCAAAAATATCTTGGAGAGAAACTCACAAAGTAGGAATTTCTAACTCCAAGGGCATTATCACATCAATACCATAAACAAGGCCATAAGGGGTATTTCCTATGGATGATTGAACATTAGTTCTATAAGACCAAAGTGCGTAAGAGAGTTGTGTATGGCAGTCTTTATGATTGTTGTTGATAGTTCTTAAGGATTTGTTCAATAAGCTTATTAGTATTCTCAGCTTGTCCATTGGATTGTGTGTAATACAATGTGGAGAAACGGTGTTGAGTTTTAAATGTTTCAAGCAAATTTTGAACTTCACTATTCTTAAATGGTGTCCATTGTTTGAAACAATTGTAGAAGGAAGCCCAAATCGAGCAATTATGTGTTCCAAGATGAAATGACAAATTGCTTTAGCGGTTGTAGAGCGAAGGGGAATAGCTTCCACCCTTTTTTTGAAATAATCTATTGCAGTTATAATAAACTTATGTCCAGCTAATGAAGGTGGTGAAATTTTTCCAATAAGATCCAACCCCCATACTAAAAAATAGCCAAATAAGCATAGTGGCATGGAGCTCAGCAGCAGGAGCATGGATCAAATTGCTATTCTCTTGACATTTTTGACATCATTTAACATAAATGAAGCAATCCTTCTCCATATGTCTCCAATAATAACCCATATGAATAAGTTCTTGCACTAATGAAAGACCTCCAAATTGACCTCCATAGGCACCAGCATGAGCATGTTTGAGTGCTAAAGGGATTTCAAAATCTTTAAGACAACATAATAAGAGACCATTGAAAGATCTTCGATACAACGTGTTGGAAAGAATGACATATTTAGTTGCAAGTTTATGTAAATGCTTTCAAGTATTCATTGTTGTAGGTTTGGGAATGGTTCCATCTTTTAAATAGTTATATATTGTATTGTACCATTCACACAGACTATCATGAGTTATCACCAAAATGTCTTCTAATGGAGTATCAATCAAAGGTGTGGTGATGGGATGGATAATAAAGGTGAAATCGATAGAAGGATCAAGGGGGGATATGAGAGAAGTTGCACTCACCATTGCATCCACATGTTGGTTATCTTTGTGTGGGATGCTATCAATGGTGAACGAGTCATTTTTCTAATAGTCCCATTATAAGATCTTTGTATTTAAATATTTTTTCATGTTTAGTTTGATATGTGCCATTGATTTGTTTGATCACCAATTATGAGTTTCCAAAGATCTTAATATGTTTAGCATGTAGAGATAAATTAGCTTGGAGACCTACGATTAGTGCTTCATATTCAGCTATATTATTTGTGCATAGGAAATTTAATCGATAAGATAAGGGAATAGATTTTCCATCGGCTGGAATCAATATCACACTAGTACGGAAACCTGTTCTACACTTAGATCCATCAAAAAATAACTCCCATGGTTTAATGTTAGTGTATAAGACATGATCATCAAGGAAGGAATCAGGAGTAGGTAAAGCATAAGGCGAAGGAGCATTAGCTAAGTGATGGGTTAAGGCTTGGCCTTTGATTGCATTTTGGGAAACAAATTTAAGGTCAAACTCAGTTAACAACATTACCCACTTAGCTAAGTGTCCTAAAAGATTAGTTTTGTTGAAAAGATATCTAAGAGGATCAAACTTTGTGACAACTTGTACATCAACATTTAGTAAATAATGTGCAACTTACTAGTAGTGAATACAAGAGCCAAAAATTGTTTTTCAATTAGTGAATATCATGTCTCATAATCAATTAAGGTGTGGCTAATGAAGTAAATAGGGTTTTATTTACCATGATCCTCGTGTTGAGCCAAAAAAGTTGCAAGAGCATTGGTAGATGCAATGATGTACAAGATAAACGGTCAATGTGGCACTGTCGGTTGTAAAAAAGGTGGAGTGGCTAAATATTCCTTTCGAATCTTAAGGACCTATTTACAATCTTCATCCCAATAAAAGGGACACCCCTTTTAAGGAGATGTGTGAAAGGTAATGTGTGATTTACTAAAGATGCAATGAAATGACGAATAACTTGAATCCAACCTTGTAACATATGCAACTGAGAAATATTCTGAGGAGGTGGCATGTTAATGATTGCATCCAATTTTTTTGTGGCCACCTCAATTCCTTTGTAAGATATGAAAAATCCCAAAATTTTATCACTATCTATGCCAAAGACACATTTTTTCAAATTTAATCGCATGTTGTATCATTTTATGCATTCAAAAATTTTACGAAGGAGATTCACATTGTCTTGTCGTGTTAATGATTTAGCAAGGATATCATCGACATAGTCCTGTAAAATTTTGTGAATATAATGATGAAATATTAATGTCATTGCATGTTGATAAGTTGCACTGACATTCTTTAAACTGAAGGGCATCACCACCCAACAAAATGTTCCCCAAATAGTTGTAAAGGCGATTTTGTATTGATTTTGAGGATTAATAAGGATTTGATTATAACCAGAAAATCAATCCATGAATGACAACAAAGCATGTCCAGTAGTTGAATCCACGATCATGTCTATATTAGGAAGCATAAAATAATATTTTAAAGAGGCTTTATTCAAGTCTTGAAAATCTATGCATATCCTAATACAATTATTGGGTTTTGTAACTGTGATAATGTTTGAGATCTAAGGAGAATAATCAATAGGTTTAATAAAGCCTACATAAAGAAGTTTCTCTAGTTCTTCTTTAACACAAAAGGCTACATTAGGGTACATTTTACAGATCTTTTGACAAATAGGTTTAGGATTTGTAGCAAGGACAATTTTATGCATCACAATTTTCAAGTCAATCCTTGGCATATCAGAATATTTCCAAGCAAATTTTTTAGGAAAATCATGAAGTAAAGTGGTTGTATCTTCTCGTTCCTCATCATCAAGGAACTTCCCAATCTTAATAACTTTATCTTCATCATGAATATCTATTAACACATCAATTGTATCTCCTAAAGGGAGTGCATTGAATTTAGGACTTTTCAATTCAGAAAACTCTTCAGTAATATCACTTGCTTCTTGCTCGGTAATGTTCAAGGCATGGGAAATGTGTTTCATGTAAGTAAGTGAGGATGGGGTATCATAAATTCCAAAACAAAATTTTAAAGCCTCATCACTATCAACATACATCCATGAAGTTGGTAATGTTATATCAAGAAACTCAGGATGTTTGATTGTGAGTTTGTGTTGTGGGTGACATGTTATAATGTTAATGTTTAAAGATGGTCATTGAGTAGCATTGGTATTTTTAGAAAAAAAAAATCCCAATCTGGTTTTTGTTTCTAGTGTATTAGGTTCAATAGGGACACAAATACTTTGTTCATGCTTTCCATAGCCTAATTGTTTTACAAATTTATAGCCTTTTCCATAAAGTCTTTCCATTTTGCACGAGGTAGGTAGGGATTGGTAATCTATCTCATTAAAATTTGTTGTGTATGTTGCATTGCCATCCATATTGTAAGAGATAGATGTTTGAGATGATTGTTCAAAGTTTTGAGTGGAGTTAATTGCTAGTTGTTCTAGTTTTGCATTTTTCTTTTGTGTGAGGATATATTCGCCCATAAACGAGGGTGTAAATTCTAAGGATCCCCAATTGTCACCAAATAATTAAATACCATCTCTATATCATTATGTTCAATTTATAGAGGATCTATATCAGAGGCTGGAATTAATGTTTTCAAAGGACTTGTAACCCCTTTTTCAAGCTACAACCAACTTTTAGGCTTGGGATCTATTTCAATTTGATAAATGTGATTGTTGTAAACATATTTCATGAGATGATGAAGGGTTGAAGGCACTGCATTCATCTCATGAATCCATGGTCGGCCTAAAAGAAGATTATATGAAAGATCGTAAGGAATGACATGGATGAGAGTTTTCAAAGTAGCCACCTCAATCGTAATAGGTAAAGTAATTATCCCAAGAAGTTTCTTTGTTGTATTATCAAATCCTTGAATAGAGATAGAATTAGGTATTATTTGTGATTGATCAACTTTTAAGCAATCAAGGAGACTCACACTACACACATTAAGGGCATAACCATTATCAATGAGAGTGTGTTTGATACATACATGTGATTGAAGCAAGCAATTATCATAAAGGTGTCATGTTGTTTGTGCTACTCCAAAGGAGGGAGCTCATGTTGATGGAAGGTAATGTCAAGATTCCTTTTTTGGATTAGTGCTGTCACATCACTCAAAGTGGTACCAGGAGGAATTGTGATTTTTTTAGAGCATTTTGGAGAATGTTTTTATAGTTTGGTGAGTTTTGAAGCAAATCCCAAAGGGAAATTTTGGCAAGAGTATTCTTTAATTGTTTAATAAGACCATACTCCTTGGTGTGGGGGTTATAGTGAGGAGCATTAGGTGGATTAGGTAAAGGTAAGGAAGGTGGAAGTGGTTGTAGACATTGCGCGTTGTTGTGAGTGTTATATGTATGAGCAACAATATTGTTACTAGATTGTTGTGATACATTGGTGTTAGGTGGGTAAAGGGTGTACTAGGGTCGGTTAGAGGGGTGAAGCAGATGTGAGGGTGGGTAAAGAATAAATTTAGGTTAAATTACATTAATTTCTTTGATTATAGCGGTCTCACAACAAACCAAAGTAGATGAGTTAGAGAAGATGAAGTCTTGAAGAGATTCATCTAGCAAATGCAAATCATTGCTACAGAAAAGGTTTGAGGTGTAAATGATCATCAACTAGTTTAGGATTTTGAAGAAAAGCACTATAAGTGTTAATGTTTGCTAGCATGAGTTGGTTACTACAAACCTTAGTGGATGGATTTTGTGAGATGAAGTCTTGGAGGGATTCATCTAACAAATCAAAGTCATCAAAATCAAAAGATTTGAGGGGAAGTTCATCATTAAGGGGTTTAGGTTTCTCATCACAAGAATTAGAGGATGAAGTGATTGAGAGGACACCCTTAAGGGCTTCATCTAACTTATCAACATCATCACTACTAAGTAGCTTGGATGAGATGTTTTTTCAAATTTGAATCATGTGTTTAATTGGATCATTTGATGTGTTGTGTGATTGGTTATGGATATTCGTGAGAGTTTTCTCAATGTAGGCTAATCTAAAAGGACTATGAAATATTACTAAAAATAGGACTTGCAAAAGTCTAGGACTATCCATAAATGCCATGAAAATAAATGAACTATATGCTAAGAAAATAGAAATAAATGAATTGTAATAGAATGATAATGATAGAAAACAAAAAGATGCAATGTAGGAAATTAAAATCTGAAAATGTTGATGCAAAACTACAGAGAGACTGATTCAGCCTATCCGGTGAATGAGTCCCAGGAGATGAGTTTTTAAGTTTTTTCTATTTTTTTTGTGTTTTTTGAAGATTTTGAAATCTATAAAATGCAAGAACATAATGTAAAAATAAAATGTTGAAATGATGGAATGCAATGCAATGCAATAATGAGATCTAAGTAATGCTTTTATTAATGCAATGTTTAAGAATCCTAAAGATGTAAAACAATGCAAGATTATGAAATAATGAGAATCTAAAATGAAATTAGAAATGTAAATAAGAATGATATTATGTTGAAGAGTTGGGTTCTCCAAAATGAACTGTTGATTTTTGGTTCCTAAGGCTTCTCTAACTCTTCTAGGGTTTTTCACATAAAGGAGAGAAGTAGGCAAAAAATGCTAATAGTTCATTCAATTTAATGTTATGTATGATGTTGAATAACTTAAATGAAGCTAACTAAATGCAATTGACTCATCTAAATGAATGAAAATGAATGCAAAAATAAGATTTACACTATGTTTGAAAACACGTTATGATATGCAAAAAAGCATGAAAGAATGTATAAAAATGCAAATTGACCTAAACCGAAAGTTGTTTCTCAAAACATGTACACCTGGAAAACTAATGAAGTTTGAATTTAGGCTGACTGGGACTCATTCACCACCTTGGATGAATCAGTCCTAGGTCATGACTTTTTTGCACAAAATCTATTTTCTAACAGTCAAGAATTTGGATCTAAATCTAACTCAATTTTTTCACCTTAGTAGGGACTCATTTTCCAAGCATGGTGAATCATTCCACCTTGGAATTTTTGCAACTTCAAAATTTTTTTCTACACTTTGACACCTGTACAACAATTTTTGATGGAAACCTGATCTCATATCTCAAAAAATTCCTACAAAATAGCTTGAAAATGTTTTTCTAATTGGGGGTTTTCCTTATTCAAACCCCTAGTTGGGTAATTAAACCTTGAATAGAGAAAAATATGAGTAACCCTAGCCTTAGATGTGTTAAAGACTAGGAAAGTCTGAATCATGACAAAAACCCTATTCTATTGATCTAGAATAAGACATGCAAAAATGATTATATGATGGAAGATCTCAACCCTAGAAACCTTACAACAAATGAAAAAGAGGAATAAATTGGCATGAAAATGATAAAAAAATAAGATATAGACCTTAATATGAAGATAGAGTGAAAATGAAAGATGGAATCAATAGCAAACCAAGTCCTTAGGCATGATTTGGTGGCTAGTTACACCTCTTCACCCTAGATTTCTTCATGATTCACCATAGGCATCCATCATCAACCATTTGCAATGTTGGATCTTGAAAAGAGAAGTGAGCTTCAAGACCTACAAATACCCTAGTTCGTTGCCCTAAAACCCTAAAACTTCAACTTTTGCTAATGAAATTTGTTGTGGAAGACTTTACTCTAAAAATTTCTCTTGAGAGATGATAAACAAATGATACAAGATGTGTGAAATGACTTAAAATGAGTATTTATAAGCAACAACACCTTATTTTCCCATTAATTAGACCTAACAGGCCAACATTTATTGAAAATACAAGTTAACTTGATTAAATTCCTACTTAATTTTGAATTTTCCCTCAAAGGGGACTCATTTGCCACCCTTCGCGAATGGGTCCCACTAGAGGAGACTCATTCACCCAAGCTGGTGAATGGGTCCCACTACAACTATTTGAAGGTGGCTTTTTTGGGGTATGACATAATTAAATGTCATTTGTCATATTTTATGTGATTTCTCAAGTAAAATAGGCCTCTAGATCAAAATTAATGGGTTTGAGGGGCCTATAAATTTTGTTTTGAAGGGAAATGATGTGAAGAGACTCAGAAGTGGGTCTAATTATGCATGAAATTGTCTCTTTTCTCAAGAGGATCCAATTTTATATGGCACCAACAATAACATTTGTCAAGTTGAAGCAAACCCCGATCCTAAAAGTTTCTTGCACCTTGAAAAAGGTGCTACAAGTACCCTGAAAAAATTCATTCCAACATCCGATATAGATCCTCTAGAAATTGAACAAAATAATGAGAACTCGATGTCTAAATTATTTGGTGATGATTGGGGATCCTTAGAATTCACACCATCATTTATGGGCTAATACACATTCACAGAAAAGAAAGATGAAAAACAAGAACAACCAACCCTCATGACAACTCACAATTCCACACAATTTTCTCAACCATCTATATCCTCTACTTTGGAAGAAAATACAACATACACAATAACCTTTGATGAAAAAAATAACAAACAACCACCTGATCCCAAAAGAATGAAAAATCTCTATGGAGAAGGTTATGAACTAATGAAAAAAATTGGATATAGTGGGAAAGGATGTGGTGCTAATGAAAAAGGTATCCACAAACCTATTGACCTTATCACACAACACACTCCTAAATCGCCCTTAATAGTCATCCATCCTGAACTCATCAACACTAGTGGTCTTGAACATCATCATTTACCAAAAATGAAACTAACAAATACACCTTTGCTTAATGTCAATGTCATCTTGCAAGACACCAATGATTTGATAGATTTTCCCTCCTCCAATAAGATTGTGAACAAAATCTAAAAATCTAGAGAAACTTGTGTAAGTATGACATCTACTACTAAGCAAGATGTTCCTTTGTCACAAACCACAGGACCACCTTCTCCTCTTGATAAAGAAGGACTCTTGTCGAGACTCCTCCAAGCTTACTTGAAAACCCTTCCTCCAATAACTTGAAAGAAATGTTATTACAAGGCTTCATTTTGTGCATATCATAGAGTTCATAGACACTCCACTAATGAATGTAAGGATTTGACTTGTAAAATCCAACATTTTGAAGATTTTGGTATTATTCCCTCTGTGGGGGAGCCTAATTCCTCTAATTGATATTGATTTCCACTCTAGGTTGAATTTCATCAATCATTTCAGCTCACCTTTGTCCTGCACTAAGTGGGGTAAAGGGGTTTAGTAGCCTTGTCCTTGTATGTCACTTGTTGTTGCCTCCTTTGGCTAGTTGTTAACCTTTCATGAATACATAAGAGAAATCTTTGGATGTGGGTGACATGCCTTAGGTTGGCTTGCATATGACATACTACCCTTCTCATGATGTAGATTCTAAAGAACATATGACTTGGAATAGGGCTTTCCAAGTAATCTATCATGTTCTCATCTTCTACTTTAAAGCAATTTCTCACAATACTAGTGTTTGCAACCACTTTAAAATGGGGGTATACATCACCACTCACATTTCATTATGCAAATTTTTTTTCTTGTGATTCCATCTCTTGGAAACATTAGGTACAATGTTCCCAAGGATGAGACCTTGCACTTGTCCTCTCTTGGAAACAAGATGAGATCGTTTTAACTTTTCCTCTATTGGAGACATTAAGCATGATGTTATTTAATATGAGACATTGCACGAACAAAGAAAAATCAATTTTCTATTAACAATGTCTATGAGTATCAAGCACATGAAGTTTTTCTTTCCTCATAGAGCTCAAAAATAATTTTCCTTTGTGGAACCTTATTAAAGTTATCAGGAGGTATAACTTTGATATGGTTGAGTGGGAAGCCCATTCTGAGGCACGACTTTCCCCATAGCCACCTATGTGTTTTTGAGTACATACCAACTAGCGTATGCTTCTCACTTAACAGATAGCCATGATTTTCATCACCCTGGAATGAGTACATATTTCTTTTTCTGAACAAACAGGCCTAGATCTAATCCACAACTAGCTGGACAAATGATTGAAGCTTGATACACCTTTTTCATTTTCATCTTTCTCATTCTTTCCATTGCATGATTTTGTATCTTGGTGGTTTGACATAGGATCTTCGATCTTGGGGTCTTGGACAACTCCTTTGATATTTTTCATTCTTTTTCATTTGCATCTATACACTCTAATCTCTCTTGAATGCCTACTTTAGTGTGAGTTTGAAGCAATTTCATCCTCTCACTAAAGTGGAGGCTAAATGTGGTATAGCAAAATGGACCTCTTGCTTGGCATGGGAATAATTTATGATAAATTGGACTTAATAAGGCCTTGATTTAGGTGTTGTGAGGCATTTTATGCATCCACACTAGGTCTTGGACCCTTACAAATTGAATAACAATATTTTATTAATGTCTTGTAAAGGTGTTGTAAAGTATTGTAATGGAATTTCATGCTTTTATAGACTTAATAAACCCCTTTCTCCATAAATTAACATTATAAAATGTATTCAAATGCTTTATCACATCAATGTAGAAGGTTTTTTAATTAAACTTAATGTTAAACTATTGTTGTAACGTTTCTTGCACATTCACATTGGTTCTTGTGCCTTTCTAAGCTCTATGGACCTCATTTTAGTGTTTTAAAGTGTATTTAATCACACTTTCACATTGAATTATGTGTCCCAATCCCTAATTGACCTTTGCATCATCATTAATAGGCCCCTATTAACCCATACTGTGCATCTTGATGAAATATTTGATAAAATGACTAACAAAGTTGCAATTTAAACCTTATTTCCTTATCTCCTAGAGTCTTCACTGTAAAAATGGCCCCTATGGGACCCATTCGCCATGGGTGGTGAATGAGTCCCATTTGGCCCATTTTTGATTTTTGAGTGGGAAATTTTGAAATTTAATTTTATTATTTTCACATGTTGGCCTTAGGGATCCAATTTATAGGCTAATAAGGTGAATTACCTATAAAATCAACTCTCTATAACCCTAAATCAAAATTCATTCTTCATTATTCATCCATCATTCTTCCATCTCAAGTCAAGCAACTTAGGGTTTCATCTTTTCAGGTCACCAAGATATCAATTCTTAGATCTTCAAGGGTAGATTCTTCATGTTTTGCTACATACTTTCAAGATAGAGCATCATGGCAAGGTAATCAACTCCATTATTTCATGTTTCATTACGTTATTTCTCCATTTTAGTTTAATTACCTAAAAGGGGTTTGACCAAGGAAAACCCCCATGCTCTAACATTCAACATTTCTCTCTCTTGTTTTCTATGTTTGTAGATTTAGGGCTCTTCGATGCTTGGAAATAATTGAAGATCAAGTTGTAAGGTTCCTCAAGTATTCTCTTCATTTAACAAGTCAAAATATCAACAAAAACTCACTTTCAGGTTTAGAAATCAGAGTTTCAAAAGCGGACACCTGTAGAGAATCAAAGTGCAGACCGAGAGCTCCGAATTCCACCTTTCAATATTCAAAAATTCAAAAGTGGACTCATTCGCCATGTGTGGCAAATGAGTTCCACTTCTAGGTCAATTTTGAGTTTTCTACATTTTAAGGTACCCTTTTGTTAGAAATAGGTTTCAAAATAGTTTTGTATAACTAGGATTGAATTTCCTAGAATTGTGAATGAGTCCCACTAGGCTTGAAAATTAGCATCAATAGCATTCTAGAATCCATTTCTAGTCTTCATCCACATTCCAGGTGCACACCTTTAGTTTGGCACATTTTTGCTACAATTTTCTATTCATTTCCAATTGTTCTTACATTACACAATGTGTTTTCAAACAAGTTGTTTTCCTTTAGTTTCCATTCATTAATCAATTAATATTATTAGTTTCTTGCATTCAAACACTGCATCTAGGTATATTACATCCATATTCCATCCATATTGCATTAAATTTGAATGTAACATGAGCATTTTGGCCCTTCTTTCTCCTTTTTGGTGAAAAACCCTAGAAGCACTAGAAAGAATTAGGGTTACAAAAATCTATGGTGCACACTTTCAATTTCATCCATTTCTATTTAGTTTACTATTCATTTTTAGGCATTTTCGCATTACACAATGTGTTTTCAAACAAGTTGTATTTTAATAGTTTTGCATTCTTAATCAATCAATTTTATCAATTAGTTTCATTTAAATCATTGAATTTAGATATAATTTCGTCATACATATCCTAGTTTGAGTGAACCACCAAAATTTTGTGGTGTGGGATCTATCTCTTTTCATTAGGTGAAAGACCCTGATTGAGAAAAACAAACATCACATTCCTAACTATAAAATCTTTGGTTCATTTTGGTGAACCTTCTTTTCAAATACTTATCTTTTTTGTTTTGGAGTCCTTCATCATAGATCTAGCCTTGCATTGACTTTGCAATAGGGTTTGCATTAGTTAATTGGCATGCTAGGTTTTAAATTTTGCATTCGTAAAAAGTGCATTTAGGTTGCATTTTTGGCATCTAAATTCATGTAAATTTTCTAAAAAATTTCATTTTTTTACCTTAGGTCTACATCATAAAACTCAAAAAACATCAAAATCACTCAAAAATTTCTAAAAAATTTGAAAAAAAATCATACTAGGACTCATTCACCACCTTGGGCGAATTAGTCCCTTTCCACCCCTGAAACTACCTTTTATAGAGGTAAAAACCCTATTTTTAAGCTTATGTTTGCTGCCATTAACTATCTATATAAGTCGTTGAGTTTCTGTAACATGCATTTCATCAAATCTAGCCTCAATTAGCTCATTTCATGCATGGTTTAAATTTCACATTTACATTATCATATTGTGACATAGCATAATCAGTCAATTATCATCTAAAAATTGCATTTCATTTCATCCTTTTACATTGCATTTTGAGTTAGCATCGATTGTTATTTCAAAATGTTAGTTTCAATATTCTCAAAATTTGCAAAGAAAAATTTAGTTAACAAGCATTCTAGTCCTTCATTCCATGCATTCCCTAGTTATGATAGTCTCTTAGCACAAGAGAATGAAAATGTTAATGCTTGTCTTAAACTTACACTCCCTCCTATCTCTCCTATTTTTGTGGATTGTGTGTTAGAAGGGAATGCAAACATAGATCACCATGATTATTATCATTTTACTTCTCCTGATACCTCTCCTTTTAGTGACGAAGGTATCTTGGTGAAAGAAGATAGTCATCAAGAATCATGAAGGTCTTGTTTATCCTTCTCCTCATTCCCCTTGGGAAGATAGTATAACAATACAAGATGAATGCATTCCCACCACTTTATCTAGTCAGCCTTCATCTCCCAAAACCTCCCCTATTTGTGACAATTCTCATGAAAAATACATTTGTGAGGAGGATATGTTGGTATCAAGACACCCAATGATTGAGAGTTATAGTATTATTTCTCTCCTTCCTAATGTTCCTAACAATTGGAAGGCTCTATTTGAACAAGAATATATAATCATTGGCACACATGTAAATCATAGTTTTCCTCCACTTGATGTCACCCCTAGTTCTGATGAAGCTTCTTTACAACACCTAACCATGACATATGATATACCACTTTATTGTCACTTTCCTACACGCTCTCCTACTAGGGTAGATGTTATGACACAAGACATTGAGATTATGGACACCAATCAAATTTTCACCTCTCCTAATATCTCTCCTATTAGTTAAGATGATATTATGGTGTTACACAATCTAATCAATGATAATCGTGAGAATCTTATGTGAGAAAACATCATAGAACAAGACAATTCAACCATGGATAGCTCCCTTCCTTAAAATGATGACATTTTGGAAGAACCAATCCTTGAAAGTCAAGACTATGTGGATTGTAATTCTCCTACAAATTCTCCTCCTACGGAGACTATTATGGTGCAAGAAAATTATGACTTCCTTAGGGATACATCAAACCAAGACCACCAAGGTTATGAATGCGCAAGTGTCCATTAGATCCCATTCGGTCAATGAACCCCATACATACCCCATGGGACATCCAAAGAATTGTCTAATTATTTACCCACCATCACACAAGCAAAAAACTCAACACCACCCCAAACTCATCCTTTATCCACCTAAGAGTAATGTTTCATACCAACCAAGTTACAATGACATTTCTCACATGTATAACAAAGTATATACAATCAAAGGAAATCAAGTAGAAACTTTGATTCCTTATCCATATAAATAACATTACTTGCTACTCCTTGCCATGTAATAGTTGTAGAATCATAGCATACTCACTATTACAATTTTTTCATCCATCGCAAGGGGCAGCATAAAATCATCCATTCTAGGCTCATGCTTGTCTTGCATTAAGTGGGGGAAAAGGGTTAGAAAGCCTTATCCTTGTATGTCACTTGTCATTGTCTCTTTCTGGCTAACCATTAACCTTTCATGAACATATAAGAGCAAGCTTGGGATGTGGATGATATATCTAAAAGATTGACTCGCATGTGACATACCACCTTTCTTCATGACACAGCTTATCGAAAACATATGACTTGGCATAGGGATTTTTGAATAAGCTCTCATACCTTCTTCGACTTTAAATAAATTTCTCATAGTAATGGTGTTAGCAACCGCTTTAAAGTGGGGGGTATACATAGACAACCTCTTTTTGCAAATTTCATGGTGTGATTTACTTTTTCTTGGGACCTTCCCTCTCCTTGGTGGTGTCATTGGCTTTGATGCCTTGCAAGAGTGTATGATCAACAAAAGTGGCTTGATGCGAATGAGGCATCCCATGGATAATGATCTGACATCCTGAGTTGTCCTCTCTTGAAGACATTAGGCACAATTCTCCCTAAGAATAAGACCTTACATGAACAAAGCAAAATCCCCTTTAACAAAATTTTTACATGGCATTCAAAACATTTACAAAAAGCATTACATTGTGGTGCCTTATCAATTTTATCAAGAGCATAACTTTGCTATGGTTAGTATAATGGGAAGCCAACACACTGGCATGACTTTCTCATTATATGGTGGGAATCTAACACACTGGCATGACTTTCTCACTAAACCACTTCTTTGGGATTACTCACCCTATGAACAACCTGATGTTCTGTGGCCCCAAACTAAACACATCTTTTCCACCCCGTTTTTCTTTCCTTTAGTTCTTACCATTGCATGATTATGTATCTTGATGTTTTGACTTAGGATCTTGGATCTTGGGGGCTTGATTTCCTTCTTCATCTTTTTCATCCTTTGTCATCTACATCTGTACACTCGGATCTAGCTTAAATGTCTACTTTAGTGTGAGTTTGAAGCAAGTTCATCCTCTCACTAAAGTGGGGGCTAAATGTACTATATAGAAAAGGAAACTTGCTTGATTTGGGATTAATTCATGATAAATTATACTTAATTAGGAATTGATTCAGTGTTGTGAGGTTTTTTTCACATCCACACTAGGTCTTGACCCTTTCAAATGCATTTAAGAATTTCTTGTAAAGGTGTTGTAAAAGACTTTCACACTTTTTTAGACTTAATAAACCCATCCGCCCTTAATTAAACATTATAAAATGCATTTAGTTGCATTATCACACTAATCTAGAAGTCTTACAAAATAAACTTAATGTTAAAGTAGTGTTGTAATGTGTCTTGCATATTTGCATTGGTTCTTGTGCCTTCCAAGGCTATGTGGACCTCATTTTAGTGTTGTAAAGTGTATTTAATCATACTTTCACATTGAATTTTGTGTCCCAAGTCCTAATTGACCTTTACATCATCATTAATAGGTCCCTATTGTTAGAATCCAAGATCAGACATGCAAACAAAAAAATACCTTCCACAATCTAGAAAAATAGAAAAAGCAAGAGCAATTTGTATGAAGATGTGCAAATGAATAATATTTAGGAATTTAGTAAATACAAGAGATGAATTGCTTTATAAAAGAAATGTATGAATAACCCTAAAAGTAAACCCTAGTGTGCACACTTAATAATTAATAAATAATTAATTATTAATGTGCTTAAGTTTAGCTTAAGTAACTAAAGTGATAAATGATTTAATTAATTAACCAGTATGATTACATTAATTAAGTGAAATAACTTATTACTCTAACACCCTCGCTTTAGATGAACTTAGGAAGTAGCTAAAACACTAAGGAAAAGATGCATGAAAGAAAATATGGATCCCGACAACAAGGCCTGATCAGGTACCCATGTACAAATACAATGAATGAGAAAGAGGAGAAAACATAGTGGGACAAAAACCCCCCTCAATGAGATGACCTATTGCAAAGAAGCACAGGAAGAACACTGGTGGAGTAACACTGGAATCTTGAATTTGGAAAGCAAGGAAAGATACCTCTATTTACAAGAAACCATATGAGATTCACTGAAGGACTTAGGTGGAATCATGATAATGCAACAACAAACCTGATGCCAAGGAGCACTGGAAATCTCACAAACTAGGATAACCCTAAAATCTATGAAGCAACAGTAGATGATTAAATGATTCCCCCCATAAGAGGGAATTATTTTATGAAAGAATCTGGAATCTATGTGTATGTCAATGCCGATGCCAAACTATGAGTAAAATTGATACATAGGAGCAAGTACCATGAATATTCTACAATATTAACCATAAAATGAATGGCCGTCAAACTGAGATGTGATCTGATGTGAATATGATGTGATTTGGGATCATTAACCATAGGCTCTCAATCTAAGATATGAACCAATGAGAACCAAAATGTGTCAAGCTATGAGCAAGATGTGGCCAAAAGAAACTACAAAATCTAGATACAATGCATGTGACTTGTCATCAATATGAAGATGAGATAAAAGTGCATTTAATGCAACTACACTCTAATAAAATTATTATGCAAGAATCCCCCCTGATGTATCTTTATATAAGTTCATTTATTACGATAACCCATGATTGTAAAAGGAGAACTTGCAAAAGATGCATAAATTGAAGAGAAAATGCAAACCTAGTGCATGAAAACAAAAAAAAGTGCATGCACAAACCAATGTTTATATCTACCCCCATGATTAAAAATGATCTCAGATCTATGTAGAGTACTGAATCAACTTTCTGGTGCCACATGGATCGTGAAAAATGGATAACTGAGGCTAAAGATATGCCCTCCAAAGTGAAAACTGCTTCATCTGACTTTAGAGGCTTGCAAAATAAAATTGGAGAAAAATATGGAAAATATTCTTGCACCACTAGATCATCATTGGAATCTTCTTTCCAACAATATCTTTTTCTTGAAAAATGGACACCGTACACAAAATTTATGCCCGATTTAGTGAACATTGCTCCAAAAAGGCCAATTTGGCCTACAGGTAGCCCTAGGGGCTAAAAAAAAAGCCCCTAGTCACTTGGGCGGACTAGGGGTCTGGTGGAAAATGGATTGGGTGTGACCCTTGGACATCAATATGACCTGTGTGGAGGTTTATGGGGTGCTTAGGGGCTGGGCGTTGGTCGCTCGGTCCTCCACGTGACTTGTGGCGAGTGCTGGGGGAGTCGCGAAGGCTAGTGCA
The DNA here is from genome assembly GCA_007258455.2 of Sequoia sempervirens. Taxonomy (NCBI): domain Eukaryota; kingdom Viridiplantae; phylum Streptophyta; class Pinopsida; order Cupressales; family Cupressaceae; genus Sequoia; species Sequoia sempervirens. The sequence continues at coordinate 33,088,426 of VDFB02086081.1, read as the reverse complement.
AGGTCCGACGGTAGAACGATGATTGTGACTGGTGGGTGGTCACCTAGTGGCTGCCTGGTGGTCACTGGGTGGCACACAAATTTTAACTAGTAGTTCTTTTTTCAAAAGCACTTTTGATTTTTTTTAAAAAAAAATTGAAAAAAATGCCTCAAAGTGTATGCTAGGGATGCCTTTATGGCATCCTTGACAAAAACAAATTTTCCCCAAAATCAACTTTCACCGAATATAGGAAAATTTTATATCAAAAAACTTGAAAATGTCCACCCAAATGCAATGGTGACCTTCGTTTGTTCCCAAAGTGCCTCAAAAAATCAGCTACCCTCAAATCTTGTAAAAAAATCGTCGAGATTGAAACCCTCACAGATTTCTTCAATGATGACCAAAATTAATGAAACAAAAGCCAATCCTAACTTTTTCCAATACTCTGAATCCAATGGAGATGCTCGATTTGATCCAAAATACTGCATAAATAGTCTTAGGGGATCAAACCCTCGAGGAACCCCAAACGTTCTCTGTAATGAATTTCTCCAAAAAACTGAGAAGGGGCTTCAAATCAAGGCTTTCATACCATGCTAGAATCCAATATTAGACATGCAAACTAGAAAATACCTTCCACAAGAGAAAAATAGAAAAATCAAGAGAAATTTGCATGAATATGTGCAAATGAATAATATTCAGGAATTTAGTAAATACAAGAGATTATTTGCTTTCTAAAAGAAATGTATGCATAACCCTTAAAGGAAACCCTAATGTGCACACTTAATAATTAATAAATAATTAATTATTAGTGTGCCTAAGTTTAGCTGAACTAACTAAAGTAATAAGTGACTTAATTAATTCACCAATATGATTAGATTAATTAAGTAAAATAACTTATTACTCTAACACCTATTAACACATATCATGCATCTCAAGGCATATTTTGATGAAATAACTGACAAAGTCATCATATAAGCCTTATTTCCTCACCTCCTAGCATCTTAGCTATCAAATGGGCCCCATTGGGACTAATTTTCCACCTGTGGTGAATAAGTCCTATTTGGGTCAAATTTGAGTTTTGAGTGGGAAAAATTGAAATTTAAGTTTATTATTTTTACATGTGAACCTTAGGGATCCAATTAATGGGTTAATTAGGTGAATTTCCTATAAAATCAAGTCTGTAAACCCTAACTCATAACAATTCTTCATTATTCACCCATCATTCTTCCATCTCAAGTCAAGCAAGTTATGGTTTCATCATTTCAAGTCATTAAGATATCAATTTTTAGACATTCAAGGGAAAATTCTTCATGTTTTTGTATAGATATTCAAGAAAATTCATCATGGTAAGGTAATAAATCCATTATTGCATCCTTCATTCCATTCTTTCATCATTTTGGCTTAATTACCTAAAAGGGGTTTGACCAAGGCAAACCCCCATGCCCTAACATCCAACATTTTTCTTTCTCTTCTTGTCTATTTGCATATTTAGACATCTTGGAGGCTTATAAATCATTGAATATTTCATTTCAAAGTTTTTCAAGTCATCTCTCAATTGGATAAGGAAAAATATCCACAAAAAGTTAGTTTTAGGTTTAGAAATTAGACTTTCAGAGGCAAACACCTTTTGCGAGCTGAAGAGCAGATTGGAGACTTAAGTTTCCACCTTTGGAGTTTCAAAAATTCAAAAGTTGATGGATTCACCATGGGTATTGAATGAGTCAGACTGCCAAGCCTGATTTTAGTTTTTTCTATTTTTGGATACCCATTTGTTCGAAACGGGCTTCGATTCAATTTTCAAGAACTGGGACTGGTTCGCCCAAAATGATGAATGAGTCTTGGGATTAGGCTTAAAAATAAACTTTAGTAGCATGCTAGAATTCATTTCCAATCTCCATCCATATATCAGTTTCACACATTCAATTTTATCCATTTCTATTCAGTTTACTATTCGTTTCTAGGTGTTTTTGCATTACACAATGTGTTTTGAAACAAGTTGCATTTTAATAGTTTTACATTCTTAATCAATCAATTTTATAAATTAGTTGCATTTAGATCATTGAATTTAGACATAATTTCATCATACATATCCTAGTTTGAGTGAACCACCTAGATATGGTTATGTGGGATCTATCCCTTTTCATTAGGTGAAACACCCTAATTGAGCAAAAGAGACATAACATTCCTAACTATAAAATATTTGGTTCACAATCACAAGAACTAGAAGGAAGTGAAAGTAAAAAGGCATATCAAGCTTCAATTTTTTGTCCAACATGTTGTGGATTGGATCTAGGCTATTTGTTTCAGAAAGAAAATGCATACTCACTCTAGGGCGATGAAACTCATGGTTGTCTGTCGGGTGAGAAGACCAAAGTATACTCATTCTAGGGCCATGAAACTTCTAGTTGTCTATGGGGTGAGAAATCCACAAGGTGGTTATGGGGAAAATTCATGACTCAGAATGGGATTCCAACTCAACCATACTAATATTATACCTCCTGATAACGTTAATAAGGCAACACAATGAAAATGAACTTTGAGCTCCATGAGGTAAGCAAAAATTCATATGCTTGACACTCATAGACATTGTAAATGCAAAGTAGTGCAAGGAATGTTCAAAGGTATTTTTATTAGTTCATGCAAGGTCTTGTTTTAGGGAACATTGTACTTAACACCTCCAAGAGAGGATGTTTCAAAGAAGTATCACACTCTTGGAGGGAATCAAGCCTAATAACACCACCAAGAACAGGATGAATCATAAGAATAAAGAAATCACACAATGAAACATGATTTTCGGTGTATTCCCCAACTTTAAAGTGGTTTCTAACACCATCAGTGTGAGCAATTTGTTTAAAGTAGAAGGAGAACATGAGAGCTTACTCGGAAAGCCCTTTACTAAGTCATATGTTTCCTATAAGCTACATCATGAAAAGGTAGTATGTCACATGTGAGTAAAGTTAAGGCATGTCATCCACATCCCAAGCTTGCTCCTATATGTTATTGAAAGGTTAACAACTAGCTAAAAGAGACAACAAGTGACATACGAGGTCAAGGCTAAATTTCCCCTTGCCCACACTAAGTTTAGGATGAGGGTGAGCTGAAATGATTAATGAAATACATTCTAGAGAAAAAATCACTATCAATTAGAAGGATTAGATTCCACCACATAAGGAAGAACACCAAACTCCTTAAAATGTTGTATTTTACTACTTAAATCCTTACATTCATTAGTGGAATGACCATGAACTCTATTATATGCACAAAAGGAAGCCTTGTAATAGAATTTATTTGAAGTTCTTGGAGGAAGGGTGATCAAGCTACCTTGGAGAAGTATTGACAAGATACCCTCTTGATTAATGAGAGAAGGTCCATCTTTCTTAGTATCAGTTGTCATACCTACGCAAGATTCTACAGATTGCGAGATTTTGTTCTCCTTTATAGGAGGGTGTAAAGTCTAATCAATTCAATTCATTAGTGTTTTGTGAGATGACATGGACATTAAGTGAGGATGTGTTTGTTTTTTGCATATTTTTATAACTTTCAAGACCACTAGTGTCTATGAGTTCAAGATGTTTTACAATCAAAGTTGGCTAAGAAGAGTGTTGTGTTAGAGTGTTGATGTTGAGTGAAGGCTTGGAAATTTCTAAGGACAATAAGCAAGACCATGAGTTGTTTGTTGTGTGATAGGATCTATAGGGTTACAGATACCTTGTTGGTTAGAATCACATCCTTTTCCACTATATCCAAGTTGTTTCATAAGCTCATGGCCTCATCCATAAAGCTTTTTCTTTTTTTTTGAATTGGGTGGTTGTTTGTTGTTGTGTTCATCAAAGGTTGTTGTGTAATTTGTTATGTTTTGGTCTAAAGTGGTTGAGGTGGATGCTTTTGAAGGGTCATCTAAGTTTTGCATTAACATGACTATGTCAAAGTCTTTTGTTGTAAACTTGCATTCTTCCATGAGTGTTGGTGTGAAATATAAGGAACCCCAATCATCATTTAATAACATTGTGACTTGTTCAAAATGTTGTTTTTTAGCTTTTTCTTGCATAGGTTCCACTTGTGTGGTTGGGGTTAAGGTGTTCAATGTGTTTTGTTTATTTTTATCAAGCTGTAAGAGACTATAGGGCTCATGATCAACATCAACTGTGTAGACTTGGTTATTGTAAAAATATCTCATTTTACAATGGAGAATTGAAGGTACTGCATTCATTTCAAGAATATATGGTCTTCCTAAGAGAATATTATATGAAATATTATTGGACATGACATGTATTGGGGTGTTCAATGTGACTACTCCAACTATAATAGGTAAATTGATTACACCGAGCAATTTCTTTTCTTCATTGTCAAAGCCCTTAATAGATAAAGAATAAGGTTGAATTTTTGATCTATCCACATGAAGCCTATCCAAGAGGTTTACGCTACACACATTAAGAGAAAATGCATTGTCATGAAGGGTTTTCTTTATCCCTATCGTATGGTATTAAGCTATGATCAAGAAAGAATCATTTTGTTTTTGCATTACCAAAGAAGGGAGTTCACTTTGGTGGAAAACAATGTCAACATTCAATCCTTGAGTTATGGTTTCTATGTCATTTGGTTGCACATTAGAAGGGATAGAAATTTGTTGTAAGGCCATTTGGAGCATAGTGTGATAGGTAGATGAATTTTGAAGAAGGTACCAAAGGGATATATTTGTGTGAGTATTCTTGAGTTTTTCAACAAGATCATACTCCCTAGGAGTTAATTGAGGAGCACTAGGAAAGATGGGATTAGGAAAAGGTAATGGTGTTGGAGTGGGTTGTTGTGGTCACAGATTATTTCTGTTGCAATGTGTGTGAGCAACCACATCATGATTAGGTGGGTAAAGGGTGAATTTAGGTGTAGGTGGAGGTGGAGGTTTATGTGATGGTGGGTAAAGGGTAAACTTGGGTTTCGGTGGATATGATGGTGGGTAAAGGATGAGTTGAGATTGGTTTTGAGTTTGTTTTTTTTGTGAAGGTGGGTAGACAATTAGAGGATTCTTAGGATGTCCCATGGGGTATGTATGAGGTCCATTGATCAAGGGGGAACTAATGGACTCTTGCAAATTCATAACCTCAATAGTCTTGGTTTGATGTATTTGTAATAAAGGGAAATCTAGAATCACCTTCTTATCAAAGGAAGACACATTACTATTGTTTCTCACCAGGATATTATCCCTAGGAGGAGAGTTTTTAGGAGAACTATGAATCAAATGTTCTTGAAATTCATGGCTTGGTTGTTCCAAAATAACTTATTTGCAAGTAGGGGAATGATCAATGTTTGAAGTGTCATGCTCAATAAGGTTTTCCTTAGGTGAAAGGGGACCACTAAGATTCTCATGACTATCATTTTTTGTGTTTTCTAACATCAAAGAATCTTCTATATAACTAAGGGAGATACTAGGAAAAAAACAAGTATGATTATCATGGCTATTTACAACTTCATTCTTTTATTCCCTAATGTCTTGCAAAATAGGAGAGGTAGGGAAAGGATCATAAAGAGGGTTATCATAGAGCATGAAAGTTTGTGTATCTAACACCAACATATTCTCATCACTGTTACAAGAGGAGAAGATGTTAGGAGATGAACATAGGTAGGTTACAATGATCTCTTGTTATGTTATGTGATCATTATTTCTTATGGTTATGTCCTCTTTTGTAGTAATAGTTTGTCTAATAGGAGAGGTAAGAGAGAAACGACTCGGGTTGTCAAAAATCTCATCAATTGGTTCTTCTAGCACTATAATATGTTCTTCACAAGTGTGAGAGATAATAGGAGAAGAAAAAATGTGATTGTTATGATTATCCTAGGTTTCTTTCACTAGATGAACCTCACCCACAGAAGGGAAACTAGGAGAGGGATCAATGACTAACAAAAAGAGAAGGGAAAGGACCTCATATTCATATGCACTTAACAAAGCTTTCTTACAACATGCAATAAGATCTAAAAATAGAATATGAACTATGATAACTATATATTTTTATAATGAAAACATGATTTGATGATTATTCTACAAACTTGAAATGTAACCATGTGGAAGAAAACATGCAAAACATGAAAGCAATTTTTCAAATTTTAAGGATGACAATTGACTAATTATGTTATGTAACAATATGAGAATGCAAACTTGAAATTTGAACCATGCATGAAATGAGCTAATGTAAGCTAGATCTAATGAAATGAACGTTACAAATACTCTGCCAACTAATACAAATAGGTAAGGGCAGCAAACAGATGCTGAAAAATATGGTTTTCAATGTTGTAAATGACAGTTTCAGGGGCATAAAGGGAGTAAGTAGTCCAAGGTGATGAATTAGTCCCAATAGGGATTTTTTTTAATTTTTTTAGAGTTTTTTGATGGATTTTTATGTTTTATGAGTTCTATGATGCAAACGTAAGTTAAAAATGTAGAATTTTAGAAATTTGAATTGATTAAAGATGCAAAACTATAACCTATATGCACTTTCACTAATGCAAAAATTTGAAACCCTAGAATGCAACTTAACTAATGAAATATGGAATGAAAGCTAATTGTAGGATGATGATGGACTCTAAAATTAGAAAGGAAAATATTCAAAAGTTAGGTTCACAAAAATGTGGACACCAATTTTGGGTGTCCAAGATGCTCTAGCACTTCTAGGGTTTTTCACCTAAAAGGAGAGAAATGGACACAAAATGCTAATGTCTACACTCAAGATTAGTGTATGAAATGATGTAATCTGCCTAAATAAAATGATCTAAATGCAATAAAATAAAAAATAAAAATGATTATTAATGCTAAACCTAAGGAATACAACTTGTTTGAAAACACATTGTGATATGAAAACATGTGATAAATGACCTAGAAATGCAAACAAAATTAGACATAAATATATGAAATAGAATGTGTGAACATGGAGGCTAACAAAGGTTGGAATGAAGATATGGAATCCTAATAAAACTAATGCAGAAGCCAACTAGGACACCTGTGCCAATCTAGGTGACTTAGTCCCAGATCTGGAAAAATTGCTCTAGAGCCTATTTCGGCCAAATGGGTATCGAAATATACAGAAACCTCTAAAAAATAGGTTCAGTGGGACTAAGTTACCACTATTGGTGACTGAGTCCACTTCTAAATTTTTGAAAAGCGGAAAGTGGAAACGAAAGCCCTTGTTCTACACTTTAGTTCCTAGGAGGTGTTCGCTTCTAAAACTCTAATTTTTGGGCTTGAGAGTGACTTTTAGTGGATATTTTGGCTTTGAAAACAAGGTGATTTCTTTGATGAGTCTCCAACCTAATATTCAATGATTTCCAAACCCTCAAAGTACCTAAATTTGAAAACACACAAGGAAAGAGAGAGAAATGTTGAATGTTAGGGCATGGAGATTTGCCTTGGTTAAACCCCATATTAGGTAATTAAACCAAAATGAAGAAATAAGAAAATGAAGCATAAATCAATGGGAGACTTTCCATGATGATTGATCTTGATTTTTTGCAGCAATGGATGAAGAATCTTCCCTTGAATACCCTATAAAGCTATCTTGATGACTTATAATATAAAAATTGTAGCTTGATTGACTTGAGAACATGATGAATGGTGAATGAATGATGATGAGTTAATATTATTATTAATTAGGGTTTAGAAACTTGTATTTATAGGAAATTCACCTTCTTTTTCTATTAATTTGATCCCTAAAGCCAATATGAAGAAAGAATAAACTTAAATTCCAAATTTTCCCACTCAATACTCAAAAATAACCCAGATAGGACTAGTTGACCACTCTGGGTGACTTAGTCGCATGTGGTAGGGACTCATTTGCCCAAATGGGTGACTTAGTCCCAGAGGGGTCCTTTTGTGAATTGGAATGTTGTGGAATGAGGAATTTCAGTTCGTATGTTGATTCCATCGGGTATTTGATCAAATTATGCCTTGGGATACACAATATGGGGTCATAGGGGCCTATTAATGATGATGTAAACATCAATTAGGGCTTGAGGCACAAAAATCAAGGTGAAAATGTGATTAAATACACTTTCCAACATTAAAATGAGGTCCACATAGCCTAGAAGGGCACAACATCCAATGTGAATGTGTAAGAAAAAATAAAACACTAGATTCTAAATTAGGTTTAAGTTACAAAATTTCAAGATTAATGTGATGATGCAATTAAATAAATTTTATAATGTTGAATTAGGGGGAAAATAGGTCCATTAATTCTAGAGAGACGTGAAATTATTTTACAACATTTTACAACACCTTTACAAGACACTGTTAAATGAATTTTATTCAGTTTGCAAGGGTCCAAGACCTAGTGTGGATGTCTAAAACACCTCACAACACTAAATCAAGGCATTATTAAGTCCAATTTATCATCAATTATTCTCATATCAAGCAAGGTATACACTTTTTGGTGACACAAGTATGTACCTATAAAGGATTAGATTGTTGATATGTTTACTAAGGGTCTTCCTAAATATACTTTTGAGTATCTTTAAGAGAAGTTCGACCTGTGTGATTTCAACTCACTACATGCATATGAAGATGGATCAGTCTAGTGGATCTATGGATCTATCTTCTTTTTGGACTTATTTTTGGTGGATACCTCTCAAGGGGAGTAGGTAGTGTCTTGTGTTGTCATTGCATAGTTGATTGGGTGCACTCCTAAGGGGGGGTATTCAGTACTGGTAATGTTCTTGGTGACAAATGGGGAGAAAAATGTAACAATATTTTACGTTTTCCATTGATGTCAAAGTGGGAGAGAGAGGGAGCATCATGTGAGAAAGTATATCTACACAGGAGAGAGAAAGCAAAAGAAAGTTCATCAAAGCTATTGTGTTGTCTTTGATGGTTTTTCACATCATGTGTTACCATCAACAACAAAGGGAGAGATTGTTGCAAGTATGAAGGTGTTGTCATTGATGTTAATTGGTTATTGTCATTGATATCAAGGAAGTTGGTTATTGGTTGTATATGTTCAGGATATTTAGAAAATTGTAATAAAGAAGGTTTGTAGGTTGTACATGTATAGTTGTGATGTTGAGTACATGGATCTATCCTTATGTTGCTATGTTTAGTGACGTGCCAGAGTAATCTATGTGCTAGGATGATGTCTCTAGTACTTGGGTTCAAAGTGATTTTGAGAAAATTTGATAAATATGGAAAACAGTGTCATTTAGTGTATGCTTCAGGATGTGCTCCATATTTATGCTATTCTTGTGTAGTTCTGAGGTGTTTTTCATGATTGTTGGTAGGTTCTATATCTAGAATTTGGATTTTTGGGTTGTTGTACAATGCTAGATATTTTCACCAGTATGTGAACTGTGCATTTATGTATGTCTAGTTGTGGTCTAAGAGAAATCAAGTTGCTCTAAATTTCTTTGTATTTTGGTTTCAAGACTTGCGGTTCTAAGAATAAGTTAAGGTCATTTTCAAGTGAAATTTTTTGTCCAGAAAGATTTGATCAAGTTAAGGATGTGTGTGCTTAATTTTTTTATGTCTTTTGCATAGTTGTTGGCTAACCTTGTGTTAAACACTACTTATGAAATTCATGGAAACATGTTGAGGCATGTTAGGACTCATTTAGGTCCTCATTAAGTATATGTATGGGTCGCCCTAATTCCACTGTAGAATTTTTTGGCGCTAAACTAATTTGAATTTGTAAATGAAAATTTATGCATGGCCGACATTGGAAGGGTTTCAAGGTTGAAGAAGATATAAGTACAAGCTTAGATGTTTGTGAAAGGTAACATAGAGGCAAGATAGATGAAAGATAGATGTGAGATATGTATGTGACATGCAAATTTGAGCTGAGCAGTGAAAATTTTAATTTAGGGTTCTGAAGGTAGTGAGCTGAAGGTATCCAACATCTTTCATATGAGACTACGAAAGTATGCAGGAAATTATGGTGGAATATCCATTGCATTGAGAACTATTTCTCTCTATAACAATCCTCTTCTATCTTCTTTGTAATTTTGTTGTAGTGAGTCGTCATTGGATAGTGAGTCTGATTTTGGCAGTGAACCTTTTGTATTTGGTTTTGGAATTCTTTATATTGTGAGCTAATCCTCAGCATAGCTTTTTCCTCATTGGGGTTTCCACATAAATCTTGTGTTATTGTGTGAATGGTTTTATTAATTTCAGTTTCTATTTATACACTTAATGATTTAACACATTACCAAAGGGTTTTTTGTGAATGCTTTTTTTTTTAAGAATGTAGGAATTAGTCAGGTATCCATCTCCTTATAAACTGCAGTGGACCTAGTAAACCTTTTTCACGTAATCGATGATACTAGCATGACATGCCCTTTAGTACCATGGGGACGGTGAGGAGACTAGACGTTGTGACCTCTTACCTACAACATGATGCTTTAGCCAATCGAGGTAGGCCCACCACCTCTTGTGAATGCTTATTGATCTAACTTCTAGTGAAGAATTTTAAAGGTTAAAATTGCTACAACTGATTCACCCCCCCTCTCAGTTGTCTTGTTCAATAGGAGCCAGTACACAAACAAAGGGTCATACTTCATCCTTATAGATAACGACCACTTGAGATGTTCAAGAAGTCTTAGAAACCCTAACTCAAATTATTGTAAAGGAGAAAATTCACAAAGAAAGGCCTAAATAATGGATATTAAAAAGGAAGAGGAATATGGCAGAAAAAGAGAGGGCAGAGGCGAGCCAAGTTGCAGGAAATCCAGAAGTTGATCCAGTGCAAAGGAATTCAGTTGGTGTAAATGCTAAAAATGGGGAACGAGAAGGCAAAGCATCTGGAAAAATCCTAATAGATCTTTCGGAAGATGTGTCTGAGGATGCGAAAGTTTTTGAAAAAATGGTAGTTATAGGTCATTTCCTGGGCAAAAAATTTTTGCGGAAAGAAATAGGAGAATGGGTGGTTGAAAATTGGAAAATGGATCCGATCCTGAATTTCATGTCAAAGGGTTTCTTTGTAGTAGTTTTGGTGGATGAGGAGTTGCGGGAAGAAATTCTTGGCAAAGTTGATTGGCGTAAAGAGGATTCACATTTGTATTTACAACCTTGGGTTCATAACTTCAATCCGCTAAATCACAACCCACAGGAAGGCCCAATATGGGTAAGGCTATACAATCTTCCATATGAATACTGGTCAGGAAAATGCCTAACAAAAATTGGAGACTCGTTGGGGATAACAATGGCGGTGGACTTGAGGAATGGTGAATCCCTGATTTATGCTCGTATAAAAATCTTGGCAATAAAAGAAATTCCTAAAGAAATCACTTTAGCATACGATGATCTCGAATGGAACCAGTCTGTTGAGTTAGAGAAACCTGCTTTTTTTTGCCTAAATTGCAGGAGGAGAAATCACAACATAAAAATCTGTAAACGATTACCAAAGAAAACAAAAGAAGTATGGCATCAAAAGCAAGTAAGTAAGAAGGAAGCATGTTAGGAAGAGGTCGATGCAGTTGCTGCGGAGGAAATCAGAGCCAAAGAATGGGTGCTCATTGTGGCTAACACAGAAGAAAAGGAAAAACTCGAATATCCCCTCCAAGTTGAGGAAGGCGAAATAGTGCCACAAGTAGGCAACATGGTCGAGTCATCGCTCCAATTGGCAATTTTTGAGGCTGATAGGGCGGAGGAAGAGGAATTTTCTTCATAGGAAGGTGGCGATGATCTTGACATTGTAGAAGAAAGGCATATCGTTCAATCTGTAAAAGCGGTGTCAGCAGGGAAGGAGGGCAGGAAGACAAACAAGCAGAAATGGGAGGAAGAGGTTCTAAAAGGTAAGCAACCGCTAGTCAAAATATATATGACTAGATCCAAGGGAGGCAAATCCTCCCTTGGAAAGAGATGAAGGTGCTAATATGGAATGTTAGGGGATAAATGCCCCTAACAAAAAGTGATTGGTTAAATGCCAGTTGGAGATTCATAAAGCATATCTCATATTAATTCAAGAGGTTGGTGATGAGAAGGAAAATTTTGTAAAATTTTGCAAAGGGTGGAAAGGCTGCTTCCTGGATGCAGTGGGGGCTTCCGGAGGGTTGGGAGCACTTTGGAACCCAACAAGCATCGATCTAACCTTGATTGCAGCGACTCAAAATTGGATGCAATTTGAGGTAAAACTGTTATCTTCAAATTTCTTTTTTACAATTTATAATGTTTACGGCCCAATAAATTATGTTGAAAAGGCAAAGGTTTGGCACGAATTAAGTGCTTCCTTGACAAAAGAAAAGGTGATTCTAGGAGGATATTTTAACACAATTCTTGATTTGAGTGAAAAAAGTGGGGGTTGTAGTAGGGTGACACAATCTCAAAAAGATTTTGTAGATTTTGTAAAAAGAAATAATCTGGAAGACATTAAGACATCAAATGGCACTTTCACATGGACCAACAGAAGAAAAGGTTTTACAAATATCACAGAAAGGTTGGATAGATTCCTAGTGTCTGAGGACTGGTTTCAGGACAATGTTCCCCCAAAGGCCATGATAAGGGCAAATTTTGTTTCAGATCACTTCCCAATTGAATTATCCTTATGCCTAAACACAAAACCGGAAAAAGGACAATTTAAATTTGAAAAGATGTGGCTAAGGAATGAAACTATTATGCATAACCTGAGGGACTGGTGGAAGGATCCATTGCAAGTGAAAGGTATGAAAATGTTCCTTTTTCAAAAGAAACTACAAAGGATGAAAGATCGCCTCAAAGAATGGAATTCAAAAGTTTTTAAAAACATTTTTGAAGAGAAAGCAAAATTAGAGGAGGAACTGAGTATTCTCGGTGAAAAAATTCTAAAAGATGGTATGAGTGGAGTGGAGTTTGAAATTGAAAAAAAGCTTTTAGTAGAATACAACGAGATCCTAGCACGGGAAGAAGTATAATGGTGTTCCAAATCTCAGGAATTGTGGCTTGAAGCTGGGGATTTAAATACAAAAATTTTCCACAACTCAACTAAAAGCAGAAGAAGTTGGAACAGAATAATGCAGGCAAAGGCTGAAAATGGAGACCTTGTTTTTGAAGAGCAGGAAATACAGAGGCTGGGAGTGGCTTACTTCAAAAAATTACTTGGGGGTGTGAATGCAGAGTCGCCCTTGAACACTAGCATCCTGCAAGATTTGAAAAATAGGGTATCAGTGGAAGACAATGAAATGCTAATATGTTGGGTGTCGAAGGAGGAAGTCAAGGAAGCTCTATTCGAAATGAAGCCTGAAAAGGCACCTGGGCCAGATGGCTTCAATGCCTTATTTTATCAAACATGCTGGGATTTCTTAGGAGATGAATTAACATAAATTGTAGAAGAATCAAGGAGAAAAATGGTGGTTCTGAAAGATTTTAATAATACCAACATTGCTCTAATTCTGAAGGGTGAAATTTGTGAATACTTCTCAAATTATAGACCCATAGCACTGTACAACTCAGTGTACAAGGTAATAACCAAAGTCATGGAAAATAGGTTAAAGAAGGTTCTGCCAAGGTTGATCTCAAAGGCTCAAAGTGGTTTTGTTCCAGGCAGGAGCATCACAGATGGTATTGTGATTGCACATGAGGTTGTTCATTCGTTAAAATCTTTGAAGAGGGCAGGCTTGATTATTAAGCTGGATTTGAGCAAAGCTTATGATAGGGTGCAATGGTGGTTTTTAATAAAAGCAATGCAAATGCTGGGATTCCAAGAAAAATGGTTGAAGTGGGTTTACAGTTGCATTTCTACGCCCAGATATTCGGTCATCATCAATGGAAACCCATGTGGTTTCTTCCAAGGAGCCAGAGGTTTGCGCCAAGGCAATCCAATATAACCTTTCTTATTTGTGATATTAGCAAATGCACTGAGTGAACATATTGAATATTTATGTAGCAGGCAGTTATGGAAAGGGATAAAAATCTCAACAGCACTTCCAGCAATCACTCATTAAATGTTTGTCGATGACACACTTTTGTATGGGGAAGGCTCAATAAATGAGGCGCTGATTATAAAGAATGCAATCAACCTCTTTGAAGCAGAATCAGGCCAACTAGTCAACATGGAGAAAACATGTATTTTCTTTTTAAATGTTGGTAAAAGGCAGCAAAGGTTGATTAAAGCTACGCTAGGTTTTAGGAGTGGTGATCTCCCAGTTAAATATTTAGGGATCCCTCTCTTCTCGGGTCTAGCAAAGACTGTTCACTGGGAGGAAACCATTTGAAAGTGTAAAAATAAAATTGGCTCCTGGAGTAGATGGTGGCTTACTCTCGCGGGTAGGCTGACGATGGTAAAATCAGTGATTGCTGCGATTCCAATTTACATGCTTGCTTGCGTGGCACTCACAAAAAAGGAAGAACAATGATTGGTGGGAATTCAACGTCACCTCTTATGGGATGGTTTGAATGATCAACATCATATTCCTTTGATTCGTTGGGAGACAATCAAGCGGTCCAAAAAAGCAGGTGGGGCTGAGGTTAAAGATTCGCTTTGCATAATAGGGCTTTCGGGGCTAAAATGATTTGGAAAATTTTTGAGAATCCAGAAGGCCTTTGGGGAAGGATTCTTAGAGCAAAATACCTGGACTCGATGGAAAATGACAGGATTTTGACAATTGCAAATCGAAGGAGAGGGTCTGCACTTTGGGACTTTCTTTTGGACAGTAGATCCCTAATTACAAACCACCTCACGTGGGCAATTGGCGATGGTGCAAAAGCATCATTTTGGAACAAATATTGGAATGGGTATAGCCCACTAATCAATTTTCCAAATATGGTGGAAGCTGCTCAGATCTCATGCTCGCTTTGGGTGAAAAAGTTCGGGACTATGTCACTTTCAGGTTACACAATGGGTGGTTGGGTTTTTCTTGGAAGGCTTTAGATATGTTGGTGGAAGAACAAAGGTGCTCGGTGGAAAGGGAATTAGCAAACAACCGCATCTCTTTTACTTCAAATCCGGATCAAATAAAGTGGTGCGCGGCATGTTCAGGCTCCTTCTCAGTAAAGCTAGGTTATGAACTCCTCAGGCATGAACAAGATGAAGGCGGCTGGCCAAGTAGGTTGTGCTGGAGTAAATTCATCCTGCCAAAAGCCGGTGCTTTTGCATGGAGTGCACTTCACGGCCATATTTTAATGGGTGAACATTTAAAAAAACTGGGCTTTCAGGGACCATTGAGATGCATTTTTTGCCTCAAAGAAGAAGAAACAACTAATCATATTTTGGTAGAATGCTCCTTTGCATAAGAATGTTGGTATCATTTTTGCAAGAAACTAAGCTGGCAGGGTCATATTTCAAATTCTCTAAACGCTATTTTTGAGGCTTGGCCACTACTGGGTAAAGGATCGGTGATGGCTGGTCTTTGGTTGGAAGTCCCAACAATGCTAATCTGGCAACTTTGGAGGGAAAGGAATGCATAGATTTTCAATGATAAGGTGATGCCGCTGGGAATGGTAATTAATAAAATCGAGTGTGGGATCAGTGAACACTTTAATTTAAAGGCTCTCAATAAGAGGTATTCTTTCTACTTAGCCTGGGATGAGGCAATGGTGAAAAATTGGCCTTTAATAAACCATCCAAAATGTTCATTATTGAAAGATAAATCCCATAGAGCTCTAGCGAAATGGGAACTGCCTCCAAGTGGAAGACTAAAACTGAACTTTGACGGGGCCTCAAGAGGCAACCCAGGCCCGTCAGGAGCAGGTTTTGTTGTAAGAGACTCAAATGGAGGGGTGGTGTGGGCAGCATCAATAAAGCTTCCTACAGGAATGAATAATATGGCAGAAGCTACCGGTTTGTTCGAAGGTTTGAAGCACTGTGTAGACAATGGTCTCAAAGACTTAGACATTAAAGGGGATTCAAATTTCATTGTTAAAGCAGTGATCGCAAGGAAGGTGTCAAGTTGGCAGTTGCAAAATTGGTTAGTTGAAATTGGTTCTCTCATGTTAAATCTGGGCAACTTTACTATCAAACATGTTTTTAGAGAGGCGAATAAGGTGGCAGACAGTTTGGCAAACACAGGGGTTGAACAAGTTGTCCCTGTACTTTCTTTGCCATCCCTAAACGTGTGGCCTTAGGCTTTGGAAAGCACCAACAAGGATAAGATGCACTGCAACAGTTGAGGCAAAGGTGTAAGTACCGCCATTTCATGAATTTTAATAGTAGATCATAGAGGATGCAGAAGCAATTCTCATGCCCAAATCTTGGTTGTATTTAGTTTGACATCTGAGGGACGAAGCTACTTCCAAAGGGCTCTTGCAGTTACTTTTGGAGTGCTCTGTCTATTTTGCCGCTACAGAAGTTGGCTGATACTTGGGATGTTTACACTGGTGCAAACATAGGAGGCATGAGCATTGGTGTCTGGAAGCTGTTTGTTATGTTCATTGGTCCTGGTCTTTGACCCAATCTTTAGTTGGATGTAATTTTTTTGCAATTAATAGATGTACGCTACCCACTTAGGTAGCAATTTGCCAAGAAAAAAAAAGAAAAAAAAAATAGATATTAAAAGGAAAATAATCCAACTTTCTAAAGAGGAGGAGGAAGAAGAAGAAGTTGATGAAGTACACAAGTTTTTGCAAAATAAGAATAAGAAAGATAAAAGTGTGAAAATCTAGTAGCAAGAGGCATCAAAACAACCACAATAGGAAATTGATGTAATAGCCACAACAAAAACCATTATTTACCATGATATGTTATTTCAAGTCATGAATATGTATGAAGAAGTAGATGTAGAGAATAAGGAAAGAATATTACAGTGCTAGGTAAATTACATCAAAACATTCAACAAAATTTTATAGGAAGTAATTAAAGGCTTCTTGAAGCCAATAATTTCCACATTCAAAGAGAAAAGAAAAAAAAGCTTTGAAAATAGAAGAAAAAATAAGGGATAAGGAAATACAAGAGGTAAAAAATATAGAAGCCTCTACTTCTACATCCCCTATCTAATCAATCAAATATTTTCTAGAACAAAAAAATTAGCTACAACCAACACCCAAACCACAAATCCTAAAGTTTCTATTAATCAATTCCCAAGTAAACCTCTGAAGGATCTCTCCATTATAAAAAATTTAGTCGGGGGATATATTGTGTACCACTTCTAGGGAAGAGATATTAAAACATGCTGAAAGTGTAGAGAAACTACAAGAGGCGATGAGTATATTAAAAAATACCTTATCGCTACAACAACTCAAATAGTTTGTAGACGGGCTATAAGTGTACCTATAGGCATAAAAGGACAAAATAAGGTAGGAGGCTTGATATGAAATATTGAAAACAAAATAGAGGAAACAAAGAAGTAGAAAAAATCTCACTCATAATTTGAAGTGCAAATAAAGAACATAGAAGGGAGTATAGTATAGGCAAGCATGTTGTGCCAATTTTTCTGCAATGGTCAAATCTCACAAAAAATGTCAAGGATCAGATAAAACGATTGGAGGCAAAAATAATATAGATTTCCTCCTCATATGATCCACTAAAAGAAATGGATGGAACAATAAGAGAAAAATAATAAAACCTACACACTTAGCTACAAGTTGAGGAGTAGAGGGAAAAAATAGAAATTTAGATTAAGCACAAGGAGATAATGAACATAAAGTTGGCACACTTAACTAGAGTATTGGGAGAAGAAAATAATGCAACACATAAAATAAATATACCCACTACTCTTGCAAAGGTAGAGGAAACAAACACATGTACTCAAGGAAACTTCAAAGTGCTATAACAAGTAAAGAATCAATGGGATACTAAGGACCACAAAGGAGACTAAGTAAGAGATTCCCTATAAGGTTCATGTCTCTCTAAGATATAATGTATAAACATATGTATGTAATAGGTGTATGAATATTCAAGGAGAATATGGATATAAAATTGAATATAAGGAGAAGATAATTAAATATAACAGAGCAAAGACTAAGACCTGCCATTGTATCATTTATATGATAACATATACATGGAGTTATAAGGATTTGATCGATGTGTGTGTGTTGAATAAATGTGAGTCTTATGTAAAGTTACATATGGAATCCATGTAGTTATAGTTTAGATCTTCTATAAGTACTCTTCTATCACACTATATCCTCTGGGGTATAAACTTACTACATAAGGAATAGTAGGGTACAAATCTCTAAATTGCAATTCCCCTTTTCCTCTACCAATATAATCCATCAAGAGGAAAATATAATAGTTTAAATTCTCACAGTATAGTCCTATACAAGAGAAAATTTATGAAAAATATAAATTCTTATCCTTATGTCAAGCTATATGAAAGTAACTTTACATGCAATAAAGACATGGCCAAAGTGGATAGATGATAGTCACTAGGAAGGGTATAATATTATTGAAACCTCTATCAAGGATAATCTAAGTGAATACACTGTAAACCTATTGTTTATAGTGAATAGCATAGTAAAAGGGTAGGTCATAATGAGAATGATAGAAATTAAATCTTATGATAGTGATCAAGGGTAGAAGAGCATGAAAAACATAGTTAATACAATGAATGACAATCAGTAATATTCTCATGAAGAATTTTGGGTGTTTAAGGGTAGATATAATGTTGTAGTAAGTATCCTAAAAAGTAAACACAACGAGAGTCCTAGAAGAAATACAAGGGTGAAACAAACCATAGAGACTATCATTGTAGTTTGTAGACCTAGTGATCAATGCATTATGACAAGGAAACTTCAAAGGGCTAGTCATATAAAGGAATACAAAATTAAGGTGGAAGAAAATATCCAAGATATAGATTCCTATGAATTCCATGAGACTACAATGATCTTGTTTGTTAACTAAATAACAAACCTAATAACATACTAAACATGACTAGGACCTAGTAAGAAAGCCAGAGAAAAGGGTAATTAAACTTTGGCATAAAAAAGCTGTAGATGAATGATACATGCCAAATCCCAGCCCTAGAGGTTTTCCCATGCCATAGAGGAAGGTTTGATCATTTCAAACTCTTGCACATGTTCTAAAATGCATGGAAATAAATGTGTTGATAATTTAAGAAGATTAATGATCAATTATGGCTTTTTCCAAGCATCTAATGTAGTTTGGTGACTTGTGCAATATGTTGCAGGTATAAAGTAACCAATTGACCTAGTTGAAGGTAATTGAGAGCATTTAGTAGTCTTCTAAGGGGATTCATCAATGAAGGAGGTAAAATCAAGTAAGGATTCTTCATTCAATCAACATCATGGGGAATTTTCAGGGGCTAAAAAGAATGGACAAGTCAACCAAAAATATAAGAGGTTTGAACCAACCAACTAAAGAAAACACATGCCATTTATCCCTCATATCGTGTTGATGATTATTAAAGGAAGTTATTAAATAGCTAAAATGTGATGCGTAGGTCCATTTTCTAGTTAGTTCTATCTTTTCCTAACTAATTATTGTAACTACTAATAACTCTTTCTATTCATAGATTGGCATTGTAACTCAAAGAAGCTCAATTCTCAAGAATGTATAACCATTTTTAAGAACATTTTTATCAATAAAGAAAGTACTTTTTGTTCTCTGGTCTATATTTTCTTGTGCAAACATGAATGATTGATATATTTTTTGTGATTTTTATGTAAAATACTCAATATACATCTCATTTCCCTCAACACCTTCATGTAGGCATATACATAAATGACATAAGTTATAGGCTATGTAAATGGATTTAAATGTTTCTAATGATGAAAATAGCTAATTTTTTCCTTCAAAAACTACGAAAAATTCAACTTTCTTGTAAAGCACTAATGAATAAGTTTTTCAAAGCATGAGTTGTGCATGAAATAGTTTTTCATTGAATAAATTAATTGTGTTAAGGAGTATAAGATCTAAAAAGAATTGATGTATCACCCCATTAGATTTTAGATTTCATTACATGCCTTCTCTTCCCTTTTCCTTAGTAAGGCTTAAATTAGATGCATTACTATGGGAACTATCTCTCTCTAGAGGATGATCTCAATCTATTAAATCCCACACTTTGTGAGATCATCCCATATTTCACTATATAACTGAGTTGATAGCTCAACAAGGGTGCATTGTAATGCCCCGTCTAAATAACCTAAGAATGTTGCAATAGTGTAATAAGTGTAATAATTTATTTTTTTAAGTATTAATATTAAGTTGATTAATTGCATACATTCGTTAAGTTACTAAACGATTCACTACTTTGAGTTTTCCATAAGTGACTAAAGTATTTCGCATTGCACATATTAATAACATTAACATAACGATAAACTTTGCATAACATTAAAATTTCCATTAAAGATAATATAATAAAGTACAACCACGTTTCCATACATTGCATTTGATAGAATATACAATACTCATCCATCCGATGAGGTAGTTCAATAATGATTACAATTACAATTACATTGTTCACCTCTTATACAATTGAGGGATGTTTTCAAATACAAGTTTACAATATACAATGTTGAAATAACATAAGTATCCGATCACGAGCTCTCCATCCATGAAGCTCTCGATGCCATGATCATACTGGGGACCCATCGGACTAAGGTGCACGTTCCACCCAACCATGTGGTACCTGTAGGTCCACCCCCTGTGCTAGGAGATAGTAATGAGGTTACCTAAACCTAATCTACTAACCCTAGACACTAGTACACAACAGACTATTGGTTACATTGCTTCCAGATTTAGACAATTGATTATACCACAGACATAAGGTTAACTATTATTCTAGGTGGAGTGTCATCACAATGATGCAAAGGTTACCCTGGTGTTTCTTCCTAGGTTCTAGCCCCCAATCCTTGGGTTACCCTGGTAACCTCTTACGAAACCCGGCCCCTATTGCATACTATTGCGGAATCGTATCTCTTTTAAAGGAACAAGACATCGATTTTCCATTCGAGGCCTTCTCAACTTATACTCATGACTGTAGTAGCTCAAGATTCATAAGTGAGGCATGTACATCTTGTTAAGTGTTTTAGATCTAACTACTGTGTTCTTTAGTTTCCACTGAGTTACTAACTACTTGTAAGTTACCCTAACACCACTTTGTGTGTTGACCCTTACAAATAGCCACTCCCCTAAACATAACAAAGGTATTCTGGATTTACTATCTAGGGTAGACAAGTGCACAATACAACATATAATACCAAATTTACCATAATGTACATTACAATCCATTCAGCAAATTAGGTGCACTACCCTAAACTTGTTCAATCACATAAATTCAAAATCAGTTTCACCCCCTTAATAGACTGATACTGGAAGACTTAAATCCATGTAAAAATAAATTCTCTCCCCCCCCTTTTTCCAATAAAAAAAATAAGACATCTGAAATCAAATACAAGTCTATTTTTGGGATATATATTAAATCCAAATCAGACAATAAAGATATAGGAAGGGTTTATTGCTAATAATTCTTTAACAACATAACAGTTCTCTACACACTAAATTAATAAACTCATCAAATTCATAATATGCATGTCTATGTAAATAACAATAAACTTAATTTCTCATTTACCCAATTATTCTTTTCCACATTAATCTTTTAATCAACTATTCATTATAACAAAGAGAAATTTATACATAATGTATATATATATATAATGTATATATATATAAATATATATATATATTCACATATACATATAC
Organism: Sequoia sempervirens; assembly: GCA_007258455.2. Lineage (NCBI taxonomy): Eukaryota > Viridiplantae > Streptophyta > Pinopsida > Cupressales > Cupressaceae > Sequoia > Sequoia sempervirens. Next base: position 33,066,908 of record VDFB02086081.1, on the reverse strand, counting down.
ACATACATTTATACATATATTATATATATATTATATATGTATATTACACACATATATATATAATATATATATATAAATAATGTATTGTTAAATAATTAAATACCCTAATTCGGATTTCACCAAAGATTAAATTTCATTTAAATTAAAATGTCAAATGCGGGTTTTCATACACCCGTTTCATATCAATCGAGGATTTTTAACAAAAATCACAGAGTAGAGGCTGTGTTTACAGCCTACCCCATATGGGGAGGCAGTGGTGAGACAGCTGCCGCTGCCTGTAAGGGCAGCGTCGGCTGCCTCACAGCCGTCACCCCCATATGGGACGGCTGTGGGGGCAACCCCATGGCCTTCCTTTATAACAATATTCCAAAAGTTTAGCATTTAAAACCCTGGTAAATAAAGAAAATCTGTAACTGCGAATTTCTAGTTTCGCATGAACGAAAATTGTCACGATTTCCGTACAACATTCTAACAATTAATAATATAATTCACTATAATATATATATGCATATATATATATATATATATATATATTTATTTATGTGTATATATATATATATTCATAAACAACAAGAAAAATAATTTTAAATTCACAGATCTTTTTCTGATAAATCTTCTATAGAAAAATTGAGAAAAATATCATTGCACATAATTATTTTCTTCACTTTTTTTTTTTGTTTTCCAATAGATTTTTTTTAATATATAAAACAATAAACAAATACTCAAAACTCTTTTCCCAGTTTCTCTTTTCTAAAAGAAATATCACAGAGGTTTTCAAGATGAATCTTTTTTTTTTTTTTTGAATTCTTTCTTTCGCTAATCTACATTTTGAAGATTCTTGCAAACAATGACAAATTTCAATAGAAAGTTTTCTACAAGCAACTTGCCAAGAAGACAAAACTTTTACTACAAATTTTCTTTCAAAACAAAGAAACTGAATTCACTAGGAAAATACCTGTTGTTTAAAAATTGCCTGTAGAAAATATCCTCTTGCCTGTAGCGCACAAATCCCAAAATCTTCTTCACAAAAAATCTTCAAATCCAAGTAATCTTAACCAACCACCAAGATCCTTTGGAGGATCTTTCACAAAGAAATATAACCAAAGAGATAACAATTTCTAAGAATTAACAATTTTTATCACAGCAAGAGAATTTTTGCAAGCCCTCTGATAATTTCCCCATCAGGAAATTGAATATCCCGAATATTTTTTCCGAGATCCAAAATATCCTCCGTAACAAATTTTCAACAACCGTAAGCAATTATGGCACTCACACACATGTCGAGAAGTGGTTGTGAAAAATATCTTCTCCACTTCTCGGCAATCTTGCCAATTCCATTTTGCATGCAATTTTCAATTTTATTTTATTTAAATTTTACAACCACTATACAAATCTCATGCATATTTTTTTATAAATTTACAATTTTGCATAAATTATTTAATTTTCAAATATAACTATTTACTCACTTAATATTTTAATTTAACTAATTAATTTATTTAATTAAATAAGCTTGATTTTTTTTATAATCAAACCATTTAACCAAATAAGCTAATTAATTAATTAAATAATCAAGCAAGTAATTTCTTTAACATATAAAATTAATTTAAATAACAATAATTTAAAAAACATAATATTCCAACATTAAAAATTAACCAAATTTTATTTTCAAACGATTAATCCAAACAGAAAATAACAATACAATCCTATGACTCTGAACTGAAACAGACAAAGTACTAAGACCAGGGTTAAAGACTAGACTAGGGTAAACCAAACTACTATCTCCCATTCAATGTTTCTGTTGAGTCTTGACATGCTTAGACCTGATTACACAGGTGGAGTCAGTGTCATGTACCTGCAAATCCTGTAACCAAGCAAATAATATGCATACAAATGTATATATAAAGCATTAAACAGACACACCATGCAGGGAAAATCACAGATATCACAGGGCACTCGCAAGTGAGTGATCCGATTCCGTTCTCCACACCAATACACTTCACAGCAAACTGACGAAAAAGAATAACTGTTAGTCCATCATAAACATGTGCATAGCAATAACAGCTGAAAGTAACATCTATGCTAAATCATATCATGTCTAAAAACAATAATCACCATACAAGGTATTATCATGTCACAGAATAATCCTCTATCGCTCAAAACCAGTGATTAAAATATCCAACAAAACATCATAGGTCTAATAGTGTGAAAAAGTATCAACAGAAAGCATAAGCATAAACGGAGGGGTACTACATGCATAGCCAGGTTGACAACATAAGGTATTGAGTTTAGGGGAAGGTTTTAGGGCTTCCCTTGGATTATAGTTATCTCTTGAGTATGTTTTCTCTCTTTTCATTTTAGTATTTTTATGGCATAAAAGTAAGACTTTATGCCATCGAACTAATATACGAAGAGATTTAAAAATGAGGTTTGATGAATTTTTTCTAACACATGAGTTTTAAATTCAATGATAGAATGCATGAGAATAGTGAAAGCAAGTTAATAGGGAATAAATATATAAGTATTGTAATGTAGAGGTGATGTGAATATTCTAGGATTTCACCTGCTCGCAAAGGATGTGATATTAAGGGAAATAAAATAAGATAAGCAATAATCCATCCCTATCCTAAGGCTATGTTTTTTTTTTTTTTTTTAAATGTATAGGTTAGATCTTAAATGGTTCCTTAGCATAGTCATATACATAAAATAAATTAAGATCTCCATAATTAGAAATTGGAAAATAAAATAAATAAGTAAAATTTGTTTAAATAGTACTTTTGTCACATTGTAATATGAGTTTCTTTTGTAATTAAACAACTAGTCAAGAATTTATATATTCATAATTTAACGTAAATTTTGCAGCAATCTTGGTACTTAAATTAATTTAGAAAGAAAACTACTTTGAAATTTAGTTTATTTTGGCCTTCATTAAATTGTTGTGAAAATTATTTAGCAATATGAATTAAATTGGAATTTAAACTAGAAAATATATTTAAATCAAACTTGACTCTTTTGTAATGTTTTGATTATACTAAAGTCGAGAAGGGCCCATACCCTTACAAAATGATCATAAAGGCCAAAAAAAGATGTTCATGATACATGAGGCACTCAAAAACAAAAAGAAAAGCAGCCACACAGAGTAGTAAAATCAACGAAATAAAACACATGAGAAGACTAGCCAGGAACCAGGCTAACTATCGATCGACTCGTAGCTTGAGGCAATTAATGGCTTGCCATTCATTTGCTAAAAATTATCATTTTTCTTCAAAGGATAGAGGATCCTTTTGCATGGGTTGACCCTCTTGATTTCTCCTATATTATTGTAAACCCCTCAAGAAGGGGACTCCCCTTGCCTTCTCTATATTCATGCACATGTGGTCTTATCACAACAAGTGTTTTTATTAAAGATTTAATTAAACTAGATGGATTTTTTGAGACCCTAGGGAAATAATAAATGCACTCTCGTAATTAAATTAACGATTATTATATATAGTACAATTTGAAGCTAAGTCCCCATTTAATTTAAAATTTTGATAAATTGCAACATAAAATATTGGACATCATTTGAGATAGTTTGATTAGAGATCTTTCATCCAAATTGCATTTTGCACAACCATAGAGATGGTGAACCTATTAAATAGTGGTACCCTATCACAAACTTGACTAAGTTAAGATTGAAATGAAACTCCAAATTATTGCAACATATCTTAAATATATCATTCTTTATAGATATCATATGATTTTTTAAATACCTTAAGCATTAAAATTAGAGTGTCATCCTGATTAAGGAATTTGTTTCAATGGAGATGTGTAGGTTTGACTTATCTTTTACCACCTAGAACCTACTAGGATTTATAATGCTTCAAGGTCCTCTCCTAGGGTATGCCTTCAAGTGTGCTTCTCTACTATCGCATGTGTGTCATGTGGGAAATTAGTTAATGGGAGTTTAAGTATACAATAGACACAAAATAAATATAAACATTATAAAAAATTGTTGGTTCGCGATTCATGTGCATGTGAGATTTTGGGGATGATATATACATATATGTATATGTATATATGCATATATGTATGTGTATGTGCATGTATATACATAAATCTACATAGACACACACACACATATATATACACATATATGTATATACATATACACACATATACATATACATATACATATACATATATATGTATATACATTTGCATATATATGCATATACATATACATACATAGGCATCCATTTACATACATATATGCATAGATATATACATATATTAATATGCATATATATGTATACACAAACATATATATCTTACATATACTCATATATATACACATGTAGATATAGACATATAAATCCATGTGTGTGTGCATGTGTACATGACAATCACTTACATAATGGGTATTTATAGAATTCTACAAGAATTTTTTTAGGATTACTTAAAAAAAAATGATTGATGAAAGAGAAAATACTTTTTTGCTCTAATTCATAATAAGAATCACATTGCTAGTTTTTTTCATGAGATTTATATCATGAATTTTATTTTCAACCTTACTCATTTTTTTTTTCTCATAATATACAATGAATTGTTTATCAATAAAAAACAATATTTATCTAATGATATGTATTTAGATTGAGATCTACATTTATAGATCTTGATGAGGTTTATATTTATCATAATAAAGGGCCAAACTTGTAGAGATAGAAAAAATTAATATTACAAATAATGAATCTAATTTAGACAATATTACTCAAAGATAAAAGATCAATTGCGCAAGTCAAATTTAAGACGTACTTTCATGTTATACTTTTAAAATCATTTTTAATAAACTTTATCTATAGTGACATTAAATAAATTTTAATATTTAAATTTCCTTTTAATTTAAAAATAATAACTCGAATCTAATTAAGTTTGTTATTTTATCTATATATTGGGCAATCTGAACATTATATAGGATATTTTTTGTATTATTCAAAAGGATATATGAAGGAGACAAGCCAAATACTTTGTGCTCTAAAGACGCTTCAGTTCAATTATCCACATTTAGTTATTATACATACCATGTAAGCAAGCAACATTTTATAAACTGTGAAAACATATTACAATGGATCGAAAATTCAATAGTATTATGGTTGTGCCGAAGTGTTCATTGTTGAAATATAAACCAGTGATCTATCTTGCATATCATAGCCTTAAAAACATTTTCCTTCAGAAACTGTCCTTTATAGAAATACACATATTAAAAAAAAAAAAATTCCCTTGAGAAACTGTTTTTATCTGCTGGACAAAGTAGAATCTGTGTGCCCTTTCTCTCTAGAATCTGGATCTTCTGTTGTGGGAAACTCGTATCTGCATATGGGACAAAGATTTCCCACTCCCAACCAGTTCACTATACATTCTCCATGGTAGACATGGTCGCAAGGCAACTGTATTGTTTTCTCACCAGCAACTATAATTTCCTGGCAGATACTACAAAATGCATCACTAGTTTTCATTGTGAACGTTGATAAATTCTCTATTGCACGCTTAGCTGCTGGTAGAGGCTCTGTCTCATAGCTCTCATCATCAAGTTCGTCATCCATATAATCCTCACTTTCAAATTCTACATCACTTTCCACAGAGTCGTAACCTAAGTCTTCATGTCTCCTAGCCCCCTCTTGAGGCAAAGGGTAGAGATGCCATCCTAATCCAGCAATATTTGACTCTACATCGCTCCGTATTCGTTGCCAATCCAAACGATCACCTACAATTTCAAGCGTTAATGGGATCGATTGCTCGCAGATGTATTTTAGACGGAGTGGAATAGTATATGTTATAGAATTGTTTAAATTTTCAACTTTGCTTTCAGTTTCACTTGAGGCTGTTTCATGACTGCTTATGTGGTTAGATTGAGGGGTGCAACTGGTTATAAACCAACGATCAAATTTTATCACCACACCATTTGTTGCAAAATGAATTTCATATAGATGCGAATTGGGATTTTGTGCCCTCCAGTAAAAGGGCTCGTTTTTGGGTACTTCTGATGGGCTGGGAATACCTGTTTCAATGCAAGCATTAATAATCTGAAAGAACAATTCCCTCTCCTGAGCTATCGATATTGGGTGGCAAGAAAGGACAGAGCATGCACATTCTCCAGAGGCATTCACATTCCGTTCACAAAGAAAACAATCCAAATCTTTTATCCTCATTTGATAAAAATGCCATTTTATGTCTATGATTTTGCATTCCAAGTCTGCCAGGGTACATAGCCAGTCCAGCCACTCCAGGTCATCATCTATTATTTCAAGTAGCGAATATGGGGCGAACTCATTCCAGTTTGAAGTTACTCGCAGTTGAAGTGTAAGTGCTGAAGAGTATGCTTGGGATTCGGGGCATTCACTTACCTGAATTAAATCGTTTATCCCAGCAGCAATTGTGTTGGTTTCATCTTCTTCATTTACAGAATTGCTCTCACGGGAACTCTCTAAATAAGTGTTTACATCCATTTGGTCTTCTAAATTGGTTATATATCTCTCGAACTGTGTCTTTAACTCAACTCGAACACCGTTCGTTTGGTAATGGATGTTGGAAATAATTGGCCCTTCGATGTTAGTGTAACGGATATCCTCTGTCACGTCAAATGCATTTGGACACCCTTCATGCATGATACCTTTGATAACTTGTATAAACTGCTGCGTATAGAATTCTGTCTCCCTTTTATCCCGAGCTGTAACAGTAAATGCCTCATCGCATTCGCATCTCCCTGATGTAAGTTTCTTTCTGCATTCAAGACAAAATAAATGTCTACAGCAGTCCATACTTTCAATGAGGATCGAAGGTACCAAATTCTACTCTACTATTCAGACCAATCTACAGAATATAAACGAATTTGAATAGAATATGTTGGGATGTGAAGTCCAATAGTCAGACCGTTTCATTTCCCATTCTTTTCTTTCACTAATGTTTGTCTTTTGGGTTTCCTTCGAATACTTCAAACATTCAATATGGATAATCATATAATTATGATGCCTATGCTAGCTATATTGTAAGAAACAGACTTAATAAAAACAGAGATTCCCCTACTTTCCCGTGGATGTAATCAATTTAGTGAACCACGTAAGTTTTGTGATTATGCTTTATTCATTGTTTTCTTGCATCTTATAAATCTGAGTTTAGACTATGCTTCTCTTATGCATTATTTAGCCGACTATTTGAATAAGGTAGATCTAATTGAATACCAAGCTTCATTGGCTTAGCTTCATTTGAGATCGAGATGTGTTGGAAACTGAAAGAGGTTGGATTCTATAGGCTCTTCCATGGGGGCGACTTAGTGTAAGTATTTTTGACAATGGCCAAGTAAAGAAAAAGGAAGAATTTAAAGAGACGACGTGTTTTGATTTTGAATTAAATTCCAAACAAAATCAACGAGAACTCAAAATAGATTTTCATACCTAATAACGAGCAAGAATCTAAAGAGACATTGAATTGTGATTTTGATTTTAATTGAAAACAATTTGTATGTCTGACGACAAGTAAAAGTTTAACCAGACCTCCACAAGATCACAACTTGAAACAAAATTGACAAGCACTCGTAATAGATTTGTATGTTTTTAAATGTTAAAACTTAGACACATAGAATAGTATAAAGAAAAAATATGTACACATCAAACTGTCATTCCTCTTTAACGAAGGCAATTATATTATATATCATAACAAATAACAAATTTCTAACTATTTAACATGAAAATCTTTAATATTTCTATTTGGCCAAACTTTTAGAACTGAAACAAATATTGTTAAATCTGTAATTAAAAAAAAATTATATGTTGATTCATTACTTCCAACAGTTTGTCTTGGAAGAAAAAATTCCTCATATGTTACAAACTTTGTCTTTCATCCTAAAATATATTTTAACATCCTCATTGTAGCCAATCATCCAGTAAGATACCTAATGAGCACACCACTACCCTTTAAAAACTTAAGGACCTCTCCTCCAACACCAAAATGAAGGCATGTTGAGAAATGGATATATTGTCTAACAACCTTTTCAATATTCTTTGATGATCCTAGTATATGTAATCTTTACTAAAATAATTGGATGATATCATCATTGACTTCTTAAAAAGTAAAATTAATTTTCAATCCTCTATTCACTCTCTCCCATATAGAATGTATGGTTCTTAAAACATCTTCCTCTCAACAAATCTAAAGGACTCTAACATTTTGGCACTTAGAAAATTCATTCATTTTTCTTTCTTTAATATGTTTGTAGTAGTTAACAAGGCAACACTTTTTCTAGTAGTACCAATTTTTTACGCAATGTCAATGCCAAAATTCACTTTGATTGTAGTAATAAATCTTTGAAATAGAAACTTTGGTGTCTTGTCCTTCTCATGCTAGTGTGCATGCCCTCAAGGTTCAAATAAAACATATATAGAAACCAGACAAAGAATACTTTGTCTATGGTAAAATATACTCCTACCATACGATTATTCACTCTCAAGATTCATTCAACTACCTACATACTTTCATCATAGAGACACCCAATCTATATTTGATACCATGTAAAAATTTAGAGAGAGAAAAAATACAAATAAGAGATACATGTAGATTGAAGTATTGTTTTTATTCATTAAAGATGATTAAATTATATAGATTCAATGAGGAATAATAAAATAATATAATAATAGACCTAAATATGACACCAAATAAACACTTACTAAAAACTTACTATTTAAATTGCAAACCTCTTAAAATTATATTCTAACAAACTTCTATGACTAAAACTATAACTACCAACTCTCCAAAGGACTATCAACAACATTCTTATGTATTTATTAATTACTTCCAACAATTAATAGATGAGTCACTCAACACTTTTAATAGCAAGTTTTTAGTAACGAGTATGACATGATGATAAAGGAAATTAAAAAAATAAAAAAATAAAACAATATATCTCTTATAATTATGTAAAAATTCAAGAATATTGCCATACGACCACATAATGATCTATGATTGATCACAGATACAAATATAGGTCTATAAAAATTTCAACTTTTCACGATAACAATATATGCGCTCTTTTATACACTAATGGGAATATTATTTCAGAAGACTTTCAAATTTGTATGATAAATCTTTAGGAACTCTTGTATATGCTAGTGAGAGCTACATTAGTTTCATTGAAAAGGACAATACATTCATGCACCTAGTACCATGTGGGTTTTATTTTGGTTAGTGTGTTAATTTTTTTCTTAGTTCATGTATGTACCAATATGGTAAGAAATTATGTATATAACTTTTATTTTATTTTAATATACTTTTTTACAAAGGAAGTAAATAAGGATATCAAAAACAAGACTTCTAAATATTATGTATATTTGAAATTAATAGATCTTTGGGGGTATCTTTCCTCAAAGCTTCAATAATACTAAAATACACATTCTTATGTTCAAAATAGAACCATTAGTCCTATAACTTACACATTAAGATTCAACTTCATTATAGTTTGATGATTATTTTATCATATTTTATAGCCTATTTGTACCCTCTCTACTTGGAGATTTGTGACTATAACTTTAAGAAGTGATTTTTTTTCCTCCTCAAAAAATCATATAACTTTCTAGACCTCCATCATTTATCAAATTAAAGATACTTAGCTATTTTAATTCAAGAGATTTTCTTTTTTCACAAATGTGCTGCCAAAAGATAATTTTCCATACTCTTCTATAACATTCTTGATTTTATTTTAGGAAAAAAAATTCCTAATTTTATTTAACTCATTCCTATCTGAATATTCAGTAGGAAGTGTTAAGAAAATGATGTCTCAACCTTACAATTTGACCATGGGAGAGTGTAGTGGGTACCCCTAATGGGGTTTGGGACAACGCTTCCTAAATCCACATTATATATATTTTCATTATATGTATGGAGCGTGTAGTGTTGGAAATTGTATACCTTTACAATTTTACACTATGTTTGGGTACCTTAATTTATTAGACTTAATTAGACTTCTAATTTACCAAATTATGCATTGGGTAAGTGCAAAAATATGGGGAGCCAAAAAGGGGTTTTCAATGGCCACTGGTTTTTGTTTTTTTCTTTTTGAAATTAGGAAATATTAACCTTGAATGAGAAATTGAGGATATTTACACTCAACATTTTAGGATGCAACAAAAACAATGTTCATCATGCTTTGAGTCTACTTCCTAAACTACAATTTTTTTGAGAATGGTGTTGTTTTTGGTCAAACAAATATAACATAGCATCTTTTGTGGCTCCCTCAAAAGATTAACTTTTCTTTAGTATTTTTTAAATCACTCCAGTGAGAAATTAGCTAACAAAATGTAGTTTATGCCCAATTTTTCTAATAAATTTTTAACGAATATTTCATTTTTTACTAATTTTTTAAATGGACACATCTTGAAAAATAGAATTTTGGCCATGCTAACCCTATAATTTTTAAAACTAATTGAAAATATATATTTTTAATATGTATAGAATGGGGTTTAGTTTATAAAAATGTAATTTATTTAAACTTCCAATGAATTGTTAAAAAATAAAATTAAAAATACCAAACACTGGTTTTTGACAAAAAATGGACACACAAACAAAAGAAATTAAAGATGAAAGCCTTAACATTGCCAAAATGTGAAAAAAATCACATTAATAAATAGCTAAGAGAGATCCTAACATTACCCATGTGTTTGATTTACTCAACCTTGAAACACGTGCAAACCTGACTGTTAGCACAAACGAGATTATGTGAAATCATGTAGAATATGTAAAAATAGGTCTTTAGACGTTGGGAAGGCACTCCAAGCCTTTGGGTTGGAAATCTAAAGAAAATCCCAAGCCTAAGGCCTAGGGATTCCCAAAGCAAGATATAATGTGAGAACATTATAACTCGCTCATGGTATGTCATAGTTTTGACATAAGATGAGTGCATTATAACTTGCTCACATTATGGACAGTAGTTTTGACATAATGCAAGCATGTTATAACGTAATCCCATTATGTCTTGTTTTCTATTTTGCTATCTTTTATAAAAATTTATTGTGTTGTTTTTTGGTTATTTTTAATGAACCAAGGTTATCTCACCAGTTATTTATGAATGTGCCAAATTCAATTTTCAATAACTTTGAGGGATTGGCCAATGAATAGGTGAAAGCTTGCTAGGCTTTCCCTCTACACTTTGGGCTCCACAAAACCTAGGAGGCTCATCCCTACAATATATTTTCAGATACGCTTGTGCCAATTATCATATACATTATAAATTTAATAGATAAATTCTACTTTGAGTGCTTAATAGATGAAAACCTCAAGGATCTAGCTAATCCTTATGATGATATCACATTAAAGCATGATAAAATGTTATAATTTTAGCTTGACTTACATTTTCATAGAAAATGAAGATTAAATTGGATTTGAATGTAGTTGTTATGAAAGATCTAGAAAATTGTAACATAAACATGACCTATGATGACCAATTCTTTATCCTTGGCTATAGAATCCTAAACCATGTAATTAAAAACATCAAATAACATTATGGTTGTCACAACAAAGCTTATCAATGGTGCCTTACAATGTTGAACTCAGATACTTAACCAACAACACTCAATTATCCATGCATACATTCACATAAACCTTTATCCATGTTAAAACATATTTAACTCATTTCTTGAACAAGCATATTAACAATGAATAAACGTTCAAACGAAAGAAAAAAAAGATGAATATAACTAATCATTGATTCATTTGTATTCATAATCTACGCAAAGTATATAATGGAGAACACTAGCCTTGAATATTATCATTTTTTATTTCAAGATAGTACTGTTATGATCATTCACCATTACAAGACTCAAAACTATTTAAAACCTAGAACAAACTCATACTTCTATTATCTAGACCTGGTTACAAAGTTCTTTGAGATCAATCAACCAAAAACCAATGCAATTAGCCCCAAATTCCCTTTTATAAAACCAAGGGAGAAAAATAAGCTTTAGGCTAATTGATGCATGTCATATTTTCATTTGACATTCAGTTACTTTTTCAAAAACCTTTATATTTGCAAAACCTATTGGGGAATACTTATGTAATAAAAAATTCATTTCCTATTTGTCAATGCAGATACTTCTTTCCTTCCATGAGAAATAATTCTTTCCATGTGCTCCCCAAGCCAGAAAAAAAGCATAAAAGAATTAGAATAGGGAAAAGGTGAAACAACATCCACATTAGCCAGCTGTCATCAACACCTTTGAATGGTGGAGGGAACAATATTTGAACATTGATATATCATAGGCTTAATCTATAAATTTTTTGAGCCATGCATTGTACTGCTCGTGACTAGGCCACATAGTATCTAACAATTTTTGAACATTGGCATCATGTGCCTTGTATCTTGCATCAACTATTGTTCTAGCTTCCCTGAAAAATACATACAAATTCACCTCAATTTTAAACAACTCATCAATTGTACTATTCAAAATTTCCAAATTAGGTTTTATATCAACATTTATAAATCGAGGGAAATGCTCAAGGAGGTCTCCAAACTCTATTTTCCAAGTGTCAATCTTCACAGATTCCTCTTCATTTAGAATTTTAGGCACACCATTCCCCTACATTTTTCTAAAAATATTTATCTTTCCCTACAACTTCTCACCTAACCTGGCATGAAATTTTGTTATTTCACCAATGAATACAATTTCTTTGATTAATTTGGGAAGGTGAGTTGGTGCTTTGGGATCATCCTTCATAATGGGTATCATTTCTTGAAGGACATTAGCTCTGGCACTCTATTTACTCTAGGTATTTTAAAGAGATTTTTGTACCTTAAGATGCTTTTGGTGAGCTTCATGTATATTCTTGTACACATCCTATACATTGTCTATTTTGAGGTGCATCCTAGAAATTCTATGCTTCATAATGTCATGAATCATATCCTTAGCAATATTGGCTATCTCAGCCTTAGCTTTTGATTCATTTTATTTGGATGCTTGTAACTCCTCCTTCAATCCCTTCATTCTTAAAAACAATGTCTCCCTATCATGGGTTGACATTTTAGAAGGGGAGGTTGGGGATGGTAAAGTATTTTGTGCTTGGCTTGTGTGAGTTGCAATGGCTCTCATCTTATTATACTCATCAATTAACCTATTGTGTTTCTCAAGAAGTCTATTATACCTCTCTTGGGAGATATCAATAGTATATGCACTCAAGATGGCACCATGCACTGTTAACTTGGTTGCTTGGACTGGAGTCATTTAAGTGGCTCTTCTAATTATTACCTCACTAGTGATCTCACCAATGGATTTCATCAATCTTTGTTTCCCATAATTTTTTGTTGGGTCAGTGCAGGATCATGAGGGTCCAAACTAGGCCCTTAAGTGGCAACGAAACTTTAGAAAAATAAAGTTAGGAAAACTGATGTAAAAATTTGAATAAGTTATTAACATAATTTGAAAAATGTATAAGAACAAAATTTGTAGAAAATTGAATTTATTTTCTAAGATACTATTCCTTTTTGGGAAAAAGTAAATTTTTTTCGTGAAACTTTGAAATTTCAATGCAATAGTACTAATTTTTTAGGAAAAAATAAAAATTTGGTGTATGTCTGATCAACCTAAGTACAAGAAAAAAATGATATTATTTTCTGAAACATTCAATATAAGTAGAGGACACATGTCCAAATGTGACATTTTTTTTGTAATTTTTTGCAAGTAAATAATTAGTTATGACTTTTATATATTTTTAAGTATTTTAAATATTAAAACTTGTTTGTTTGACCACCATAACTTGGTCAAAAATTTATGAAACTCATTTTTTCTTTCTCAATCCCATAGTATGGGAAGAATAGAATGTTTCACATCTTTCAAATTCAAAAAATGTAAAAATCATTTACGAATTATAGATGTTTTTCAATCAACCTATCAATTAGGACTTTAGTCAAAATGTATGTAGAAAACAAATTATAATCATCTATTTAATTGGAAATAAGGCATATCTTATATTTTTGGAAAGCTGACAATTGTCTAAATAAACCCTTTTCATTTCATCAAATTCAGACAAAAAAATTTGTCAGCCACTTTCTTGTCATATCGCCACTTTTTGGACCCTCATGATCCTACACTCAACCTGATATACACCAAATTGCAAGAGTATCGAAGTTAGTGCTAAAACTAGAAACAAAAACCCTATTATCAAATAGTTCCTCAAAAAGTGAAGGCTCTGGATCATTTCTTACAACATCTAGAGCAATGGCTGGGGTGAGATTCCACCTAGGAAATATCATAATGCCACTATCTTTCACAAGTCTCCTTGCATCTATGGGTGTCATTGCAACAATTTCTTTCATTAATAAAATCTCTAAATTACTATTTTTGGATGAATGAATCATTATCCATGAATTCTCTACATACCTTTAACCTCACATCATCATCCTCATCCTCATTGTACTCCCAAGGAACAATGCTATCACCAGGAACATAGGAGTCTAATGCATCACCAATTACTAGAGAAGGGAACCTCTGCTCAACTCCATGTTCCATAGGAACATATTATACTAATATCTCTTGCATTTCATTTCCCTCCCCATGTTTTGTATCAGTGTATTCAACTAGAGGGTGTGTAATTGGCTCATCACCAATTTCTATAGGATGAATTTGTGCACCATGGGTAGAGGATTGAGCTAGTTGGATCCTTTTATTTGCTTCATGTACATACCTAACAAGTTTGGCATTATCCTGAGCGTCTTTGACTTTCTCAAAGAAATTCCCATCTTTAAATGCTTGCAAGAAAGTCATTTCCCTTTCATATAAATCCTTAATTTCTTTATATGGACTAACATAGAATGGATTATTTTCTAATTCTCTATCTTCAATTCTACAGATCATCATCCATTCTTTCTTCCTCTCAACCACAACAAAATCAAAAATAAAATTCCTTATGACATCCTCACTATATAAAAACACATGAGAAAAACCAGACCTTCCCTTATCAGCATACCCCTCAGGGTCACAATCTCTCAGTACATCCTCTTTCATCTCGAGATTATCCAACATGACACCAAATTTATCATAGCCTTATTTTGAAGACACAATAAAATAAGTTAAAGAAAATTGTGCATCAATTATGGAAGCTTTTCTGGCACTTCTGAAGTGCTCCCTATCTATGGAATCCATCTACCACATGATCTCCATGATAGCTAGCTTGTTAGATATATATATCATTTAACAATGGGGTTGCACTCTAGCTCCATAAACCTTGAAAATAGTGCAATGGGGATGCAAATACACTAAGAAATATTGCACTCTTGGAGGACATCAAACCCAATGACACCACCAAGAAAAGGATGCATCACAAGAAAAAAGAAAAGATATTATCAATGTATGCCCCCACTTTAAAGTAGTTTCTAACACCATTTCTATGAGAAAATGCTTTAAATTAGCCAATGTGTATGGAAGGCAGACAACCAGCAAAAAGGGACAATGACAAGTTCCAAACTAGGGGAAGCACCAAGTTCAACACTATTTTTAAGAGAATTGTCATTTAAGCTCATAGAAGAGGAGAACAATGAATTCAACTCATTATGCACTTGTTCATCAATATTTTCCATACCAATGTCATCATCTAAATCAATCACAATAGGGGGTGGAATGATAATGTCTCTAGAAGGTTCTTATTTATGTGACAATGAGGGTATATAATCATTATGCATTGCTACAATTATGTTTGGATTTTTATGTTTTATGTTTCTCTTTTCATCTTTAGTTTGTAATACACGAGCAATAGCATGACGTCTACACCTACACTCTCCAACATTTTGATTTCATTTTAATCTATTGTCAATTTTTCGTTTGTGTAGGAGCGGGTTTGTCAATCATATGTTGTTTTTCTTCCCTTAGGGCAGGAACAAAAGGAACCATAGGAGGTTATTCAACCACTTTATCTTTATCTTTGTAAAATTATTTGACTTTAGGAGGCACAACAAGATTGTTTTGATTGTCTTGTGGTCTCTTATAGGAAATAGTAGGAGGATTTGTCATAGGTTGCTCTTGGATATTTGGTATGGCTTTTGGTTCAATCATTAGTTTTTCTAGGATAGGTGGATCATTCATTGGTTGAGGCATGTTTCTAAGGTATAATTTTGTTATGTGCTTTGCCTTAAACTTTTGATATGCTTTGAAAAAGTAGTCCTAATAAGGTCTAATAGGTTCAATAGGCTTAGGCCAAAAGAAATCCAATGAAAATATCCCTTGGGAAGACACAAGATTAAAGCCACTATGGTGCATGGTAAATATTCACTGCCAAAGGGAAACTTTAAACATTTATGCACAACCAATGGGATGATATTTATGGAGAAAATCCATGGATAGCCTAACTTCACATGAAATTGGTCTAAAAATAGGATGATGATGAATAAGACATTTAATGTTTTCATTCTAAATTTTAGAGGGATATTTATCAAGCCAATCACAAGGGAAGAAACACCATTATGCATTTTGATCCATGCTTTTGGTTTGTCATATGTATCTTGATAAATTTCATGCATAAATAGGAATTCTTCAGTGATCACATTCACTACACTGACAAGATCAATCAATGTCCCATTAGTAGGCTTCTCATTGATTCTTCTAGCTATGTAAAGAGGACCATTGGGTACATATTTAAGTATATATTTTTGTGAGAAAGAAATATCAAGGGGAATTTTGGTTTAGCCTTTATGAGGTTTAGCATCAATAAATGACACCACTTTAAATGCTTCATTCCCATTTTCATCTTTTGTAGTTTCATCATCCATGCCAACATTCATCACATAATTTTTTATTTTTCTAGCTTTGACAAATGAAATAGAGTGTTTTAGCATGGGTTTTGTAAAGATTTGTAAGTTTTGGTTAAGAGGAGCTATAGTCTTATTACCTTGATCATTCACACCTCCAATTAGAAGATGATTAAAATCAATGAGGTATTACACAAGATGTTTAAGACACTTACAATATTTTGTATCATGTCCATTTTTTTGGTGGTAATGGCAATAAGAGTTTGGTCTATAGTTTTTCGGTAATGGCTTATTAGGATCAAGAGCTTTGATAGGGGGTAAGGAAAGAATATTCATTTCTACAAGTTGTAGCATGATAATATGAAGGGTACCGAGTAGGGAAATAAATTTTATATTTATATCCCCAAAGGTAAAAGGATTTTCCATTGTTATAGCAGCCACATGGTTATCAACTTGTTGATTTGGTCAAGGGGAATTAGGTTGTAAAAAGCCCCTATTCTATTTCTTGAAAGGCTGGTAACTATTCTGAGGTGCAGATTTAGACATTTTAGGATGGCTAGAAGGATTTTTCACTTCATGACTATGAGCCAAATTTTGATAATCACGAAGGGATATACATAACTATATGAAGGATGGGAATTTCAACATCTCAAGTTTGGTTTGGATTTTTCTTTCTAAATTGGAAATGAACATTCGTTGAGTGTCGGTATCAAGAATTCTAATGTTTATTTGTGAATAAAGTGTTTGATATCTCACTATGAAATTAGTCACTTCATCATCATCCTTTTTTTACATGTCATTAAATCAGCTAGGGTCATCTTGGGACCCATGTTAATCTAGAAGTGGTTGTAAATGAATCAACAAGCTCACTGAATGAACCAATTGAATTATTTGGTGAGGAATAAAACCACTCTAAAGTAGTGTCCTTCAATGACCTAGGGAATAGTTTAGCCACTTAGATCTTATTTTGAAAGATGAAATCACTACATAGGGTTGTGTAAGCAGAAACATGGCTAACATGATCTCCTTTCCCACCATATTTCTCAAATCTAGGAACCTTTATACCTTGTGGCATTGGTTTTCTCAATATCTCTAGGGATAAAGGGTTGGTTTTGATGTATTGTGAAGGTTGATCATTGTTATGTTGAGTTAGGGTTATGACTTGTTGTTGAATGGATGACATGCTTTACAAAAGTGTGTTAAGGATGGAATCATTGTGATTATTATAAGGTGGAGTGGTCTATGTATATGGAGGGCAAGTGAATTGTAAATTTCTGAGGGAGGATGGTTTAGGAGATATGGTATGTGAATGCACAAAGCTAGCATGAGTCCCTATGGAAATACTTAAGGAAGTGTTGACATTGCTAGTAGGCTGAATGATTGTGGCAACTTGAGTACTAGTGTATGTAAGAATGGAAATGGGTATTGTAGGAGGAATTGAAGTTCCACCTTGGCTTTTGGTATACCCCAAAGCTTAAGTATAACTAGTGATGGTAGGGATGGTGTTGTTACCTTCATGCACATAGGTTATAGGAAGTTAAATCATTGGAAATGAAGAATGTATGCTATGATCCATAGGGGGTTGATTATCAACACTAGGAGAAAGAGAGTTAGAAAACCCAAGATCCATAGTGAATGGTGTATTGCAGGATGAAATGAGTCTTGAACTATGTCTCACAATAATATTGCTAATAGGACACCAAGTTGTAAAGATTGAATACAAGTTTCACAAACTTAGTGTACAAACCCAAAATAGAAAGAGACTTAAAATTTAATGCAATGTGTAAATATAATTTTAAAATTCTAAACATGGAAATTTTCTTATTACACTATGAAAAAATATAGAAATGAAGTCTTGTAAATACAATTTTGAAATCACACAATACACAAAATGTACGAAACCAAGCTAAATATGATCAAATTGATGAAATAGAAAGTTAGCAAACTATAGTAGAAATCTGAGAGCAACAAAGAAAAGCACATAGATGGATGCTTTAATGTCCAGAAATGCAGATTAGGACTTGATTAGGGACTCATTTTTCCTATAGTGAATGGGTCCTTGATTAGGTTTTTGAAACTAATTTTTACATATTTTTATGTGTTTTCCATTGGTTTTCAGATTTAGGTTGGTTACAACAAGTTTTTGTTTTAGTTTTCTATGAATGCAATGTGAAATGAAAGTTGAAGATGTGACAAAATTATGACCTAAATGACCTAGTTTGATATGTAATTTTATTTTAATTTTCAAATGCAATTTTATATGATGTAAATGATATGTTAGATGACTGATTTTTTTTTGTAATTTTTAAATTTAAAAAATGCAAAATATGCAATCCTAAAACCTAAGATGTAATGAAAATTTGAATGAAAATTAGACACCCTAAATGAATCCTAATTCAATGCAAATGTAGGAAAATGAATACAAGATCCAAATGTAGGATGAAATGGACTCCAAAATCATAAAATTATAATGTACAAAAGGTTGGGTTCACCATAATGAAACATAAAAAAATGAAGGTTTGCCAATATGAAAACTAATGATGAACCTAATTCTTCCTATAATTTCATTCAATATGTAAGCTATAATCTGCAAATGAGAATCAAAAAATAAACCTAACTTATATAACGGTTAGAAGGAAGGTTTCATGAGGGTTAAATGTTGTGTACCTATTGTAAAAAGTGTTTTTTCAAACCTCACTAAGGATTCATTCACCCTATGGTGAATGGAGTCTGGCTAGAGCTCTGAAAAATCCTTTTTCTAGGTTTTTTTCCTCTCAGTCTGCACTACCAGATTCTAGTCAGTCACTATTGGAAAGCTGGAAATAAATCTTGTAGCTCATTTTTTGTGATTTGACAACTTTGAAAACTTTTGCAATTTTTCTCTCCAAATTATCTTCAACCTAAAACCTACAATCACACATCAAAGGGGAGAAAATGTTGTTTGTTAAGGAATAGGGGTTTTCCTTGGTCAAAGCTTGTTTTGGTAATTAAACCTTGAAATGAAACAATGCATGAAAGGAATGATGAATGAACAAAATTTATTGTCACAACTCACCACACCTTATTTGAAAACTTGGATAAAAAATCTGCAACTTAGCATGAATTAGCCTCAATGAATGTAGATCTTGATCATGAACTTGATGTGAAACAATGCATTTATTATGCTTGATTGATCTTGAATGCACTAGTAGAATTTGGAAAATAAATGACTAGGTGACTAAAACTTTTAGTCACAACAACTAAAAATGACTAAATTCTGCTCATTTTTTGCAACTCAGCTATAAATGAGTAAATAAATGAGTAATTTGGTCATTGACTAAAAAAATATTTAGTCACAGAAATAAACATAACTAAATAGTTAGTCATCAAATCCAAATTAGACAAAAAAAATTTAAAAGAAGTCGGCCAATTATTGGCGCAAAGTATTCATGCTCGCAATGTATTGGCATGATTATTCATGTTCATTGCAGATTCATTCATCTCTTGCAAACCTTACTTCATTTGTTCATTGTAAACCTCGCTTCATTCATTCATTGCAGACCTCACTTCATTCGTTAGCCTGGCATGAGTCATTTTGATCAGTTGTAGCAGCTACTTGAATAGGCGATAAGGATTTGGAGAGGACCTGGAGACTTCTGAAAAGGTAGGCAAGGGCAAGGAATTTAAATTCGGCAAGTCCCTCTGTAGCGAAATTGAATTTTGGGATGCCCTCTGGAGTGAATTCAGAGGTAATTCAAAACCCCCATTACATTAAACACAAATTCAAAATGCTCATTACAATCTATTGTTCTTAATAATGTTCTACTACTCTTAATAATGGTCTTTTACAATCTTTCCACTATTCTGCTTCATAATGTGTTCGAGCTAAATATAATAAAATTTGGGTGTCAATGCCAAAATAGAATTTCCTCAAACAATTTTGCTACATTTTCATTGCAAGCAGAAATTTTCCTTGTTCAAAGTAAACATGTCCTAGATTTACCCACACATCAGGCATCTAAACAAATATGTTTCCTACATCAGCTTCTTGTACCTATGCAAATATTTCCTTTGAAATATCAAATTGACCCCTTTTAGCTAGCACAATGGCTGCCCCATTTGCAACATAAACATTTCCTGGTATTTGTGCCAACACTTTACAATGGCTGCCCCATTTGTAGCATAAACATTTTCACTGCAAGCAGAAAATGTACTTATGCAAAGTAAACATGTGCTAGATTTGCCAACACATCAGGCATCTGAATAAAGATGTTTCCTACAACAACTTCTTGTACCTATGTAAAATTTTCCTTTGCAATATCAAACTGAACCCTTTCAACTAGCACAATGGCTGTCCCATTTGCAGCATAAACATTTCCTACTCTCTGTACCAACACTTAAGTGGCCCCTTTTATGACATTAAGATCCTCTTGAGTTATTATTATACTCCTATTTTCCAAGAGAAAATTCCCCAAGGCCCATACGAAATGAACGATGAGTATTTGAGTTTCAACTTGGTTTCATTTCAAAAAGGGGACATTACATTGTACAAGATTTTCTTAACAACAGAATAATTTAATCCACCTATTTGGGACTATAAAATAAAAATAGATGAATTAATCCATTTTAAATTATAGGTTCTTTTAATCTAGAATCTGATAGAAAGATAAAGCATAATACATTGAAGGACACATAAAATGTTCTAAAATAAAGACTAAAATAGGTTTCCCATGAAAAACAAGAAAGAGGGAAAATGAATTTAAGATAATATACATATGATTCATTTGAGGTTTTTGATAAGATCTCATTTAACTATGTCAAATGGATTTGGAAGGGACAAAGCATATTTGATTGACTAAAATTTTGATGTAGCTTATCCATCGTCATTGTATGCATCATCTTCTCTTGGAATCTATTTCTATAATACACCAAGCCTATAACTGATGGAGGATGCACTTAAGGTGGATAAAAACTCATCAAATTCTTTGTGTATACTTGGAAACATGGGACTAAAAATATATGACTGGCTTAAAGAAAAAAAAACAATTAAAGTAGCACACCAATTTGTCTTGGCTAATGAAGCAAAATGAAAAGCTGATGAAGAATGAAGGATTTAGATGGAAAGGAGAAAGCAAGAGGAAAAACTTTGGTGAGTGATGCAACAAGAGGAGTAGTTTGAATGTGTGAAGGAATTATGGAAGAGTAAGCGTAAGGATAGTGATGATGACAATGATGAGGCTAGTTAGTCTAAGAAAAAACAAAATAAGGAAAAGAAGAAAAAGAAGAAGGATAAGGACCACAAGGCTTATGATTCTTACATGGAGGAACCTAATGTTGCCATGGAAGATCAGGAAAATTATAACATCTCATTTAACTATGTCAAATGGATTTGGAAGGGACAAAGCATATTTTATTGACTAAAATTTTGAGGTAGCTTATCCATCATCATTGTATGCATCATCTTCTCTTGGAATTTATTTCTACAATGCACCAAGCATAGAATTGATTGGGGATACACTTAAGGTGGATAAAAAATCATCAAATGATTTATGTATGCTTGGAAACATGGAACTAAAAAATAGATGATTGGATAAAAGCAAAAGAAACAATTAAAGTAGCATGCCAACTTGTATTGGTTGATGAAGCAAAACAAAAAGTTGATGAAGGATGAAGGATTCATATGGAGAGGAGAAAGCAAGAGGAAGAAATTTGGCGGGTGATGCAACAAGAGAAGCAATTTGAACATGTGAAGGAATTATGGAAGAGTAAGTGTAAGGATAGGGATGATGACGATGATGAAGCTAGTCAGTCTGAGAAGAAACAAAAGAAGGAAAAGAAAAAAAAGAAGGATAAGGACCACAAGGCTTATGATTCTTATATGGAGGAACCTGATGTTATCATGAAAGATGAGTAAAATTATATGAGGGATAAGGCACAAGATGATGCGTAAAATTCCCAAGATGATGGTGAGATAAATTCTCTAGTTTCAACAAAATCATGAAGGACACATGCATACTTTTATTGTGAAGATGATGAACCATTGCAAAAATAGAGTTCGAGAGAAGATGATCCATATGATGATGATTTCTAGGCTTCCTGAGATTTAACCAAACCTAACTCCTATTTTCCAAGAGAAAAATACCCAATGCCCATGGGAAATGAATGATGAGCATTTCAATTTCAACTAATTCCAAGAGAAGATGATGCATACAATGGTGATGGATAGGCTACCTCAAAATTTTATTCAATCAAATATGCTTTGTCCCTTCCAAATCCATTTGACATAGTTAAATGAGATCTTATCAAAAACCTCAAATGAATCATCTGTATGTTATCTTTTCATTTTTCCTCTTTCTTGTTTTTTATGGGAAACCTCTTTTAGTCTGTTGAAACTCAAATGCTCATCATTCATTTCCCATGGGCCTTGGGGATTTTTGTTTTGGAAAATAGGAGCTAGGTTTGGTTAAATCTCAGGAAGCCTAGACATCATCATCATATGGATCATCTTCTCTCAGAATCTGTTTCTACAATGGTTCATCATCTTCAGAATTAGAGTATGCATGTATCCTTCGTGATTGTTTTGAAACTAGAGAATTAATCTTGACATCATTAGAGTCTTCTAGACCTACAACTACAAGAAAATATTGGGAAATTTTTGCATCATCTTGTGCCTTATCTCTCATATAATTTTCCTCATCTTCCATGGAAACATCAGGTTCCACCATATAAGAATCATAAGCCTTCTAGTCCTTATCCTTCTTTTGTTTCTTCTCAAACTGGCCAGCCTCATCATTGTCATCATCCCTATCCGTATGCTTACTCTTCCATAACTCCTTCACACATTTAAATTTCTCCTCTTGTTGCATCACCCACTAAAGTTCTTCCGCTTTCTTTCTCCTTTCCATCTAAATCCTTCGTTCTTCTTCATCTTTTCATATTTCTTCATCAACCAAGACAAGTTGGTGTGCTACTTTAATTATTTCTTTTTCTTTAAGCCAGTCATTTGTTTTCTATTCCATGTTTCCAAGAATACATAAATTTTTTTATGAGTTTTTATCCACCTTAAGTGCATCCCCAATCAATTCTAGGCTCGGTGCATTATAGAAATAGATTCCAACATAAGACGGTGAATAAAATGACAATGGATAAGCTACCTCAAAAATTTTGTCAATCAAATATGCTTTGTCCCTTCCAAATCCATTTGACATAGTTAAATGAGTTCTTATAATTTGCCTCATCTTCCATGGCAACATCAGGTTCCTCCATATAAGAATCATAAGCCTTGTGGTTCTTATCCTTCTTCTTTTTCTTCTTTTCCTTATTTTGTTTCTTCTCATACTTACCAGCCAGATGATAGCCATCATCACTATCCTTATGCTTACTCAGATTCCATAATTCCTTCACACATTCAAATTTCTCCTCTTGTTGCATCACCCACAAAAGTTATTCCTCTTTCTTTTTCCTTTCCATCTGAATCCTTCGTTCTTCATCAGCTTTTTGTTTTTCTTCATCATCCAAGATAGTTTGGTGTGCTACTTTAATTGTTTCTTTTGCTTTAAGCCATTCATCTGGTTTTAGTTCCATATTTCCAAGCACACATAAAGCATTGGATGATTTTTTATCCACCTTAAGTGAATTCCCAATCAATTCAAGGTTTAGTTGGATCTCATTTCAAGCTTGAGCCATCGCTGTAAGGCGTAGATATGCATCCATGTAATCAGGAACTTGAACAATTTTTTCCTATATAAAAGATTTTTTTTTAGTATCATGTAGTTGTTCAAACAACCTAGCAAGATTAAATAGTATTGTGACTTTATCCCATGGCAACTTAAGTGAAACACCACCATCTTCTAGCCGATGGAAAAATTTCATATCCTTAAAGCGTACCAAAAAAACTACATAATTGGCACTAGGGCTTTTATTTACGAATTCAACCCAAATGACATTTCCTATTGCCTACATAAAAGTTTTTTGAGCCAAATCTAGTTCATCATGCTCAAAATTAAGAACCCCAATATTTTTAACAATTCAATGGGTTCTTCTTCTCTGCTCTTCTTTAGAAGAGACTTTGTTGTCTTAAGAGAATCTAATTTTGCATTGGGGTCTGTCAATATTAATAACTCACCCATCTTGATAAATGCATGGGAATCATGTGGATCTATGCGAGTTTCCTTTCTTAAAATTTGCAAAGCCTTCTCTACCTATCCTTGTTGAGCATATATATGGCCTACAACTTTGGTAGACATGTATGAAAAATGTGGTAGCATAGACAAGGCAATGAACTTTTGCAAAAAATGCCTCAAAGAAATGTGGTCTCATGGTGATGGAATTCCATGGAGAATTCCATGACAAGTGAATTATTATGTATTTTCATAGCATTCCATCACCATGAGACCACATTTCTTTGTGACATTTTTTCAACCAGTTCATTGCCTTGTCTATGCTATTGCTTACTATTATGCTTTGATAGAGTTTTTCCAAGCATCCATAGCTTGTTTGAAAGCACTTATTTTAGGACTTTATCCATAGCAACAAGGTAGTGAACTGTTTGATAAAATTATTTGGTATACAATATGTATGAAAAATGTGGTAGCATAGACAAGGTAGTGAACGATTTGAAAAAATGCCTCAAAAAAAGTGGTCGCATGGAATGCCATGACAAGAAAATGCAATTGAAAACTTCTCTTAGTTATTAGTTATGTAGTGTGAAGTAATTGCATAACTACTTAGGTTGAATTTGTTAAAACTATATTGTAATTGAAATTTTGTCATCTATTAGCATCGAGTTATTAGTTATGTAATGTGAAGTAATGCTTTAAGTTTGAAAGATGTGCAATGCAATGTAATCAACTTTGTAGATGATTATGAACAAATCATTGATACCAATTCATAATATAACCCTATATTCCAACCTAAAATACATAAAAAATCCAATCATACATAGTATTATCAACAAATAATTGAGACCAAAATTCGAGCACTACATTAAATCTTCTTTTCCATTAATTGCTTCAAATAGATATTACAATATAACATAAGTCTCCTCATATATGTTTCTATAAATTCCTAGATGATGATATCAAAATTCGGTCTTGGTTTGTCTTTTATAAGAGAAGCAACAAGATTTAGACCATTATAAAATATAGCATCTTTTCAAAATTCATGCCTCTTCATATAAACTAGACTAAAGATTAGTTTTTCTTAAAACATAAAACATAGAAAGTAGATAACTAATGAAGTCTGTAGCACTTGTGACACTATACTACATTAATCTCCATAAGGAACCCATGATCACTGAAGATATGTTCAAGGTCCTTTCTCCATATTAGTGTATCTGAATATGTGGTTCTTCCATTGTGACAACCCCAAGGCCTACTATTTGGGGGGAGGACCCATACACCTCTTCTCCAACTCATACACTGTATAATCATGTGGCCATTTGTATTCTTGAATTTTCAATATATTTTCAAGGTGAATAATCCATTGACTATCTAGTAACACCCTGCCATGCATGATAAATTTAGAATATCCAACATCCAATACTATTACTCCATCCATGATTAAGTCCAACTTGTTAAGAATCAACTCACCATCCTTTTGTATATGAGTGATGCACTATGGAACAATCTAGCCAAATTCACTCTTCCATTCGTTGAGGTCCTTCAGGTAGTCATCATCTATTAATAGTTTTGGCACAAACCATTGATTCAAAGTATGAAATGAATCTATTATTGTTCTGATCTTTTAGTCCTCTCTTTGCATATATTGGAATTCATCTATAACTATTTTGGCCATCTGCTCTATAGGTTTTAATGTTGTAGGAGCCTTAGTACTCCTCGATAAGATTTTGGACAAGGTTACCAATGTGTGGTGTATGGGTTGTCGGTTCTTAAAAAGGGATCCAGTATGGGTAGATGTGTTTTCATTTGATCAATTGTCTGTGTCAGTGAACTGTAGCAATCATACACACTTTCCAACTTATCCACAATTAGCTTTATCCTATGCTCAAAGACCTTCTCTAAAACATTGTAGATTCCCTTATTCGCTCCTTCCTTACCCTCATTGTTGGATTTCTTTAACTCTTTAATCTCTTGTCTAATAATGCTCACTTGTTTAGTAGAAACACTTTCTATATGAGCTGGTGGAGCAATAGGATGCTGGTATAACATTATTTCATTATTTGGTGAGGGGCCTACTCCTTTCAATTGTTCCTTCAACTTCACATTTTCCATGAACAATTTATTGAATTCATCATTTAAAAACTTTTGTTCCTTTTCATACTCTCCCAATCTAGCTTCCATCTCCTTAATTGCAGCTCAGGTTAACATAGTTGAATGCATTGCCATGGTTGCAGCTTCTAGAGGGGATGTATCCTTTAATGTTTTCACCATAACTATCCCTTTCATTTCTTGCACTACATCTAGTAACCTTGGTATTTGTGTACTCTTTTGTTTGGCCTAGAATGCCAAGGTTTCAATCTTAGGGTTATACCTTGTGCCACTTACCCCTTCATCTGAGTCAAACTCAACAATCATCATTGGGTCCTCCTATGTTCTCACTTGATCAAGTAAAAACATTTTCTTTAATTCCATACTAGGGACAATAAGTATATTGATTTTCAAAATCATCTATCTAGCCTCTTGTGGGTTGACATCAATATTATCAATCCTTAATTCATTAAAATTTTGGGCTACTATCTGGTCATGTTGGGATTTCTTAGCTCCCATCTTATTTATTTCAACTCTCGCTTTAAACTCTCTCATTTGCATCTTAACCCAAAAGTCTTTCAATAAAGGGGTTTTGATAAATTCATCTTCTAAGAACTTGCCAGCTGTAACTACCCTATCATCCTTGTGAATTTCTCTCTCCTTGTACCTCAATATCAGCTCTAGCTTCAAGCCTGTAGGCTTTAGTTTCAAGCATAGGTTATCCCACTTAAACATCATCCTTGAAATATCTTAACACATTAACTGCTTCTTTTATATCTCCAACCTTCTCACTTAGTTTATAGGAAACAAGTGGATCTATCTCTTGCATCTTTTGTTTTTAGAAGGTGGTTGTTCAAGAGGTGATCTTGGAGAAGCATGACATACTGAAATAGTATCCAAAGTTAGTTTTGTAATTACAATATCACTCAGCCTTTTAGAATACAATTTGGCAAGGTCCCTCAAAGCTACTATAGTCTTAATTAATTCATGAAACTTATCAATTATCATACCAATCCTCTTGACAATATTTGCTTCCTCTACGAAATAACCCAAGAAATCACTGTGTTGGATCAAGGACTTCAATACCTAGTGCACTCATATTTTTCAAAAAAAAATTATAATCTTCTATTTTTCCACATGTGCAGAACATAGAGCTTGATTTTCAGTGAAAAACCTACATTCACAAGAAATAAAAAATAAATATAATAATAAAATTAAATTTATTTAAAATTACACTTTTTGGGAAGCTTATAATAAGGACTACATACAAAAAATAAATTTTAAATGAATTCATTTGATCCCCCAAAATGTAAATCAAAAGTTCTTTTTTATCAGCATTTTGATAGGTGTAAAGGAGACTCTGTTATAGGCATGGTTTAAAACTAGCGGGTTTCTATCCAAGGGCATTTGATCTAAGGTAGTTTGATCAAAACCTCTTCAATTGGAATGATTTAAATAGAAATTTTTAAGACTTAAATCATTATATTTTCTAAAAATATGTGATTTCAGCAAAAATCAGAATCTCCCAAAAATTGTCAACCAATTTTGTGGGATCACCCAAGGGTATAAAACGCTATACCGCATGCTTCTTTGCATTTCACCATGGGGTAGTGATAACCTTACCTCTATACCACAAGATTGACTTGTTTAACCTGAGGTACTATAGTTTACATTAATGGTTACCGCCATACCGTATGCTTCATCACATCCTTCCACAGTATAGCGATTCATACTACCCTACTGCATGCCTTTATGATCTTCCTTGTGGGATGGTAGGTTATTCCCTGCTATACCACACCCTTCATTTTTCCTTCTCACGGTATGGTGGTAAACATATTCATGTTGTCTATTAGACATCGCCAACCTACCAAGGGTTCATATTACTACTGCGGGATCACGGTAAGAGACTATTAAGGGATTTGGAATGTTTTTAGCTAGACATGTTTTTGCTTAAGTATATATATGATGAATTTTTGGATTTGTATAGGTCTTGCAGTGCTAGTCAGACCTAAAAGAATTATATGTTTAGTAAAAAATAAAAAAGCAATATAAGGGTCAAGGCTCGGGTCATGGAGCTCATGGTTAATTGTGATGATGAAATTAGGAAAAAATTTAAGGTTCTAACACACCTCATTATGAACTAGACTATGGTTTTCATTCATCCTGCTTTTTTTTATGTTTTTATGAGTTCTTCTATTGTGAATATATCCCTAAGGAAAAAAATTTGGATACTTGTAATTGTAAAAATTTCTTGGTTTTTTACAACAAATTCTTTTTAATTTGCAAACTGAATTCTATTTTAAGTTTCCATTTGTAGTTATCAGTGGATTGAAAAGTCAACAACTATCAACTTATGAACTCAATAAAGTTTTATTGACTCAAGTTGTTGATTTATACATTATTGTTTACTTGAACTTCAGGAAATGAAGACAAGGATTGTAAGGCGTAAATTAGATGATAGTGACCATAATGTTCAAATTCCAAAGATAGAATATGAGTGTGCACATACTAAAAAAGTGGCCAAGAATAATGAATATTTTTTGAGTCTTGGTTTGAAAAGGAAAGTTGTAAATCCACTAAGTAGTATATTATTTGTTGAATAGTGTTAAATCAAATTTTATAGGCAAGAGGTTTATGTATATAAGACATAATATGATAAAAAAATTATAGGCAACTAAAAGAGTGCAAAGAAAATGTGGAGAAAAAAGAAAAGGAATAAAAAGATACAGTACCACCATCTCGTAGAAGCCAACACTTTTGTGATTGAACAAATGTTGTTGGTGAAAATGATAGTTGTGATGATGTCCAGCCTAGTATAACACATGGTGATGTGCAACGTAATAGAGCACATGGTGATGTGTAGCCTGATATAGCACATGTTGATGTGCAACCTGATATAGCACATGGTGATGTGCAACATGATATAGCACATGACGATGTGCAATGTGGTGATGATCTCTTAGGACTAATTATAAGAGATTATTGAAAAAAATCAGGGCAAAGGAATATCAGATCTACATATGCTTTTTTCAATATTAAAGGATGTGTTTCATATTGTGGAATCCATGAAGACTAGTTCTGATCTACCTATTCATGCCACACTTGATGTTGCCAAGGATAATAAAGTTTTGGTTGATGAAAGTCATGAAGAGAGACCGATTTCATTTGTTCTGCCTCAAACTGCACCTATTGCATCTAGAACTTTTGATGGAAGTAGTGGATTAGCCATAAATATTGGTAGTGGTAATTTAATAGAAGATGTGGATGCTTTTGTCAAAAGACAAAGATTGAGTCAAGATTTGTATAGATCTACTAAGAGGAATGCAAAAGAAAGAAAATTAGAAGGAAAGAAGTTATTATTGCTTGAGGTATCGAGAGATGGTGAGCCCATTGGACCAAATGTTGCAAGGTGGGCCATTGAGTTGGGTGTAAGATGTAGGGCACATTTGGATATTTGAAAATAAAATTTTGCAGATCAAGATTCACAAGCTGTGGAAAATTTTATACAAAAAATGGAAAATTCTTTTGAGACTACTAGTGGAAAAATATCTAGAAAATATTACAAGAAGAGGATGAGAGTTTCAATGAAAAGTTATAGATACATGTGTAGAAAAATAATCAAGTTGGGAAAAGAGAGGTTTGACTCCAGTCTATCTCCCAAAGAGTGGAAGGCATTGAGAGAAAGTATGCATTTCGAAGACTATTTGGTAAAGAGTAACAAAGGAAAGAGATCAAGAGATAATGTGAGGGATGGATATATATTTGGTCGAGGCGGGTTGCACGCCAAAATGGAAAAAAATGCAGTAAGTGTATGAATTTTTGGTTCAATTTACATTGTGTTATTTATTTTGATTTTTTATTGAACTAACTATAGGTTGAAATTGACATTGTATTTTAGGTGGAAAACAATGATAGAGAAGCAAGTGTAGAATATATTTTCAATTATATGGCAACACTCGATGCTAGTAAATCTAAGAGCAGGATGAAGTTGAAATCTAGTTCATCGACAAAGATTTTACAATGATCTATTCAATGCCCAGTAGGAGCCTCTGTAGATCATGTCAACTCATATGAACAAGGGTACCAAAAGGTAATGAGTTGCATATTAGGTCTGAGTCACCAAGTTTCCTAGTTGGTTGAAACCACTAACCCTATGGTTTATGAATGGAATGAACATAAATCCATGGATTCAAATGAGGTAAGAGGCTCTATTGATCCCATTTCTTCTTGTTTTGCAGTTCTATATACAAATGCCTCTTAATATATAGATTATTGAAATTTGAGTGTAGGAGAATCACACCTAGTTTCTTTATTGTTGGAGTGATCTATAAAATGTTCTTTTGGACAAATTTATAGCTTGCATTCTTTACTTGACTATTGAATTCTTTGTATATTTTTTTGCATGATGGTTAAACCACATATAGAGAAATTTTTTTAAAGCAATAGGAAAAAATGCCTTCAGGGTGTCAACAAAGCTAGAAATATTGATAGTGATGAAGTGGAAAAGAGTGTGCAACACATTTGTCTTAGTTATCCTAAAATTGAGGTAATTAATATAATAGTTGTCAGTTACCTATCCCAATGTTTTATCATTCTTCATGCTTAAAATGTTCTTTTAGACAAAAATGTATAGATTTTTCATTCTTTACTTGACTTATATTAATTTTTGCATGATGATTAAACCACATGATGCAAAGCAATTATATGAAAGAAGGACAAAAACGAAAAGGCCCTGTCAATAGAAATCTCTACAAAGCTCTATAACTTAATATCTGATATGACATTGATAGTGGTTATGATTGATAAACTTGACGAGAATGCACATGATATTCATAGTGGTAGTCGTGTTGAGCTCGAGGTGAGTGCTATGAAACCACATGCAAGTAAGTACTATTCAAGTAAGTAATGGTTGTTTTATTATGTAAATAAGGGTAATCATTACCTATTTGATAGAAGTTGGGCATTAGAAAAGTAGTGAAGTGTAATTAGGTAGTATACATAGATTATAGAATTAAGGGATAATATATAACTTACATATGGAAGCTTAGAGCTTAGTTGTAATAGATTGTTTTATAAAAGTGCATACAAAAACTAATTTGTTCCAAGACATAATACATTACATACAACTATCAAAAACAATATAATGTGTGTTTTATATCTCAATATAATGTTTTTTTTTTTGTTTTTGCATATATTTATTGATAAAATCTAAGAAGGGGATATAGTTGAGGTGTTTGATCCACATGATGGTGTTGCTATGGGAATTAGGAAGATCCACTCACTATCTATTGTACATGGAATCACATTGAAATGAACATGAGATGCAAATGTATGTATTTTATAGGTCTCAAGTAACATACCCCTTCCTCATTGAGACAAAATAGATGGAGATGTTTGTATGAAAGAGAAAATAGGGACCTTGGTACAGTGGCCACTAAAATATTTGAAAAAAATCATAGAGAGTTATCCATAAGTGCAGAAGAGAAAAACAAGGAATAGCAGCAGCAGAGTGTGGAGAGTGAAGTTGCAGACAAATAATATATTGAGTTTGAATAAGTTGAACCCAAAAAAAAAACTAGAAAATATGATTTGGGTGTACATTCTATGATTAGAAAAGAGAATGATCTATCTTACTGCACATGTAATGTAAAACCCCTTAATTATGTTTTTCTCTTTTTGTTTGGGTTCCACTCATTCAAACTGGTGCATTATAGAAGAGGGGATATGCTGATGTGTAAGTAGTAGATGCAAAGAACAAGGGTGTTGCAAAAGAAGTAAATACAGAGCAGATAAAGAGGAAAAGTTTCAGAGAGCGCAACATACATGTATGTGCAGTTGCTAATAAGTTAGAACATATAATTGTCATCAAAATTGTAATATCTTGCATAACCAAAAAAAAGGCATTGTAACTCAGTTTTCTTAGTCACAACACTGAGAAACACACTTTGTAATAGTAAATTTTTCAAAGAAAAGACACATTTTTGTCTTGTATCTGATGTAAGAACATGTTTTCTCAATAAAACTTTAATATTTTTCCTTCCTAATAGTCGTTTCATTATGTGTAAATGAATGCTTGATTATGTTTTTCTATGTTTTTATCTGTTTAAACCTAAATTAAAGAATTGTCTCATTTCTAGCACTTATAGGCATAAATCAGTGAACAAAAACAATTAAATAAACTACCAATTGACTAAATATATTACCAACTAACATAAATCAATGTTAATGATTATGCAATTAATATAAAATGTATCAATATACCTATCAATTGACAAAAATCAGTGAGCAAAAACAATTAAATAAACTACCAAATTGATCAAAATGACGATTAAAATTAATGACTAAATACACTACCAATGGATAGAAATCAGTGAATAAAAATGACTAAATAAGTGACTAGTTAACATCAGTCAATGACTAAATTAACAACAAAATATACCAGTGAATAAAAAATGATTGAATAAGTGACCAGTTTAAAACATTCAATGACTAAATTAATGACTAAATTACACACTGCCAAATCAATCAAATTAATGACTACATCAACGACCAAATCAATCAATCAAATGACTAAATTAACGAGCAAGTCAATCACTCAAACGACTAAACCAACTACCAAATCGATCAATTGGTCAAATAAATTAACAACCAAATTGATCGACTAAATGACTCAAAACAATTTAGTCATCAATTCATTCATGTTATAAATGACTGGTAGTAAACTCCTACTGGTCACACAACCATGTTCAACCATTTAATAAATAGTTTTGAATTGCTTTTTTAGTCATATATTGATGTTTCTATACTAGTGAAGCTACATCAACACATTAGCTCTAACAACATGCATGATGCATTATGCCTTTGATATGACAATGGAATCTTTATTGTTGCAATATTATTCAATAATCTTCCCTTGATTTCCTTAGAAATGCTCTTGAATGCTCTTGATAATGCCTACTTGAATACTCTAGGTTCTCATGAAAATTTTCTAGGATTTCTTAGATGAAACTTAGTGGAACAACCTTTTATTTATTACAATGTGAAATGTTACAATGAAAATAAGGTCCTAGCACCAAGTGAGGAACCCTTCACCATGTGGTGAATGGGTCCTAGGTCACTTACCTAGGAGACACACCTAAAATTAAGTGTTGTGTAATGGCATTTATGAATGTTGATATTATCCCTCAAGATTTACATTTAATTAGGATTATATTTGATTTAAAGGGGCCAATTGAGGAAAATTAACCTCAATTAATAAATAAAGCCTTAGGTTAGTGTGAAAGTGTAAAGGTACACTTTACAACACCCTAAATAAGGCATAATTAAGTCCATTTAGTTAAAAATGATCCTAAAATTTATGTGAATGTGTAAAACACATTACAACACTAAATAAAGACAACATTAAGATCATTTTAATAATATTTATTCCCAAATTAGGAAAAAGGGATACTTTTTCCATTAAGGGTATGTCCATGATCATCATGGAAAAAATAGGCCCTTAAGTGGCGAAAAATTCAAAAAAATCAGAGTTAGGCAACTTTACGTAAAAATTTGAATAAGTTATCTATATTATTTCAAAAATATGTAAGAATAGAATCTGTAGCAAATTGAATGTAGTTTCTAAAATACTAGTTATATTGTTTAAAAATCTATTTTTGAAAATTTGAAATTTCAATGCAATAGTACTTAAATTTTAGGGAAAAATAAGCATGTAATGCAGTCACGACCACTTTAACCACAATAAAATGATAATTTTTTTTAATATTTTTAGATATAAGTAGAGGGACTCATGTCAGATGTGATGCATATTGTTTTGTAAAAATTAATTATGAATTTTTTATTACAACTTTTTTTAAAAACTCATTTGTATGACCATATAGCAATACAAACTTCATGAAATTCATTTTTTTTTAATCCTATAGTATGCAAAGCATAGAATGTGATGCATGTTTCAGATTCAAAAAATGTGATCTACCGTTTGAAAGCTATAGATGTTTTTCAAGCAGCCTATCAATCAAGACTTTAGATGTAATTAAAATAGAAAATGAATAATAATTATTTATTAAATTCAAAGTAAAGAATAATTATATTGGTGGAAGGCAGAGAATCTCCTTTAAAAACCCTTTTCATTTCATCAATTTTGGGTAAAATAAAAGTCATCAACCACATACCCTACACATACCCATCATATCACCACTTTTTGGCCCATCATGATCCTGCACATACCCTTAATACAAGGATTTACAAGAAAATCATTAAAAATTTAGGCCATCACTCATCACTACTATGTAATTAGTAGTTCTAACACATTTGAGATATGAAGGGTGTGGGAGATGCAAAGGAAATACAAAACATCACTCATCACTACTTTGAAGTCATTGGTTTATAGATAAACGTGATAAGAGATGAGCCATGCAATGGACTAAGTTTTTAGTTATTGGAATTCAACACATTCTTAAAAGGTTTTTTTGAAAGGGGGCTGCCTAGGCATGATGGAGAATAAGGACTTAAGGAAAACCTAAAGAATAGATTCAACTTAGGATAAAAGAAAAATATTTGCATGACCCCAACTTATAAAACAAGAACCTCACAGACCAAGGAGGAAAATTTCAAGCAATGATACAAACAACAACCCTAGACACAAGGGGTAAGTCACCACATAGATTCAATGGAATAAAAGGAAACTAATACAATCAGAAACTGATGCCAGCAGGTCAATGGAGAATTAGACCAAAATAGAAAGGATTAGAGTAAGAGGCAAGGTGTTTAATAAAACTAAATATTTTAGCATAAAATCCTGAACCCCTGGCAACACTACAAAACCTAGGACCACTTAGACCAAATCAAAAAAAAATTGGAGGGTTCTTCTAGTGGCTCATACTCCGAGATGCATGCCTCCTGTAGGAATGGTGAGATTCCAAATCTCATGGTTGTATCAAACAAAACCTAGAGAATAAAAACTAGGAAAATCTTGGACAAGGTAGAAAAAACAAATCAAAGCAGAAACACACCAAACCTATACAAAATATACATAATATTACATTGTACATTGAAAATAAACGTACCTCAATAGAAGTATTCTTTCAAGATCTTTCCATGTAATGGTAGTTCAAGAAATTCTCTAGTTAAGCTTTGCAAAAAGTAGGAATCTTCACTATGATTGTTTCATATCAGATAAGGACCTAACCATAATGCATCAAATTTTCCATGTTTTCCGTTATCTTGTGATCTAGCATTCCACATCATCACCATGTCTCCTATTTCAAATTTCCTTTGGAAAAGCCCTTTTATCATACAAATGTTTGACTTGCAGCTACATTTTAGCATTCTTACCTTAAGCTTCTCTTCATATCTCATCCAACTCTATTAGAGCATCAATCCTGTGTTTCATTTCATAAAAAATATCTCCATCATATTCTTGAACAAATTTATACATCTTCAGCAAGTTGTTATGAGGCAATCTTGCATCCAAACCATAAACCAAATCTTCAATTTTGAGTCCCATGCCTTCTTATTTTTCTCAATCACCCTTTTGATGATCTTCATCAAACTCTTATTACCTCATTCATCTTAACCATTTCCTTTTGGGTGATAAAGAAAAGAATAAGATATTTGGATACCATGATTATTGCAAAAATCTCTAAACTCATATGCTCTAAAGCACATTACATTGTTAGAGATAATATTTTCTAGAACTCCAAATTTGATCAAAATTGTATTCATTACAAAATCAA
The DNA here is from genome assembly GCA_007258455.2 of Sequoia sempervirens. NCBI lineage: Eukaryota > Viridiplantae > Streptophyta > Pinopsida > Cupressales > Cupressaceae > Sequoia > Sequoia sempervirens. Next base: position 33,030,234 of record VDFB02086081.1, on the reverse strand, counting down.
CCACAACATTGCTTGTTGATTTCCTTGTGGGAATTGCCTCTACCAATCTTGTAAAATAATCAGTAGCAACAAGAATCCAAGAATGTCCCCCACTAGATTTCTTTTATAACTCACCAATAAAGTCAATACCCCATTGTTGTAAAGGTGCTTGAACTAAAATTGGTTTGAGCGGAAAATTTATTGAGAATTTGAGCTTTCATGAAAATATTTGGAAAGTATCACAAGTTTTTACAAACTCATGGGAATCTTTGAGCACTAAGGGCAACCAAAATCTTTCTCTCAACACTTTTTGGGTAGTTGTCTTTTCCATGTACTGACCTCCACAGGCTCCACTATGCATTTCTGCTAGAAGTTCTAGTGCTTGTTTACCATCAACACACTTAAGTAGTGCACCTTCTAGACTCCTCCACCAGAGCTCATTACCAATTATTACTTATTTAATAGCTTAAAATTTTAAAGTTCTTTTTTCATTATCTGTCATTCCTTCAGGGTACCACATAGTCTGTAAATATTAGACAATACACCTATACCAACCACATGTTTGCATATAACATATTGGTGCAACATCTACACATTTTGTCTAATTGATTTTGTTAGATTCTAGGTTAGTTTTAGTCATCATCTTGGTTAAACCCAATCCTCTCACTAATTTGGTGAGTTGGACATCCATTTGAACTCTTGAATCCTATTAGTCCATCGACACCTTCTGTCTATGACTTCTTGCTAAGTGAATATGTCTTTTACTACAACACTTGGGACATAAGCAATGATTGTAGATCTCATAAAATAGGTTCTAAAATTTTTCACTACTTTGACTAGTGCATAATCCTACTTCTTTGTCATGTCATATTTGAGTTTTGTGGCCTACAAGGATTTTCTTAAAAATTCAATGGGTTGCTCAAAGCCTTCCTCATTTTTCTATATCAGTACAACAACAATTATGTGAAATGATGCAAAGGAAAAAAATTACATTGGATTGGAAAAATATGGGCATTTCAACACTAGGGCCTACTTTATAGCATGTTTGATACTTTTGAAATCATTACAAGGCTCTTCACTCCAAGTTACTTTTTCTCCTTTCTTTAACATTTTGGAGATTGAACATGTAATCTCTATAAAGTTGGTCACAAATCTCCTTAATAAATTCATTTTTCCAAAGAATGACTAGATGCCTGTGACATTCTTTGGCTATGGGATTTTATCTATTGCAACCACTCTCTAAAGATCAATTATAATTTCTTCATTTGATACAATATGGCCAAGCAACTTTCCTTCTTTCACCCCAAACAGATATTTTTTTGGATTCATAGATATGCCATATTCAATTACCTTGGAAAATATCTTCACTAGGTGTAGACAATGGTCTTCTTCTTTCGTTTTGTATGTTGTCAAGTCATCTTGATAACCTACTAAGAAGATATCAATAAAATTAGAAAAGTCTACATCCATAACCATTTGAAAAGTAGCACCTACATTTTTTAGGCCAAAAAGCATCGTAAAATAAACATAAGTGCCTGAAGGAGTAGTAAATGAAGTCTTATACTACTAGAAATCCTTAACTGCCACTTGGTTGTATCCAGAAAAACCATCCATCATAGAGAGAATCTCACAACCAGTTACCTTTTGTAACATGGCCTTCATGTTGGGTAATAGATAGTTTTCTTTTAATGATAATACATTAAGGTTTCCTAAATCCAGACAAAGTCTTATATAACCATTCTTCTTCCTTACTGGAACCAAGTTAGACACTCATGTAGAATGCCTAATTAGTTTAATAATACCAGCATCCCTTAACTGACCATTTCTTCTATCATCTTAGGTACTAGTGTAGGATTGATTGGCCTTTGTTTTTGCTTAAAATACTTAGCATAAAATTTTAAGGGAATTTCATGTTGAAATAGTTCTTCCTTATAGGCCTTTAGATCATCATAAGACTAGGAAAACACATGCTTGTATCTTCTTAACAAAGAAATAAAAATTTCTTTGACTTGAGGCTTCATTTTCTTTCCAATGTAGAATTTCTTTAGAGCATTTTTTCCATGATTTACTTCTTCCAGACCCTCCTTGTGAGTAGATGTATGTTTGGAATTATTCCTATTAGGGCCATCAAAGACCCTCTCTAGAGAAACTAACCCCTTTAGTAGTTTGTTGGTTTTCAACTCAATAGTTTCATTGCCAAATATTGTTTCTTTTCCATCTGCTTCTTCCACAAAAGATCCAAAGTCCATTTCTTGACCTTCATACTCATCCACACATTGCAATAACCTCAAAATTTCCTCATCATCATTAAAAAACTATGAGTTTTGTATATTATCAAGAATTGAAGGTTTGATCTTCACTTCAACCTTTGAAATTCCTATAAATGTAATTTTATTTGTTCAGAGTGCACTATTGGCAAGCAAATCTTCTATGTGATTCTTAATCCTCTCTATCCAATCAATACCAAAAGCATCAAACTATTCTATTCAATCCTACACAACATTCCTATACTATTTCAACATATTGTTCTTTGATGAATATTTTGATCTAATTTGAAAAAAAAGCTCTGAATCACCAATAACCCTTAACTTCTTGATTCCATGTTTCTCATCTAGTCTTAATCTTCATAGAAAATCTTCATATTCAACTACATTATTTGTACATGCAAATAACAAGGAAAATTAAAGATTAAAAGTTTTTCCACTAGGGGAAATAAGTATCACCTATGCACTTGCTCCTTCCTTTGAGAAAGCATTGCCAAAACACATGCTCTATAGTTCATCATTATTTTCTTGCTGCAACACTTCCTTTTCAAGGGGTGCAAGTTTTTTGTTCTCTTCTTTTTATAACTCTTCAACCTTCAAATTGTCAATACTGATATCCACAAAGTGAATTATGTCCTCTTGATCCATAAATTTGATTATGTGTGGGGGCATTGGCTCCCTCACAAGCTTAATGTCTTTTCCCTCAATTGGAAATGTGGAAAAGGACATATAACACTACATACTTCCTCCCATGAAAGCACTACACTTTTTAGAAAATAACAAACCATAATTGGGTGGGATATCCACCAAAACTATACTCAATGAATTCCTTGTCTAGAAAAGTAGCCAATTTGTATGGGACATCCTTGATCACTCGTATGACTGGGATTTCTCTTAAATCCATGGCATAACATCTACCATAGGCACAATTTATATTCAAACCCACCTCTTTCATGATTTCTATCAGCATGATGTTAGATGAAGCTCCCGAATCAATCAAACAGTTTTTTAAGAGCTTACCATCAACAATCAAAGTCACATAAAAAGGATCAATAATACTTTGGCAAGATGTGATAGTTCCACCGAAGTATATCTGAGGGATCTCTTTTATTGCTCCCTCCACTTGTTCAATTAATTTACTTCCACTCTCTTTAGGCTAAGTAGACACCCTTTTATCAACATAGGTTGTAGTAGGACCATTAATAAGGTCCACTACCTTTTTTTGTGCTCTTCAATTCTCATCATTTTCATTAATGATACTATCACCTTGATTTGGCAAAGTATCTGAAACATGTCAATAGGATAATACTTAGGTAGTTCATATGACACTACACTCTGCTCCTTAATCGTGTACTTCTCTTGCTCACATTTCTTCTTCTAGTAACAAAAATTATGTATCCCTTTTTCCTTAATTTGGGAATAATTAATAATAAAATGAGCCTAATGTTCCCTTAATTTAGTGTTGTAATGTGTTTTACACATTCATATTAAGCTTAGGGCCCCTTTTTTAAATTAAAAGGGACTTAATTGTGCCTTATTTAGGGTGTTGTAAAGTGTACCTTTACACTTTTGTACTAATCTAGGGCTCTATTAACTAATTGAGGTTAATTTGCCTTAATTGGCCCCTTTAGCTCAAATTCAAGCCAAATTAATTGCAAATTTTGAGGATAGAACAAAAAATTATTCATAAATTATATTACATAAAACTTAATTTTTGAAGTTGTGTGTCCTAGGTTAGTGACCTAGGACCCATTTCCAAATGACAAATGGGTCCTCACTAGGCCCTACGACCCTATTTTTACATAACATTTAACATTTCCCAAAGTGTGTCCTAGGTGAGTGACTTAGGACCCATTCGCCACATGGTGAATGGGTCCTCACCTAGACCTAGCACCCCTCCTTGAAATAATTTTTTGGTGGTATTTTAATGATTTCAAATTCATGCTTTGATGTCAGCTTGTGATATTTGAATTTCGAGAATTAATGATAAGATATCTATAAATACAAGTTTATTTCACTTAGTTTCACCTAGAAAGTTTAAATTATCTCAAGTGTCTTCACAAGAGCATTATAGAGCACTTTAAGAGAATTTATAAGGAATTCAAGGGCTGATTTGAAGAGTATTATTGCAGCAATCAAGATTCTAATTATCATGTAAAAGATGGATTGCATCATGCATGTTGTTGAGCTAATGTTGTGATGTAGTCACGTCCAATATCTATCAAGCATATTCAAAGGAATTGTTTCTAATCAAAGTTCATAATCAAGATCTACACTCATTGATGCCACTTCATGCTAAGTTGTAGATTTTTTATTCAAGGTTCAATTAAGGTTTGGTGAGTTGTTACATATTGTTGTTTATTTACCATTCCTTTATGAATTATTTCATTTCAAGGTTTAATTACCAAAATAGGGTTTGACCAAGGAAAACACCTATTCCCTAACAAACAAAATTTTTCTCTTCTTTTATGTGTGATTGCAAGCTTTAGGTTGACGATCAATTAGAGAGAAAATTTGAAAAAGTTCTCAAAGTTCTCAAAGTTGCTAAGAAAGTTGTCAAATCACAAAAATTGAGCTACACGATCTATTTTTGACTTTCCAATAGTGCCCAACAAGGATCGGGTAGTGTGGACTGAGATGAACAAACCCCATAATCAAATTTTTCAAAGCCTTCTCTAGGATTGATTCACCATAGGGTGAATGAGTCCTTAGTGAGGTTTGAAAAATAACTTTTTGCAAAAGGTACACAACATTTAACTCGCTTATAACCTTCCTTTTGATTGCTATATCAATTAGGTTTAATTTCTTATTCTCATTTATGCATTATGTCTTACATATTAAATGAAATAAGAGAGTGAAATTAGGTTCATCATTTTGTTTTATTATGGTGAACCTTGGCTCGCACTCACAAAAGGATATGAATATCACAGTAAAACTTTTCTGGGAATTGGACATTCCGACAGGTGACTAATATCTCTCTGTGGACATTCATTTACTTGTCAAACCAGGGGACGTAGACTTTAAATGGCGCAGCAAAATATATGCACTAGGAATTTGTTTTGGTCAAATCTTAGCAAAAATACATACTGGAAAGAAATTCTATCTAAGCTACAGAATGGTAATGCAGAATTCTTTAACTCAACTATGCTTGATTAAAACAGAAACCGTAACAACTACGACTGAAGCACAAACCATGAACTGGCCTTATGCTGCAGGAACAGTCACAGGGATGGACTCTCTATGCTGCAGGAGTAGTGTAAGACTGAGTTTGCATAAAAAAACTTCAAAAGATGAAAGCTAACTGGATATCAGCAGAAAAGAACATCTAACTAATTAACTACAAATACTTACTAAGTGGGCCCCCTTAGTAAGCATCTACTGATTACACAGATGCTGAACTCAGAACTTCATCAATCTTTATTCATGAAAACAAAATGAAATACATTGTTTTGTTGATGTAAAAACTAACAACGAACTCTACTTCTGGTCAAACAGATTATGTCTTTCATTATCATACTAATTCTTACATGATATCTGCTACTTTGTTTCTATCTTACCTAAAAATCATCTATTACTCATTCTATTCATCCTCTACTCTCTCACGCAGGAGGAGTATCTTATTTTTAAAACAGAAGAACAACTAACTAACTAACTTCATCAAAGAAAGATGTGGAAGTAAAGTGTATCCCTGAATCAAGGAACAAACTTCATAAATGAATTTATGTGTTCAGCCCGATTCAGAGAGAATCTAAGCTCCACTCTTTCAGATTGACTTTCATTAAAATTCTTTCCAAATCGGTTTCGGTCAAAGAGTCTTCGGTGAGCTTCCTCAAAGTCGTGCAGGAAATGGGCTTCTGCAGGCCGAATCGGTTGCACTTGACTCGATCATTCTTCAACAACCTGAGAAAAAAAGGTAATAGACATGCAAGAAAAGGCATATGGCACATACACAATATCTATTCATTAATCACACATTTTAAATCTACTTCACCATTCAAAAATTGTATACGATATACCAGCCATTTTCGGGAGTCAACAGGGCAATAAATGCAATCAAGTCAACACAATAGGTTGTAGGAATATAAAAGTGTCTTGCTACAGGGTATCCCCATAAAAGGTTTCAACAAAGTTTAAACAGCCGTGAAATAGCAAAAATAAAGTCATTTAAAAGTTTATCATAACATCAAATTATGAGCATATTTTAGGCTCATCACTGCCCCCTACTTAGCCCAATGTTGGTCCTCCAGCATTAACTTTTCTGGTGGTTTCTCTGAAGTCAGTAGTGGCTGCATGACTCTGGAATGGATGTCCAAACCTGTAATAGAATCCTATGAAATCCTGGCACCTTTCATATCTTCGGTCTTCTAATTCACTGTTAAGATTTGTAGCCTGATGAGGATACAAGGGCCACATTAGCACATGGGGTCTGAATGTCAGTGGTAGCCATAGTTCAAATCTTGTTTGAAGTCCCAATTGAATATATCTGCTAGTTCATTTGAGTGCAGCTGTAAAGTTTAGGGGACCATGTGGTTCTGACTTCCTTAACCCAACAGTTAATTTTTCCCATCTTTTCTCAGTTCTGGTATATGCTAATCTCCAAAATGAATATTGTTGTGCCTAGAATTCATCATATACTTGCTTTCTGATGTCAAATATTTTCGCTCTGTCTAAAACATTATTAATACCATATGTCAAAGCAAACCAATCTTTCAGCATTACATGTGGGTTTGAACTTTGAGAGCATAATGGGACAGGCTCTGTTTTCTCAATTTCCTCATACGTTTCCCACTGCCTGCCATAATTCACCTCATTTGCTGCCCACGACATGAATGCTCTCAAATGAATATCACCAATGTATAGAAGAGGATTCCATTCTATTTCAAATGGTATTAAAAAGCCATGCAAATAGAATTCACTCAGAGAATTCCTTAACCAGTTAGGGGCTGCTTGATATGCTTCATAAAATTCTTTGGAAAAATGGATTATAGGGTCTTGGTTTCTAGAAATTCTCATCAATTGAAACCATAAAAGCTGTTCTTTAAGGTACACAGCATAAACTATGGGTGGCGGTCTACATTCCATAATTTGACCAGTTACCTTTAGCATTTTGTCCATTTTTGTTTTCAACTCAACAATTTCCTGTTTCTGACTTTCAATTTTTTTTTTCAATTTCTTCTTTTCTACTTGCCACAGACTTTGTTGCATGTCAGTCTGGGCAATGTGTCAAAAAGTCACATTTTGCAGTGTAACTGTTTCCTAATTATTTTTAACAAATTCCAGAAACTTAATTAAAAAGGTCCTCCTATACACAACAATGGCTTTACACATTGTAGGATGAAATACAATTTCATTAGGCACATTCAGTTGTTCAGCCTGTTCTTGTTCTTGCTGCAGGATAAATTCTTCTTGTTGTTGCGGTGGAGAAGTCTGTGCTTCCTCTGAGAATTGCATAGCAGCATTAGCTAGATCATCAAGATTTGGTAACTCGTGCCCATTATGCCCTACTTTTTTATCTCTACTTGTTCCTCTTCAGGAACGAGCGAACTCTGAGCAGCATTCTTAGATTCATTCTGAGAAATATTAAATTCAGATTCAACAGACCCTTCTAAAATTACAATCACCTCAGGTTGCGGTGAAACAGGGGAGGTCTTAAATTGTTTCCTTATGGAAACCCTTATTGGTACTGATGTGGCTACAGGGGGTGTTCCGGTAGCTTTTCTTTTTCTTGTTTGTTCAGGGGGCTCTACCCTACCAGAGGATGATGGTGAACTGGTAATATTAATAGCTGTTGCTGTAGGAGAAACTGCTGCAGGGGAAGGTGCTGCAGGAGAGGAGCATTGCCTTTTCTGAGAATGAGGGTCAGATTATGGGGACCCTTCTGCCTTTGATTTTCCTTTCTCCCTCCTAGCGATAGACCTAGTTTGTACCCTACCAGAGGATTTAGCTGTGATGGCTACAAGATCGGGTGCTACAGGAGTAGATGACCCTTGCCCTGTTCCACTAGTAGATGCAATTTCTTTCTTCTTTCTTTGAGGCCGTGGGGTAATTACCCTAGGGGGTTGTGGAGGTTGCAAACTCTTTTGGGCAACAAATTGTTGCCAGGAGAGAGGTGAGACGTCTCTCAAAGAGCACTCAATCAGTAATTTAATAAGGCCATGATGAGTGACAAAGTTATCTTTCCCTTGTTGAGTTCCATGGGCACTTTGCTCTAAAAACTTTAACAAGAAATTCAGAACATTTACAGCCAACCCATGCCTTATATGGCTTAATAATTTAAAATGATGAGAATGCAGATAGGAAAAACAGTCTTCACAGGTTAAATACCTCATTATATAAGTGGCATACTCTGAATATGGAAGAGGTAGTGACACTCGCTTGCATCCTTGCTTGGAGACGTCTAGAGGTCCATCAGCAGGCATCAAAAACTCAGCCCTTGCAGCTGCAGCATCTGAAGAAAAGTTTTTCTCCAACGGCTAGGAGCCCGGTTACCTCAGCAATTCTGTCTTCGGTTGCAACAACTATTAGACCCCATACGGTGGCTTCCCCTTCAGAAAGTGTTATCAAAAATTCAGTCACAGCCTCCTTATCAAAATCATTTAAACTCAGAAAATAATTTAACCATCCACAGAGGCTAAATGCTTGGACTGTCTGCAGGTTTTGCAACAACAATTCATGAGCTACAGGCTCATGTCGCACCAACTAACCACCCATGTTTGCAGTTTTTCTAGCTAAACTCAATTTCTTCTTGAAGATTCAAATTCTTTATTTCTCTTTTTGTTCTGGTTTTTCTCTGTCAAGCCGCCACATTTCTTTCTTTTTTCCCAAAAATGAACTTTTTTAAACAAGCATTCTTAATCGTAGTTTGCAAGAAAAAGATGCATTAAAGAAGGACATGCAATCACGTTTGCAAAGTACCAGAAATATATTAAAGAAAGATTATTTTGCAGTTATGGCAGCGGTGAAAAGATAGGTTTCAAACGATGGATTACCCCGCCCCTACTTAAAGGATGACATGTGTCCTCACATGTACTAAAAAAAATAGGTAGAGATTCAGGTCATAATGACCGGTACATGCATAACAGTAATTGAATATAATGAAATAAATCAAATATGCGATAAGAAAAGATATGGCGTACCTTTAGTAATTGCACGTACGTGTGGAGAAAGATGACGGCGCTGCATGAATTGACAAGTTGGAAAGATAGCTTAATTAAGGTTGATGCGGACGTATGAAGTGGATGGGTGACATGGGCGGATGAAATGTACGAATGAAATGGATGGATGGGATGGATGGATGGAAGATAAAGAAGTGAGGTGGGGGCGATAAATGAAAATGGAGAAAAAGGGGTTTTCTTAAAAAGAAAACCTTTATTATGTGCATGCTTTTTGAAAAATTTTGGAACGCTGCAGGAGAAAGGTTAGAGCCTTCGGCTGTAGGAAGAGTAGCGGGAGGAACAAGAATGAACTACTTCATGAAGTCTTCCTTGGAAACTGGCTTATGGTATAGTCAGAGTCAGTGGCCATTGACGAGCAATTTAAAATGGACTGGATCAATTGTGACTAGTTGCACAGCTCCGTTGTCAAACATATTTTCAACTTCATAGGGGCCAAGCCATCGTGTTGTGAGTTTACCCTGGTTTTCTTGGTACCGGGAATCATATAACAAAGCCCAATCTCCAGCAGAAAATTTTCTGGTTTTGATGTGCTGATCATGCCATTTCTTTTTCTGCTATTGGAGTACTTTTGTATGTTACAGAGCGGCTTTTCTCATTTCGTCCAAAGCATTTAGCTGTAGGAGACGGTCCTTCTGTGCTTCGGATAAGTCCATGTTGAGTTCAAGAGCTGTCCTCAAAGTTTTATGTTCAAATTCAATGGGTAACATAGCTGTTTTCCCATAGAGCAACTCAAAAGGTGTAAACCCAGTTGTTGTTTTCCATGTAGTTCTGTAAGCCCAAACTATTTCAGGAAGTCTATTACTCCAGTCTTTCTTATGAATCTGCACTATCCTTGTGAGGATTGCTTCAATTTCTCTGTTTGATACTTCTGTCTGACCATTGGCTTGAGGATGATAAGGGTTGGACTTCCTATGTTTGATCGTATAGTCATTCATAAGTGCAGTGATCAGATTTGATGTAAACTAAGCTCCTTGATTAGTTACAAGCTCTCTGGGAACTCTAAATCTGGTAAAAATTTGTTCATACAAAAATTCAGCAACTTTGTTATCTCGGGCATTAGTCATAGCTTTTACCTCGACCCATTTTGTGACATAATCTGTGCAAACCAGAATGTATGACTTTCCATTTGATGGTGGATCAATTGGCCCCACAAAATCCATCCCCCATTTATCAAAAGGGGTGACTATTACCTGCGGATATAGTGGCATTTCATCTGACTTAGTTGGTCTTCCCATACGTTGGCATCTGTCACACTTCCTTGTATAGGCCACAACATCCTTGTGTAATGTTGGCCAGTAATACCCTGTTGTAAGAACTTTCATTGCTGTTATTTTTGTTGCAAAATGCCCCCCACATGGTTCATCATGGCAGGCATGCAAGATATCATAAGTCTCATCTTCTCTTACACATCTTCACATTACTTGATCAGGTCCAGTATAGAACAGACAATTTGCAATCCAGGTAAAGTTAAAACTTTTCTCTATCAACAACTTCTTTTCTTTTGGGGAAAAATGAGCTAGTATTCTGTTTGCTGCCAGATAATTAGCAATGTCTACATACCAGGGTGTATGTGCAGCAATGAAAAATAAGTGTTCATCTGAAAATCTATCATCAATGACCTCATGTTCCTCAGATGCAACTGATTGAAGTCTTGATAAAAATTCAGCTACAACATTAGCTCTTCTTGGTTTGTCAATAATTGTGATATCAAATTCTTGTAACAATAGGAGCCATCATGCCAATCTACCAGAAATGGCAGGTTTGTTCATCAAGTACTTGATTGCTGCATGGTCAGTGTGGACGAATATCTGATAACTTGTGACATAATGCCTAAATTTATTCAAAGAATACACTATTGCAAGCAATTCCTTTTCTGTAACAGTATAGTTGAGCTCAGGACCTTGAAGGTTTTTGCTGATAAAGTAGATAGCATGCTCAATTGAATTTTTTTTGACTTAAAACTGCTCCTATACCAAAATCAGACACATCAGCATGTATGTGAAAAGGCAAGTTCCATTTTGGACCTTAAAGAACAGGGGCTTTAGTAAGCAAGTCCTTTAGCTGCAGGAAGGATTTTTTTGTAGGCCTCGGTCCACTCAAATTGGGAATCCTTTGTTAACAAAGCATAAAGTGGACTGGCAATTTTACTAAAGTCTTTTATAAACCTTCTATAATACCCTGCATGACCCAGAAAACTTCTAACATCTTTTTGTTTTACAGAAGTTTGTAAATTCTGAATAACTTCAATTTTAGCAGGGTCAACCTGAATTCCATTCTTTGAAATATGATGACCTAGAACAATACCTTCTTCCATCATTAGAAAACACTTTTCACTGTTTAGAGACAAATTTTGCTCTCTACACCTTTTTAATACTTTTTCTAAATTCACCAGTGCTTCTTCAAATGTGACTCCATATGTAGTGAAATCATCCATATAAATCTCCATACATTCATGAGATATATCAGCAAATATACTAATTACTGCTCTCTGAAATGTTGCTGGTGCATTGCATAAGCCAAAAGGCAAGACCAAATAAGCAAATATCCCCATAGACAGGTAAAAGTGGTCTTGTCTTGATCTTTAGGGGCAATTTTTATCTGATTATACCCTGCTGTAACCATCTAAGAAGGAAAAATATCTTTTACCAGACAGTGAATCTAGTACTTGGTCTACAAAAGGTAATGGAAAGTGATCTTTTTAGTGGCATTGTTCAACTCTCTGTAATCTACACATACTCTCCATTTTCCTCCTTTCTTGGGGACAATGACTAATGGAGAAACCCATTAGCTGTTAGAAATTGGGTAAATAAAACCAGCATCAAGCAACTTTTGAAGTTCATTTTTCACTATTTCTCTAAGTGCTGGATTTACTCTTCTCTGAGGTTGTCTAACTAGTAAACAATCTTCTTTGATATATATCTTGTGAGTACAAACTTGAGGATCTATTCCTTGCATATCTCCATATTCCCATGCAAAAGCTTTATGCTGTTCTTGCAGCATTTTTAATAAGTCAGCCTCTTGAGACTGTGAAAACTTGCTATTAACATTCAAACAATGATCTGGATACAATTCTATCTGCTTAATGAGATTACTCATAGAATCAATAGGTAATGTTTGTACCTCTTGTGGAAACAAGTTATGAAAAATTATCAGAAGTTTAGGCAATGAACTCTCAAAATCTAGCTGCTGCAGGAAACATTGATGCTGACTGCCACTTGGATCAAATAAACTATCTGTATCAAGATTGAATTGCAGAATTTGAAAAATCAAGGCATCTTCACTTTGAAGTTGAGAGAATGGATCATTTTGAAGCATCATCAATTAAGCCAAAGAATTAGCTTCTTCAATTTCTTCTCCCATATCTGGCCAAACAGCTTGGGACAAATCTGGTTGAGGTTTAGCAGGTGGATACAAGGCCAATTTTTTTGTGGACTGCCCATCAGAAATGGTCATATCTCCAGAACGACATCCTATAAAAGCATCAACAGTTGTTAACCATGGCCTACTAAGGATAACTAGATACCCTCCTAAAGTTGCCTTAACTGATAATATTGTAAAATCAGCAGGATACTCCCAAGATTCAAGAGTGACAATTACATCTTCTATCATCCCATCAGGTTTGACTGTGGAGCTGTCTGCAAGTTGCAGAACTTTCGGTGTAGACCTAATGTTTGAAATATTCAAGGAGTCCATAGAATGCTTTGTCATCACATTAATGGAAGCTCCTAAATCAATCAAAACATTTTTTACAACTTGGCCATTTATATGTATCTGTACTACAGGGCTTCCAGGGTCAATATACTTTGGAATGACTACATTTCCCAACATTATATCAGCCAATTTCCCTAAGACATGAATTGTTTAGGGATCCTTTTTCTTTCATCCAGGCTTCTTCAAACAGGCTTCTTTAATAGCTTTTCCAAAAATGGGAACATCTTTAATAGCCTGAAACAAAGGGATTTGAATTTGCACATTCTTGAGCTGATCTAGAATGTCAAAAGTGGGTTCTTCCATGAGTTTAGATTCAGTACTTTGTAACCTCTAAGGAAAAGGTGGTTTATCTTGTCTCTGCAAAATAGGTTCCGTAGAAACTGTATCGGGTATAGGCATATGCTCAGTGGAAACATCAGGTGCATTAGATTCTTCAAGGGGTGAATCAGATATTTGTGTAATCAGAGGTGGTTTGGGAGCAGGTAAAGTAGTTCCAGACCTCAGATGGATGTCATTAATATTTAAGGCATAAGCTTGATATTGGTTGGCTTTAGAAATATACACAGGTTGTTGAGGCTGCTGCTGTTGCTTATTATTGGGATTAGGCAACGGCTGGGCAGGCATAGGCATTTGCTTTGGAGGTCCAGGATTTGTGGTAGTTGCTGCAGGAGGTGGCATAAGGGCCTGTTGTTGTGGCTGTGGAGGCTGCAGGAACCTAGGAGACTGGTTTTGCCATTGTTGATGACCTCTCCATTGAGGATTTTGTTGCCAATTTCTTGAAGGTGGGGTCCATTGACCTTGTGGCTGCTGCCAACCTCCTTGAGGAGATTGCCACTGTGGGGTTTGATAATTAGGCCAACTTGGTTGAGGCGGATTCCATGGTGGTGGTGGTCCATATGCTTGTTGCCATTAGTTATTATAGCCAGAATAGGGATTACCAAAAGTTAAAGGATCTTGAGGCATACCTTACCTTTGGGCCCATGGTCTCCTTTGTGCAACAAAGAACATTTGATCATCATCACCTTCCACTGGTTTGAAATCAGTAGGCAGTTGTCTGGCTTCCAGATTATACACCATATTGCATCTACAATCACGCTTCTTTTGTCTACAGTATGGACAAAACTCAACCAAAACTACCTCAGTTTTTGCATGTTTTTCCTGAGCTTGCATAGTGTCCAATTATGTAGCCATATTATTAATGATGTCCTGCTTGAAATCAGATAGCAGATTTGTGATCTCCATCCAGGAAACTCCACCAGAAGAAGACTTCCCCACTGAAGCATGATGACCTCGACCTTTCTTAACTATTGCTCGAGAGTAGTTAAGGCATATCTTCTATATATCATCCCAAGGTAGTTGAGTTATATCACCTCCTCCCATTAGGTCCAGGGCATCAATACAGGCATCACTGATTCCCCTTAGAAAAAGTAATTTCTGAGAGTCCTCGTTAAGAGTATGGTTTGAGTTTCTTTTTAATGAAAACAGAAACATTGAAATATAGTCTTCTAGACTTTCATCCTCCTTCTGCTGAATTCAGAATATGTCATCACCTTTGTTGGCACTCTTACAATATTCCTTATACTTTTTAAGGAATTTCGTCTACATGGCTGCCCAACTATTTACAACGGCTCTTCCCAGACTCATGAACCATCTAAGAGCTCCCTCCTTCAAAGTGGAAGGAAATAGCTTTAGTTTATGAGCGTTTGTGTTGTAGTCATAACTGCGACAGAGGACATCAAATTTAAACAGAAAGGTTTCTGGGTCTTCTGTGACCAGGCCATAAAACTTTGGAAGCAAGGAAGAGGGGATGTTTTTAAGATTGTCAGTATCTTGTTGGGGAACAATTGGAAACTCAAATGCAGGAGGTGGATTATTAGGTGGATTATTTGCCATGTCTGGGTGCTGGAATAGTAGAGCAAATGGGTTTTCCTCAAGTTCGTTATCAGCTGGGTCAAATGGTAGTTCAATAAACAGATTTTTAGGGAGGAACCTTCCCAGTGCATCTCTTATTCTTCTATGCATGTAATACGGTGAGTAATGGCTTGAAATATTTTGAAATTTTTTGATTAACAGACTAAACTAATGCTGAAAATGACTTTGTCAAACTCCTAGTTAGACACCATCCCTGGCAACGGCGCCAAAAATGGCTCGCACTCACAAAAGGATATGAATATCACAGTAAAACTTTCCTAGGAATTAGACATTCCGACAGGTGACTAATATCTCTCTGTGGACGTTCATTTACTTGTCAAACCAGGAGATGTAGACTTTAAATGGCACAGCAAAATATATGCACTAGGAATTTGTTTTGGTCAAATATTAGCAAAAATACATACTGGAAAGAAATTCTATCTAATCTACATAATGGTAATGCAGAATTCTTTAACTCAACTATGCTTGATTAAAACAGAAACTGTAACAACTACGACTAAAGCACAAACCATGAACTGGCCTTATGCTACAGAAACAGTCACAGGGATGGACTCTCTATGCTGCAGGAGCAGTGTAAGATTGAGTTTGCATAAAAAAACTTCAAAAGATGAAAGCTAACTCGATATCAGCAGAAAAGAACATCTAACTAATTAACTACATATACTTACTAAGTGGGCCCCCTTAGCAAGCATCTACTGATTACACAGATGCTAAACTCAGAACTTCATCGATCTTTATTCATGAAAACATAATGAAATACATTGTTTTGTTGATGTGAAAACTAATAACGAACTCTGCTTCTGGTCAAACAGATTCTGTCTTTCATTATCATAATAATTCTTACATGATATCTGCTACTCTGTTTCTATCTTACATAAAAATCATCTATTACTCATTCTATTCATCCTCTACTCTCTCACGCAGGAGGAGTATCTTATTTTTAAAATAGAAGAACAACTAACTAACTTCATCAAAGAAAGACGTGGAAGTAAAGTGTATCCCTGAATCAAGGAACAAACTTCATAAATGAATTTATGTGTTCAACCTGATTCAGAGAGAATCTAGCGCTGCACTCTTTCCAGATTGACTTTTCATTAAAAATCTTTCCAAATTGGTTTCGGTCAAAGAGTCTTCAGCGGAGCTTCCTCAAAGTCGTGCAGGAAATGGGCTTTACTGCAAGGCTAAGATCGGTTGGGCTTGACTCGATCATTCTTCAACAACCTGCGAAACAAAAGGTAATAGACATGCAAGAAAAGGCATATGGCACATACACGATATCTATTCATTAATCACACATTTTAAATCTACTTCACCATTCAAAAACTGTATACGATATACCAGCTATTTTTGGGAGTCAACAGGGCAATAAATGCAATCAAGTCAACACAATAGGTTGTAGGAATATAAAAGTGTCTTGCTACAGGATATCCCCATAAAAGGTTTCAACAAAGTTTAAACAGCCGTGAAATAGCAAAAATAAAGTCATTTAAAAGTTTATCATAACATCAAATTATGAGCATATTTTAGGCTCATCAAACCTCTTTTGGGTATGTGAAGGATCATGATGGGACAAAAAGTGGCAATATGATGGGTATGTGGCTGATGACTTTTTTTTACCCAAAATTGATGAAACAAAATGGGTTTTTAAAGGAGATTCTCAACTTTCCACCAATATAAATTATGCTTTACTTTGAATTTAGTAAATAAATACTATTCATTTTTTATTTGAATTACAACTAAAGTCTTGATTGATAGGCTGATTGAAAAACATCTATAGCTTTCAAATGATATCATATTTTTTGAATCCAAAACATGCGTCACATTATATGCTTCACATACTATAGGATTAAAAAAAATTGAATTTCATGAAGTTTTGACCAAGTTAAGGTGGTCAGACATATGAGTTTTTATATGTTTTAAAATTTGTAATAACAAAATCATTATTAATTATTTACTTGGAAAAATATATATATATATATGCATCACATTAAGACATGAGTCCTTTAATTATATCTAAAATATTATAAAAAAATATTATCATTTTATTGTAGTTAGGGTGGTCAGACAGACACCTACTTTTTATTTTTTCCCTGAAATTTAAGTACTACTGCATTGAAATTTCAAATTTTCACCAAATAGATTTTTTATTTTTTATAATAAACCTAGTAGTTTAGAAACTACATTAAACTTTCTATAGATTCCATTCTCACATATTTCTGAAATGAAATAGATATTCATTTATTTACGTCAAGTTACCTAACTCTAATTTTTTTGAATTTTTTGCCACTTAAGGGCCTTTTTTCTCCATGATGATCCTACACATACCCTTCCTTTATTTCATTTTGGTGAACCCAAAATTTTGATCATTGTCATTTTTTATTTTGGAGCCCTTTTCATCCTAGATTTAGATATTGCATTCATTTGCATTGAATTATATCTCATTTAGGGTGTCTAGTTTGCATTCAACTTGGCATTGCATCTAGGGTTTTAGGATTGCATTGTTTGTATTCCTTAAAATATGAAAAAAATACAAAAAAATAGTCATCTTGCATATCATTTATATCATATAAACTTGCATTTGAAAATTGAAACAAAAAATTGCATATCAAACTAGGCCTTTTAGGTTATCATTTTGTCATATTTTAAACTTGTATTCCACATTGCATTCTATTGAAAATGAAACTAAATTTTTCTATTAGAAACTTGAATCTGAAAACCACTAGAAAATACTTAAAACTCTATCAAAATTAGTTTCAAAAACCTCATATAGGACCCATTCACTCTATAGAAAATGAGTCCCTGATTAGGCTATAACCTGAATTTCTGGGCATTAAAATCTTTATTTATATGCTTTTGTTTGCTACTTTCATACTTTTGTTATTGTTTACAGGGTTTATGTTTTATTAATTTCATCATATCTAGTTTAATTTGGTGCATTCAGTACATTGTATGATTTCAAAATGGCATTTACCAGATTTCAATTTTTTGGTTTTTACATAGTATTACCTTATTTAAGTCTAAAAATCTAAAAATGGATGTGTTTTAGCAATGTGTGGAAATCTTTGTTCTCCTTGGTTGATGTTTCAAGTTGTGTTTTTGGTAATTCTCCAAATGCAATTGAACCTAATCATGCTCACCATCTCCTAATGACTATCCTCGTGAGGTTGACATCATTGGAGAAGATGATGCTAACATGCATGATTTCATAAATGATTTCCTTAACAATCTTGAGAATAATGCATCCTTTTATCCTTCCACACAACAACCAACACAACTTGAGATGTTTGGTATTTTACGTCCTAAAATTGAGTCACAAACTAAACCTAAGCTTCCATCAATGAGTGAACCTAGCCCCTCTAGTCAAGTGCATAGTCATTCATCTTATGTTAACAAAGTAACAAACACTCCCATTAATCTAGAAGATACTTATGGCCAAGTCTTTAAGATTCTAACCAACCAAGGATGTCACATAACTAATGAGCATGCAATTCATAAACTTTTAGAACAAATTCCTATTGAACTAACCAAAGGATTAGTATATCAAGATCCTCCTCTTGACATAAGTTTCTTCCTTCCTAAAGAACAACCAATGCCTCATAAGGATAATAGGATCATCTTAGGTCCCCCCCCCTCAACATCTACCTCAATAATTCAATGAATCATGCAAGCAACAAAAATGTTATAAAATCAAAAAATTGTCATTCTTACATACTCAAATAGAAATTGAATGAAAGATGGAACAAATCCTTAAAAAAGGTTGGACTAAATTGCCACCTCCTAGTAAAAGCATCATACCTAAGAAAAACATGAATTATTGCACATATCATAGAACTTTTAGGCATCTTATTGACGAGTGTCATGAATTAAAATTGATATTGAGTGACTTTTACTTCGATGATGATGATTGTTATCAATTGATTGCATAATATTTGATTCCCTCCTTGCCATGTAATAGTTGTAGGATCTTAGTATGCTCACTATTATATGTTATACATTCATTCAAACTCGTTCTCTTTATTGCAAGGAGCTTATTCTCATCACCTATCTCAACTCATCCTTGTCATACACCTAGTTGGGCCAAGAGGTTAGATAGCCTTGTACTATTTTTGGCATTTGATTATTGTCTCTTTGGCTAGTTGTCTGCCTTCCATTATGCTGATCGAGATTGGGATGCGAACGACCTGCTATAGGTTGACTTCCATGTGCCTTACTATTATTTTGTATTGTTTTACTTTTCATGTTCTTTATGTGATTGCATGTGCATAATGCCATCTCCCATAATGTTATGTTTGATGTATCTCTCTCTCTCTTCACATGCATTCCTCTATATGTATCTACATTCTTCTTTTTCTCGTAAATGGGTTTGTGCAAGATCATGATAGGCCAAAGAGTGGCAATATGATGGGTATGTGGCTAAAGACTTTTTCTTACCCAAAATTGATGAAATAAAAAGGGTTTTTAAAGGATATTCTCAGATTTCGACCAATATAAATTATGCTTTACTTTGAATTTAATAAATTATTATTATTCATTTTCTATTTGAATTACGACTAAAGTCCTAATTGATAGGTTGATTGAAAAAAATCTATAGCTTTCAAACGATATCACATTTTTTAATCCAAAACATGTTTCACATTCTATGATTCACATACTATAGATTTAAAAAAATAAAAATTAATTTCATTAAGTTTTGACTAAGTTAAGGTGGTCAAACATATGAGTTTTTATATTTTTTAAAAGTTGTAATAAAAAAATCATAATTAATTATTTACTTGGAAAAAAATTACAAAAAAGATATGCATCACATTCGGACATGAGTCCTCTAGTTATATCTAAAATCTTATAAAAAAATATTATCATTTTATTGTGGTTAGGGTGGTCAGACAGACAACTACTTCTTATTTTTTCCTTGAAATTTAAGTACTACTATATTGAAATTTCAATTTTTCACCAAATAGATTTTATTTTTTTTAAATAAACCTAGTAGTTTAGAAACTACATTCAATTTTCTAAATATTCTATTCTTACATATTTTTGAAATAATATAGATAACTTATTCAATTTT
The DNA here is from genome assembly GCA_007258455.2 of Sequoia sempervirens. NCBI lineage: Eukaryota > Viridiplantae > Streptophyta > Pinopsida > Cupressales > Cupressaceae > Sequoia > Sequoia sempervirens. Next base: position 33,010,108 of record VDFB02086081.1, on the reverse strand, counting down.
TTACGTCAAGTTCCCTAACTCTGATTTTTCTTGATTTTTTGCCACTTAAGGGCCTATTTTTTCCATGATGATCCTACACATACCCAAACATTTTATCTTTTACATTTTTATTATGTTTTCCTTTTGGGGATGACGTAAGGCGTCAAGAAATTTAGGTCTCTTCCATGTTGAACTGAAGTCTTTTTCTTTTTCTTTTTTCATATTTATGTGTCATTCTTCCAATTCTATGAGTATCTAGGGAATGATGACATTTTTGAGATCTATAATCAACATTGTAGCAAATATATATTGACCTCAAATTAATAGATCCCTTATGTATTTTTGGGGGAAACCTCTCTCTCCTTTTTCATGACGTAACTTTATTTTGGAAACATATGAATTGACATATAAGGTTTTCTAAGGAAGCTCTCATATCTTAAGAGTAAACATTGGCTACTATAAAGAAATTCCTTACAACAATGGTTTTATCAACCACTTTAAATTGGGGGTATACAACAATAACATCTTTCAAAATTTTGCATGTTTCATGGTGAAATTTTGTTTTTTCTTGTGATGTGTCCTTTTCTTGGTGGTGTCATTTGGTTTGATTTCCTCCAAGAGTGTGATGTTTCTTAGCATATGGTTGTCCTCTTACTAGTGGTGTGACACACTACATTCCCTAAGTTGTGAATCTTTTACTCTTGAATTTTCCTTTCTTAGATACAATAGGCACCATGATCCCTAAGAAGACCTTACGTGAACAAAACAATATCCCTTTGAACAAAAAACCTTGTACTAATATTATCATTCATAAGTGTTTGGAATAATCCAACTTGCTAACCTTGTGAAGCTTGAACCCTAATAAATGCCACCAAGCATAACACACCTTTCTTTCATGTGGAGCCTCCCCCTTGTTCATAGGTTTTTAGCACAGCTTGTTAAGCCCTATGGAGCTGGAAACCCTAAATTCAAGGCCACCTAGCATAACCACCTTCCTTGCTTTTGGAACCTTTCCTAGCATTGTGGTGCCTTATTGAAGTTATTAGGAGGATAGTTTTGATATGGTATGGGAGCCTAGTATTATTCTATCATTTTCCACCCTTTTGGGATACTCACCTACTAGATAGCCTAAGGTTCCACTACCCCAAAGTGAGTGTGTGACAAAACAAAAACCAATGGCTTAGATTTGTTACACATTTCATTGGACAATATGGGCTTGATATTCTTGGTCTTTGATTTTGTATGATTGTGTATCTTTTTCATTGTTGCATACATAAGTGTCTTGAATTTATACTTTAGTGTGATTTTGACGTGGGGTCATACTCTCACTAAAGTGGGGGAAAAATGTAGTAATAGAAAAAGCATCCATTTTTTCCTTAATTTGGGAATAATTAATAATAAAATGAGTCTAATTATGCTCCCTTAATTTAGTGTTCTAATGTGTTTTACACATTCACATTAAGTTTAGCACTCCTTTTTTAATTAAAATGGACTTAATTGTGCCTTATTTAGGGTGTTGTAAAGTGAAACTTTACACTTTCACACTAATCTAGGGCTTTCTTAATTAATTGAGGTTAATTTTCCTTAATTGGCTCCTTTAAATCAAATACAAGTCTAATTAATTGCAAATTCTATGGGATAAAACCTGGCATTCATAAATGATACTACACAATAGGTCCTCACTAGGTCCTAGGACCCTATTTTCACATAAAATTTCACATTTCCCAAACTGTGTCCAAGGTTAGTGACCTAGGACCCATTCACCACATGGGGAATGGGTCCTCACTTAGAACTAGGACCCCTCCTTGAAATATTTTTTAGTGTTACTTTAATGATTTCAAATCCATGATTTGATTTCAGCTTTTGATATTTTAATTTTGGGAATTAATTTGATAAGATAAATATGAATACAAGGCTATTTCACTTAGTTTCACCTAGAAAGTTAAAATTATCTCAAGAATATCTTCACAAGAGCATTATAGAGAATTTAAAGAGTATTTCTAAGGCATTCAAGGGAAGATTTGAAGAAGATTATTGCAGCAACCAAGACTCCAATTCTCATGTCAAAGATGGATTGCATCATGCATGTTGATGATATAATGTTGTGATGTAATGTTTAAGATCTGTCAAGAATATTCAAAGGAATTGTTTCTAATCAAAGTTCATGATCAAGATCTACAATCATTGAGGCCATTTCATGTGAAGTTATAGATTTGTTATCCAAGGTTCAATTAAGGTTTGGTGAGTTGTTACATATTATTGTTCATTCATCATTCCTTTATGCATTGTTTTATTTCAAGGTTTAATTACCAAAATGGGGTTTGACCAAGGAAAACCCATATTCCCTAACAAAAAACATTTTCCTCTTCTTTTATGTGTGATTGCAAGTTTTAGGCTGAAGATCAATTGGAGAGAAAAATTGTGAAAGTTGTTAAAGTATTCAAAGTTGCTATGAAAGTTGTCAAATCTTGGAAATCAAGCTATAGGATTTATTTTTGGCTTTACGTCAGTGATCAACTAGAATTCGGGAGGGCAGATTGAGAGGAAGAGAACCTAGAAACATATTTTCTAGAGCCTTACCAATGACCCATTCACCATAAGCCGAATGAGTCCTCAGTGAGGTTTGAAAAAGAACTTTTTGCAATAGGTACACAACATTTAACCCTCTTAAAACCTACCTTTTGATTGCTATATCAGTTAGGTTTAATTTATGATTCTCATTTATACATTATTGATTACATATTGAATGAAATAAGAGAGTGAAATTAGGTTCATCATTTTATTTCATTATGGTGAACCTCTTTTCCTTTATTTCACTTCTCAACATCTTTCTTTTCTTGCTCCACATTTAACTTTTGAGTCCTTACTTTTACAATTAGAGAAATAATTTCATCATTTTTCTTGGTTGTGTTGCCTTACTTAGCCCAAATCTTAGGCCCTTTATTTTCCTTGGATTTGATCTCACCCTCTTTACCATATTCTTTAACTCCCTACTTTTTTGTATTTTTCTCTTTCATGAACATGCTGCCCAACTTACCTTGGTGACAATTTACAATTATATTTCTTAAATTGTGAGTGTTTCTAGCTTGTGCAACCAATTCTACCGTCATTCTTTAATATTCCTCATTTGTCTCCAAAGCACAAACATTATGCTTAACATTATCATCTTCCTCGAGAAAAATTTGTTGATGATAGGAATATGATTTTTGCCTCTAGTTGTCAACATCAACCTTGTATGACTCTTCATCTAAAGAAAACTATTCTTCAGCAAAATATGATCTATGCATAAGCACATGTATTTTCTCACTATTTTCTTGAAGTGAATCGTGACCATTAGGCTCATTTTGTCCTTCTTCAAATTATTTTTCTATTGAACATTTTTGAGAAGCATGTGGTAGTTGGAAAACAATAGATCAAGGTGTTCCATCAACAAAAATTTCAAAGTTATTTTGTGATGGATTAGGGGGTACTTTGATATATGTATTATTTTGATTATTCTGAATTGGATTTCCATTATGCCAATTGGTATTGTAAGGATGATCTTGTAGCCTAGGAGGTCATTCATTTCTTTGGAAGTTAGACTTATCACTTGTCAATCCATTTTATTTCCTACCAAGTCTATAATTTATGTCCTTCATGGAGTTTGCAACTTTCTCCAATTTTTCTTCAAGGGAAGATCCCTTTTTTGTAGAGTTATCTTGTTTCTTTAGATTCTTTAGGATTTTAACATAATCTCTCCTCCCTACCTTACTTGATGCTTTCCTATTACTTTCAATGTGTAATGCAATCTTGAAGGAATCCCTCAAGGTTTGAGGATCCTTGTCTTGCAGAAGGTAACTCATTTTCGAGTCCAAGACATTACAATAATTGACCAAACACACATTATCATTCAACCTCAATTCAGTAGGTAGTTTGTTCATTTCTTTCTGAAATTTATATGGTATTGAAATCAAAAATCATTTCATTGGAGCCTTTAGAGATATTGTTAAATTCATTCAGCATGAATCTAGGATTATTTTTATCACTATATTGTTATTTGAATATACATTTAAACTCCTCCCATGATCCAATTCTTTCTGCTGGCAAAGATCTATACTAGTCCCTAGCATCTTTAATATGTAACTGGATAAAGAGTTTCATCATAACATCTTCAACTTCTACCTCAAAATTGTCCATCATATTAACAAATGATATTAAGTGGTCTTTACCACTTATTTCATTATTTTCAGAGAATCTAACCAATACATTTATGATATCACCAAGGCGTTGGTTTGGATATGATATAACCAAGGAGTTGGTTTGGATAACTAGGTATCCCAACAAAGCACATTTTTTTGTACTTATCTACTTCCATAGGTCTTCTAGTGAACTGATCTCTCTGATTATTGTGAGGTCCACTTTCATCTTGGTCACCAAATTATTTATTTTCTTTTCCATTTCCATTTTCATCTCCACCTCCACCTCAAGACTAGATATTCTTATTTCCACTGCCACCACCACCACCACCACCACCACCTTGACCTCCACCACCACTACCACCTTGACCTCCACCACCACTACTACTAGGTATATTTCAACTTGATTGAGTGTTTTGTGGTTAGGGATCAAGAATGGAATGACCAGAACGTGAAGGTTTCAGATATGCAATCTTCTTTTCCATTTTTGCATTTACAACAAGAATTTGCATCTATTCTAGTTCCTTTTTGTTAGCAAACATATTGGTCACTGTGATTTGATGTGATAAATGACTCTCTATTTCCCAAATGAGTAGTCACACAATGAAACTAACAGCTCCAGAGATGGCTATTTAATTAACGACCTTTCTCTAAATTTTAGAGGTACAACTCCCTCTTATGATTTGCAATGAATTGGAGAAATTGAAAATAAAACTAAAGTGTGCTTTTAACTAGAAAGCAGTAAAGGGAAACAAACATCTATGCATAAATATCACACAAATGTGAGAGTGATTTGGAATAAAATATCAAAGCAAATGACACAAAGATCATTCACTTAAACTTGTAAATGATGAGGAGGAGGAAAGAAAATGATTCCCAGGAAACATATGAACAAAACAAGACTAAAAGATGCTACAAAGAACACATTCTCAATCAAATGTAACAGAGAAAATACGAATGGATAATTGTGGATTCGCAAAGGAAACCAACAATTAAAGAGAAGACAATCGAACACAAAGATTAGAATTGTCTCCTTTATTCTTAAATATAAACAGAGCTCGAAGAATCTATCTCCTTGTATAAAGATTGAGTTCAGAAATTAATTTCTATCCCCAAATGAATAGCTAAAGATCAATTACTGTAATTTCCCCTAGCCTTCAAAGAGGCTCTCGTTTTATAGCTAAAAGATCCCCAAACATATGCAGATTACATATTTAAAACTCCTCCAATAAGCCTTTATGGTTTCCATAACCGTTCTTAAATTTTATCTTTCTTTTAGTATAAAATAAACCTTCTATATTCCCTTCTTGTGAATGCCTTTTCAATTTTATAACTATTTCTTGGATATGATTTTTCCCTCTTTGCTTGGATGAGAATAACAAAAATTTTCCTTCCAAGTTATGTGAATATGTGGGTGGTTATGAGACTTTTCAGCTTCTTGAAAATCTTTCCTAATTCTCCAAATCCTACACTTCTGTCATGTTCTACTAAATCATTACAATGAATCAAGCACTTATCGTTCTACTCTAGAGGAGTTGAATCAGTCTTCATTGCATTTTCCACCATAATTTAATATTTTGTATTCGCGTCAACCTCTTCTTTTATATTTCAACGATCACTCATACTTTGTTTCGTAGCTCTCATTTTGATGAAGACATGGGTGATATTGGTAAAGTTGTGCCATTCGGTTAGGCACTTCATTTCCTTGCAACTTTGATCTCCATACATCTACAATAGGATGTCAACACCTTCAATGGTTTGTACATTGTTTCAGAAAATGCTAGTTGTTTCAAAACCTAGTATGCAAGCCAACTATCCTCGAAAGCTTCATTTCACTTTCCTTGCAACTATGAAACAAGAGAGTTTCGTGTTGATAAAATCAACATTAACACCAAAAGCTTTTGTCATGAATTTCATAGTTACACTTTTGTAGGATTTTTAGAAACTGTGAGTGCGCAATAGTGTGGGCCATCCTTTCCATAGATAGAGATATTTCTAAGGCTAGCCACGTGGTGCTTGTGACTGAAGAATTGTATCCAATTTTTTCAGTTTCTTTTGTAAAGAGTCTGAGTAAGCATCTTTATTTTCGCCATCTCTCACTCTTATAATGCTTTCATGAAATGAATTTAGTCTTTCTAAAGACAAAATCCTTCCACCATCGTCTCCTTAATGTAATCAGCCCCTTAAATTTCACTATTAAAGTTCATTCATATTTGATGAAAGCTATGGCAATTACAACTCATCGATGAATAAATGAAAATTCCCCTTGTATTTCTCTCACCTGTGAACTGAGAAATTTGATGTCTCCTATCTGAAATCATTTAACATTTAGATGACGGTGTACATTAATAATCAACTTGAACATCGTGGCTACTAAACTCATCCTGCTCACTGTATAATGGGGTCCCGAGTTGCCCTCAATTTGACACTATTGTGTTTATATTCCATGAAGGTATTAAGGAACCTTATGTTTAAAGATATCTTCATATGCATCAATTTGGAGCTATAACAATGTATAGGCATCACTTTTACACCCGTTCGCCATCTTAAATTCCCATTGGCCGTAGTCATTCTAAGTTATTTGAAAATATTTACCCATCTCTTCCTAAACTATACTAATTATAATGCCTCATCATAGCGATTTATCATATAATCATTGGGATCTTAACATATTTTGCAATGTTTTATATTTGCGGCATTTTACTCTTCTCAAAATTTGATCAACTTCAATAACATTGATATGAAGAGTGCGCATCTATTGAATTTGTGGTATAGATCGACCAATATAGCATATCCTTGCATTGATTTGTTTTGGTGTTGAGGAGGAGCATTTTAGGAAAAACTGTAGACTTTGATGTCATTTAGAAACCAACACAACATACCGCTATCATTTCATTTTTGCTCGTTTGTAATAAAAGGTGAGATAGGCTTTTGAGTGGTTATTATAACCTTGTCAGTGGCCTTTTAACAGTCTTCTATAACTAAGCAGGACACCCTTTTGGGTGGTTTCGCGAACTAAGCGAAATACCACCTAGGATTCGCAAACTATTATAAAACACCGCTTGTTGAAGCATCAACTCTGCCACTTTTGTAACCCATTCCTTTAATACGAAATATCGTATGGTGGACCACCTCCATACTAATTCAACCATTGACCATCTTCAATTTTTCTGTAATCTGACACCACATTACCCCCTTTGCATTATAAGCGGATCCAACAAAGTCAGTATCTACCAAAAGCATCGCCGAAAAATGTAATGTAAATGGGTTGCACTAAATAATGAAGGGAAAGCCTTTATCAATGCATTTCATCAAACTCTTATCCACCTATTAATTGGTAGCACATGCATTGCTTATTGTTTATAATTGTTTGCTGGGGTACTTCTAATCATAATATCAAAATCTACATATGTTGTGTATTCGGGGTATGTCAATATAAACTCTCAAACAACAAAGGCTTTACTGGCATTTTGACAAAGGGGGTGTTTAAAATTTTCATCGCCAAAAATAGGGCTAATATCGCAACCTAAAAACTTCAAAATCAAGGGGGTGCATTTGATGGAATGGAACCGGTTTGAGCACTTGTGGTAGAAGTACTAGTGGATGAGACACTTTTGTTTGTATTTGTGGTTGCACTATTGGGTTCGCCCATGGGCTTTTGTCCTTTATCTATAGGTTGAGACTTCTTGATAGTAGTAAAGGGGTATGAAACCTTGGTTGCTATAATAGAATTGGTATATGTGCTTGTGGCTATTGTTCCAATAGGAATATTTACCTTAAGGTTATCAAAGGTTTCCCTAAAAACTAGTTTAGAGGGATCTTCAGGAAGTGGTTCTTCCTTTACCATTTCTCTCATCTTTTCTACCTTTTTCCTTAGTTGATCTCTCTTTATCATAGAATCCTTTAGGTTTTCCTCTCTTTCATTTGCTCGCTTTAATCCCAGATCCTTAATTCTCAACACCTCTTCTCATAGAGCTTTCATATAATTGTTTATATCTTCTTCATCCTCCAAAGTAACATCAGACTCACTAGACTCTGGGATATATTATGTAAGATTTAGTGGTTCTCTTTTAGAAGAGTGGTGTGAGGCTCTACTACATGATCCCCCCCTTGGATTGAAATTTTCTTCATTAAAAATAGAAGTGCCTCCAATATTTTTCTTTTTGACTAGGGATTTAGATTCTTTATCCCAGAATCTTCATGGTTCAGATTCTTTTGAAACTGGAGGATTATGACTAGGTTGACTTGTGGTAATAGGGGATTGATTTGTATCAAGATTTCCCTCACTATCAGGAGGCATACCATATTCAAATGTTTCTTTAGGAGCATTTTCATTTAAATTTGTAGATGTAGGATCAAGAGTATGAGCAGACTTGATTGCTTCCACATTTTTTGCTTACCATGATAACTTGTTGGTTCGTGGTAGTTTTGCTTCCAATTTCTACTCTGGATTCTTCTTCATATTGCTCCTGGTTCCTCTAATGGTTTCAAATATCTCCTTATAAATCTCCCTCCCTTTCCTTCTTCAATTTTTTAAATTTATACTGGCACAAGAGACTTTAGAGTCGCCACACACTAAATGGGGAAATGAAAATATACCATAATTTTGAGAAGCATTTATAAATTCATAGATAACTTTGAACATACCCTAACAAGAAACAAAAAAGAGAGCTAGAATTGGACTCACATAATATAGACGTAACTTATGATGAGAATTTTTATGAATTGTTCATCAAACAACAAAGAACTAGGAATTTCATTGACTCTAACTATACATGATCTAACCTAGAGACATTGGACTAGATTTTCCCCCAACAAAGTCACCAATCTATTGGTTTTTTTAATTAACCAAGCTTATCTCACCAATTATCTATCAGTGTGCCAAATTCAATTCTCAATAACTTTAAGAGATTGGCCAACAAACAGTTGAAATATTGCCAGGTACTGAGGCGATAATGCCCTTTGAGTTAGAGATTCCTTAATTGCAAATCGCTCTTCAAGGACTTATTGATGACAATACTTATAAAGAACAATGATTGTGTTAGCTTGAAATGCTCGATGAATGGCGCATTCATGCTCTTGAGCATCTCCAAGCTTACTCTAGAAAAATGCAATGTAGTTGCAATGATCATGTCATCCCTCATTCGTTTACTAAAGGTGATTTGGTCTTATTTTAAAATCAATGTAATGTCAATGCCACCACAACTAAAAAAAGCAAAATTCATCCCTAATTGGTTAGTACCTTACATAATTGATGAAAGTTATGAGACTGGAGTGTACACATTAACATAAATGGATGGTACACCTCTTAAAGAACCTATTAATACCATTAATTTGCACTAGTACTACATCTAACCTTCCTTATTGAATGCTGTGAATGATAAAGCAATGATGTTAGGTTAGTAGGTAGTACACTATTTATCTCGCATTGCTTCATTCTCGACAAACAATCATTTGTGTGTCTTGAATAATAAGGTAATTATTCAAATTAGTTTTGGGTGGTTACTTTAGGTTTCATACTATTCAAGTTAATCTTGTATGTTTTGTTAGATTAGATCCTTATATGCATTTAATGTTCTACAATTAGATCATAGGTGCATTTAATTTAGCATAACATACTTAATCATATTGTTGCATCTAAAAGAAAACTAGGATAGTTTTAATTAGATCACATTAAACATGTTATACCATGAAGAAATTTACTAAATAGTCTTACAAAGATTATTTCATAAATTACATTTGCATCTAACTTAAACACATAGACATAAACAACCAAATATAGATGATCATATATATATATATATATATATATCATTAGAAAGTTTTAAGTACATATCATCAAATATTGAATGCTACTATGGCCCGTGGCTCCCAAATCCCTCAGGACCTAGTGATCAAATCTATTGAGAAATAGTTTGTTGAGAGATGGTAGTGCATGATCATGACATAGCTATAGAATCTAGTGTAGGTTGTAGGCCCTATGATTTTACAACAACCATAGCCTCTCATACAATGGCCTCCATGCACTCTCAATCTATGCAATCTATATCTACCTATAGCTTGACAATCTCCCCACAAAGTCTCTCGACCTCTGCTATATCTCGAGATGACTGAAGCTCCTCATATGTAGTCTACAGTGTTGATAGGTCAACGTTGACTCGATCAACACACTTGGTAGTGCTCTCATATGCTCCTCTCATCCTTGTGAAAGGATAAAATTTCTCTACATGTTTCTCCATGATAGGTGGGCTCATGTAGTCTATACCAATAGCCTTGTCTATGAGGGAAGGAGGTACTATCTTCATGGCTGCCCATCGGTAGAGATCCTGCAACTCTATCACAAAGCCTGCAAGATAGAAATCATAAAGATAATTAGTAAACATCAAGAAATATATATATAAATTAAAAGAATGAACATGAGAATAATTATAAGAGCATAAGGATAATAATAAATAATTCTTCATCACCTAGATCTTTGGCCTACTGTGTAGAAATAGTCCCATCCTGAGTAGGAGGAATAGAAGTTCTATTAGCCTATCCATGCTCATAAGTGGTTGCACATGGTATGGTTTTTTAGTGTGATCTGGTAGCCTGAGTGCGAACTAACTCTCTCCACTCATGGGAAAATGGACCCTCATCTCTTGTATCACTACCCTCACTCATTAGTTGGACCTCCTCCTCCTCCTCCTCATTATAATCCTCCTCTACCTCATTTGCAAATAGGTTTACAACCCTTACCCCTGCCTCCTCACCTATCTCCTCCTCATCATCCCTATGATCTGGGAGAGGCCTTGCAAATCCTATAGGTTGATCCATAAGAAACACTCAAGTTAGTCAAGTGTTGTAGCCCACCACTCCTCATATGCATTTGTAGCACCAACATCATCAACATCAGAGACTAGGGGCATATTGAGATCCTTGTCATCTGAATTACTAGGTATAACATCCTCAACTATCAATCATCTCATATCTCCTAGCCTTTGGGAACTCAACACTAATCACCTATACAATGGTCATGCTACTAGTGGCACCTGTACCTGTTAGAACTATCTCATGACACGATCATAGTACAATGGTGTCACTACATAGTTGTGTCTACCTAATAAAAATTTATCCCTCTACATCCGCTTCAACTAGCAAGTCTCATCTAGACACTGTTGTATTAGCTGGTAAGGTCTCCATAAGATCTCATGATCTACACGATAAAATATGACTGTATAGAAATATAAATCTCCATACTACCATACTAATCTCAGTGGATAAATGAAAGAGTTTTGGTATCCTAGGGTACATACAAAATGAAATCTTGTCGACCTAGTGCATGCTATATGCTCTAGGAACCAAACCTGTAGTATTGTACAATGCATGATTTTTTCCACCTTGAGATAAGAAAACCATCCTAGAGCATAGTAGAATATTGCTAGCATACTGTGACCCCATGCATAAACAATCCTACAATGCTCCATCTCCCATTATCATGTGCACTAGTCCTCCATCTAGGTGTGCTCATACATCTAGAACTAGTACTAATACTATGGTAAAAATCATAATCTACCTTAGAAGTGGCAATTGTGCATAGAGAATCCATTGCAGCTCAATACGTGGCCCCGCAATATCCTCCCAAATCAAATCTCCAAGATGGTACTAGATGTTTTTTCTCATCTGCTCGTATGAACGGTCCTCTACAAAATGGATAGTCTCACCTCGAACAAGAACTTGAAGAATGCTATGAACATCCTCTAGAGTGATATTCATCTCACTAGTAGGAAGACAAAAGATATAGGTATATGTTGTTAGAAAACCAAAATCACCTGCATGCAATCACCTGTCACATGGAAAAGACATGTAGAACCAAAGAAGATGTTCTGTAAACCTCAAAGTAAAAATGCATTAAGAGAATCAATTATTACAAAGAGATCAATCCTTATGAAGGAGATCAAGAAACCCTAAAAGGGAAACCCTAAATGAAACCCTAGTGTGCACACTTAATAATTAATCAATTATTAATGTGCCTAAGTTTAACTTAAGTAACTAAAGGAATAAGTGACTTAATTAATTAACCAATATGATATAATTAATTAAGTGGAATAACTTATTACTCTAACACCCCCCCTTAAGATGAACTTAGGAAGAAGCTAAAACACTAGAATAAGATGCATGAAAGAAAAGATGGGTCCCGAAAACTAGGCCTGATCAGGTACCCATTTACAAATGCAAGAATGAGGTAGATAAGGAAAAACCCAGTGGGACAAAACCCCCCTACAATGAGATGACATGCTGCAAAGAAGCACTAGAAGAACTCTATAGGGTAACACTAGAACCTGAAACTGGCAAGCAAGGAAAGATACTTCTGTTTACTACTGACACCAGATGAGAGTCATTGATTGTCTCAAGGAATTATGATAAAGCAACAACAGACCCGATGCCATGGAACACTCAAAAACTCCAAACAGGAAAAACCCTAGAATATATGAAGCAACAAACGATTATTGAATGATGTATTACTGTAAAAGAAATGCAAAGATGCAAGATGCACCCTCCCAACTGCCAAAACATCCAAGTAATCTCCAAACAACCCATCAGGCCAAATCTAGACTAAGCAATCAACCTAGGACAAATAAAGAAAATGTGCATGGACAACAACATAGTCCTCCTTAATACCTTTTCAATGCCGCAAAGATAGCAAAAATTAGAGATCGTGGGAAAAATTTATGAGCTCGAAAGCATAAAATAAACATCTGGCTTCAAACAGAAATAAATGTAGTAAAACTATAAAATACTAAAAAATAAATAGCACCACTAGAAAGTACTTGAAACCAACTTTCCGGCGATATCTTGTTTGCCTGATTTCGATACTGTATGCCCAAGTTATAACCAAAAGAAACAAACTACTCCTTGAGGAAACATTAGGGCTAGGAGGGGGCAAAGAAGCCGTATAGCTGATGATGTCATGCTGACGTCAGCAAGTCACGGTAAAAAATTTGAAGACTGTTTGGCCGTCAGGGAAAAAAATGCCCACCCTTGCCAGAAAATTTGACGTATGCCGGAATATGCGCTAATTTGCCAGAATATTCTAGGGAGGAATATTTGCTCTACCAAAATATTCTAGAACCCGATAATCGGTTGTGGCTGCTCGCGGGGCTCTTGGTCATGTATATGACCACCAGTTCTGCTGGGAGGCTGCCGAGGCTGGGTGGGGGCTCGTGGTCCTCCATAGGACCTCGGCCTGGCTGAAAGGGCCCGGCAGGACTGCATGAGGGCACGGATCGGCGGCTATACCCGGCGGTGGTGGCAAAGGCTAGAGGGGGCCACCGGTGGCAGGTGGAGTGGCGACGGTGGTCGCCTAGTGGCCGCTGGGTGGCGGATCCATTTTGCACTGGCAGCGCAGGCCTGATTTTCAAAAACATGTGTTTTTTTTTTTTTAAATCAATTTTTGAGCCTCGTGAAGCATGTTGGGGACGCTGTACGGCGCCCCTGGAAAATTTTTTTTGTCTTTTGGACCAACTTCACCAAAATTGACAAAACAAAGGGCCATCTTAGGGTTTTTGGCCACTGCGAATGCAATGGTAGTGTCTGCTTGAGCCCAAAGTGTCCCCAAAAATTGACTACCCCTAGATCTTGCAAAAAAGATGCCTATGGAAACCCTTGCATTAGAAACTCACTGAAAGGCCATATCTTCATATCACGAACAGGCAGCTGCAGGTTTGGAGCTCTGATACCATGTTAGAAAACCAAGATCACCTGCATGCAATCACCTATCACATGGAAAAGACATGCATAACCAAAGAAAATGTTTTGTAAACCTCAAAGTAAAAATGCATTAAGAGAATAAATTATTACAAAGAGATCAATCCTTATGAAGGAGATCAAGAAACTCTAAAAGGGAAACCTTAAATGAAACCCTAGTGTGCACACTTAATAATTAATCAATTATTAATGTGCCTAGGTTTAGCTTAAGTAACTAAAGGAATAAGTGACTTAATTAATTAACCAATATGATATAATTAATTAAGTGGAATAACTTATTACTCTAACATATGCATCCCACCTCTCTACTAATGCCATCAGTATGGCATCGTGGTATCTCATGGGGGCCATGAGATACACCTAGTATTTTCTTGTTTTCTATAATATCTCCCTCTCTTCCTCTGACAGCATTGTGACTAAGTCTCATAGGTGAAAAAACAACATGCCTCTGAGATGTTGTCACAATCGAGGAGGAATCTAATACAAAAAATAAAAAATATGACCTATAAGCATTTTAAAATTTTAATTCTATACATCAATAGTCAAAAAGTGTGCTAAAGTTGCTCTAGAGTACTTTTCTAAAGGACCTAGGCACTTTATTCCTATCAGGACACTTCACAAAAATGCGGGGCACTCAACAAAAAAGTGGGACACTTTGCAAAAAAAGTGGGACACTTTGGGAAAAAGGGGACACTTTGCCAAAAAAGGGTTGCTTTACGACTTTTTCTTCCAAGGTCCTAAATATATCTAAAAAAGTGTAAAAACATAAAATAAATGCATAAAAATAAAGCTAAGGAAGAGAGGAATCCACTGACTGGATGATGCAAATCACCCCGTGCTACCTCCTCACATAGGCTCCCAAGTCTCTAGGGCATGTATGGTTGTACACTCGGTATTGTCACCTTTTCTCCATCATAATCAAACTACAAAAGGGTAAGAGACAAAATGATTACAAATTACTTCACTTTTTACTCTTATATATTTTCAAATTAGGTCATTTATCATTCAAACTAAGATATTGGGGGCTAGAGAACTCCATTTTCCATGACATGTTTGTTGCATTAGATTCATAGTTCCACTCCCATTCTCATCAAATGTCTATCACTATATGGTATGGTATGTGGAAATAGCCTATGATATGACTTGTGCATGTTGTTTTTGTTAGAATGCTACATTGATTCCACCTCCATAAAGCAAGCGAAATCAAGGGGGGCCATACATTTACCCTCGAATTTGATTCCATGAAGAAAGATAGATAAGAGGATTTTTGAACAACTAACAAATTGGTTTTGTAGGATGCAATTCCTAACATTGTGGTTTTATAGATAGCTACAATGGGGGCTTCATTCTTCCATGTTTGCGAATAGATCCATATGAGTATCCTTTTATGAGATGAATTTTACTGTTTAAATTCCTTTAGCTTTCATATGCATGTAGTGTCATATGGGTGCTAAAGTGGGAGAAAAATGTAGTGTAGAAAATTCTATGCCCTTCTTGGAGATGGTACAATTTGACACTTAACTTAGAACTATTTTAGTACCTTTGCATTTGTAACTCTTTAAATCATCATTAATAGGTCCGTAAGACCCTTTATTTCAGATCCCAAAGGCTATTTTCAGTTGAAATCCTTAAAAAATCAACAAATGCATTCAATTTTCTAAAACCCTAACATTTTCTCACCCGAAAAAGCTAGGGTGGGACCCATATGCCACCTTGGGCGTATGAGTCCCATGTGAACCCTTTTTAGGGTTTGAGCGGGAAATTAAGGCTTCTAATTCAAAAAAATTTCTTATGTCAACATTTAGGATTTAATAAATGGTAAATTAGATGAGATGCCTATAAAACTAAGGTATCAAATCACTATTTCACCTAGTAGCTTAAGAGCTAAGAAATCCTAGAGTTTTCAAGCAAGAGTATTCAAGAGAGACTTTGAAGTATTCAAGAGCAAGGAGAAAATAAAATTGAAGTCTTGGAGTAGCTTTATAGTTTTTTCCAAGTCTTCAAGCTCACTTTCAATTCAGGATCTAACATTGCCAAGGATTGATGATGGTTTCCTATGGTGAATCATGATGGATTCTATGTTGGGGAGATGCAACTAGCGATCAAACCAAGCCTAATGACTTATTTCCTAAGTGATTCCATCATCCATTATCACTCTACCTTCTGCCTAAAGGAAGGTACATGTATTATTGTGGCTTATTAGAGTGATTAGAGATCTCCCAAAGTGAGTCATCATCTTTATGTTTCATTCATGCATCTTATTCTAGCACATTAGAATAGGGCTTAATTGCATTTTAGATCTCTTAATCTCATATTTACTTAAGATTAAGACTTTCACACACATTTCCCTTCAAGTTCTATTCTTTCTATCAAGGTTTAATTACTGAACTAGGGATTTGACTGAGGCAAAGCCCCCATAAGCAAATCAACACAATGTTTTGTTTTATAGGTTTTTAGCAGGTTCAAATTTGGAAGTAGAGTTGTGAAAACAGAGGAAGGAAGTGAGAATATAGGAGAAAATATTCAGATCTTAAATTTCTAAAAAAGAAAAATGAGACCAAATGGCCACTTGTGACATATGAGTCTTGCTATAGGGAATTTTCTAGATTTCAAAGGATTCATGCTTATCACGATGAAATTCTAGTTTCTACCTCAAAACCCTAAACTAGGAGTAAATCACCCAGCCTCGCATATGAGTCCCAGTGTGCTTCAAGAGTCATACTTCTAGGATTTCAGAGCTTATTTCAAACATCTTCAACTTTCTAGATGCACCTCTATTCATTATTAGTCCATTATTCTAATTTTGAGATTTATAATTGTAGTGTATTAAAATGCATACCCTTGAATTTTCACACTTGTTTGGGCTTGTCATGCTTTATTTATGCTTCTAGGTGATCCCACAATACTGGTTTACAATTTTTGGCCAAACTGGACATTGAACTGATTTTTTCTAACTAAAACTTCACTTTTGGGCACCTATAGTAGATAAATTTGAGAATTTGAAGATGATGCAAACTAGTCATTTGTAACATTTTGTCTATAGATTCTAAATATATTTTTTTCAATTTTTTTTGAATTGGATTGCACTTCTTTTTCCATTTCCTTCGAAAACTAGTTTTTTTTCAGTAAACACCATTTTTAAGGAGTGACGCTCATCGTATAATACACAACTATTTTTCCATGAAGGATAAAATTCTTTTTTTTTTTAATTTAGATTTGTAACTACAATATCTAGTGTTTCCAATTGGTTTCATGGTGTTTTATTGAATATTTTTACTCAATCAAGTTTCGAAGTCAAACCAATTACAATTCAGGCATAGGCGGACTGTAGAACACAACTTTTTTGTATGTATCAAAAATTTTTTATTTTTTTTTGTTGGATCAAGGACTTCAATATCTTGTGCACTAATATTTTTTAAATTATTTTTTGATAATCTTCTATTTTTCCACATATGCAAAACAAAGAGCTTGTTTTTTGGTGAAAAACCTACATTCACAAGAAATAAAAAATAAATATGATAATAAAATTAAATTCATTTAAAATTATACTTTTTGGAAGCTTATAATAAGGACTACATACTTACAAAAAGTAAATTTTAAATGAATTCATTTAATCCCCCAAAAGGTAAATCAAAAGTGGTTTTTTATCAGCATTTTGATAGGTGTAAAGGAGACTCTGTTATATGTATGGTTTAAAACTAGCGGGGTTCTATGCAAGGGGTTTGATCTAAGGTAGTTTGATCAAACCCTCTTCAATTGGAATGCTTTAAATGAAACATTTTTAAGGCTTAAATCATTATATTTTCTAAAAATATGTGATTTCAACAAAAATCAGAATCAACCAAAAATTGTAAACCAACTTTTTGGGATCACCCTTCTTTATGGCTTAATTGGTCCAATTTTGTATCTATAAGCCTAATAAACTATATATTTTTCTGGAAAATCTCGACAAACACCAAAAGATAAAAAAATCATTTAATGATTATATATGTGTGTCCCTAATTTGTGGACTAGGACTAAAATGCCACCTACGACATCTTTGTCCTCTATGGGTCTTGGAACCCTAATTTTGAATGTACCTGTAAAGGTTCCTCTATGGATTCTATGTTGTGAGATTTGAGCCTTGGGACTAAGATGCCAACTAGGGCATCTGAGTCCTCCTTGGTTTATTTTCAGGATTCAATTTCAAATTTTGGTGGGATTTAGCCTCCTTTATTTAATGAATTCATATGTCAGTTTGGTGTGATGTAATGTCAAGATATTAAGCATAAGTATAAATACAAGGTTCATTTTCTCATATTTTCACCTAGGAATCTAACTATGAATGCCAATTATAGACCTACACAAACACAATAAACAATCACAAAATTAGATCCATATGCAAGTTAAATCAACATTCCCTATAGAATTCATTTTAAATACACAAAATAGTAAATGGAAATGAAGAACACAAATGAAAACAATCAAATTCTATCTAATGCATGCAAAATATTAATCCCATGGGGGAATTGCTGCCATTTCGCAATCCCTTGTAAGCTTTGTGATCACTTGATGAAGATTTGATGCTTCCTTGGAGAAATTCTTGCATATCCTAGCTATGGAACTTGAAAATCGATGAAGGATGGATGAGAAAATTCAAAATCTAAAGATAATGTCTTTGCATGAAGTTGTGGATCCAAAATCCAAATCAGAGAATCTTATTTATAGATGGAAGTGATAGAGAATGAGGCAAAAGGGATGAATGTGGGATCAAACACCAACCAATGACCAAGTGCCACTTGTCAACATGTGAGTGGACAGAGGTGGAGCACATTTTGGTCATTGTGCAATTAAATGCAATTAGGTGCAAATTCAAAATGAATAAAATGACATGCTGGAGGGAGGAGAAAATTAAATTAATGCCACTTGGCTCAAGGAGAAAGGACATGTAAGAGGGTTAAATGCTTTGTTGGATGTACAAGTCCATTTGGAGGGATTTTTCAAATTTGGGGAATATTCCAACATTGATGCCTTTTTTAAAGTAATTGAGGATTTAATAAATCAAATAAGTGATTTTCATGAGCAAGTTACAAAATCTAGAAGATTTAGGTGATTAAGACTTAAATTAATCAAGATTTGATTAATTTAAAAGGAGATTAGTTGATTTGACCACTTTGATTAAATTTTTTGGATTAATTTAAATCAAAATGAGAGGAATATGATTTAGACTTAATTAAATAAAGATTTTGATTTATTTAATTAAAGATGGATGATGTTAGATTAAATCAAATAAGGTTTAATTCATTTAATTTAATAGAATGACTTTAGAGATTTAATTAAATAAAATGGATTATTTAGTTAAATAGAGACTATAGGGATAATTGAATAAAATTGATTTATTTAAATAACATGAGATGATACTTAATTAGATAAATTTGATTTATTTAATTAAGGGGTGAAAAGTGATGAATTTAATTGAATAAGGATTATTCAATTGAATGACTTAGCAAAGGAGATGATTCAGGATGAAGCGGTGTTAGTAAAATAAGGATTAGGTGTAGAGGATCGATTGGTACATTTTTCATGTCTACATTTTTTCCCTCTTTGAAGCAATGTACCCACTATGTTGGTTCAAAGAATAAACTGTTGAGATCAAAATTAAAAAAAAATCAAATTTTTAAATGCCCTGTTGCTACCCTAGTGAGAAGAAACATGCTGATATATTGCCCCCTCGAGAGATCAGATGAAAATTTTGATTTTTGGGTGATCTCGCAAAAAAAGAAGACAAGGTACCTGATGGGTCCAGAAAGGATCCGGGATGCCTAAAACGTGCAAAAATGCAAAACAATGACACAAAACAGCCCTCGGTTGCACAAAAATAGGCTTAGGGGTCCAAAACCCTAGCTAGATTGTTAAACAAGGTCAAAAAACCCTAACATTTAGGCTTAAATAGGCCTCGATGGGCCACTTCCAATTCATTTGCACACATAGCCTTTTGAAATTCTTGCGATTTGAGCTCTGGGGCTGATCGAAATGGTGCAACAGATGCTTCCATGAAACATTTCCAAGTGTGTATGAGTGGACAAGAGGCTTTCTGACATAGACCCACGGTAAGTCATCTTTTCCCAACTTTTCATTTCAATTCTTGAGAACATTTATTAGGGTTTAGGGGTCAACAAGGTCAAGCGGTGCTATTTAGTGTCGCTAAAAAGCTTAAATCGATGTCGCGTAGGCCTAAACTGCACCGCTGATGAGAGTTGTGTCACAACAGCTATGTTTAGGATTTAGGGTTTAGAGGTTAAAGTGTGCCACATTTACAAATTGCATCGCGGCAGTTTTGTTTGGATTTTAGGTCTAGGGGCTAAACTAGGTCGCTTTCAAACTACATCGTGGCAGCAAAGTTTGGAACTTTTTGGCTTCTAGCCATGCAGTTTAGAGGTTTCAAAGTGTTGCCATTGCAAATAGTGACACATATGTTGTTTTAGGCGCGTAGACTTCAAGAAAGATATTGATTTTTACGAAACTTGATGTGGTGACTTTCCTAATGCAAGAGGAAATGGAGGTGGTCCATTCACGTGAGCACAGATCTTCCATATTGAGCATATTGACTCAGGAACCCCTTTACACGAGGTACTCCAAGAGCACCTAGGGGTGATTGGCTTATGGTACATCGCTTATGCCTCAGTGACTAGGATGCACCAGGGCATGATGACTGCATTGGCAAAGCATTGGCATAGTTAGACATCTTCATTTCACCTCCCCATAGGCGAGGCCATAGTGAATTTGGAGGATGTATAGCACATTCTACGATTACCTATCCATGGAGAGAGAGTTATCTATGATGTGGATGCTAGTAGGGATGTCTGCTATGATATCATGGGCCTGGACAAGATCATATTTTTAGAGGGTTAGATCGAACTAGAGCGGTATAGGGCTTAGGTACCGTCTTTCAGATTCATAGTTGTTGCCATCATCTCAGGACTCCTGGCACTAGATCAACATGGCTAATATTTCAACTAAGGATGAGGGTTTTCTTGGGAGTGGATGCTCCGATGGAGGGAGTGCTTTGCTTTGGGGTCAGTGATGTTGGCCTCCATGTACCATGATCTCCATGAGTTTGCATACTGTGATAGCCAAGCTATCGGATCTGGTGTTGCATTGTTGCATATTTGGGTGTGGGAGCACATCACAATGCTCCGTCCTTGAGTCACACCCATATACATGGAGTTGGATGACCCATTCATTTGGAGGTACAGGGGTGCTTTTACTTTTACTCACACAGGGGCAATAGGTATTCAGTATTAGTGGTAGGTCATCGATGAGATGACAAATTTCACTTGAAGACCCTACCTTGGGATGGCGGCCTAGTATGATGATGTACAATAGTTATAATTTGCTAGACAAGACCATCCGATGCAGGGTTGCGAGCATACCATGATAGAGCAGTATCTTCTTGACAGGGTAGTGTAGCAGTTTGGGGAAGCACAAGACTGTCCTGATGACCAGTACATGACCATCTTTGCACGTACTATGAGGGAGATAGTTGGTGGCCAAGCCATGGCCTTATGATTAGGGACATGCAAACCTAGGGACAATGCAGGCCTAAAGAGATTGGTTTCGTCTGTCGATTCAATTGACGATTCTAGGAGCACTTTTTTTGTACAGGATACCGAGAGATTGGTCAATAGAGCGGAGGCGAGGTTGAGGAGGTAGAGGAGGTAGGGACGGTGATGGGGACAAGGATGGTGGTAGAGGAGGTGGCAAAGGCACACCTCCATGACAGCCAAAATAGTAGCCTGAGTAGGATAGGGGTTAGAGGGATGGGGACAAGCATTAGGATCAACCCATGGATAGTCACCATGAACATGATAGGCAGAGGACCCCACCTAGATATGGTCACTAGGACTAGCCACCCATCCAGCCACCACCACAGCCAGACCTTATGGATGGACAAATTTTATAGTTGCAGGCTTAGATATAGGTGTTGACTGCGCAGAGAGACTAGATGAGACAACAGGTCTTGACCTTGACAGCGCAGTGAGATTAGTCTATTCAGAAGAGGTAGGTTGTCGAGCTACAGGTTGCATAGGAGATGGGTCAGAGACAAAATTTAGAGAGTATAGCCGCATCCTCCTCTAGGAGCATAGTATCCATGTGGGCATACTAAGAGGTCATCCGAGAGATAGAGTATTATCATGTTCACTATCACCAGGCCATACCTCAGGGAGCACGACTTCTAGATTACTCACAGTAGACCAAATATAGGCCTCAAGAGGGTCTCAAAGAGAGCCAGGGTGGTGAGGGGAGCAGCCACCAGAGCAAGCTTGTTCTTTTACATTATTAGAGACTATTCTTTTTGAGATCCACGAGCTTGTTTTTGATAGCCCCATGGGCGATTGCACTTGTATTTATTGTATTTATAGATTTTCTTTGTATGTGCAGGATCATCATGGAAAAAATAGGCCCTTAAGTGGCAAAATATTTAGAAAAATTAGAGTTAGGAAACTTGACATAAAATTTTTAATAAGTTATCTATATTATTTCAAAAATATGTAAGAATAGAATCTATAGAAAATTGAATGTAGTTTCTAAACTACTAGGTTTGTTTAAAAAAAAAGAAAATCTATTTGGTGAAAATTTGAAATTTCAATGTAGTACTACTTAAAGTTCAGGGAAAAAATAAGAAGTAGGTGTTTGTCTAACCACCCTAACCACAATAAAATGATAATATTCTAGATATAAATATAGGACTCATGTCTCGATGTGATGCATATTTTTTTGTAATTTATTTCCATGTAAATAATTAATTATGATTTTTTTATTAGAACTTTTAAAAAATATAAAAGCTCGTATGTCTGACCACCTTAACTTGGTCAAAAATTCATGAAATTCGAATTTTATATTTTTAATCCTAGTATGAAAAGCATGGAATGTGATGCATGTTTTGGATTAAAAAAATGTGATATCATTTGAAAGCTATAGATGTTTTTCAATCAGCCTATCAATCAGCACTGTAGCCTTAATTCAAATAGAAAATGAATAATAATTACTTATTAAATTCAAAGTAAAGAATAATTTATATTGGTGGAAAGCTGAGAATCTCCTTTAAAAACCTTTTTCGTTTCATCAATTTTGGGTAAAAAAAAGGTGGTCAGCCACATACCCATCATATTGCCACTTTTTAGCCCATCATGATCCTACACATACCCATATATGAGATATGAGATATGAGATGATTCAATCCGATGTATGATGGTTTCCTATCTTATTTATGCATTATGGATGGACTTTTTTACTTTCTATATGTGATTCAGTGATTCTATCCTATGTGATACATATATGATTTTATTCTATGTTGGGGTATGTGTAGGATCATGATGGGCCAAAAAGTGGCAATATGATGGGTATGTGGCTGATGACTATTTTTTTACCCAAAATTGATGAAAAGAAAAAGGATTTTAAAAGAGATTTTCAGCTTTCCACTGATATAAATTATGCTTTACTTTGAATTTAATAAGTAATTATTATTCATTTTCTATTCAAATTATGACTAAAGTCTTGATTGATAGGCTGATCGAAAAATATCTATAGCTTTCAAACAGTATGAAATTTTTTGAATCCAAAATAGGCATCACACTCTATGCTTCACATACTATAGGATTAAAAGAAAATTGAATTTCATGAAGTTTTGACCAAGTTATGGTGGTCATACATTTATTTTTTAAAAATTTGTAATAAAATATTTATAATTAATTATTTACTTGGAAAAAATTACAAAAAAAATCACATCGGGCATGACTCCTCTACTTATATCTAAAATATTATAAAAATGATATTATTTTATTGTGGTTAGGGTGGTTAGAAACACCTATATTTTCCTAAATTTAAGTATGCATTGAAATTTCAAATTTCTATATATATATATATATATATATATATATATATATATATATATATATTTAAACAAACCTAGTAGTTTAGAAACTACATGTTCAATTTTCTACAAATTATATTCTTACATATTTTTGAAATAATATAGATAACTTATTCAATTTTTTACGTCAAGTTTCCTAACTTTAATTTTTCTAATTTTTTTTCCACTTAAGGGCCTGTTTTTTCCATGATGATCCTACACATACCCATTGATGTAATGCAATGCATGTTTCTATATGATATTATGATGTGATGTATTTATTTTTCAATATCTTTTCTTATGCACTTTTATGATGATGTATGGATGATGCAAATGTTATGATATGTGAATGCTTAGACTAAAAGATCTATATTATGCACTTAATGGATGATGATGTATGCAATCTTTTCCTTTTTCATTATCTTTCTCATGTACATGATATGGTGATGAATTTATGGATGACATGATGATTCACATGATATGATGTGATGATTCTTTTATTGTGATACCTATGTGATGATGCATTTAATGATGACACTTATGATATGATGTGCACGATACGATAATGCTTATATGATGATGAAAATGGATGATACATATGTGATGTTATATGATCATGTAATGGATGAAAATGAATAATAGTATGATGTATATATGATGATGCAATGGATGCTTTGATGAGTTAATAATTCCTATGTGATGATTCTTTTATGTAATGAATGCAAATGTATGGTTCATGAGATGCTTAGAATAGCCAATCTATATTATATAATAATGAAATGCAATGCATGTGAGATGATCGGTGTTTCCTATATGTCATGATATGATGTGCATTATGTTGATGGTTTTTTGGATGCAAGATGGATGCATTAGCGATGATGCTTGACTATCATGGTACCATGGTAGCGCGGAAAGAAGATAGAAGAAAGAAGAGAATCCAACAAGTCAAAAGATGATGAGGATGATGATGATGATTATTATTATTTGCTTGCTAGGAATTGTGACTTTAAAAGGACCATTTACCCTATGTTTGATAATACACATAGGCACGATGCATCAAAGTATAAAGAACTAGGATGGTGTTGCACTTAGTGTGATGGACTTTGAATCGACAATCAGATAGGAGTGCTCTTGTTCACACCTAACACATAGAATCTTGTTTAACATGTAGTTCAAATATTTGAAACATCTTAGACCAAAACATAAAAAAGAAATCCTTCCTATGTGGTCAACAAGATTCCTAAAACATCCTCCCTACACCCAAACAAAGCACGCATGACCAAGGTTATATAACTAGAATATCCAACAAGCACAACAAATACAAAGATAATGATCATTGCCCCATTCCTTTCTCTCTAACTCCCTTAATTTAGGACATCATCAAGAGGCCACTGAAATGAGTGCAATAAGATAAGCCAAAAGACAAAGATAAAGTAAACAAGCAAGCTAATGTTCTTCAATACCACTAGCCAAGACTAAACTATGGTGATGCCTGATGTTGAAGTCCATTGTAGGAAGGATGCATCCTAGGAAATGATGTTATCAGATGACTGATTTGGGACTGATTGGATGATAGGCTATTAATATCAAGAGTTGACTAACTTTTTTACTTACTAACCTAGACTTGAGACCTTAACATTTGAGTTTTCACTTTTAAACAGCTAGACTTGTTTCTGACTGTTTCGCCAAAGGTTGAGGGTGATGATTGATTTATTATGAGTGATGTTTATTGTGGGTGAAAGCGAGATGAGATGGATGGATTTTTTCAAATATTTGGATTTTTTGGTGTTTTGATATATTTTGAGGTTGTTTTTGGTATTTTCATGGTTTTACAAATGTTTTGATTTTCCAATTTTCAAATGTTTTGGGGTTTTCTGAGATTTTAACCAAGAGACTAACCTAAAGACTTATCCTAGGGGCCTTGGAGGATGATCAACTAGGTTAGCCTTTCCTATGTTATGCATGTAGAGACCACATAGTTCAACTGACACATACTCAATTAGTGATGAGATATGAACAAATGAATTGCCAGTTTATTAATATGACGTACTCCTCAAGGAATGACCTTAGTATCTTGGGGGATGATCAAAGATCAACCTTGCCTACGTTCAAAGCTTAGAGATGACATAGTTTGACCAAACGACTCTATTTTTTACTTTTTCACTAACTTTTTGACCTATTTTCGGATTTTGATATGTTTTAAATATTTTTGGATTTTCCAATTTTTTGAATGTTTTTTGGAGTTTTCAATTTTTTGATGTTTTTGGATTTTTTGATTTAGGGAAGAATTCAAGAATATACATGAATTTGATCTGATGAGAACATGCCCACAACATGAAGCAATAGACTACTCTGATATAGGAAGGACAAACTGATCTTAAGAATGGGTTGAGTAGTACTAGGAGGGATGATGACATGAACACAAGACCAAGCTATGATGCAGATGCAGATGGGTGATGGATAGAGATAGGGAATGCGATAGATGATGGAAGCATGATGGATGGGTGATGAGGAACAAGCCATGAGGATCCTAGTGGATGGAAAGTGCTTATTTACACAAGGCGCCTGTTTTCTAGGTTTTCACCAAGGTACTTGCCCAAAGCATCAGCGAAGTGGTTTTCACTAGAGGATGATTTTTCTCTTTACTATTTTTAATCCTTTTTCTAATTTTTTGGATTTTTTATGTTTTTATATTTTTTTATATTTTCTGGTTTTATACCTTGAAAGGTTAGGCATAAAATTTTTTGAGATGGGAGTTTTTCATGGGCTCCTGCAGAGGCTCACCTTTCGATGTTGATAACTGATATGCCCCTGACTTATAGCTTGTTGTGATGACAAAGGGTCCCAACCAATTGGGTTAAAATTTTCCCTTGTCGTCTAGATTTAGCAAGTTCTTCTGATTCTCCTTCAACACCATCTCTCCTACTTGGAAGGTCTAACTTCTAATCTTCTTGTTATAACTCTGCTTGAGCCAGTTTCAATACACTTGTAAATGGTTTAAGGAATCTATGCATTGCTCATCTAATAATTATAGCTCATTTAATCTTGACACCCAATATTCCTCATCTGTGATGAGATTCTATAGTGATATTCTCAGTGACAGGAGCTTGATCTCAATCGGAGAAAGGGGTGGAACCTATTAGTGTGCACATACTTGTTTGATAGGCCCATAGGGCAGAATTCAGTTGGAGATTCCTACCACGAACAACTTCATTAACTATTTTCTTGAGTATTTTTAGGATGGTCTTATTCGTACCCTCAATTTGGTTGTTTTCTTGGGGGTAGTATGGGGCAGAAAAGCGATGTTGGATTTTAAACTTGTTGCATAGGTCACAAATATCCTAATTCTTGAAGGGTGTCTTGTTATCTGAGATAATGGCTTGGGGGACACCATAACAAAAAATTAAATAGTTTAGGATGAACTTTGATATCTATTTTCCAGTGATGTAGGTCATGGGAATGGCTTCTACCCACTTTGTGAAGTATTTAGTGGCAGTGATCATGAATTTATGTGCACTGGATGAGATGGGGGTGATTTTTCCAATGAGATCAAGGCCCCACTATGAAGAGGGCCAAGGAGTGATAATCAGGTGGAGCTCTTGAGCTGGTGCATGGATGAGGTCTCCACATTATTGATATTGTAAACACCTTCTTACATAATCATGTGCTTCTCTTTCCATTGTAGGTCAATAGTACCTCATCCTCAGCAGTTTCTTGGCCAAGGTCATACCGCTCGAGTGTGAACCACATATGTCATTATGTACCTCGATTAAGATAGTTAATGCATCCTCAATGTTTAAGCAATGTAATAGGGTTCATTCAATGTTTCTACGATAAAGGGTATCTCTTAGGATGAAAAACCGAGATGAATTTTTGACAAAGGCTTTCTAGAGGTTTAAGGTTATGTCAGCGGGGAGGACTCCTATTCTTAGATAAGTGTATATATCATGGTACCAAGGATTACCAGGTTGATCAATTATTTCACAAACAAATTCAAACTTTGGTACCTTGAATATAGGCATAAGAAGCTGTTCTATGAGGAATTCTTGCTTTGGGACATTGCAAAGGACATCTAGGAGTAATCCGATTGTAGCCATTGCATCCACCGCTCTGTTGTTTTCTCTTGGTAACTGCTTGAATGTTTTATCAATGAAATCCTTGAGCATTTCCAACAATTTCTTGTATGGAGTTAGCCTATCATCCTTTGTTTGATACTCATTGTTGACTTGATTGATTATGAGTTGTTAATCTCCTTAGACCTTAAGTGCCATTATTTTCCATTGCACCGCAATTCTTAGCCCTATGACAAGAGCTTCATATTATGCGATATTATTTGTGTAAGGGAATGACAATTTGTATGATTTTGGAATGCAATCCCCTTGTGGGGTGATGAAGAAGATCCATGCTCTTGACACATGTTGCATGTAGGATCCATCAAAGTACATTTTCCAGTGATCTGCTACACAAGTTGAAGATTGATTCATTGGGAAATTCTGAGACAAGTGGATTCTCTGAGTAGATTGGTGCCTCTTCTAATTGATCTGCAATTGCTTTTCCTTTGATGGCCTTATGCTCCAATATTCTATGTCATGCTCTATGAGGATCATAACCCACTTTGTTGTCTACCCTGTAGGTGTTACTTTGGAAAGCAGATACTTAAGGGGGTATATCTTTGCAATGAGCTTTATTTGATGGGCTAGCATGTAATGTCTAAAATTTTATGTTGCAAATACAACTACTAGACATGGCTTTTCAATGGATGTATAGTTCAATTCATGGCCCACCATGGTTTTTCTGATATAATAGATATCTCTTTCTTTTACATTTTCATCATGTTGTGCTAAGACAATGTCGAGGGCTGCCACTATTGTTGAGATGTATAGGATCAAAGGTTTTCTTGGGATTGGTGGAATGAGGACTGGTAGCATGAGTAAGTATTTTGTGATCTTGTTGAAGGCTTGATCACACGTCTTGTCCCACTTATACGCTACCCCCTTGTGGAGTAGGTGAGAATAGGGAAGAACGTTGTTTGCTAATAATGCTATGAATCAACGGATGGACTAGAGTCTTCCTTGTAGGCCCCTTAGCTATTTCAATTTTTTCGATGCTTACATTTCAAGAATTTCCTTGACCTTAGTAGGATCTATTTCAATCCCTCTCATAGACACGATGTACCCGAGGAGCTTCCCTGACTGTACCCCGAAGACACACTTCTTTGGATTGATTCTGACTTTGTATTCCTCCAACCTATCAAAGATGGAGCCCAATCTGGCTATGTGATCTCATCTTTTCTTGGATTTGTCTAGTATATCATCTACGTAATCTTCCAAAGTTTTGTGGATCATATCATGAGAGATTAGTATCATGTCCCTCTGATAGGTAGCCTCTTCATTCTTCAATCTTAATGGCATCATATTCTAGCAATATGTACCACATGGGCAAGGAAAGGGCATTTTATGTTGGTCGTCTTTTGCTATCATGATTTGGTTGTAGCCTGAGAATCCATCCATCAATGATAGCATCTCATGTTTTGTTGTCATATCCATTATCATGTCAATGTTTGGAAGTGGAAAGTTATCCTTGGGACATGCCTTGTTTAGATCTTTGAAGTCCATGTAGATACAGATGCCCCCAGTGGGCTTTGAAATAGGTACAAGATATGAGACCCTTTCTGGATAATCGATCGGCCATATGAACCTTGCATCTAGGAGCTTCTACAATTCCATTTAGATTAATAATGCTATATGGGGATGCATTTTCCTTAGCCTTTTTCTGATGAGCTATGCTTCAAGGTATACAACTAGGTGATGGACCACAACCTCTAGATCGAGGCTAGGCATGTCGACATAGGTCCATGCAAATTTTTTCTTTCTTTCTTCCAAGAATGCGGCTAGAATTTCCTATTCTTCTATGAGAAGTGACTCTGCATAAAATGTTATGTGTGGTAGTTCTTTTGTTCCCAACTTTACTGGGTTGCACTTTTCTGCTCGAACCATTGATTTCTCTTGATGAATTGCACTTAGAGGAAGATTGAATCCTTCATCCTCTAATGCCTTAGAGAGGTTTTCATCGTTGGATCCTTTATTTTTACTTTTTTTGGGTCTGAGAGTGCCACAATGTGGTTTTCACTCAAACACCTAGAGATTATTCTCATATTTTCACTTTTGCGACTAAAGGATTCAATCTTTTCCTTGTAATAAGCTTGTGTGTCTAGCATGATGTCAAACCTAGCCTTGTGATCCCCATATGGTACCATGTCTCATAGTCCCATGAATTCTGAGAGTGCCTCATCATTTTCAAATGTGTCCAAAATTGGTGGTCCTCGTTGGTTGTAATCGATGAGATGAGGGTAGACTAGGTTTATTTCATGGGTTTGATGGTCGTTGGTCTCAAAAGACAAGGAACTAATCATGAGTAGGGAGGAGTCTTCAAAAAGCATAGGTAAGTCAGTTATGGGATCCTCATTACTACTACACACATCAGTTATTTCAAAGGTAAAGTTTTATAACACTCGACCTGTGGATACAAGTAATTGAAGGGTAGATGTTGATTGTTGAGGGGGATTTTTGACCTTCTTAATTGAGGCACCTTTGCCAAGTATGGTCACCTTTAGAGGGGTACATCCAAGACCAATATTTTGTGTACGCTTCTCCGGAATGAGAGGTACTAGAATCCCATTGTCATTCTGTCCAAGCTTCCTTTTTTTGTCATAGCCCATACCGAGCATCATTTGTAGACCTTTGTTTCTCTCATCCATCTGAAGGTTAGGTGTGGGCCTTTCATCCTAATATAGGAGACTGGATATGTCTCTTTCATCTAGTATTTCCCAACTCAAATCTCCCCAAGATCTAAATCTAGACGGGTTTCTTTGAAGGTATGGGATGATGTTTCAGCTGCTTGGGGTTTCTTGTGAGTCCTAAGAGATTAAGGTAACTCCCCTATGACAAAAGCACTTTTCTTCATTCTGTAATCCCCACACCCATTGTCCTAGATAATGAGCTTGATTTCGGATATATCAAGGATGGCAAGTGTCTTTGTCTCAAAAGTGGAGCCTAATGTAGTTGGGTCTACATACAGAGTTGTGGGGTCTTCATTGTTCTTCAGAACTTGGGGGATTTTATAGTATTTTGCTTCTAGACTCTTGCAGTAGGGAAAGGGTTCAGGATCACCATGGACCACGACCTCTTGATTTTGATATGGGAATTTGACACACTAATGGAAGGTGGAAGCAATGACTTGCATCCCATGGATGCATGGGCACCCCAAGAGGATGTTATAAGGAAAATCAAGGTTAAGGACCTGACGTGTGGTGTCCATAATGGCTAGCCCTACTTAGATAGGGAGTTGGATAGTGCCTTGAGACACTCTTTCATAATAATCATAAGCTTTGATTGTGATGCCCTTACCCTTTTCAATGGAATCCTCTGAGAATCCTAGATTCTTTATTAATTTGAGGGAAGAAATTTTTAGACCTGCACCCCCATCCACCAAGATCCTTTTGACTTTGATTTTGTGAACCAATACTTCGAGGTGGAGAGAAAAATTATGAGATGGTTGGGAGGGGAAATCCTGATTAGAGAATATTAGGAGACTTGGAGTGGTGATATTTATGACCATAGCTTGGAACTGGTCAACATCTAGATCCGCGGAGATCATGGATGAAGCCAAGTCTTCCTCTAGGATTTTTCTATGGGTGGGTGATATTTTTAGCAACTCCATGATGGAGATCTGAGTGGGGGATATTTTTAGCTGGTCTAGGACATTATAGCCATAAGGAAAATATTTTGGATTGGAGCTGGATACCCTAGGCAGTTGTGATGACCTAGCAATGGTGACTTTTCCACCACATGTGGTGACTCCACTGTCAGCTTTGGCTCCTTTGATGCTAATGATAGTGACCATTTCATCAATGGATGGAACAACAAGATCATACACATGGTTAACATTGGAATATTTTGTTTTCCATGGTTGTTCCATTGGTTATGATCTGGCATCAGATTCATGTATATTTTTAAGTCATGATTTCCAGCTGGTTGCTCAACATTTATGATCTTGTCATTAATGAGATCTTGGATTAGGTTTTTCAACCTCATAGAGTTGGTTGTTGTCTGCCCCTTGATCTTGTGGAAATGACAGAGGTGATTCTTATTCTACCACAGTGGTTTTACTTGGGGTTCTTGATAGTTCTCATAAGTGGGAATCTTGATGAGATTTTCGTTTATCAGTTTCTTCATGATCGATTCAATGGGTTCCCCAAGGGCAGTGTACTTCTGCTTGGGGGGATTTTTTGTTTTGTAGGGGTGGTCCTCCTTGATTATTCAGGTTGTTGACTTGATTTTTGGTTGGTGGTTGTGATACCACATTAGTTTTCTTGTTGTTTTGATTATTATTTTGCAGTTGTTGGTATGTTTGAGTGTTCTATTTCAAATAACTAATTACAACCTTGGCATCCAGCACACCATCGTTTGTGACACTTTTTTTCTTCACCCATGTGCGAGGTTTCTCATTATAGCTTGTGGAAGGATGACTATCTTGATGTTTTGGATATGTAGGTGTTCCCCCTAGTGCAATAAAGGCCCGTTCGATACCGAGTACATCTTCTGGATCAGTTGGTCATAGGTGGTGATAAATTGCACCTTGAGATGAAATTCCAAGGTTTGGTCAAGGTTAGCAATGATGGTGCAAACTTGTTCTTTTGGCATGGTCCATTTAGTCCTGGTGGCCTTGGATCACCATCGTTGCAAGAAGGAAGTGAATGATTCCCCCTTAGCTTGTTTAGGAGTCAATAATTCCTCTATATTGACATCCATACTGATATTGAAGGCATAATTTTTTATGAATGCATTGATGATCTCTTGGAACTTTTTGATGCTAGGAGGAAGGCGAGAGAAACACTCCATGGCATGGCCAGCCAAACATTGACAAAATAGCTGAATTAGATATGTATCATCATAAACGACCTCCATGCAATGTACTTGGAATTCCTTGATGTAATCCTCATGGTTTCCCATCCCACTGTATTTGTAGAGTTTGGGGATTTCAAATCCCTTTGGAAATAGTACCATTGCAAGGCTCCTATCAAATGGTTATGGACACAATTTTTTGGGTGTCTTTGTTGTTTTCCTTGACTGGAGATCGAGCACTCATTGTGAGAGAAACTTGATTGTTGTCGTCAAATTTTATTGCAGGTTAGGGGGTGGAGTGAATGTGTTTTGAAGTGGTCGAGGTGTTTGAGTGATGGGTGGAGTGTTGGGTGTGTTTGTAGGAGTTTGGTGAAGCTTTGTTGTGTGATCAAGGCTTGCATTTGTTGTTGTGCCAACAACGCTTGTTGTTGGTCTTATTGTTGTTGTGCCAACAACGCTTGTTGTTGGGCTAGTAATGTTGCTTCTTGTTGTGCATGGTCATGCTACAAGGCATGTTGATAAGCTTCGTGTTGGGTTGTCTATAGTTGTGTCTAGTATTGAGCTTGTGCTTGTGCTTGTTTCACTTGACACTGGGCTTGAGCTTGAGCTTGTGCTTGTTGGGTAGCTTGTGCGGCTTGTGCAGCCTACGTAGCTTGAGCCACTTGTGTTGCTTGTGCATCTTGGCCAACTTGGGCAGCTTATTGTTATTGTAATAGGGCTTGGGCTTGAGCAGCATGTTGTGCTTGTTGTGCTTTTTGCACTTGTTGTGTGGCTTGTGCTACTTGTGCTTGTTGAGCAGCTTGTTGTGCAACTTGCGTGTTTTGGGTTTGTTGCGCTTGAAATTTTTGATATTCCTTTTGATAGGCTTGTTGTGATACTTGCAATGTGACTCTATATTGATTGGCCACATTTTTCCTTGGTGGTGGTGGTGGTGGCGGATTCAGAATGGTGTTTTTTGTCGTGATAAGGTGTGTGGTTGTATTGGTGATGGGGATTCCTATGGTGGATGGTATGATTGATGTGTTTTTTCCTTGAGAGATGACGTTTATGGATGGTCTTATGATTGCTTGGGCTGCCTAGATGGTTTCCACCTATTGTTGCGATATCGGTGGCAAGAGTGAAGGATTTGGTATGATGTTTTAATTGATGATCAAGGGTTTTTTTTATTTTGATTGAGTGGTGGTAAAGGAGGGAACCCTAAACTGAGAGGTGATGTGGATGTTAATGGAAAAGGTATAAATGGTGGGAAAAGGGGTGGTGTGTTCCCTTGATCAAATGATGATGATGAAGAGGGATCAAAGATTCCCCCTAGTTCAAATAGCCCACCTCCTCCTTGCAAAGTCATAGGGAGAGAGGTTTGTGTGTTGAGAGGTGTTGTGTGAAATGATGATGATGGGTCATTGGGATCTTGAAAGGTGAGTCGAACATATGGGTGTAATGGATTTTGGGGAACAAATTCAGCCAAGATGGTGTTTGCATCCAAACCTTGGTTGTTCACAAGGGGGTGTATTTGTAACGCATGAAGCAATGGGCTCCCCTTGTTCACAATAGGTTGAGTGGGAGCTATGGATGATGTGATTTGTAGAATGCTTTGAGTGATGCTTTGGAATGAAGGTGTGGATGATATTTGGGGCCATGATCCCAAGAGGTTGTTCCACAATAGTGCTTACATCGTAATCAAAAGAGAGCTTAGCCCCTTGTTTTGCTAATTCAAGCATATATTGTGAGGGATTGAGTTTCATCATGACGTTGACGATTTTGTGTGTTTTGGTATTTTGAACCATTTCAATGATTTCATGTTGTGTCATCCCTAGTACATTGTTGGTGACGTCCTCCACTTGGATACCTTCCTCTTGATGGTCTTGTGGAAGTGGAGGAAAACTAAGAATTGGATTGCTAGTCCCCACGAGATTGATTTTGGCAGTGGTTTGACTCAAATTAGTAGAAGTTGATTTTTCTTTGTTGGTTTCCATGCTCTTCTTGTGTTAAGATCTAGTTTGAACCATAAAATGGGGATCAATTCTCAAGAATGTAAGAGATGAACCTCTAATTCTTTATATTGATCTAATCTTTAGGTACAAAAAGAAATTCTAAGAAAATGAGGATCGAAAGGATGATGATGGTGATATTGAAGGATGAAGGATTGGTGGAAGATTGAACTCTTATAAAACCTTGAGGGGGAAACTAAACTTTAGGACTTTGGATTTGATGTTTGATGTTTGATTTGATTTGATTTGATTTTGATTGGGATTTGGATAATGAACTCAGACACTCTAAGAGGTTGGATGTTGTCCTAGAGTGAACTTCTCCACAAGGTGATTATTTAACTAAGTGTGTAAAGAAGGATTCATCTACACACACCTAATCAAACAAGATGATTTGGATTTTTTTTTATTTTGATTTCAAGAGGTCTTTCCCAAAGTTTAGCATAAAGGATTTTTTCAAGATTGACAAGAGTTGTTTGTGAGGTGAGTTTTGATGTTTGGAGAATGGATGAGAGTGTTTTTATTTTGATCCTAAAAGAATTAGAGAGACTTTGTTTACTAGACCAAGGTATTGAAGAATATGCTAGTACTTCCTATGTAAGATACTCAAACCTTTGAAAAAGTGTTATATTTTGACAATAGTAAAATGAGTACAAGTTGGGATTGTTTCTCAATGCACGTTTATAAAAGTTAAAGGTCAATCTTTCTCTAAAATTGTAAAGCATAAACAACCTTTTCTTGTGAGATTTATGACTAAGACCTTTGGTCTTTGGTTTTCAAATCTTGATCTTTCGGGAAATCATTTGAAAGAACACACGTGTGGGGTTCAATTGTTCTTTATCTTTGCTTAGTGATTTCCTTTTGGGTATGTGTAGTATCATCATGGAATAAATAGGCCCTTAAGTGGCAAAAAATTTAGAAAAATCAGAGTTAGGAAACTTGACATAAAAATTTGAATAAGTTATCTATATTATTTCAAAAATATGTAAGAATAGAATCTATGGAAAATTGAATGTAGTTTCTCAACTACTAGGTTCTTTTTTTTTAAAATCTATTTGGTGAAAATTTGAAATTTCAATGTAGTAGTACTTAAATTTCAGGGAAAAAATAAGAAGTAGGTCTATATCTAACCACCCTAACAATAATAAAATGATAATATTTTTTTATAAGATTTTAGAAATAAGTAGAGAACTCATTTCTAGATGTGATCCATATTTTTTTTTATTTTTTTCCAAGTAAATAATTAATTATAATTTTTTTATTACAATTTTTAAAAAATATAAAAATTGGTATGTCTGGCCACCTTGGTCAAAACTTCATGAAATTCAATTTTTATTTTTTTAATCCTATAGTATCGAAGCATAGAATGTGATGCATGTTTTGGATTCCAAAAATGTGATACCATTTGAAAGCTATATATGTTTTCAATCAACCTATCAATCAGGACTTTAGTCATAATTCAAATAGAAAATGAATAATAATTATTTATTGAATTCAAAGTAAAGTATAATTTATATTGGTGGAAAGCTAAGAATATCCTTTAAAAACCCTTTTCATTTCATCAATTTTGGGTAAAAAAAAAGTTTCCAGCCACATACCCTACAAATACCCATCATATTGCCACTTTTTGGCCCATCATGATCCTGCACATACCCTTTTACCACAAATAATTCTTGATTAGGTTTTTCAAACTAAATTTATAATTTCTTAATTTCTTCTCATCCCACAAGGTCCTTTATGTGGAAATCACATAAATCATGGCAAAAGTTCCCTATTGTTGACTTTAGTTAGCAAATTGAGATATAAATTCATATGTTTAGAAGTCTCCAAGGGTAGAATCCTTAGGAAAAACAATAACACTTGAATTTTTTCAATGGTATTCGCTTCCTAAAGGGTTTGAAATTTGATGATGATGTTAAATGTTTGTTTTCCAATGTTTAAGATCAAGCAAAGTGTTTGATTCCAAGAACATGCACAACCCTATGGATATTGAGACAATATTTGTTGAATCCCCACTTGAATAAATCCAACTACACCTACTCTTTGCAAATGATTAGATACTTGACCAAAATAGATACCCTCCATGACACTCACTTCTATTGGTCAAC
Source organism: Sequoia sempervirens (assembly GCA_007258455.2). Lineage (NCBI taxonomy): Eukaryota > Viridiplantae > Streptophyta > Pinopsida > Cupressales > Cupressaceae > Sequoia > Sequoia sempervirens. The sequence continues at coordinate 32,973,319 of VDFB02086081.1, read as the reverse complement.
TAGGCATCAGTACCCATGAAACTCTTGTGGCATACTTCTGGTCTATACTAAAAGTTATAAAAATGTGGGGTGGCTTCAAAATGATCATTCTTGCACCAACAAATATATTAAGGATTTTGGTCTTTTAAACAAGGGGTTCTAATATAGGCATTTCATTCATGGGGGATCATCCATACGGAAGAGACCATTTATGCCCTTCTTGTTAGAACAATCCTTGTGATACTTGAACTTTCCTCAAGTACCCACACTTATATCCCAGGTGGAAGTCGCTTGGCTTTAGTGTATTCCCGGTTGGGTTGTTCCCTTGGGTGATTAATTTTTCCCACAAGGGAAGCCCTCTAAAGATAAACAAAAGAAAGAAATCACATTCGTAGTTCAATCAATATTTGTTGAGAAATAAAGAGAGAACACACGCGATAAGCTCCACTCACACTTGCAAGATTTGCTCAAATTTTAAGAATCCAAATTGAAGTGTGAAAGAAATCACTTACACAACTTAATATCACCAAAATTATTTTGATTCTCAAGATCACCATGAGGTGCAAGAGAAGCGCATACATCTTTTAGATGATATTACTTTGGATAAGTGATTACAAAACATAGAAGCACATGTTCATTTTAACCTTCAAAGCAAGAGTTGGATTCTTTTTAAAGCGCCAAAAGGAAAGCTGAAAGTTGTTTGTTCAATTGTTAACCCTCAAACAAAATATAGTAAGTTGCCTAAGGTTCTCTTTAATTCTTTTGTGTTGTTCTTTTTAGAGCCCAAATGAAATTAGTGAGTCCTAAAACCATGAAAGATAGCAAATCCTGAGGAGAGGGATTATAATTTCTCCCAAAAGTGTTTAAAAACACTTGATGCAATGAAATGATGGTTTCATAGAAGCCTTCATCTTTGTTTACCTCCTTCACCATTGATCAAGCCAACCTACAAAAAATGGTTAAAACTATTAAAACAAAGGTCAAAAACCAGGTAGTAGTCACAAGCAACCAAAATGAAATAGCACATGTTGAAATTAATTTGAAAATTTCGTTTTACCCAACCCCAACAGTGTAGTCTACATATGCGAAGCAATTTGAAGAGGTCAGTGATGCTAAATGGAAATGTTGAAACTGATAGTGGTTCTCTACAGCAAAACCAATGAGCACGATTGCGGCACTATTTTGAGCAATTGACGCAGTTTAGAGTTTAGGAATCCAATGATAGACAAATGGCCCAACGTTGGAGTTTAGAATTCAAATTTATGGGTGGGAAGAATGTAGCCTCATAGTTTGGAGTTTAGCAGTGGTGCTAAATGGCGTTGTTCGACTGCTAGTGGCTCAATTCCTCTGTTAGTGGCACACTTTTCCTATAGACACACAAAATTGAAAAAAAAACCACAAAATTTTGCAAAAAGAACATGTTAGATTCTTGGGATTCACCCTCCTTCTAGCACCAAAATGTGAATGTCGATTATAGACCTGAAAAAAAACAACAAACAATCACAAGATTAGATCCATATGCAAGTTAAATCAACATTCCCCATAGAATTCATTTGAAATACACAAAATAGGAAATGGAAAAGAAGAACACAAATGAAAACAATCAAATCCTATCTAATGCATGCAAACTATTAATCCCATGGGGGAATTGGTGTCATTTTGATGTGGAAAATGGCCCTTTCCCAATCCCTTGTAAGCTTGGTGATGACTTGATGAATATTTGATGCTTCCTTGGAGAAATTCTTGCATAACCTAGCTATAAAATTTAAAAATGGATGAAGGATGGATGAGAAAATTCAAAATACGAAGATAATGTCTTTGCATGAAGTTGTGGATCCAAAATCCAAATGAGAGCCTCTTATTTATAGATGAGAGTGATGGAGAATGAGGAAAAAGGGATGAATGTTTGATCAAAAGCCAACCACTGACCAAGTGCCACTTGTCAACATGTGAGTGGACAAAGGTGAAGCACATTTTGGTCATTGTGCAATTAAATGCAATTAGGTGGAAATTCAAAATGGATGAAATTAAATGTTGGAGGGAGGAGGAAATGAAATTAATGCCACTTGGCTCAAGGCAAAAGGACATGTAAGAGGGTTAAATGCTTTGTTGGATGTACAAGTCCATTTGGAGGGTTTTTTCAAATTTGGGGAATATTCCAACATTGATGCCTTTTTTAAAGTAATTGAGGATTTAATAAATCAAATAAATTATTTTCATGAGAAAGTTGCAAAATTTAGAGGATTTAGGTGATTAAGACTTAAATTAATCAAGGTTTGATTAATTTAAAAGGAGATTAGTTGATTTGACCACTTTGATTTAGATTTTTTGGATTAATTTAAATCAAAATGAGAGGAATATGATTTAGACTTAATTAAATAAATATTTTGATTTATTTAATTAAAGAGGGATGATGTTAGATTAAATCAAATAAGGTTTAATTTATTTAATTTAATAGAATGACTTTAGAGATTTAATTAAATAAAATAAATTATTTAATTAAACAAAGACTATAGCGATAATTAAATAAAATCGATTTATTTAATTAATATGAGATGATAACTTAATTAGGGTGGGGGCCCTAGCTCGGTTGGCTAAGTAATTTCGTTGCGGCTCTGTTGGTCACGAGTTCTAGTCTCCCACATCCTGTGGTACCGGAGGGCGTGTCGCGCCAGCGCCGCCGGTCACGTTAAAAAGTTTACCAGGCGCATTGCAGTTTATAGGGGGTCGTGCTACCCGATTCCTGTAGTCTAAAAAAAAAAAAAAGATGATAACTTAATAAGATAAATTTTATTTATTTAATTAAGGGATGAAATGTGATGAATTTAATTGAATAAGGATTATTCAATTAAATGAATTAGCCAAGGAGATGATTCGAGACAAAGCGGTGTTAGTAAAATAAGGATCAGGTGTATAGGATCAATTGGTACATTTTCCATGTCTACACTAACAAGCAATCTAAGAATTCAAGAGAAATTCTATCAGGCATTTAGAGCCATCATCAATATTCAAGCATCATATCAAAGAGCTTCTTGCATCATGTGTGTTGTTGTGCTAACATTTGTGATGTAGTGTTTTGATTCAAGCAAGCAATTCAAGTCCATATATTTGGTTCAAGATCCATATCCATTGCAACCATTTCACCCAAGTTTGTAGACTTTATAAGGTTTTTGGTGAGTTGTAGCATTGCATGTTGTTCATTCACCATTTTATTCATTGTTTCTATTTCATTTCAAGGTTTAATTACCAACCAAGGGTTTGACCAAGATAAACCCCCATTCACTAACAAACAACAAGTTTTTCCCTTGCTACACATTGGCGATTGCAAATCTAGGTTGAAGATTTGAAGATCATTTGGAGTGAAAAGTTGAAATATTGCAAAATTGCATTACAAAGTTGTCATCTTCATGGAAACTCACCTATAGGCCAAATCCAGAAGTTTTAGAACCTAGGATCAAAGAAGAAGTAAGTGCAAACCTTGGAGCTAAGGACCACATTTAGAGTGTTTAGAAATTTAGAATGAGACTAACACACCACCTTGGGCATCTTAGTCCTCTCGAGCATTTTTTTCATAGATTCTTTGATATCTTGGTCTGACATCCAAAGATTATGCATCTGCCTCGAAAAACAATGGGACTAAGACAATAGTAAAGGCATCTTGGTCCTCCCTAGCATATTTGGACAAATTCTTTGCATTTTTGGGATCCTCACAACATCTCTAGACTTCCCAGGTACATACTTCCTAACCCCTTGTTTCATATTTTTAGCATTTGCATCTTTCATTTAGCTTGCATTGTTATAATTTTTGAGTTGAATGTTGATTTGTCTTTTCCATGAATTTTCTTGGTGCGAACCCCTTAAAGCTAAAAGAACCCTCTCCTAGGTCCTCACTAAGAATTGGCTCACCTTGTGTGGTTGAGCGTCAATCCAATTAGGACTCCTAGGACATTTTTTAGTGATTAGTGGAAAGAAGGGTAACATTTATCCCCACCCCCCTTTTCATAACAATCATTTTGGTGAACCTGACATGAACATTCATTTTCTGATTTGGAGTTCATTCAAGTTCTAGATCTAGATTGCATTCATTCTTTCATTGCATATTGCATTAGTGAAATTGCATCTAGGGTTTCTCATAATTGCATTAGTAAAATTGTATAAAGGTTTCATTTTTGCTTTCTTTCATCATTTCATTTCATTCAAAAACTAAAAAGTGCATTTTTTATCATCTTAATTGCATTTAGAAAATTTGTATTGCATCAAAAATTGAAAAAAAAATAGCATTCAACTTTGCATCCAATTGCTTGTTAATAGTCACTTTTTCTTGCATTCATTTGCACAATTTTTTGTTTCCAAACATTATGTCCCTAGGTAGGCAACCCAAGAACATTATTATTAACTCATATTTTGTTGTATTTCTAGAAAAAACCTCCCTTATTGGCATCTTAGTCCCTCTCAAGGTTTTTGGCTCAGAATCCTATCTAAGTTGTGTGTTGTGTGTTCCAATTCTTGGAACCTCCAAATTCCTTCAGTAGGACCAAGATTCCCTTGCTGGCATCTTAGTCCTTGTTGAGTTTGAAGCTGCAATTTCTAGGATTTAAATTTTCTTTTCTGCACTTCTGCTTGCTATCATTTTTTATCTATTTTAGTGGGTTGACCTTTTGTTTCATTCATTTCATTAAATCTATCTTAAAGTGGTTCATTTCATTCCTTGCTCAATTCCAAATTTGTGTTTACAACATTTCATCTTTTAGATCATTGCATAGTGTAATAAAAAAACTACCTTGTTTTTAATCTAAAAATTACATTTAAACATTTCAATTTAAGTCATTGCATTACACTTTCCTTACTTTTCCATAATAGAAAGTTTTCTTTCAAGTGATGTTGCTTTGATATGGTTCAAAATGGATTGCATAAGTACAACATTCCCTCTTATGAGTTCAATTTAGATTACAACAATGAGGCCATTAAGAAACATGTTAGTCATCCTTCTAATATAATTCATAGTTATGAGAACATCTTAGAGAAAGCAAATCAAACCATTTACACAATCCTTAATATTACACTACCCATTGGTGAGGATGATGGTGTAGACAATCATAACAATCATACTTGTTCTTCTCCTGATACCTCTCCTATTAGTGACGAAGGTATCTTGGTGAAAGAAGATACAAGCATTGAGAGTCTTAATTGTCCCTCTCCTCTTCCCCCTTTGGAAGAAAGTGGGTATGTGCAGGATCATCATGAAAAAAATAGGCCCTAAAGTGGTGAAAATTTTAGAAAAATCAAAGTTAGGAAACTTCATGTAAAAATTTGAATAATTTATCTATATTATTTCAAAAATATGTAAGAATAGAATCTATATCAAATTGAATGAATTTTCTAAACTAATAGGTTTATTTAAAAAATAAATCTATTTGGTGAAAATTTGAAATTTCAATGCAATAGTACTTAAATTTTAGGGAAAAATAAGAAGTAGGTGTTTGTCTAACCACCCTAACCACAATAAAATGATAATATTTTTTTATAATATTCTAGATATAAGTAGAGGACTCATGTCTCGATGTGATGCATATTTTTTTGTAATTTTTTTCCAAGTAAATAATTAATTATGAATTTTTTATTACAACTTTTTAAAAGTATAAAAAACTCGTATGTTTGACTGCCTTAACTTGATCAAAACTTCATGAAATTCATTTTTTTTTAATCCTATATTATGTAAAGCATAAAATGTGACGGATGTTTTGGATTCAAAAAATGTGATACCGTCTGAAAGCTATAGATGTTCTTCAATCAACCTATCAATTACAACTTTAGTCATAATTCAAATAGAAAATGAATAATAATAATTTATTAAATTCAATGTAAAGCATGATTTATATTGGTGGAAAGTTGAGAATCTCCTTTAAAAAACCTTTTAGTTTCATCAATTTTGTGTACAAAAAAAGTTGTCAATGGGTATGTGCAAGATCATCATGGAAAAAATAGGCCCTTCAGTGGCAAAAAATTCAGAAAAATCAGAGTTAGGAAAATTGACGTAAAATTTTGAATAAGTTATCTATATTATTTCAAAAATATGAAAGAATAGAATCTATAGCAATTTGAATGTAGTTTCTAAACTACTAGGTTTATTTTAAAAAAAACTAGTTGGTGATAATTTGAAATTTCAATGCAGTAGTAGTTAAATTTAGGGAAAAAATAAGAAGTAGGTGTCTGTCTGACCACCCTAACCACAATAAAATGATAATTATTTTTTATAAGATTTAAGATATAAGTAGAGGATTCATGTCCCAATGTGATGCATATTTTTTTGTAATTTTTTTCAAGTAAATAATTAATTATGAATTTTTTATTACAACTTTTAAAAAATATAAAAAATCCTATTAACTTGGTCAAAACATCATGAAATTCAATTTTTCTTTTAATCTTATAGTATGCAAAGCATAGAATGTGACGCATGTTCTGGATTCAAAAAATGTGATACTGTCTGAAAGCTATAGATATTTTTCAATCGACCTATCAATTAGGAATTTAGTTGTAATTCCAATAGAAAGTGAATAATAATAATTTCTTAAATTCAAAGTAAAGCATAAATTATATTGGTGGAAAGTTGAGAGTCTCCTTCAAAAACCCTTTTCGTTTCATCAATTTTGGGTTAAAAAAAATCGTCAGCCACATACCCCACACATATCCATCATATTGCCACGTTTTGGCCCATCATGATCTTGCACATACCCTACACATACCAATCATATCACCACTTTTTGGCCCCTCATGATCCTGAACATACCCTAGTATGACACAAGAAGATGATATCACTAGTACTACTACTTTACTTAGTCCAAATCCATCTCTCAACACCTCCCCTAATTATAAGAAGGCTTTAGTAAAAGAGGATAGAATTGTGAATGATCATGAAAACCACATTTGTCAGGATGACATGTGGATTGAAAGTGATAATCTTATCTCTCTCCTTCCTAATGTACCTAACATTTGGAAAGACCTATTTGAACAAACCTGTTAAACTATTTGTAATCATGAAAACCATAGTAGTCCTTCTCTTGATGATTCCCCTATTAGTAATGAAGTTACTTTACATGGCATAAAAATGGAGAGTGATGAATCTTTTGTTTTCCTATCTCCTAAAATTTTTCCTACTAGGGTAGATGGTATAGCACAAGGGAATGAGACCTTAGAGAAAAGGGATAAATTCATGAACAATCATAACAATCAAATAGAGCCTTCTCCTAATATCCCCACTATTGATCCAACCATTGATCATTCCCCTACTTGTGATGAAGTCATTTTAGAAGAACAAATCCTTGAATGTCAAGAAAAATCGGTTTGTAGTTCTCCATGAAACTTTCCCACTAGGGAAGACATAACAGTGGAAGAAAATGATAACATTGACAATAGTAATTTCTTAGATGAAGATGATGAAGTAACATTGGACTCCTCTTCACTAAGAGATCATAAAAATAATGATAATACTTTTGAGGTTATGCACATTAGATATCCCTTGGAGTACTCTCTCGAGCCTAAACTTATCATTTATCCACCCTCTCACAAAGCACAAGTTCAAAACAAACCTATTACCAACATAGATACAATACCATTTCTCATACATACAACACTAGGAACAATCCATAACCAATAAAAACACCTTCAACATCCTTACTATTTCCTAATCCTATCTTGCCTAGTTCCCCTTATTTTCCTTTGAATATTGGAAAGGAGTATGATGTTGTTGAACAACTTAAGAATACGCCTGCAAAGATATCCCTATGGAACCTAATCCATAATTCACCTAATGATCACACTATGCTTCAAAATTCCTTACAAAAAGTTCAAATCCCTTCTAATGTGCAATTGAAAGACATAGCATCCATGATTCAAGTAATAAATGCTGATCTTGTTTTCCACCAAAGTGAGCTCCCTCCTTTGGATGTGCGAAAACATATGATGCTTTCATGATCATAGCTCAATACAATACCACCAGGATAAAGTGAACCCTTGTTGACAATGGCTCAGCCTTAAATGTGTGTAGTACAAACCTTTTGGACAAGCTTGGTGTTGATAAATCAAAAATTCAACCTATCTCTATATCTATTAAGGGATTTGATAGTGTGTGAAAGAAATTGCTTGGCATGATAACTTTACCTATTACATTTGGAAAGGCTACCTTACAAACTCCTATTCATGTTATGCCTCATGATCTTTCATATAATATTCTTTTGGGAAGGTCGTGGATTCATGAGATGCATCTGGTGACTTCTACCCTTCATCGTAAAATGAATTATGCCTACAACAACAAATTGTATATATTAGACGATGATAATGAGCCTTACAATATTTTACAACTTGAGAAAAACAAGGAAAATCCTTTGAAAACATTAACACTTGTAGACATCCAAATTTGACCACTTAAATTTGGTCAAATTTATCCTTTTTCATATAAATATCCCCTTATTTATATTAATTAAGTAATATTACTATTATTTAATTAATACCCCTAAAGTCCTCTAAATCCCTAAGGTATTTAACTAAATAAATAAATACTTTTATTACTTATCCTACCTTACCCCTTCTATCCCATAAATTAAATAAATAATTTCTATTTATTTAATTTACTCCCTCAAGTGTCACATCCTCCATCACTTTTTCTTAATCCTAATCCACCTCATAATCTCATCATTAGGGATGTGCACATTCTTAATCCATGATTAGGATGTGTCACATCCTCCAACTTTTGCAAGTTCGCTCTTAATCCTCATTAGCCACCTAACTATCCTCTAATCATTGGTTAGCTAGTCTAATCAACCCTTTAGTCAAATATCCCCATCTCCCAAGAAATTTTTAATTCCTTTGTCTTCCCAAGGTCCTCTCATGAAATTTTTAATTCCATTTACAATCCCCATGTCCTTCCCGATGGAATTTTAAATTCCATTTTATTCATCCAAGGTTTCTAAGGAATTTTTAATTTCTTTTATCATCCCCATGCACATTAAAAAGGAATTTTTAATTCCTTTTAGTCAACTCTTTGATCTTAGCGCTTGATCTCTTGTCCTCCTTCAATCTCCACCCTCCATTTTGAATCTTCCTTGCTAAATGACTAACACTTACCCATTTTTCAACCCTAACCATTCTAACCATCTCATGCACATTCAAGCTCTCTCTCATTCTCCAACAATCCTAATCATCACTCAAGCTTTCACACCATCTCCATAGCCAAACCCTTGCATCCATAGCCCAAATCTTTCATCCTTACATCCAAATCAAGCAACAACAAGTCATTATGATGTCAAAATTGATCTAGGAGCACACACAACAAGCTATCAACAAGGGAAAACAACTTCATCAAGCTCAAACAATGTAAAATTGGTTTTATTGTCATTTTAAGTTTGAGTTTCATCTTAAACCCAATCTTGAGGTGTTGTGTTTCTCTTGCTTGCATTCCTTTTTTTTTTGCATTTTAGACTTGGAGAAAAACACGCTACACAAATTTATGCATGCCTAGTCGGCCCCACAAATGTGTTTGTTCTTTTATGTTCTCTGTTGTTTTAAGTTTTGCAAGTTCAAGTTTACATGCAGGGGTGAATTCACCTTGAACGAGCGAATTTTCACCTAAAAGGGGTGAACCTACAACCAAAATAGGTGAATCTACAACAACAGGGGAAAACCTGCATCAAAAGGGGTGAACTTGCTCAAAACAAGAGCGAATCTGCATCTATCAAATTTTCCCATTTGTTAAGTTTGGGAGAATTTTCACTGAGTTTAAGAGATAGGCAAATTTGCTCCTAAAACAAGTGAATCTGGTTCAAAAATAGGTGAATTTGCTCCTAGGAAAATTTTCCTATCTACACAAAATAGGTGAATTTGTTACTAGTTTGGGCGAACTTTCTCTTAAGAACAGCCAAAGTTGCTCCTGATAGGGACAAATTTGCTCAATCAGATAGGTGAAGTTGCCTCTTATAGAGGCGAATCTGAGGTAAATTTGAGACTTGAATCTCCTTTTTCTAGCTTCATTTCGATTTCATTTTCAAGTACTAATTCACTAACCTATCTATTTGTGAGTGTCTTTTAACTAACATTTTGTGTAGCATATCCCTGTTTGTCCAAGACCGGTGTTGGAAACTACTAATGTGTTTATTGCAGGATGATCGGTCGAAGACCCCTTAGGTAGTTTGTTTGTCATTTTCACTCTAATCTAGGCACACATAGCTTTAATTAGAGGGTCAATTAATTTTTTTGTTATGTTTGGGAGTGGTTGACATATCCAATCCCCTTGCACCATTTGGTGATCCTATTTGACAAGAAATCACAATCACTCTAGTCTAGTTGTGTCTACCTAGGAGGTGCTAGTATGTCTAAGCTCTCCCCTTGGGCTACTTGTGAACCTGGGGACTAGCCAAAAATGTCTAGTATCTTCTTCCTTTAGCAGGACCTTTCTGGGAATATTTCATCACCCGAGGGATGATTCCAACCACATGTTACCAATAGGGTATATAAAGGGGGGAGAGTGAAAGTTGTACCTCAATCCAATCACCTTGTGTCTAGCAGAGCATCAAAGCTAGGGTGATACCTAGATAAGGCATGAATAGTTGGTCTGAGTTTCCAATACCTCATTGGGGCTCCTAACTCATGCTTGTGATAGGCTAGTGTTCACAGTTGTGCCACATGTACCGTGCGTATATTAGGGACTCATGAGATAGCCTTATTTAGCCAAGATAGAGGCCCATGTTTGCAAACCCTTATCACTTATTTTAGGCTTGAGCTACTTGGCATGTCTTTTTGTGAGATACCAATGATTCTCTTTTCAATTGAGTCAGCCTAGCCTTTTGTTTGCTATTTTTCGTGCTTGACGTCCTTTGGCACAATCAGCTATTCTGCATCCAATCCTGTCAAAGTTGGTCATTTTGGGTGAATTTGCTTCCATTTGGGGTGAACCTGCTATCCACAAGGGTGATCCTGTTTTTTGTTTCAGTCGTTTTGTTGGTCATTTCCCAACAAATTCACTTGCTTTCTAAGAAGAGGTGAATTTTCTTTCGTTTGGGGTGAACTTGCTATCCATAGGGGCGATCTCATTCTTGGTCTGAGTCATTTTGTCAAGTCATTTTTTGTCGAATTCACTTGTTTTCCTGAAACAAACAAATTTTCCCTTGTCAAGGGTGAACCCACTCTTAGTCCAAGTCAGTCTATCATTTGTTTTTTCACAAAATTCACCCATTTTTTGAAAATAGGTGAATTTTATATCATCTTGGGTGATTTTGCTATAATAATGGGAAAATTTGCAACCTAAATGGGCAAATTTTCCTCCTTGTCCGAGTCTCCATTTGTTGAATGGGAAATCCCATTTGTGGGTGAATCCATTGTTTGTCCATACTATTCAAGAAATAGGAAAATTTGTCACCCTGTTAGGCAAGTTTGCAAATCAAGTTCACCCGTTTACATCTAGTTTGGGCAAATCTATCACTGTTTTTGGCGATTTTGCAACCTATTTAGGTGAATTTTTCTATTGCTTACGTGAATCTGCTAGTTGTTTGGGTGATTTTTTCAGTGTTTTAGGCAAATCTGCTAGTTGTTTAGGTGAATTTGTCACTATTTTGGGAAAACCTGTCAGGTTTAGGAAAATTTGTTAGTGATTTGCATGAATTTGCTAGTTGTTTCGGCAAATTTGTCATATTTTTAGGTGAATCTACTAGCTGTTTATGTGAATTTGTCACTGTTTTGGGTGAACTTGTCACAATTTTAGGTGAATTTGGTAGTTGTTTAGGTGAATCTATCATTGTTCTAGGCGAATCTACTAGATGTTTAGGTGAATTTTTTTATGTTTGGGTGAATTTGTCAGGTCTTGGGTGAGTTTGCTTAGTGTTTGGGTGAATTTGTCAAGTCTTGGGCGAGTTTGATTAGTGTTTGGGTAAATTTTCCTTGCAAATTCACCTATTCCTTGTGTCAGCCATAGTCTAGGTGAATTTTCCTTTATAGATAGGCAAATTTTCCTTACCATCCCTGAATGGGAAAATTTTCCTTCACAAATAAGAAACTTCTCCCAAGAACAAACCTTCATCTGTCTTCCCATCATTGTCATTCTCGTTCATCAGCAGTTTTTGAAAGTCATCATTCCTCGATCAAATCACATAGGTGCATCTTACAACATCATTAGAGTCCACATCCATCATTGGTTCATCGATCCCAATCACCTAGACTTCGTTTTAAGGGTTTTGATTTTGATGCAGGAACTTCCAGAGGTCATAACTTTTGACTTGGATGTCCGTTTGGGCTGAGATTTTATGGGTGGATGTGTTATGAGGTGGCATGTGGATTTCCAATAAACCTTGAGTTAGTTAGCCCCCATTTTGGCACATTTTCAGGGCTTGAAACTTTCATCTTGACCCTCAAAATGGCAATTTCGTGTTTTTTTCTAGTTTTTAAGAAGTCATTTTTTGTTAATAACTCAAAACTCATGTTTTGAATCTAGGACGTTAGTTGGAAATTCATCCTTCCTTAGTTTTAGGAATATTTTGGGAAAAAATGGACTCTCAAAGATATGCCTGTGAAATTACCTAAAATGGAAAAATCTGATAATTTTTTAAATATGCCAAATCTTGAAAAATCTAATTGTCAGCACCTTACGTCATCTAGTTAAAACCCCTAAACTTGGTTTAGAATCAATCCTATCATATCCTATGATCCAATCTTGATCTAAGCTTCAATTCAATCCTAATCTAAGCCTTAATCCAATCCTAATATGAGCTTAACCTAAATCCCAATCTGAGCTTTAGTACATCTATATCCAAGATCTTTTGATATTGAAACAAATCTTAAGATCCCTTCTTCCATCTTCTTCCAATCCACCCTATTTATCTTTTCATCATCTTTTCTTTCCTTCTAATCATCTATTCCCATACCTTCAATCCCTATCCATCCCATCCAACATCATGAATCCTTAACATTCACCAATGCAACCAAAAATAGTAGTTAAGGGGAATCCTAATTACGTTGACGATGATAATGAGAGACTTGTCGAGATCAAGAGGTATATGACATAGGTCCCCTTTATGCTATCATTTCTAGTAATATTTCCTTGAGCGCCATCTAGAATTCGATCACTCATCCAAGCTATCTCACCACGCCTTTATCCATGCCTAATAACGATCCTTATGCTACCTCTAACAAAGGATATGCAGTATCTCCCCCATCCGCATATTTATCCTATTCTTCATCTACATCTTTCTCTTATCAAACATCCACATCCTCCTATCCCAATGCATCATCCCAATATTCCTATCCTAGTCCACTATCTCAATCTTCCCATCCTAATCTACCATCCCAATACTCCTACAATCCCCCATCCATGTCCCACTATCCTAATCCTCCATACCAATCTACCCATCATAATTCAACATCCACACCATATCTTAATCCTACATCCCCATTAACCTATCCTAATCCTTCATCATCACCTTCCTCTCCTAATCTGCCACCCCAATCTTCCCATCCTACTCTATTATCCTAATACCTCTACTACAATCCACCACCCATGTCCTCCTATCCTAATCCACCATCACTACAACAAAAAAGGCAATTAGCACCTAAAATAGTACTAGATTTTAGTGCATTTGAGTTCATGAATTGGGCACTTCTATTGGCTCAAAACTTGGTGAAAATTGGTATGTTCACTTTGGCACCAGGTTTAGCACTAGATTTAGCATCGGATTTAGCGCCAAATTTAGCGTTGACTTTTGTTGCTTCTAGTTTGGCTTCAAATTTTGCTTCTGGTTTTTCTTCTTGTGTTGCTTCCAATTTTGCTTTTGCTTTTTCTTCTAGGTTTGCTTTTGGTTTTGCTTCCATTTTTGCTTCAGGTTTTACTTCCAGGTTTGCTTCTGGTTTTTCTTCCAATTTTGCTTCTAGTTCTGCTTCCAGTTTTGCTTCTAGTTTTGCTTCCAATTTTGCTTTCGATTTTACTTTCAGTTTTGCTTCCATTATTACTTCTTTGTTTGCTAACTGAATTGCTTCTAATTTCTCTTCCTAGATAACACCAAGTTTTTCTTCCAAGATTACTTCTAGTTTGCTTTTAGTTTGGCTTCCATTGTTGCTTGCTTTTTTGCTTCTAAACATGCTTCTTGTCTTGCTTCCATTTATTAATTTAATATGTTTTATTTCAATTTAATTAGTTAAAAATACCATGCCTCTTAAATAACTCATATGATTATAGAGTAAGTAAATTAAATAATATGTTTTATTTCAATTTAATTAATTAAATATATCATGCCTCTTAAATAAATCATATGATTATAGAGTAAGTAATTTAATTATTTAACTCATATGATTAAATAACAAGATAATTATTATAACATGATCGTCATTTATAATTAAAACAAGTGAGTCAAATATGCCACTCAATTAATAACATGTCAAAATGATACATGTACAAATGATGTAAGTAAAAATGATAAATTATATAACTCAAAATCATACATGTCCAAATGATATAATTTAAAATGATACATGTAAAAATGATACAACTCAATAATATGGTACTGCAGGCCATGAAAATGATACATATGATAGTAACCATGAAAAGAGGTGGCATAACAATATATCAACAATGATCCATGATGTAGTCTATATGATCATGAATGTCCCTAGTTACTACCTGCAACTGCCTCATCATCATCAACACCATTGTGATCATCATCATCATCATAATCATCATCATCGGCCTCAATGTATTTTGTATCTGCATCATCATCATCCTCTGCCATGTGATATATACTAGAACCAACATATTATGGATCTATATCATGAGGATCATCTTGAAATTCTTGAAGACCTGTGTTCTACAAAAAAAATCATTTAAAATGAAAAGTTATTATTTATTTCATGCAATAATTTTTTTCTTCTGTTGTATATCTAATATTACAACATGTGAAATGAAACCATAATCATATTACATCATATCAAAGTGCACATACCATAATAAAATTTCAAAAAAATTACAGCTAATATATTATTCCAATGATGTAAAATATGCAACAATTCTAATAAACATTAGTAAGATATGCCAACATTTGGTGGAAGAGGAAGAAAGATGACTGGAACTCTAGAGGCCTACCATAATGGATTTCGGTATTCAACCATGAGAGAAGAAGAGAAATATGATATCATGTATCAAAATATTAAGCATGCATTCTTCCAGCTAGCGGAGAAGGAGATGATTACTTTGTTTCATTTTCATTTGCATAACCATATCATGGTGTGAACCAAGAAGAACAAGGATGTCTAGTTTTATGTGGAGGTAATGGATGTGGTCCAAACTTTAGGAGGGGCAAGAAGGTCAATGTATGATCCTGATGAAATTGAGCAAAAACAACAAGAGAGGGACAGGCAAAATAAAATCAATCCAGAGTTTCAAGGATTTGTCAAGTGAGTAATAGAGCTATGGGAGCAGGTTCATCTAAAATATTTTGAACTAGAATTTGTCAATATACCATTTAGAGAGTTTGGTTTTCATGGAGTTCCTTTCAAAGCGTCTTCTTTTATTGTTCCTACAGTAAAAATTTTGGTAGAGTTGGTGGAATTACCTTTTTTAGTAATCACTATTAGTGAGATTGAGATTGTTAACCTTGAGAGAGTAGGACTTGGGAAAAAGGAATTTGATATGGCTATTGTTTTCATCCTATACAACCATTTCAAGAAAATTTAAGCTAGCATCAAATAGCCAATAATTTTGAAAATAACATGAAAACTTTTAGTTGCTGCTATGTTAGGAATAAAATAAAAGGAAACAATGTTCCTTACAGTGGCTTGATGATTGCAAATGATGATTCGTTTAATTTCAGTGGAGTAAAATGAAAATTGAAATTAGTTGATTCATATAATATATGTACATTAAATAGTTTATGATGCAAAATTATTTTTGATGCCTTCTATAGCTAAATGCTACACTCATTTCAGGCATCAAGAAAATGCATCCCACCGAGAGTTTGTATGACATTTTTTTTCCCTAGAATCCTTTTCAAAATCATCACCCTCAGCCTGATTTAGGATAAAACATCAATAATGAGAAAATTAACAAAAAATAAAATTTGAATAATACATAATCTATGTTGTAAAGTTAAATTTTTTTACAAAAATACATATAAAACTCCAAAACATTTTCTATTTGTTCTCTAAATTTTAGTCGAATCAACCAAAGAAAGAAACATATATCTTATTACTATTTAAATCAAAAGAAGATATCTAATATACAATTCAAAACATCAACATATGAGCTAATTTGTTAAAGTACATGTTCTCCTTCAAGTATCGATTCCTTGATAAAATCAATTTGGTCTTCAAATACATACCTATCACAAGTTTCAAAGGATCTATCATGAGAATCTAACCATGAATATATGTAATAATCTAAAACATTCATAATCAGAGACAAGTGCTTTATGAATTCTACTACACATTGATGCATTCTTCATGTTGAAATGAGTGCTTAGAGCTATGATAACCACATTCACGTCTTGAGGGAATCTCATTGTTTAAGGAAGAAGTAAAAGTGCCTTGGAGCAGCAATAGCATTCAACATCGACCATATGGTGTCTACATTTAAATAATTAAGAATGGTCAAGTTCATTGAAATGCACCTTGTGATTGGAAAGAAACAGACCATAACTCCCTATAAAATAGGAAATTGGCAAAGAAAGAGCAAACAATCCCCTTGTGAACTAATTACAAATTACTAACCTGAGAAGCTTCTTAGAGGCTTACACAAGAGACAAATCAAAAAGCTCGGAAGACATGCATAACTTTGATCATAAAAGTAATTCCATGGTAACTATTTGGCTCCACAACATAAGAAAGTTGTTTGAAAAGCTTTCTTAGCCACACAATATTCATGAGTTCCAAAATCACAAATCTAATACAAAATTGTTCACTTGACCTTGAAGTTTCAATTAGCATGCTTATAGGATTTTATGTTGTAAAAATATATTCCAGTGGCATATGAAGTTCATGGTGAAGCATATTACTGAACTAAATCCTCCAGTACATTACCTATACAAGGATAATTTTCATCTCCCCAGTGGATGGCCTAAGCAGTGTGTTATGAAACATACCATCTATCTAGAACCTAAGACTACCTCTTTGTAATGCTTCTATAACACTATTCAATAATTAGGGAATGATGAAGAGATCAATGAAATTGTGGAAAGATAACATAACTTCATTTCTGAGAAAAAGAAAAATAAAATTGCAGTGAGATACATCAAAAGGAAATAGAACCATGTTTATTTTCATAATTGTGAACCATATCATTGGTGCATGGCACCATGTAACTTCATACCTCCATAGGAAAAATTTGTAAAAAACTTCTCTTCAGCATATTGTGATTGTAAAAAGGTCATGTTTGGACCATTTTAAATGCATTTGAGTCATTAATAGGTTTCTAGGAGGTCTATGACTTGTCAAAATGCAAAAAAGTGGAATGTGAAGAGTCATTTTGTAAAGGGAAGGTTGTTGGTTGATTGTAACTATTATAGAAACCTTTAAAGAGCCTTTTGAATGCTTGGAAGAAGAGATTAAATTGTATCTTGAATAAATTTAGAATAAAAGTACCCTATTTTGCAAATTTTAACATTTTCTTGTTGTTCTCAGGCGTGGTACTAGTCTGTACAATAATCTCAAGCTTTATTTTTGGTTGGATTTGATGGAGCTTTGAATTATCTTTCAAATAATCTTGGTTTGAGTTCATTTTGTTGAGTTTTAAGCTTTTTAGAGCCATTTTTCTTAGGGAAGTCCAAAAACCCTCATTTTAAGGGTTTGAGAGTCAAATAAAAGCATAAATCACCATTCCACTGATGTAAACCTCTATAAATAAGTGGAATGGGTTATTTTAGGTTTTTTTTCAATTCTGGTTGTGTTTTCAAGTGCAGGGCTAGTCAAGTTACACGAGTTTTATTGCTGCCCTAGTGATTTTTCATCAATTTTGAGCATGAAGGCATAGCTACAAGTTGAGATTTTATACAAATGCAATGTTAAATGGTTGGAGATAGTTTGGATAGAATTTACAGACCTATTATAAAAATTTTGAAGCATTAGAAAAGTGGTTTGTGGTTTGGAGTAGTTATTTCCAATAAACCCTCTTGCATATGAGCCAAAATTAGGCCTCTAAGATAGCAGGACAGTCATTTTTTGAAATTTTCTTTCCAAAAAAACCTCATTCTTTTGTTTGATTTGTTTAAGAAGGTCGAAATGGGTTCTTGAAATTTTATTTTTTTTGGAGATTCAATTTGGTTTAAAAGATACACCTGATTTTGTCTATGTGGAACACTACAAGCAATTGGTCTTCTTGAGTATGAATAATGAAATAATGAAAGAACCAGTGTAATAATAGTGTTTTTTTGACTTAATCTTATTGATTCTATGATATTCAAAGTGTGGTAAAGGTTTAGTAAGATTTTGGTGTCTTAAAACCTCTTTTCGGTGTATTTGGAGCTTGGAAAACCATGTTTCATTCAAGTAAATTTGTGAATGTTGAGCATGAAGGCATAGCTACAAGTTGGGATTTCCTACTAATGCAATGTTAAAGGGTTGGAGATGGTTCGGATAGCATGTGCAGATCTATTATAAGTTTTTTGAAGCGTTGGAAAAGTGGTTTGTGGTTTGGAGCTGTTATTTCCAATAAACCCTCTTGCATATGAGCCAAAATTAAGCCTCTAGGACAGCGAGACAATCATTTTTTGAGGGTTTCTTTCCAAAAAAAACTCATTCTATTTTTTGATATGTTTAAGAAGGCTGAAATGGGTTCTTGAATTTTTTTTCTTTTTTGGAGATTCAATCTGGTTTAAAAGATACACCCGATTTTGTCTGTGTGGAACACTACAAGCAATTTGTCTTCTTGAGTATGAATAATGTAATAATAAAAGAACCCATGTTCTAAGAGTATTTTTTGGCTTAACCCTATCACTTCTATTATTTTTAAGGTGTGGTAAAGGTTAGGTAAGATTTTTGTGTCTTAAAACCTCTTTTTGGTGTATTTGGAGCCTGGAAAACCATGTTTCATTAAAGTAAATTTGTGAGTGTATAAGTGATCTTGCAAAAATATGTGTTTGTGTCTTTGAATACCTTTGAAGCCCACCATTCTCTACATCAATCATCTGCATTCTTTTTTTGTTCAAAGAAAAATGAACATACAGAAAAAGCAGTGCAATTGTCTTATGAAGCGGGTTCTAAAAAATGAAAATGTAAAATGCTTGCAAGAAAGGAGAAGGATATGCAAAATACTACAAACCCATGGTTTAGGGTTTCTGGGCTGAGTCCCAAATGTGAAAGGATTTATTTTTCTTTCTGAGAAGTGAAAGATCGTTCCAAGAGGCTTGCACTCATTTTTCTAAGAGCTCGTATCTGCAATAGGAATCACAAGTTTTTGAAAAAATACAGATCAAAGACAAACATAGAATGCCATTAAATAGATCCCACAACCATAATCATGGAGCCATGAAGGAGGCTCAAAAATATAATAAAGAAAATTTTACACTTTATTCTTTTTGGAAATAGAAAAAATATTCTAGAGAGGCCATGGCCAAGCTATCACCAGGAAAGAGAAAAAATGCAGAAATCAAAAAATCTTTCATTGTTTGATCAAACCAAATATGGAGAGTAGGATTTGTTTCATTTCTTTTGCTAGTGAGCTAAGTCCAAAGAGGTCGAGCCAAGATAGAAGGGATTCAAAATAAGGATGCATGGTACAAACAAAACACCCATTCATTTGTATCTATTGAATCCAAATCGAGCTTGCTTTAAAAGAAAACAGATGTAAGACACAGAGAACATTTCGTGCATAGAAACTTATTCAACTTCTTGTTGTTCAAAGAAATGTGAGCTCCAAAAGTGCTTTTATGTCATCCTCAAGAAAATCAAGGTGTCGATAGAGTAAAGTAAGAGAAAAATGCATGAGAATCCGAGAAGGAATGTCTTTGAAAACACATTTAGATAAGTGGAAACAAATGATGAACCATGAAAGATTTACCTGATTCGACCTTAACATAAATTTTTGTGAAGAAAAATCTCAAAATTAGTGAGAAATTTGATAGAGACTCCTTCAGAAAGCTCAAGGTTTCAAACCCTAAATATGGTGGCATGTGCAGGGAAAGGGAGCTCGAACAAACCAAGTGAAAATGAGAGTTGAAAAGCCGGGCTTGGTTATTTTGTTCTAACTCATCATGGCGGAAAAAATATTGATATGAGAAAACTCAAATATGTTTAATCATTGAATCTTTTAATATTCAAACAAATTTAGAAAACAAAATAAACATATTTTTTAATAAAAAATTACTATTATCTATTAAATTTATTAATTTGTATGTTCAATTAATAATTAAAAACTATTGATGTTATTTTATGTAAAATAAAAATATGAAAAATATCTTTAACAATTATTAATTTTATTTTTAAAATATATATAAAAAAATATTTATTTAAATAAAACTAAAATGAATATGAATTAAATATATAATTTAATCATTAAATTATGATTTTAATTATTATAATTTAAAAAATTTGTGTGATTGTGATATTAATTAGATTCATTCCACCCTAAGATTTTTTTAATTAAAATAGATCTACCTCTTGCATTTCTTCCAAACCATTCATATTATTATTATGAAAAATAAATTCTAAATAATAATTAATATTCAACATATAAATTTTATTGTTATTTATTTATTTTATAATATTTTACAAATTAAATATTATAAATTTTAATTGAAAAGAAGATAAAAATTTCATTTAATTCAAATGCTATTAATTCTCAAATTTAAGATCATACTATTATCTTCATATTATCCTTTAAAAAATATTTTTATAATCCTTTACTAAAAAAATTTGAACATGGAAAAAATTTGTAGATGATTAAATGCAAAAATGGGTGTATTATGCCATAAAATGTACAAAATGGATATAGTTGAATTTGTATGCCCTTGCAGTCAAACCAAGGATATAGGGTTGAGGGTCGAATGTATATGGTGGAGGTATAGGGGTTGAGGGATTAGGGTTTGAAGGGTTGAGGGTTGAGGGTTAAAGGGTGAGGTTGAGTTTAAGGGTTGATGGATTAAGGGTTGAGGGTTGAGGGATTAAGGTAGAGAGTTTACTTGGGTTTAAGGGTTTAATGGTTGAGGTTGGGGGTAGAGGTAGAGGTCAGTTTAAGGGTTTATGGTTTAAGGGCCGAGGGTTAAGGGTTAAGGGTTTAGGGTTGAGTGTTTAAGGGTTGATGGTTTAGGATTGAGGGATTAGGGTAGAAAGGGAGGGATGGATGGTGCGAGAGATGGAGGGAGAAGTGAGATAGAGAGGAGACTAGAAGAGGAGGGAGGGATATAGTTATATGAGGTTGAGGATCCAATGTATACTAGGGTAGAGGGTTGATAATTGAGGGTATAGAGTTGAGGACCTATAGGGTTAATGGTTTAGGGTATTGGGTTGAGGGTATAGGTTATTGGGTTGAGGGTAGAGGGTAGAAGGTTTAAGGGTTTAGGGTTTAGGGTTGAAGGGTTTAGGGTTGATGGTTAATGGTTGAGGGTAGAGAATTTAGGGTATAAGTTTGAGGGTATATTGTTGAAGGATTAGGGTTAATGGTCCAATGTATAGGGTAGAGGGTATAGAGCTTTAGGTATTAGGGTTTAAGGGTTGATGATTTAGTGTTGAGGGATTAGGGTAGAGAGGGAGGGATGGATGGAGCGAGAGATGGAGGGAGAAGTGAGATACAGAGGAGACTAGAATAGGGGAGAGGGAGATAGATATATGAGGGTTGAGGATCCAATGTATAGGGTAGAGGGTTGAAAATTGAGGGTATAGAGTTGAGGACCCATAGGGTCGATGGTTTAGGGTATTGGGTTGAGGGTATAGGGTTGAGGGATTAGGGTAGAGGGTAGAGGGTGTAAGGTTTAAGGGTTTAGGGTTTAGGGTTTAAGGGTTTATGGTTGATGGTTAAGGGTTGAGGGTAGAGTGTTTAGGGTATAGGTTTGAGGGTATATGGTTGAAGAATTAGGGTTCAGGGTCCAATGTATATGGTACAAAGGGTATAGGGGTTGAGGGATTAGGGTTTAAAGGTTGAGGATTAAGGGTAGAGGGTTAAGGGTTGAGTGTTTTAGGGTTGAGGGTTGAGGTTGAGGTTGAGTTGAGGGATTGGTAGATATTTTACTTGGGTTTAAGGGTTTAAGGGTTTAAGGGTTGAGGTAGAGGTAGAGGCGGTTTAAAGGTTTAGGGTTTAAGGGCTAAGGGTTAAGGGTTTAGGGTTTAGGGTTGAGTGTTTAAGAGTTTAAGGGTTGATGGTTTAGGGTTGAGGGATTAGGGTAGAGAGGGAGGGATGGATGGAGCGAGATATGGAGGGATAAGTGAGATAGAGAGAAGGAGAGAAGAGGAGGGAGGGATAGAGATATATGAGGGTTGAGGATCCAATGTATAGGGTAGAGTGTTGAGAATTGAGGGTATAGAGCTAAGGACCTATAGGGTTGATGGTTTAGGGTATTAGGTTGAGGGTATAAAGTTGAGGGATTAGGGTTGAGGGTAGAGGTTAGAAGGTTTAAGGGTTTAGGGTTTAGGGTTTAAGGGTTTAGGGTTGATGGTTAAGGGTTGAGGGTAAAGCATTTAGGTTATAGGTTTGAGGGTATCTAGTTGAAGGATTAGGGTTAATGGTCTAATATATAGGGTAGAGGGTATAGGAGTTGAGGGATTAGGGTTTAAGGGTGAGGGTAGAGGGTAGAGGGTACTAGAGGGTTGAGGGTTTAAGGGTTGAGAGTTGAGGGATTAGGGTAGAGAGTTTACTTGGGTTTAAGGGTTTAAGGGTTGAGGGTTGAGGGTAGACAGTAGAGGCTAGTTTAAAGTTGAGGAACTATAGCGCTGATGGTTTAGGGTATTGGGTTGGGGGTATAGGGTTTATGGATTAGATTTTATGGTAGAGGGTAGAAGGTTTAAGGGTTTAGGGTTTAGGTTTTAATGGTTTAGGGTTGATGGTTAAGGGTTGAGGGTAGAGCGTTTAGGGTATAGGTTTGAGGGTATATGGTTGAAGGATTA
This sequence comes from Sequoia sempervirens, assembly GCA_007258455.2. Taxonomy (NCBI): domain Eukaryota; kingdom Viridiplantae; phylum Streptophyta; class Pinopsida; order Cupressales; family Cupressaceae; genus Sequoia; species Sequoia sempervirens. The sequence goes on along the minus strand of VDFB02086081.1, from coordinate 32,950,285 downwards.
GGGTTGACGGTCCAATGTATAGGGTAGAGGGTGTAGGGGTTGAGGGTTTAAGGTTTAGGGTTTAGGGTTTAGGGTTGAGGGTTGAGGGTTGAGGGATTAGGGTTGAGGGTTCAGGGTTGAGGGATCTTTTGATGCAAGTGAAATGTAGGCAAACAATTGAAGGATAGTGAATACTGGGGAAGGATTTTTTTTTCTAACACCCCTAATCCCTTAACCCTTAATCCTTGGTAGATCAGAACAATTAGGCACTAAATTAGGCACTAATTGGTTGCTAGATTTGGTGCTAAAATCAGTGCTAAACTCGGTGCTAATCCCAGCTCTAAACCCAACTCTAAATCTGGTGCTAAATCCGGTGCTAAATTTGGTGCTAAATTTGACGATAAAGTAGGCACTAATTAGTGCTTTATTTAGTGCCTACTTGTTCTGATCGGTGCAAAAATGCCAATAATGGCTCCATCCTGATAAATAGCGCCGAATTTTTCAAAAAATTGGAGAAAAATACAATAAAAAGTGGGTGGAAGTAGAAAAGGGAGCAAAAAAGGGAGCTAATCATAGGGATTTGTTGTAGTGCATCCCAATCTTCTCATACAAATCATCTATCCCAATACCTTTACTACAGTCCACCTCCAACATCCTCTTGTCCTATTCCACCATCCATATCCTTCTATGTCACTCCATCTTCCACTCCACCATGTCCTAACCCTCCATCTAATCTCATTGCCCCCACCAATCCTAATCCTCCTACTCTTAGTCCTCCATCCAATCCCATTCCTCAATCTAATCCTAGTCTACCAATCCATAATCCTAATCCTCCACCAATCCATAATCCTTCATCCACTCCTACCACACCATCTAATCCTATAATATGCATGATTCTCACTCTAGAAGTTCTCCAAGGACTCATGACAAAGAAGATATCCAAAACTCCACATCTTGAAGTCATGGAACCATGCCATCCAAATCCATCATCCACAGTCATTAGTGATGAGAATTTTCTCCATCCCACACCTATCATTATTGTTACCACCCCTAGCACCACTCAAACCGTTGAAACCATCACACCCACCGAATCCATTGAACCCCGATCTCCTACTCTGAGAGCTTTCAAACCCATCAAAGATAACCAAACCCAATCACCATCTTCTACTCCTAGATCCACCCAATCCATCCAATACACCCAAATCCAATCCACTCCTCCCACTCCTAGTATCACCGAAATCCATTCCCATGAACTTCATGAATCTTCCATCCTTCCATCTCCCACACTTGAGGAGTCCCTCCAACACTCCATCATCATGCCACCCACATCAGATGAGTCATGCCAAGAGCTTCATACAAATCATACCAACATATCACCTTCTCCAAATGAAGATCCTTCCATCCTATCCAGTCCATGTCAAGATCATACTCCCCCATCCATTCCATCCCATGATCCCCCTGACACTCAAGATCCCACCGCTCCATCTCATGAGCACTTATCACTTGCTGCCAAAAATCTAGATCCTATCATATCACCTAGTCCCTCTCTTGATCCCTTACCATTCACTCCTCCCGATCAAGATGTTGTTACCCCCTCATCTCTATCTCATGATCCTCCATTGTCGGCTCACCTTACCATCCCAACACCATGTTTATATCCCCTTGGTACTCTTACACTTGTCCATGGTCATTTTCTTGCAGAAGAAGAAAAAAGCATATACACCACCCATCCTCCTTTTCCTAATAATGGACTCGCATCATTCTTCCAAAGTAACAAGCATCCTACCATAGATCGAATGCTCGAAAGCATGAACTATCAAGGAAAAGGTTTAGGCTTTCATGAGCAAGGTATTTTAGAGCCCATCCATGTCAAATAAAATCCGCATACACAAGGTCTTGGATATATCTCTCAAGACTCGCAATCCAAAAATTTTGGTACAACCTCCATATGTCCTCACCGAGCCTCCTCCAAAATAATAATAGGCTCTTCTTGTCATGCCACAAAACCATTTTCTGCCATCCCCCCTCCATTGTATCAACTCAAAACAACCATCCATATTCGTCCTTCATCTACTCCATTTATTTTGGGTCCTTATGTCCCTTCATCCACCATCTCCCATCCTTCATCTACTTCATCCATTTTGGGTCCTTATGTCCCTCCATCCACCATCACACATCCTCCAAGTATTAAGTCCATTTTGGGCCCTTATACCCTACAATCACCTCCTCCATCTTATCTTATTCATCCTTTCATCCATCCATCACCTATCCATGTAACCCATCATAAACATCCCACTCTCATGTTCCCTAATCAGGATCAACAAAGGCATGTACCTACACATCCTCCATTGACATATCATCCCTAAAATCCTACCTCCATAACTCCATTCATGTTTCCTCTGCATCGTCCATCTCCTCATACCTATCCCGTTTCTCTTAAAAGCACTTTGAATACTAAAGTAAAAATGCATAAATCTAAAAATCCACATGAATCTAAAGCTCCTCATGTCCCCTTAAAGAGGCATATTGAAGAAAAGAAAAATCAAATCCAAAATCCAAATCAAACCCATAGGCCACAAAGGCCCACCAAAGAAAAAAGATGCAATGCCTTCAAATGAAAAATTTATAACAAAATCCAAAGTTGATAATCCAAAAGATAATCATATGCACTCTCCCTCCCCTAAATCTATTTTGGGTCCTTATTTCCCAAAATTCACTATCCCAACTGGGCCTCCATTATCCCCACATCATATATCCACTAATCCTCCTATCCTTTCACATCCACCAACATATGTGCCAATGTTGGTCCTAAAAACATTTCCCCATCACATGTCCACCCCATCATTCCATCCATACCCTTTCCAATATCCCATCCATTATCCCACATATCTCCCAAATCAAATCCCTTTAATCCATTCTTGTGCATAATCCATTTATCTTAATAAGGTTGTACCAACATCCAATAGTCACTTCACACATGGGCTCTTAATAACTCCTATGGAACTTATGCTTGAGTCCATATTTCCCCTTATCAAATGTCTTCCAAATCCACTTATCCACATCCCTATCCTTATCCATCTCCATCTACATACTATCCCAAAAACATCCAAAAAATCAAAAAAGTCAAAAAAAAAGTAAAGAGAAATAATTCATCCAATGGTGAAAACTTGGAAAATAAGCACCTTGGATATGTACCATGATGAAAACTTAGAAAACAGGCATCATGAGTAAATTCCCCATTTTGTTTACTTTCATACTTGGGAGCAACCGCATCCCCTCCACCCATCTCCTCCATCTCACCTATCTTACATATCTTTCCTGTCATATCCCATTTATCTCCAATCCCTCCATGCTTCTTATGATCTTGATAAAGACAGGGGAAAAAATATATACATGCTTTAGACACCTCTTGGCATACATTCCCCTCACCTATACACTATCCTAATCTTTATCCACATCCATCTACCTTCTTTTTCCACCCATCATGCTACCATCAATCTCCCTTCCTTATCCATGCATCATATCCATATCCATCTCACTCCCTTATTTTCCCATCCTTCTATCTTCCATCCCTCCTACCTCAATTATACATGACATATCTAAAGTGGGTAATATTATGACCTTGTACCATAGTCCTTAGATACTTCATTCATCAATCCTATCATCCCTTCCATACCACTATTACTATCTCCCCATCCATCCATCCAAACAATCCCTTCCATCTCCCCATCCTTATCTCCTTACCCATCTAAAAATTATTTTCATCTCCCCATCTTTATCTTCCTATCCATCCATCATAGCATCCCTTCCATCTCCTGGGTATGTGCAGGATCATGATGGGCCAAAAAGTGGTAATATGATGGGTATGTGGCTGATGACTATTTTTTTTCCCAAAATTGATGAAAAAAAAAGGGTTTTTAAAGAAGATTCTCATATTTCCACCGATATAAATTATGCTTTACTTTGAATTTAATAAGTAATTATTATTCATTTTCTATTCAAATTACGACTAAAGTCTTGATTGATAGGCTGATTGAAAAATATCTATAACTTTCAAATGGTATCACATTTTTTCAATCCAAAACATGTGTCACATTCTATGCTTCACATAATGTATGATTAAAAAATTAAAAATAATTTCATGAAGTTTTGACCAAGTTAAGGTGGTCGGACATACGAGTTTTATATTTTTTAAAAAGTTGTAATAAAAAATTCATAATTAATTATTTACTTGGAAAAAAATTACAAAAAAATATGCATCACATTGGGGCATGAGTCCTCTACTTATATCTAAAATCTTATAAAAAAAATATTATCCTTTTATTGTGGTTAGGGTGGTAAGACATACACCTACTTCTTACTTTTTCCCTAAAATTTAAGTACCATTGCATTGAAATTTCAAATTTTCACGAAATAGATTTTTATTTTTAAAAAAAAATCCTAGTAGTTTAGAAACTAAATTCAATTTTCTACAGATTCTATTCTTACATATTTTAAAAATAATATAGATAACTTATTCAAATTTTTACGTCAAGTTTCCTAACTCTGATTTTTCTGAATTTTTTGCAACTTAAGGTCCTATTTTTTCCATGATGATCCTGCACATACCCTCCCCATCCTTATCTTCTTACCCATCCAAAAATTATTTTCATCTCCCCATCCTTATATTCCTATCCATCCATAATAGCATCCATTCCATCTCCCCATCCTTACCTCCTCACCCATCTAGAAATTAATTTCATCTCCCCATCCTTATCTTCCTATCCATCCATCATAGCATCCCTTCCATCTCCCCATCCTTATCTTCCTATCCATCTCTCATAGCCTCCCTTCCATCTCCCCATCCTTATCTCCTTACCCATCCAAAAATGATTTGCATCTCCCCATCATAGAATCCCTTTTTCCCCCCATCCTTATATCACTATCCATTTATCTATATCCTCATCCCATCTCATAATCCATTGTCATTGGTATCTAGCTATAGGCTTCCCCTATGCAACCCAATGCCATCTATCTCATTGTCATCACTCCCACTTCTTTCGCACATCTTTCCAATATCCTATCACTTCCCATCACTCATCTCTCCATCTTATGCCATCCTCCCAATTCATCTTTTGATGATTTGGATTACTATCCCATTCTTGAGCTACACATGATCGCCATCATCCTATCCAATCCACCAGGTCTATCTTGTCTCATCGTATTGGTTCCATCATTTTATCCACTTATCCTAGTCATCTCATCATCCCTTCTCCAGCTTCAGTCGTTGGCTTTGGTTGAACTACATTTCCTCTATGCTTTCATGTAGGCAAGGTCAATCATTTGATCCTCCCCCAGGGCTTTTGTTCATCTGGTCTTTGTCATCCATCATTGTCTCCATACTCCTCTCTATTCTTTTATCCATGGTCTTTTATCGAACCACAAGGGCTCTGCACTTTCACGTAGGCAAGGCTAATCTTTGATTGGCCCCCGATCCCCTAGGCCTTTAAGGTGTGTCGGTGTTGTCAGTCTTGTGTTGTCTCATCAAGTATGTCATTATCTGTCTAGTTCTTAACAAATGAGATCCACTAGCATTGGGAGGATTAATCAGTTTTGAATATCCTATGTCATGTCGATCATTTAGTTTAGTCTCCATCCTTGGTCTTAACATGATGTATCCTTCCTAGTACACCGCATCAATCCCATCCACCCTCTTGATCCTATGGAAAAGGATGTTTGAAATTGATTGCAATATTTTGATGCTTTTGGCTTTTTTTTATCATTTGAGCTTCCTATCACACCTTGTCATGGTCACCTTGATCCATCATATCATGGTGTGCTTTGACTGGTAAACATAGGGGCATATGATGATCTTTTGTTTGGTTTTTTCTTCTTGGTTGTCCCACGTAGTACCCACCACGATCCTTGTGGTCTTGTGCTACACTGGGGCATCCTTTGTGTTTGTTGTTTTCCAACATTGGCCCTACGAAAGCCCTTGTGACTTTGGGATATTGGACTAACCTTTTGTTTTTTGTGTCAGTCACATGCATGTGATACGAAGTCACCTTGGTTCTTCATACCCTAGTGCATATTATCTCATGCTATATCAAATTAACTTCTCATTACATGGTAGAATAATGCATAAAAATTAACTTGCTTGATTTGGTTACTATCCATTTATCCTTCATCACTTTCCTCATCTCTTTATCCTATCAATTTTCATCCCTTCACTTCCTCAACTTATCATTTCATCATCTCTTCCACCTTCTTAGGATAATATATATTTTTGATTCTAAGAATATTTTCATCCATCATCATCATAGCATCATCTCTTCAATCTTGCATTATCATTTTCCTTATCATCTTAACTTGTTTAGATTAATATAGATCTAGTAGTCTAAGCATCTTAAGTTATTTCCATTTCATTATCATTCCCTTGCATTATTACTTTTATTATCATCTTAAGTTGTTTAGGATAATATAGATTGGCTATTCTAATCATCTTTTCCTTCATCATTTTCATATATTTCAACCTCACATATCCATCCAATCCTCATCCATTCAATCTACCACAAATCATCTAATCACATCCTTGGTATTGTTCCCATCATTGCTACAACCCTTGATCCAATCATCGTCATCATCATCATCATCAGGATGCATCCTTCCCTATCCTTTTGTGTTGTTTTGGGATGTATACTTCCCTCATCAACAACACTCTCATCATCATCATCATCAGGATGTATCCTTCCCTATTCTCTTGTGTTGTTTTGGGATATATTATTCCCTCATCAACAACACTCCACCCATCATCAATCCATTTTGTCTTGTAGCTTGATTGGGGCAACCTCACCTTTAAATCCATTATTGCACTTCCTTTCTTCTCATCTTCTCTTCCCAATCTCCTAGCACTTATCATCCTCGCTTATCTATCAATTTGCATCATCTTCCCCATATTCTCTTGCATCACCTCATCCATTTTGAGAGCACACCCGTGTTCTCTTGAACCTGCATGTCCTCTCGAGCAGGCATCCTCAATCCCTAATCTTCATCTTCACTCCCATCATCCTTCTTCCTGGTCACTCCTTTCATGACTGGAGCATCTTTCCAAATATAATCATCTTCTTCTTGGTTCTATCTTTTAATCTTGTTTGAAATGATGCTACTTTGTAACACCATCTCAAAGAGGGGCAAAATGTAGACATCAAAATTTGACCACTTATATTTGGTCAAATTTATCATTTTTCATCTAAATATCCCCTTATTTACATTAATTAAGTAATATTACTATTATTTAATTAATACCCCTAAATTCCTCTAAATCCTTGAGGTATTTAACTAAATAATTAAATACTTTTATTACTTATCCTACCTCACCCCTTCTATCCCATAAATTAAACAAATAATTTCTATTTATTTAATTTACTCCCTCAAGTGTCACATCCTCCATCACTTTTTCTTAATCCTAATCCACCTCATAATCCCATAATTAGGGATGTGCACATTCTTAATCCATGATTAGGATGTCACATCCTCCAACTTTTTCAAGTTGGCTTTTAATCCTCATTAGCCACCTAACTATCTTCTAATCATTGGTTAGCTAGTGTAATCAACCCATCTGCCAGGGAATTTTTAATTAATTTTTGTCTTCCCACGATCCTGTCATGGAATTTTTAATTCCATTTACAATCTCTATGCCCTTCTGAATGGAATTTTTAATTCCTTTAGTCAGCTCTTTGGTCTTATACCTTGATCTCTTGTCCTCCTTCAATCTCCACCCTCCATTTTGAATCTCCCTTGCTAAATGACTAACACTTAGTCATTTTGAAACCCTAACCATTCTAACCATCTCATGCACATTCAAGCTCTCTCTCATCCTCCAAAAATCCTAATAATCTCTTAAGCTTTCACATCATCTCCATAGCCAAACCCTTGCATCCATAGCCCAAATCTTTCATCCTTGCATCCAAATCAAGCAAAAACAAGTCGTTATGCTATCAAAATCAATCTAGGAGCACACACATCAAGCTATCAACAACGGAAAACAACTTCATCAATCTCAAACAAGGTAAATTTGGTTTTTTTGTCATTTTAAGTTTTAGTTTCATCTTTAGCCCAATCTTGAGGTGTTGTTTTCCTTCCCTTGCTTGCATTCCATTTTGTTTTGCATTTTAGACTAGCATAAAAACACATTGCACACAACACCAACCACACAAGTAGAACCCATGCAACAAAATGACAAATAAAAACACATTGAAGAAGTCATGAAGCTATTAGAAGATGATTTTGATTCCTTAGATTTCAAGCATACATTCATGGGAGAATACAAGATCATACACAAAGATTCAAACAAGGGAAAATTAAAAATAGTAATGTCAACACAAAAGTTGGATGACCCTTTGAAAGCATCCACCTCAACCACCTTAGAACAAAAGAAAACAAATTACACAACAAACTTTGATGAACTTAATCAAGGGCAACCTACAAATCCTAAAGTAATGAAAAAACTTTATGGAAGAGATTATGAGCTTATGAAACAACTTGGATACAATGGAAAAGGATGTGGTGCTAGAGAACAAGGTATCAATGTCCCTATAGAGTCTCACACACAAGAAAATAGTAGTGGTATTGGTTATTGTCCGTCAAAACAAAAGCCTTCATTCAATGTCAACACTATCACAAAAGATTTCTCCAAGACAACTTTCACTTTGGTGCATCGTAAACTGATAGATATGTCATTAAATATGTATCAAATTGAAACTTTATTTACTAATCATAATAAATAACCTTAGTTGTAGGATCATATCATACTCACTATTGCATGTTTTGTATTCACTACAACTCATTCCATCTTTGCAAGGAGTAGCATATCATCATCCATTATGGGCTCACCCTTGTACTGCACTTGGGGGCAAGGGGTTAGGTAGCCTTGTCCTCGTATGTCACCAATCATTACCTCTCTTGGCTAGTTTACCGTGTTTCACGTACATATAAGAGCAATATTGGAATGTGGATGGCATACCTTAATTTGGCTTGCATGTGACATACTACCTTTTTCATGATGTAGCTTATCGGAAACATATGACTTTGCATAGGGATTTCTGAATAAGCTCTCATGTCATTTTTATTGTTAGCATTTATCTTTTGCTACTTTAAAGTAATTTCTCACAACATGGTGTTAGTAATTTCTTTAAAGTGGGGGCATACATTGGCATTATTTTGGCATGATTTCATTTGCATTTGTTTTCATGTTCCTTGTGTGATTTTCTTTCTTCTTCTGATGTGTCCTTTTCTTGGCAGTGTCATTGGGCCTGATTTACTTCAAGAGTGTGATATTTCTTTGACTTGTCCTCTTTTGCAAACATTAGGCATTTGCTAAGAAGAGACCTTGTCCTCTTTTTTCCTTATCATAGTCATGGGGGTATGACTTTGATAGGGGCCTCTTGGGGCTCACCTAGTGAACAACTAGCTCCCACTAGCCTTTGTGAGAGTGCATTTTGTTTGCATAGTGGACAACACATTCCACTTGTAAACCTTCTTGAACAAATAGCCTAGACCCAATCCACCATGTTGGATGGCCAGTCGAATCTTGATCCATGGAATTTTCCTATTTCCATTTTGTTTTCCTTTTTTGTTTCCCTTTTTTCTATCTTTTATGGTGTATTCTTGTGATCTAGTTATGGCTTCATATATGATCCACATACATGTTCCTTTGTTCTTATGTTAGTTTTCCATAAGATCTCAATTATGGGGGCTTGATCATTGTCATTCTATCTTACTAACATTTGTACATTTGAACCCCTCTTCATTGCATGGTTGGCTACTTTAGTGTGAGTTTGAAGCATGTTCATCCTCTCACTAAAGTGGCTGGTCTAAATGTAGTGTATTAAAATGCATACCCTTGCATTTTCACACTCATTTGTGCTTATCGTGCTTTATTTATGCTTCTTTATGGCTTAATTGGTCATATTTTACATCCACAAGCCTAATAAACTACATATTTTTATGGAAAATCCTGAAAAACATGAAAATATAAATGATCATTTAATGATTTTGTATGTGTGTCCCTAATTTGTGGATTGGAACTAAAATACCACCTAGGGCATCTTTTTCCTCCATGGGTCTTGGGATCCTGATTTTGAATGTACCTGAAAAGGTCCCTTTTTGGAGTCTATGCCTTGAGATTTGAGCCTTGGGACTAAGATGCCACCTAGGGCATCTTAGTCCTCCTTGGCTTATTTTCAAGATTTAATTTCAAATTCTGGAGGGATTTAGCCTCCTTTATTTAATCAATTCATATGTCATCTTGGTGTAATGTAATTTCAGGATATTAAGCATAAGTAAGTATAAATACAAGGTTCCTTCTCTCATATTTTCACCTAGAAATCTAGCAAGCAATCTAAGAATTCAAGTCCTTTGTGAGAGCATTCAAGAGCAATTTTATCAATCATTTGGAGCCATCATCAAGATTCAAGCATCATATCAAAGAGCTTCTTGCATCATGTGTGTTGTTGTGCTATCATTTGTGATGTAGGGCTTTCATTCAAGAAAGAAATTCAAGTCCATATCTTTGGTTCAAGATCCATATCCATTGCAGCCATTTTACACAAGTTTGAAAACTTTATAATTTTTTTGGTGAATTGTAGCATTGCATGTTGTTCATTCACCATTTCCTTCATTGTTTCAATTTCATTTCAAGGTTTAATTACCAACAAGGGATTTGACCAAGGAAAACCCCCATTCACTAACAAACAAGTTTTTCCCTTCTTGCACATTGGTGATTGTAGATCTATGTTGAAGACTTGAAGATCATTTAGAGTGCAAAGTTGCAAAATTGCATTACAAAGTTGTCATCTTCACAGAAACTCACCTACAAGCCAAATCTTGAAGTTTCATAACCTAAGATTGAAGAAGAAGCAAGTCCAAACCTTGGATCTCAGGACCAAATTCAAAGTTTTTAGAAATTTAGAATGAGACTAATATGCCACCTTGGGCATCTTAGTCATCCCGAGCATATTTTTCATAGATTATTTGATATCTTGATTTGACATCCAAATATTTTGTATCAGCCCCAAGAGACAACAGTGGGACTAATACAACAATAAAGGCATCTTTTTCCTCCTTGACATATTTGGACAACTTCTTTGCATTTCTAGAATCCTCACAACAACTCTAGACTTCGCAGGTACATACCTGCTAACCCCCTATTGTATATTTTCATTATTTACATCTTTCATTTAGCTTGCATTGTTAAATTTTGTGAGTTGAATGTTCATTTGTCTTTTCCAAGAATTTTCTTGGTGGTGGACCCCTTAAAGCTAAATGAACCCCCTTTTTGGTCCTCCTCATTGAGAATTGACTCATGTTGTGAGGTTGATAGTCAATCCAATTAGGACTCCTAGGATATTTTTGAGTGATTAGTGGAAAGAAGGGTGACATTTATCCCCACCCACTTTTCATATTAATCAATAATTTAGGTTACATAGCTATATTAGCATATCATTTTCATCTCTTTCTTTCTAATTCTTTCCTTAGTGGTGAACCCCATTTTAGTATTTAATCACACCCTAGTAGACCTTATAGCAGATCTCTTCTCTCAATTGGAAAATTGGATTTAGATCACTAGGATTTCCTTGAATGAAATAGAGTAAAATATGGCCCCTTTTCTGTGTTCCATCTCCTAATAGGTGGAGCACTCCCCCACACCTTATTTTCTAGTTTTCATGATCCTTAATTTTTTCATTTACAAATTTTACTAGACATTTAGAAGCATAATGACATAACTTTCCATAATTGAAAAATTTTAAGGGTAACTTACCTTTGTATTTTTCAGTGCCCTTTTTCAATATCCTTACAAAATTTACTTCCACTTCATCAAGATCATCTGGATTTGATTCATCATCCTTCTCTATCTTGTAGACTTTAAAATCAATTTCTTTATTTGTAGCATCTTGACCAAACTCTCTCAATTCACAAAAAATATTATGTCTAGAATATTAATCTAAATTATGAGCATCCTCGATAGTAGTGTAAAGAAAAATTAGAGGGAATTTTATAGAAACTCTAAACAGTAGTGCCTTCGGTAACTTTCATTTCAATTAGGTTGCCTCAAAGACACATACTACTATGTCCTAAAGTGGAAACAGACATAGTTATTTCCCACATTAATCCTTCTGAGAAAAACACATGTGAATTCAACAGAAAATAGAACACGAAGATTTTATGTGGGGAAAACCCTTTCGGGTGAAAAACCCCACTCTTGAAAGTTTGAGCCATTGTATTATTCAGCAACAAAAAGTTACAATACAGTTTTAGGCTCATAGCCTTTTCAGAGATTACATCTTGTTCATTCTGAGTACAACTGGTAGCAAACTCTCCCTGAGAGATCAGGAGAGATTCTAGTATAACACTACCTGATCTCTTCCTCTGCTTCAACGTCATGGCCTCGGCCTTTCGGCCAGCCACTCGGTCCTCTCTCTATCGCTATCTCTCTGGCTCTCAGCTCTTTAGGTCCTTGGCTTATCAGTGCCTTTTATAGAATTTCCAATGCATACATATATGCATTCGTTCTCAACGGGCTTCGTTTTCAACTGTCAGACAGCAATCTCAAGCTCAGCACCATTATCATCGAAGATGTTTCCATATCCTCGTGTAGAGTTTTTCCCTTCTACATAGAAATGGTTGCAATGGTCTTAGAGCAAACGATTCACATTCTGCTCTCTAATTTTCCAAGTCACACCACATAGGACAGTCTTCACTCGGTCAACAACGATCAACTTGTGTTGCATGTCGGTGAGACACTAACCGTGTCTCCCCAATGCCACAAGACCAGATCCTCATTGTCGCCAAGAGTCTTCACTATTTGGCATGATATTATACCGAGTCCAAAAAGTTATCGCTAAGGCTTCCTTTTGTTGCCAAGACATCATACCAAAGTTCCCAAGTCACATCGAGCTCAACATTCTCATCGGCGAGACAATCGCCATTCAATGAGACATCATACTGATGTTCAAAGGTCACTCTAAAATTCCCAATAGTCGGCAAGACTTTCTACCGTCGCTAAGAGATCATATCGAGCCTTTATGTCATACCAAACATCGAGTAGTCACCAAGACTCATACCGACATCAGGATTCCCATTGACAAAACAATAGAGTTTGCTAGGAGTTCACACCGAGCCTTCAAGTCATACCGACCTTAGCAACCCCATCGGCAAGACTACCATCCTTTGCCAAGACATCACACCGATGTTCACATTTCACCCCGAAGACTTTTGTCAGCCAAACATCCACATTCGCTAAGACTTCATACTGAAGCCTTTGTGTTTCTCTGATGACTCCATTTGCTTGGAGTCTCACCAAAAACACCCGATCACATGTAGCTTTGTCGGCCATACTTACTGCTGTTGCCAAGAGGTTACACCGAGCCTCTTATGTTAAACTGAAGTCACATAGCCATCGGCAAGACCAACACCTATTGCCAAGACTTCACGCTGAAGTCTCCAGGGTACCCTGAGACCACCTTTCACCAAGAATCATGCCGAACTCATCCCACAACGTTAGTGAGACAAATGCTTTTTTCCAAGACTTCATATCAAAGCCTTATGTTACACCGATGACTCCAATTGGTGAGACATCTCCTAGTCACCAAGACTTCATGCCGATAGGAGCAAGTCATACCGATTTACACATCGGCCAAACATACCCAAGGACACGCCGATATCGGCAAGACTTCCTATCGTCACCGAGACATCATCCCGACTATCCAAGGGTATGCCAAAGGTTTTAGATGTTGATCGTCAAGACATTCAGGAGGTCACATCGATAGTTCAGGATCATCTAGCAGATCGGCCAGACATCTCACTAGTCACAGCGAAATTGCTCACAAGTGGTTTCAGCCTATGAGATTAAGGCACATTTTCCAACAATCTCCCACTTGACAAAGATCACATAGGCACATCCAAAGTAACCAAGAACTAAGATCAAACTAGCTCCACCAGTTCAAACCTTGCAACACTCAAGACACCCAATCAACATGATTCCATAGATAACAGTTGATCTGATAATCTACAACAAAGACCAGGCATCCAACTGTAACTCACTGTCAACAAGGCAACCGATCACAGCCTTCCAGGAAACCACATAGATCTCAAACATGCTCGAACATCCAAGATGTTCACCTTCAGGAAACAATCCTGTCATCTTCCAACATGCCACCTATGGAAGAAGAATACAAAGCCAAGGTGTATAAGCACCATTCCAACGAACATAAGCAAAAGATCCCAGTGATATCACCAACAACATACTGCTACCACTTCACTATGCTCAAACGCTATACAAAAGCAATTTCAACTTCAAAGCTTCAATCAGAACATAATAGTGAAGTAATTATCCAGAAACAAGATATAGAACATCAGCTAGAACAACAATCAGACTAACTCCTTCCATCCAACTGATAAACCCACGTGACTGGAAATAGCACCCACAGCTCGTACTATGCCATCCAATCTCACATACCTCACAGGTATCAACATTAGTAAACTTATGCCACTCCAAAACCAACCCATCAATACCGAATGCAAGCTCCAAGTATCAACTAGTCAAAGAAGACAAAACACAACATGAACTCCCACTGCCTGAGTACTTCAGATCTGAAAGATCAAAAAGCATCGCAAGTCTACCGATTACAGCACATAGAAAATGTAACCATGTAGTACCAAGGAAATATCCACAGCGATTCACAACCTACAACAAAATGCTACAAGACACATTTCTCTCACCAAAAACCATCACAGCCACAGAGAGAAACTTTGCACATCATCTTCCTGTAGAACATCCTCCTACATACACTTCTAATAGCCAGCTGTGTCAAGAATGATCTTCTTCACATCCTAAAAGAAAAGCCTTAACAACATCCATCCGTTCAATCACCAAGATCAAACCGACTTTAAAACCAACATGGATGTAAGCATCTCAAAGAAGATCAAACTAGTTCATTTCCCATTTCAAGAAATCAGCCCATACATCATCTCCTACCAATTATCATTAGTAACAAGGAGATAAAAGAAACTATACAACTTCCACTATGAATCCTTTAGAATCATTAAACAGTAATTCAAGATCCATATCATGAAAGTGAACATAAAACACATCTAAAAAATATAATGGGCCAAATACCTTTCAGATAAATTGCCGAGTAGACCAAGAGTGGGAATGAGAATACTCCTTCAAGATAGATAAGTCATCATGACTAATCCAAGAGCAATCTCCTCATAGGTCTCTTATTGAACTCACGTTCAACCAAGGTGTAGGCTTCTCGGATTTTCTGCTAAAAACTTCATCAAGAATAACAAGCAGCAACACTTCTCTCATAAGAGAAAGATAGCCTCACCTTATTCTTCATGTATCTATGAGTACTAGCAACAGATCATCTCATGCTAAACTTCAACTGCATTACTGTACTATCATGAAGTACCAAGCAAATAATCAAAGCACCCAATACACAAAGAATTACCAGACCACTATCAAAGCTCCAATCATCTGAATCAGGAACTTATCATGACACCATGATCTACACATCCCCATAGGAGATTCTATGATTCAAGTGACCTCACCATTGTCTCAAGTACAATGCACAATGCCAAAACTCCAGTGTGCAAACAAGAGTATACCATGTCATACAACAAATAGACTCAAAAACAAACATCACCTGTCAAGCACCACCAACACCTCAGCCAAACACTCCAAGCATCTTCCATTGTTCCAAGATGTTGCACATCTTCAAGTAATGTCCATGCAAATGCAAAAGAACCCTTATGCAGTAACAGAATCTAAGAGCTCTCCCAAGAAACATCTGCAACACTAAAGAAGACCATTCACCACCATGTGAGGAATCCACAGTCACTACTAAAGCTCCCACTAAAACGTGACACCCGAGCTCTCCAAGCATCATGACCACCTGCTACAAGTTCCCATAACCGACTATTCAGGTACTCAATAGTATCCATCCTCTCATCTCAAAGCACCACACCAATGCACAAGTGACCACAGACAAGGCCAGCTAACAAGTTTGCACCAACAATGAATCAACCTTGTGGATATATAAACAGTCCACTTCCGAGTTGTCTCACAGCAACCATTTAGGTAAAGATAGCCCGCAACATTGCACAACTCATAGACCCATTCAACATAAACATGCAAACCAATCATCGCATTGGAAATGCAAAACTGAGATCTCAAAGAGAATAACCACATAGACAACATGACTCAAACACTAGATCACGCCAAATCTGATTTGCCAATCATGTCCACAACAAGCACCATAATCAAGGAACCCACAAGCACCATCACAGGAATGTTGAGTGAAAAATCACGTACCAACACTCCCATGCACCAAGCATGCATGCAAAACTGCAACTATCTCATCCAGCACCACCCCATAACCCAGGGTCTAGAAAATATCTCAACAGCAACTCCACATGACCACAAGTTTTGCTTACCCATGTAAAACCTACAAAATCACAGAGCCATGCAAGTACAAAACATCCTTAAAAAAGGAAACATCAGTTTAGGAAATCCAGGCCCCTTTTAGGCTAGATCTAAACCACCAACATGTACATGCATCCAAGAAAGAGAGAAAGGCTATTTCAGAAGCCTGCAAATCATCTAATGATTAACTCCATAGACTTTATGTATTCGATCTTAATAGGAAACAATGCCTTCCAACACCAGGAACCACCACCTAGCATAAGCACTCTCTTCCATGGCTGAGAAACAAATTAGGCTTCTCCATATCACTCAGGAACCTGACACATAGACACCCAATATGAAAGCTTTACTGCTACACAGCCACAAAGCAAAGAAATCCACCTCATTCTCCAAGGTTAAACCACTACCAGCCAGGAGACATAGATCACAACATGATCAACTCCCTTTTCCATCTTGACCATCCTTCAAGTTGCATGCTGTCTCAAAATACCACAAGGCTTCCACTCATCAAAGGATCAATACATCAGTCCATTCCTCCAGATTTCTTTCAGCTTATCAAGCTAGGAAATCTTCACAGGAGAAATACCCACAACCAACAACCAGAAGAAGGCTCTGATACCACTTGTAAATAAAAATTGGAGGGAATCTTATAGAAACTCCAAATAGTAGTGCCTTCGGTAACATTCATTTCGATTAGGTTGCCTCAAAGACACATACTACTATGTCCTAAAGTGGAAATAGACACAGTTATTTCCCACATTAATCATTCTAAGAAAAACACATGTGAATTCAACAGCAAGCAACAACACAGATGAAAGATACTATAGAAAATAGAACACAAAGATTTTACATGGGGAAAACCCTTTCGAGTGAAAAACCCCACTCTCAAAAGTTTGAGCTATTGTATTATTTAGCAACAGAAAGTTACAATACAGTTTCAGGCTCATAGCCTTTTCAGAGATTACATCTTGTTCATTCTGAGCAAAACTGGTAGTAAACTCTCCTTGAGAGATCATGAGAGATTCCGGCATAACACTGCTTGATCTCTTCCTCTGCTTCAACCTCATGGCCTCAGCCTTTTGGCAAGCCACTTGGTCCTCTCTCTATCACTATCTCTCTGGCTCTCAGCTCTTCAGCTCCTTGGCTTATCAACGCCTTTTACAGAACGTCCAATGCATACATATATGCATTCATTCTCAATGGGCTTCATTTTCAACTGTCAGAAAGAAATCTTCAACTCACCATCATTATCATCGAAGATGTTTCCATTTCCTCCTGTAGAGTTTTTCCCTTCCACATAGAAAATGGTTCACATTCTGCTCTCTCTGATTTGTCCAAGTCACACCATGTAGGATAGTCTTCACTCAGTCAACAATGATCAACTTGTGTCGCATGTCAGTGAGACACTAACTGTGTCTCCCCGATGCCACAAGACCAGATCATCATTGTCACCAAGAGTCTTCAGTATTCGATATGATATTATACCAAGTCCAGAAAGCTATCGCTAAGGCTTCCCCCTGTTGCCAAGACATCATACTGAAGTTCCCAAGTCACATCGACCTCAGTATTCTCATCGACAAGACAATCGCCATTCGATGAGACATCATACCGATGTTCAAAGGTCACTTTGAAATTCCCAACAGTCAGCAAGACTTTTCGCCTTTGCTTAGAGATCATACTGAGCCTTTATGTTATACCGAACACTGAGTAGTCGCCAAGAGTCATACCGACATCAGGATTCCCATTGGCAAGACAATCGAGTTCGCCAAGAGTTCACACCAAGCCTTTAAGTCATACCAACCTCAGCAACCCCATCGGCAAGACTACCGTCTTTCACCAAGACATCACACTGATGTTCACATTTCACCTCGAAGACTTCTATCGGCCAGACATCCACATTCTCTAAGACTTCATACCGAAGCCTGTGTGTTTCTCCGATGACTCCATTCACTAGGAGTCTCACCAAAAACACCCGATCACATGTAGCTTTGTCAGCCAGACTTACCGCTGTCACCAAGAGGTTACACCGAGCCTCTTATGTTACACCGAAGTCACACAGCCATCAGCGAGACCAACACTTGTCACCAAGACTTCACGCCAAAGTCTCCAGGGTACCTCGAGACCACCTTTCACCAAGAGTCATGCCGAACTCATCCCACAACGTCAGTGAGACAAATGCTTTTCGCCAAGACTTCATACCAAAGCCTTATGTTACATCGATGACTCCAATCGGCGAGACATCTCCCGGTCGCCAAGACTTCATGCCGATAGGAGCAAGTCATACCGATTTCCACATCGGCCAGATAGACCAAAGGTCACACCGATATCAGCAAGAATTTCTATCATCGCTGAGACATCATCCTGACTGTCCAAGGGTACGCCGAAGGTTCCAGATGTCGATCACCAAAACATTCAGGAGGTCATAGCGATAATTCAGGATCAACTAGTAGATCAGCCAAACATCTCACCAGTCTCAATGAAACTGCTCACAAGAGGTTTCAGCTTGTGAGATTGTGGCACATTTTCCAACAAGCAGAAACTTTAAAAGTATAAGACCTAGGAAGAGGTCTTAATACCTTTTTCAGAACATCAATTTCTTCTAGCTTACCACCAAGACAATTCATGGAATTGACAACTTCATCCCCTCTGAGCATGTAGGTTGTAATATCTTCATGTTCAGACATCCTTAATTTTTCAAAATTGGATTTGTAGTTCTGCATCTTTGCTTTCTTAAACTTATCATCTCCTTTATAAATTCTCTCCAAATTTGTCAAGAAATCATATGCAAAGTTTAAAATTATCACCTTTCCGAGTTTAGAATCATAGAGACCACTCAAGATCTAGCATTTCTTGCTTTACTATTATTCTCATAATCCTTGATCTCATCATCACTTGTTGGACCATTAGCATTCATAATATATCCTTTCTCAACTAATTTCTAGACTCCAAATCAGAGAGAGACCAAAAAGGATTTCATCTTAGCTTTCTAATAAGCATAATTTGTTGCATCAAATATAGGAGATTTGACACCCTTAATATGCACATCATCTAGATCTACCTCAAGTGGTTAAGCTTCTTCCAAGGAACCACAACTCTAATAGCAATTGTTAGATGCACAGGACAATGGAGAACGGGGTGAATCAGTTGTACATTAAAACATTTAATCCCTCATTTAATTTAAAACCCTTATCAAACATTAAACCATCATTAAGCATTATCAGAATGTAAACAAGTGAAAGATAAATCCAAACACGACCATACACAAGATAACACCAAATTTATGTGGTAAAATCCACGGTGAGGATTAGCTCACATATATATGAATTTAAACAATGAATACAACAAGCTCACTATTGAAGGGATCACTACCAAAAAAGAAGAAATGCTCACTACCAAGGTCTCACTACCCAAAAAATAATAAAGGATCACTGCTAAGGGCTCACTACCCAAAGGAATCAATATCCAAAATAAAGAAGAAAGAAGAAAATTTGTATAGAGAGATTCATTATCTTAGAGAAACAAGAAAGATCCACCATTGCAACTCTATACTATTTCCAACCTTTGGCTCACTACCTTTAGCAACTTAAAGCACACTAAACACGCAAAAACCTTCTACTCACTATATCTAGAGTGATAGGAATTAAGATCACACTCAAATCACCGCACTTGATGAAATTTGTATCTCACACTCACCACACACTTCAACACAAACTCCATCTTGCATTTATTCCATTTGCAACCCAAACAATCTTAATTAGGTCAGTCTTAATGAAATGTATGCACCTCAAATGTGCAACATAAAAATAGGAAAACACCAAACACCTTTGTAGTGGAAATAATTGAAGGAAAACCATACAAAGGGTTAACTAGGACCCAAATATACACTAACATGCATCACCATGCTTCCATAAACAACAACTAACCTTTATAATTAGCATTAGCACCCAGGTCTACCAAACCTACACTAACACTAAGAAGCTACCACATACATGCCTCTCCATGTCTAGAAACATGTAGACCACATAGCAATACTTCACAACATTCCTAAATATTCCACATAATCAAAATATCCAATACCACTACCGTAACCAGTTGAAAGAAGGAATACTTTTATCCAGCGCATCAAGATGCACTATCGCTAAACTCCAACATAAAAACTAAACTTGTGGAGCAACTCAAAACTAGAAACTCTAAGGGAAGATAAATACAAAAAATATAAGAATGTTCCCAAATCCACAATATGGGAAACAATAATGTAGAGAAATGTGGAGCAATCTCATTTCTCCAAAACAACCTTCTTCACATACAAACACACTATCAAACACAACTTCCTTTGCTCAATGATCCAAAACCTAAAACTTTGGATATGTCACCTCTGAAAACCTCTTATCATCACATTTAAAATGCACAAGCATATCTTCAATCATGAAGAAATGTGGAACAAAACACTAAACACACCTCTATCACACTACACTCTTTTATTATTTTTTTCTCAAAAGCACTTGGAAACCAAGTGAACCAATTACATCAACAATACCACAAATGTGATATAAAACTAGGGATTGGCATCAATGTGATATAAAACTACAACATATCCACACTTGACACTATCACCAATCTTCCAACAATCTAGTAGAGTTGATATCATTCACAACACCAATTATGTATTAAATAGAAAGTTAGGATGGAATCCTACTTGATAGCTCTAGGAACTTGATATTTGGATGCGAATTATAAAGTGGTATAAGATTCGTGAAAACCCTCCTAGGGGTGAAGCTGGAAAGAAGGCTTGTGAAATCAATGATATTACAAGGAATGTTATTTTCTATGGATTGACTAACTCTGAATTTGGCATATGGAAAATTCATCGTCAGCAATTCATCGATGGAAAATTCACCACCAGCAATTCATTGTGGGGAAAATTAACCGCCATTAATATTTTTTAATATATATAATTTTCACCTCCATTACAATTTATTGAAAATTTTATTTTTAATTAATTGTGTTTATTGCCCATAGTAATTTCTATTCATCTCAATAGTAATTATTGATTTATTGAGATACCCATTATTTTTTGCATGTTTATTTATTGAGATGATTTATTTTTGTGTTATGCTTGGTTCATAGTAATTTCTATTCATCTCAATAGTGATTTTTGTTTAAGATGATAATATATTAAATCAAATTATTCTTTTGCAAAAAAAAAATAAAATTTGGAAATATATATTAAAAAATATTAATGGCGGTTAATTTTCCCCCATGGTGAATTGTTGGCGATGAATTTGTCATGGCGGTGAATTTTCTCATGGTGAATTGATGGCAGTGAATTTTCCATCGATGGATTGTTGTCGATGAATTTTCCTAGAGCCTTTGAATTTATGAAAGTGAAGCAATGTAAAACAATAGAGGAAGTATGGGAAAAATTACATACCATCTAGGAAGGCTTGTGAAAGTTTGAAGATGGAGATGAAAATATTGCCACATTCTTTCTTTGGGACAATGTAGTTTCCAACTCTATCAGAGGTCTTGGTGAGGAATTGAAGGAAAGCATGGTTGTGAAAAAAATACTTAGATCACTTCCTAGAAGGATTGATTCTAAATTCTCTAAGTTACAAGCTAAATATTTGAATATTTTGAAGATGATTGAATTACATGGAATCTTGACTGGTTTTGAAATGAGGTTTGAAAGTGATGATTCTATAAGGAAAGAGGCAACATTTAGGGTATTTGAGAAGCAAGTTGATCTAGATTGTGATATTGCATCAGATCTGAAGGAAGCCAATTTTGTCAGATCTCTTTTTCTCTAGCAATAGAAAATAAAAGGTTGTATTCATGGTCATGGAAACTACTGAAGAAGATGCAAAAATTGATTCTAGGAACAATGAGAATGAGGTAGATCTTGTGGAAGAAGTTATATTTGCTCGAAAAGAGATTAAGAGACTAAAGAAAATGTATCTCTGGATTTTGAGAAAGTAGAGAAGATGATTATTCATTTGAAGACTCATGAAAAAGATGCAAAAAGGATTGAAGAATTTTTTATTGGAATATTGTTGATAAGGGATAATCACTGTGACAATAATGGGGTAGAAGTAGTGTCAATAAGAAAAGATATTGAGAATGTGAATCATCAGCTACAATTGAAGTTTGGAAAGAGTACTGAGACTCTAGATTAGATATTGGGATGTCAAAATTGGAATTGGTTTAGATGATAAGAAGAATAAAGAGACAAAACAACTAGTGAAGCTTGCTAAAAGGAGTCTAGAAGTGACTAGTTTCAAAGTACAAATTTTGAGAGGGTTATTACAAGTGATGAAAGAAAGACATAGAATGATGGTCTTATTCAAGCTCATAAGAAGAATACAAGATCCAAAAGACAAGAATAAAACATCAAGTTCAATTATTATTTTTAGGATTATTGTTTTAATTGCAAAATATTTTTCCATAAGGTTGTGGACTATAGAAATTCTCTAACAAGAAGAAATAACTTTGTCAACAATAATTCATTTATACCTCTATATAATTTTAATATTATTTTCTACAAATGCAACAACTTTGGACACATTTATAGGAATTGTGAATGTAATTTTTGGGTCCTTCTCTATTGGAAATAAGAAGAAGAGGATTAAAAAGTAGGATTCATTAATCAGAAAAAGTTTGGAGTAAGGTTCTAGAAGAGAAAAAGTCAGATTTCAATCAATGATTGATCAAACTAGTCTACACACTCAGAAAGAGAAGAATCTTTAGATCATAGACAATAGATGTTCTATCCACATGACTCAAGATAAAAGTAAGTTCATGAATTTCAAGAAATTTGAAAGAGATTCGATTAATCTTGGAAATAATTCTTTTTTTCCAAAATCCCCAGTAAAGGTACTTAGAGTCTTAACAATTGTAGGACAAAAACTCATGATGTTTTGTATGTTGAAGGAATAAAAAAAAATTTAAGTGTAAGTCAGATGTGTGATAAAGGTTATAAACTATCTTTTAGTGCTTAGGATCATGAAATTAGGAAATCAAGCACTAGAGAACTAATTGCAGAAGGAAGCAGGATAGATAGTGACATATATCATCACAACAAGTTGAATGGGAAAAACTATCTTACTATTCAGAAAGAAGAAAGTTGGATTTGGCACAAAAGGTAAGGACTCATTAATTTTGATGACATTATGAATGTTAGCTCAAGAGGAATGGCTCAAGATATGTTAAATATTAAGAAGCATCAATCTACTAGTTGCAAACCATATCATGAAGGAAAATATACTAAGAGAATATTTCCTACTAGGGAATATTCAATAATAAAGCCATTAGATTTGATCCATATAGATGTGTGTCAACACATGAGGATAAATAGTCTACAAGGAGATAGGTACTTCATGATGCTTATTGATGATTACACTAGAATGACTTGGATTACCTTTCTAAAAGAGAAGTCTGAAGAACTTGAGAAGTTTAAAGAATTCAAGTCACTAGTTGAGAATGAAACTTAAAGAACAATCAAAGTTTTGACCTCTGATAGAGGTGGAGAATTTACTTTTGATTAGTATGGTGAATTTTTTGAAGAACATGGGTTTCAAAGGTGATCTTCTACTCCTAGGACTCCACAAGAAAATGCAGTTGCAGAAAGGAAGAACCAAATTGTATAGGAGATGGCAAGAACAATGTTGAGTCATTCAAATCTATTAGATATGTACTAGATATTTGTGATATTTATTTTGAACATACCTCAAATAAGACTAAAGACTGAAAAAACACCATATGAGTTATGGAGAGGAAGACAAGCTTTAGTAAGAAATCTTTGAATATTTGGAAGCAAATGTTACATCAAAAGGGATGAAGAAAATTTTAGGTAATTTTGATTCCAAATCTAATGAAGGTATTTTTCTTTGTTAATCTATGAAAAATAAAGCATATAGGTGTTACAAAAAAACACTGAAGAAGATTGTGGAAACTGTCAATGTAACAGTTGATGAAATAATTAATTCTACTTTTACTCAAGAAGTAGAAGAAGGTGAAGAACCAATCTACAAAAACAATGAAAATTCAAAACTTGTTACAAAGACTGACAAAGTATGTTCAGAAGAATAAATCTAAAGACCAAATTATAGGAGATAAAGATAGTGGGGTTCATATTCAGAAGAGAATTGAGAGGTAAAATGAGCAAGTACATTTCTCATTGCTATCAAAGATAGAGCCTAAGTCGTATAAAGAAGAAATAAAAGAGAAAGGTTGGATAGAATACATAGAAGAAGAATTAAACCAAATTAGGAAAAATGAAACTTGGTAACTAGTCCCAACCTAAGGAAAGAATGTCACTGGAACCAAGTGGATTTTCAAAACCAAGATAAATGAAGATGGTGAGGTTAATTACAAGGCCAAACTTGTATGTAAAGGATATGATCAAGTTTAAGGTGTAGAATTTGAAGAGACATTTTCTATAGTAGCAAGACTGGAAGCTATTAGAATGTATTTAGCTCTTTTAGCATTCAATAATTTCAATGTATACTAAATGGATGTTAAGTTAGAATTTATGAGTGGAAAACTAGAAGAAGAGGTTTGCAATAAACAACTAGATGGGTTTTAGTGTTCAGACAAATCAAATTATGTGTACAGATTGAAAAAGACCCTTTATGGACTCAAGCAAGCTCCTAAAGGTTGGTATTCAAGGTTGGATGGGTACTTGCAACAACAAGGGTTCCGAAGAGGAAGTGTTGATAGTAATTTGTAGAAAAACATAAGGAGATCAATTGTTGATTATTATGGTCTATATAGATGATATTTTCATTGGTAGAAGTAGTGATGACATGTGCAAGGTGTTTTAGAATGCAATATAGAGTGAGTTTGAAATGCCAATGCTTTGTGAATTCTCTTTCTTTCTTAGGTTATGATTTGTACAATGCAACAAAGGCATATTTATTTCTTAGAATAAGTACATAAAAGAGATGTTAAGTAAGTTCAAGATGGAAGATTGCAAACTAGTGGATAAACCTATGGTTACCAAATATAGTTGAGTAAAGATGATAAATCTTCTTCAAAAGAACAAACCTTGTATAGATCTACGATTAGTAGTTTACTATATGTGATACCATCCCAACCTTATATAATGCAAGTAGCTGGGATGGTAGTTAGATTCCAAGTGACTCCTAAAGAAAATTATGTCAAATCTATGAAGAGAATACTTGGATATCTTAAAGCTACAATGGAGTTGGGCCTGTGGTATTCAAAGAGTCAAAATTTTACTTTGATTGCATACATAGATGCAAATTGAGTAGTAAAAATAGATGACTAGAAGAGTACAAGTGGCAAAGCTTCCTTTCTTGGTGATAGTTTTGTCTGGGTTGAGTGAAAAACATGACTCAGTTTCATTATCTACAGTAGAAGTGGAATACATTATTGCAACCTCATGTTACACTCAAGTATTGTTGATGAAACATAACTTGAAGGATATGAAGAATGAGTTTGATGAACCTATTTCTATTCTTTGTGATAATACCAATACCATAAACATATAAAGAATACAATAATGTACTCAAGAAAAAAACATAATGCAATCAAGTATCATTTTCTGAGGGAGAATTTTATGGAAAATGAGGTGAAGTTAGAGTATATTGAGAACAAGGAGCAAGTAGCATATATATTCATTAAACCACTTCCTAAGGAGACCTTTTAGTTTCTTCGACAAAATTTAGTGGTTGTTTCTCCCTCCTCTTGAATCAAGAGGAAGTAAAAATTGAGGGGGAGATTTTTCTCCCTACCGCAAGAAGGCTAGGTGGTATTGTAGAATGTTATGAAAATCAATGAAGCATGGATTCAGGGGAGTCTATTTGGGAAACACATTTCTAGATTGTTTAGGGTGTCAAAAATATAAAGAGGGAGTGTTGACCATTGACATTGATGTCAAAGGGGGAAAATGAAACTCAAAATTATATATATGCTAAGGAGAGAATGTGGAACTTGGTCCTCACACATTAGTCTTGTCTTCATGCATGTGGCTAGCTATTTTATGGGTGGCCCAACATTTTGTTGTTTATCATCTATGAAAAAGGGGTAGACTATTGAAAAAAGGTTGTCATTGATTTTAAAGGTTGTCATTGATGTATTAAGAGGATTGATTTCTACAGTGTGTCATAGAATATACGGTTAGAGGTAGCACTAACTTTTAGGAATTCAGTGTGATACCTTTCTATATTCATAATTGTATTGTCATATCATTTTGAGTTGCAAAGATTTGCATAAATATCTGTTATTAGCTATTGAGGAGTGTATGTGTTCTTGAAGTATGTTTGACTATTGTATTCTTGTAATATCACGCATGCATCCATTCGATATGATAGAGGTGATATGAAATGCTATACTAGAATGTTTCAGTTCAATGTTTGTTCAATG
The DNA here is from genome assembly GCA_007258455.2 of Sequoia sempervirens. Lineage (NCBI taxonomy): Eukaryota > Viridiplantae > Streptophyta > Pinopsida > Cupressales > Cupressaceae > Sequoia > Sequoia sempervirens. Next base: position 32,923,458 of record VDFB02086081.1, on the reverse strand, counting down.
TTTCTTAGGTCTCCTCTATGGAGGCACTGTATGCTCTAGAATTTGAGGGGAGAGTATGTCTACACATATTCTACCATATTGCAAAGTTTTCAGGAGATAATTAGCATGCGAGAAGTTTGTAGACCTATTGGTGTTTAAGACCTATGTGGTAATGAGTAGTAGTGTGTGACATTAAAATCTAGCATGTGATCACAAGATAGGACTTGGTTAAGGTTCTTGTGGTAGCTTACCATATCACATTATTTTAGCATCAACAAAATTTTATTTTGGACAGACTTGTTACATGTTTCATGAAAATTGAAATTAGGTCCACCTTATGTCATTCTTGTTACTTGCAGATCCTTGGATAACATAGAAGAGTATTAATTCAATGTCATGTATATATTCCTTAGTTATGATTATCTTGTGAAGCTAGAGGGTTGCATACCAAATTGTACGCCAATATCAGAAGATCATATGAAGTGAAAGAGTGTTTGAAGCAACTATGGCATGTGTATGAGGTGTGTCCAACTACATTGAAGATTTGTAAGCTTTATTTGTGTAATCAGGATTGGTGTTCTAGTTTTAAATCTAGTGCTCATTTCATTGTATTGGGGATTGGTGTCTATAGTAGGTTGATGCCGACAAATGTATTAGGGGATTGGTGTATCTCGTAGGTTTCTGCCTACTTCATATTATAAAATTCAATTGTTATATTTGTAGTTTGTGAGGCTAGATCTGGATAGTAGATCCAAGTAGCTATTCTCATCATGGATTTTCCCATCTTGGGTTTCCGCATATATCTAGTGTTCAATTGTGTGAATGTGTGTTCAATGCTTCAATAGTAGTACTGAAGATTCAAGTTATATGATCTAATATTTGTGTTGAAGTTAAGAGTTTTAAAGTGATTACATCTACTGATTCACCCCCCTCTCATTAGATTGTGTGCCCTTCAGATGCTCTATAACTGGTAAACCTCTTGTCATATTTTTCTTCTATAATAAAATGAAGGATCCAAAATGAAGATGACCATAGCTTAAATGCTAGAGATATTTGGTCTAAGTACACTATTTTAATGTTAATTTCCTTTGTTCCTTACATGCCATGAATTTGGAGAGGGAATATTTGATTCCTGGTTATTTTTCCCTTTGCAATTTATTTGTTATTAGGATTTCTTTCTAAAATCATACATTCATCATTTTTAATGTGAACTTTGTTCCCCTTTTTTACTAATTGACCAACACTTAAGAAATTATGTTTTAAACTAGGTACAAGGAAGCCATCATGAATATGTCCTCTTTTCACCATTCTTAGTCAAAATATTAAAGATACCTTTCCCAATTTTAAATACTTTGCTATAAGTTCCCAATTCTAATTTATAGTCCCCCAAACTAGCAAATAATTCTCCATACTTCTCATATGATTGAGACAACCACTATCTAAGAACCATATATCATTAGAGATTTCTTGAACCTCATTACAAGTTACAATTAAACTTCTAGAGTTATTATCAAACACATTTGTGTAATTTTTATTTTGTTTATACACTTAAGATTTTTTGTTTCTACATTCATTTGTAAAATGGCTAAATTTCTTACAATAGTATCATTGAATGTGGGACTTCTCACACCTTAATGATTTGAATTGATTTCTTCCATGTGCTTTATTGGTGAAAGTTGGATAGTATGGATTGCTTCTTTCTCCTAGATCTAGACTCATGTGTCCACTTCTTCCTCTTCCTCTTCGAAATGATACCTATGTCTTGAAAACATTCTCCAAAGAAAAAGTATTATTTTGATTCATCCTAGTTTCATGGGAAAGAAAGTACCCCATCAATTCATCTATTAAAAATTGAGATGGGTCTTTTGATTCTTCAATTACAACTACTTTTGCATCAAATTTGTTAGGAACTCTTCTAAGAACCTTTTCTCTCACCTTTTGATTAGATATATTATCTCCATGTTTCCTCATTTGGTTTATAATACTCATTACATTACTAAAAAATTGATCTACAAAATTTAAAGATTTAAAGATTTCCAAAATTCCTTTTTAATGTTTGTAATTTTGCAATTTTTACTGTAATCGTCCCCTCATACGAATTTTCTAAGATTTCCCAAGCTAGCTTGTTTAGAACTAGTTGTTGTAGCAATCCTAAGAAACACAAAAGCATCAATTGCTTGTTTAATAAAAGACAAAGCTTTAGCATCTTTCTTTTTTGTTTTCTCAAGTTCATCTTTTTGTGTTCTTATTAAAATACACAAATCTTAAGATTCTACGAACTCATTTTAAACTAACTCCCATAAAACTTGTGAACAAAACATTGTCCTCATTTTTATTACCCATGTATCATAGTTCTTACCTATAAATAATGGACTCTGAGGTTGTGTTAGACTATTGCTAGATGCCATGATATTATCTCACCTTATTGATGCCGATAATTTCTCCTTCACCTCTTTGAAAATACTTCAATACTGGTAGGCTTTACAAAGTTTGCAGTCCTGCTGTGGTAGTAGCTACACTCTCCCAGAACCTACAATATCCTTTACATGGTGCAGTCTCCAAAAAAAGGGCTTCAATTGTGAATACCGATCCTCCAAAACAGCACATTCTGACTAGCTCTGATACCAATTTGATAAACAGAGCAAATACAATAACAAAACAATGATAAAGAATGCTACAACATAAAACAAATTATCTTCATTAATCTGATCGATACATAAAATGGTTACAACTTGTTTAAATAGACACGTTGGAACAATCTGGAACAATCTTGAACAATGTACATTCACAGTGGAAGGAAAGTTCTATTCATAACTGCATGCATTCAGACCATGATGAACACGACTAAAACAATGTATAAGTTAGGTTTAGCAGATTCTAAATGTAGTCAATAGCAACCTGTAGACGTGGTCAGGTTCAAACTGCAGAATTTGATGGAGAAATTACTTTTCAATACATTTGTATATTACCATAAGCGGTGATAAATCCTTATGCATGAGCGGTAGCCAAAAGATGCCTCGGTTAAATTCTCTACACTTAGTATATATAAACAACAGCTTGTTTAAAAGATGTACTAATACATTCAAAATCTTAAAACTTCTACATATCATGTAAGCAAGAACATTTATAAACTGTAAAAACTTATTACAATGGCGAAGTGTAATCGTTTGAAATACAATCCGGTGGTCTACCTCGCATGTCATAGCTTCAAAAAAAAATCCGTTAACATGCTGTTTTATTTACTCGACAAAGTAAAATCTGTGTGACCTTCCTCTCTAGAATCTCGATATTCTGTTGTGGGAAACTCTTATCTGCATACGGGACAAAAATTTCCCACTCCCAACCACTTCACTATACATTCTCCATGGTAGACATGATCGCAAGGCAACTGTATTGTTTGCTCACCAACAACTATAATTTCCTGGCAGATACTACAGAATGTATCACTAGTTTTCATTGTGAACGTTGTTAAATTCGCTATTGCACGCTCAGCTGCTGGTAGAGGCTCTGCCTCATAGCTCTCATCATCAAATTCGTCATCCATATCATCCTCACTTTCAAACTCTACATCACTTTCCACAGAGTTGTGACCTAAGTCTTCATGTCTCCGAGCCCATTCTTGAGGAAGGGGGTAGAAATGCCATCCTAATCTAGCAATATTCGACTGTACATCGCTCCGTATTCGTTGCCAATCCAAACGATGACCTACAATTTCAAGCGTTAATGGGAATAATCCCTCGCTGAAGTATTTTAGACGGAGATGAATAGTATATGGTGTAGAGTTATTTAAATTTTCAACTTTGCTTGCAGTTTCACTTGAGGCTGTTGCGTGACTGCCTATGTGGTTAGATTGAAGGGTGTAGTAAGCAAACCCAGAATGAAATTTTATCACCACACCATTTGTTGCAAAATGAACTTCATGTAGACGCGAATTGGGATTTTGTCTCCTCCAGTAAAATGGCTTGTTTTGGGGTACTTCTAATGGGCTGGGAATACCTGTTTCAATGCAAATATTAATAATTTGAAGGAACAATTCCCTGTTCTGAGCTATCAACATTGGGTTGTAAGAAAAGTAATGGGATATGTCAGGGCATGCACATTCTCCAGAGGCACTCACATTCGATTCACAACGAAAACAATCCAAATGTTTTATCCTCATTTGATAAAAATGCCATTTTATGTCTAGGGTTTTGCTTTCCAAATCTTCCAGGATACATTCCCAATCCAGGTCACCATCTATTATTTCAAGTAGCGAATATGAGGTGAACTCATTCCAGTTCGCAGTTACTCGCAGTTGAAGTGTAAGTGGTGCCGAGTATATTTGGAATTCAGGGCATTCACTCATCGGAATTAAATCGTTTACCTCAGCAGCAATTGTGCTAGTTTCATCTTCTTCTTTCACATTGTTGGTCTCACGCAAACTCTCTAAATAACTGTTTGCATCCATTCTGTCTTCTAAACTGGTTACATATCTCTCGAACTGGGTCTTTAACTCAACTCGAACACCATCCGCTAGGTAATGGATGCTGGAAATCATTGGCCCTTTGATGTTAGAGTAACGGATATCCTCTGTCACTTTAAATGAATTTGGAAACCCTTCATGGATGAAACATTTGATAATTTGCATAAACTGCTGCGTATAGAATTATGTCTCCTTTTTATCCCGAGCTGTAACAGGAAATGCCTCATCGCATTCGCATATCCCTGAGGTAAGTTCCTTTCCGCATTCAAAACAAAATAAATGTCTACAGAAGTCCATATTTTCAATGCGGATCGAAGGTAGCAAATTCTACTGTACTATTCAGATCAATGCACAGAATATAAACGAATTTGAAATAAGACAACTTAATTCTATATCATAAATATGTTGGAATGTGAAGTCCAATAGTCACACTGTTCATTTCCCATTCTTTTCTTTCACCAATGTTTGTCTTTTTGGTTTCTTTCGAAGACTTAAACATTCAATATGGATAATGGTATAATTATGATGTGTATGCTGCTGTAGCTATACTGTTAAAAATAGAGTTAATAAAAACAGAGTTTCCCCGACTTTTCCGTGGATGTAATCAATTTAGTGGCCACGTAAGTTTTGTGATTATGTTTTATTGATTGTTTTCTTGCATCTTATAAATCTGAGCTCGTAAATATTTATCTGCACTTTGCATCAATAAGATAGACATAATGCCGACAGTTTGAATAAGGTAGATCTAATTGAATAGCAAGCTTCATTGGTTTAGCTTCATTTGAGATCGAGATGTGTTGGAAACTAAAAGAGGTTGGATTCTATAGGCTCTTCCATGGGGACGATTTAGTGTAAATTTTTTTCAACAATAGCCAAGTAAAGAAAAAGGAAGAATTTAAAGAGACCTTGCGTTTTTATTTTGACTTAAATTCCAAACAAAATCAACGAGAACTCAAAATAGATTTTCATACCTAATAACGAGCAAGAATCCAAACAGACATTTTATTGTGATTTTGATGTTAATTGAAAACAATTTGTATGTCTGACGACAAGGAAAAGTTTAAACAGACCTCCAGTTGTAATCTTGATTTAAACTCGAAACAAAATTAACAAGCACCCATAATAGATTTGTATGTTTATAAATGTTAAAACTTAGACACATAGAATAGTCCTAAGAAAAAATATGTACACATCAAACTGTCATTCTCGTTTAATCAAGGAAATTCTATTATATATCATAACAAATAATAAATGTCTAACTATTTAACTTGGAAATCTCTAATATTTCTATTTGTCCGAACTTTTAGAACTTGAACAAATATTGTCAAATCTGTAATATATATATATATATATATATATATTGATTCATTACTTCTAGCAATTTGTCTTGGAAGAGAAACATCTCCATATGTTACAATATTTATCTTTCATCCTTAAATATCTTTAACATCCTCATTGTAGCCAATCATCCACTAAGCTACCTAATGAGCACACCAATACCCTTTAAAAACTAAAGGACCTCTCTTCTAACACCAAAATGAAGGCATGTTGAGAAATGCATATATATCCTCTAACATCCCTTTTAAATATTCTTTGATGATCCTAATATATCTAATGCTAACAAAAATAATGGGATGATATCATCATTAACTTCTTCAAAAGTAAAATCAATTTTCAACCCCCTATTCACTCTCTCCCAACTAGAATGTATGGTTATAGAAACATTTTCCTCTCAACAAATCTAAAGGACTCTGACATTTTGGCACTTAGAAAATTCAATTATTTTTCTTTTTTAATATGTTTGTAGTAGTTAACAAGGTAACACTTTTTCTAGTAGTACCAATTTTTTATTCAATGTCAATGCCAAAATCCACTTTGATTGTAGTAATAAATCTTTGAAATAATAAATTTGGTGTCTTGTCCTTCTCCTACTAGTGTGCATCCCCTCAAGGTTCAAATAAAACACATATAGAAACCACACAATGGATACTTTCTCTATGATAAAAACATACTCCTTGAAACGTATGAAATAGGGTGCTCCACCTTTTAGGAAATGAAACACAAGGGATGAGGGCGTATTTCACTTAGTTTCCCTCAAGGAAATCCTAGAGATCTCAATCCATGGATGGAATGATGGAAAGATATCTACTAAAGGTTTTCCTAGGGTATGGTTAAAGACTAAAAGAGGGTTCACCACCAAGCTAGGGCTTGGAAAGATATGTAATATGGAAGACCTAATGATATGCGAAACTTCACTAAATGACCTAGAAATGAATGCAATTCATAACAGAAAACTGAGAAATCATAGAGGTGCACTTGGAAACCTGTAGCAACATGAATGAAGACTTGAAATGCTAGAAATACTAAATTTAGGGCACACTAGGACTCATATGCCAGGTTGGACATATCAATCCCAGATTAGGGTTTCTAGGCTAAAACATGAATCTAATGATGACAAGTCTAGATCTTCAAGAATCTGAAAAATGGCTGACACTAGGACTCATACACCACTTGTGGCGTCTCAATCCTACTTGGCTTTTTTGAAGGATCAAGATCTGAATCTTCTCTTCAATCTCTACCCTATCATCTCAACCTAATTTTTGAATTTGAAATGTTAAATTTTGCTCAGTAGATATCTTTCAGTGATCTTCTAAACAAGGTGACAATTTTGCAACATTGAAACATTCTTTCCAATCTTGCTCTTCAATGTACCTCCAACCTAGATCTACAAATCACACTCTAAAAAGAAGGAAAATTGTTGTTTTGTTAGTAGAAAGGGGTTTGCCTTGGTCACACCCCATTTTGGTAATCAAACCTTGAAATGAAATGAGATAGAATGAAGGGATGATGAATGAATAATAATTAATGTTGCAACACACCAAACCTTAGGAATAAAGCCTAAAAACATGTATGAAATTGCTCCAATGGATGTGGATCTTGATTTGAATCCTTACTTGAATCATAAAACCCTACATCACAAATTTTAGCTCAAAAACAAACATGATGATGATTACTTTGACATGATGATGGATACTTAAATAATGCTCCAAAATTCTTGATAATCAACTCTTGAATTCTCTTGAATTCTCTTGTACACTCTTGAATGTTCTTGTGAACTCAAATTTGCTATTAAACATGAATACTCAAGATGTTAGGTCACTTGTAAACTTGCTAGGTGAGAAATGAGTGAAATAACCTTGTATTTATACTTTTTTATGCCAAATTCCCTAAAATTACAACACTACAAGCCGACATCAGGTCTAGGATAATAAAATCCCTTCAAGAATTTGAATTTAATTTAGGTTTAACCCACATGGGACTCACATGCCAAAGTGGCATATGAGTCCCATTAGGCTAGGCTTAGGGACACATTTTTCAAGTGATGTAGAGCATGGAGGATTCACTCAAACAAACACAATACAAACAATTTGGAACAATCTTTCAATCCTTATAACTCTAACTTGATTTTGTTTCACAAACCCTTCATATTCTCCTTCTAGCATACCAAGCAGATAAATCTGAGGATATATTTCCAAATACTTGTTAAACACACAAATAAATTATCATTTTGAGTACCCTTTATCCTCTAATTTAACATATCTATTTTTTTCATATACTTTTTTTAGAACATACCATTCAAAAAAAGGACTATCACACTGTCCTATGGTCTAAAACAACAAAAAATCACTATTTTTCTGTCATAACTTGTAGAGAACATATCCAATTAATAATTTAAAACCTATTTCAGATACCCTTTATTGATTAATTCAACATATCTCAAAATATTATTGGTTCACTTTGAACCATCAACCCCAAATAACTATTGCTATGTTGCCCCAAGACCTCAAATAGGTCACTTTTGCAAAGCATCATATGTCCAAAAACTTTACCATTCCAAAAACTCTACTCCAATGGCCTATTGAGGTCTCAAATAGATTAAATCTACAAATTTTATCAATAGAAACCTTTACAAATTCACCCAACTCCAAAATCTCACTTTTGGCCTATTTAGGCTTGCATACAAGAGGGTTTATTGAAACTATGATCTCCCAACCTTATTTCACCTTACCAATGGATTAGACACATTCCATATGGTCTACATATACTCTCCAAATCATCATCCAGCCCTTATCAATGCATTTGAAACAAACTCCTACTTGTAGGCATCAATTTCAAGCCAAAACTCATGCAATTTCAACTAGGGTAGCAACCAAAATACTTTAAAATATTACTCTTTGCTCCTAAAACCTATTGAATCTTGTAAAGCATCCCTAAAGTATCATTCCACCAAAAATTATCCTATTCCATTTGTGGAATGGGCCTAAAACTCCATTTTTGTCTTCAAGCCCTAACTACTTGGGGTTTACAGAGCAGTTTTGGTAAAATTGCAATAAAATGCTTTAAACTCAATGGATTTTCACCAAACCAAAAGAATTTTTTTTTAACACATTCTAATATCAATTTTAAGCATTATTTGTATGAGTGTAGGCCGTACAGGGCCATACCAACACCTGGAGCAGCAGATTTGTGGAAAATGCATAGAAAAATGAAGGGTTTCTTATTGGTTTTTCATGAAAATATCATCCATAACCTTGCCTCTAACAACTGACTCAAACTAACTTTTTAGATACTTGACCCTTCAATTTCCACTTTTTACATTTTTTTGCATTTTGCAACCTTACATTTTAACAACATTTGCAAGATTCTACACCTTTTACAAAATGGAACCCAAATGACTCAAATCACATAAATAATGGTCTATTATGACTTTATTGGATGAAAAAAGACACAGAACACGAAAATCCTAACATTAGACCATATTTGCCAAAATTGAGATGGTTCCCCTACACCAGAATATAACAAGGGATAATATATTTTAAACTTATATAGAAAGTTCATGCATAAAATTGATGAATGGTCTTAATTCTATAAATTCCACATACTCACACAAAGAATGAATGATTCTTTTCCAAGGTTGGTAGTGATATCTCTAAATGTTTTTTCATATCTACATGAGAACACATAAAAATATGCCAATGTCCAAATAGATGCTCGCTTCCCAATAATAGGATTTCTTACAAGCCATACATGAGCTACAAGGCCTCCAAGGGAACCAAGTAGATCAAAACAACAAACATGGATATAGAAAATTGTTATATCTAACACATACATACAAAGAAAAATCCAACACCGAAGGATGGATACACACACATGAATATTCACAATAATTGCAAAGGAATAGATGAGGGGAGATCTCATACTAAATATAATGTGCCAAACTTGACACCTCTATATAACACCTATAAGAATATTGCATCTTATATAAAAAAATACTACTTACAAACATCAAACATGTCATCAATATCTTTTATTATACCATTAGCAAACCTAATATTATACCATTAGCAAACCTAATTATAACATTACCATGACCAAAAATATTTAAATAAGAATTGTATCTTGGGTACAACTTACCTCCATCAAATTCCTCATATTTAGAAAACCACTCTTTATTGGAATTTATAGGGAAAGATAAACTTGATTCAATCAACCATGCATCATTACTTGCGTGAGTGGCCAAAGTGCACAAAACACACCATCATCTTCCTTCTCAAACTCAAAATCTGAATTAAATTTCCTCTATTTATTCATATTTTCTTCTTTGCTCTTTTACGAAACTAGATAGGCTTACAATAGTTCAAACAAATAACTTTGGAATTTTTAATATATTTGTATATCCCATTGGACTAGGATTTATAATAGTTTTCTTCCTTCTCACATTTTTCCTTAGGCCTTTCATGAACATTTAGAGCCTCCTTAGCACTAATAGATACCTTTTTCCTCTTCTTTTAAAAAATAAAAAGACACACAATATATTAATTTTTATTAGAATATAAGTACTTCCAATAGCCATAAAAGGAGAATCACATTAATAAGGGAAAGAACAAAGCAACATCTTACATTTCTTCTTGTCATCCATTTTCCCACCAATTGATCCCAATAGAGCCACAAACATATTTATAGCATTTAAGTGGTCTACAATTGACCCACCCTCTTTCATTCTTAAAGAAACACAAATTCTTCCTTAGGAAAATAGTGTTTACTAAGTATTTGGATTGATATATCTCACCAAACTTATTCCATAGTTTCTGTATGGAGGAATATTCATGTAAATTAATTAAAACAAATTCTATAAGGAGCAATATGATTATACCCTTGGATTCACCATATATAAAATCATATTAGATAGCCAAAGTAGAATTTATATGCCTTCAAACTTTCCCATTAGAAACATCCCACAAATCTTGATCAATTAACATATCCTCCATATTTAGCTTCCACATCTCAATATTTTAATAATAAAAATTCCCTACTTCTATTCTCCTTAATGAGCTTTGCATCAAAAAATTCCCTCAATAAGATCACATAATATCTTCTACAAAAGATCCCACTCAAAACCAAAAATCTAAAAGCTCACAATAAAAGGAAGCTCAACAAGCTTTGATACCTCTTTTAAGGAAGATAAGTTAGTGGAAAAACATCATGTGCTAATCTTGAGAGGAGGGTTATGTAAAAAAAATTAGATCTTGACAATAGTTGAAAAATTAAATAGAAAGTAACATCAATACAATTTAGATTGCAGCACAGTGATTTATGTGGAGAAAAAAAATTCAAGAGAAAAAATATAGACTCAAAAAGCCACCAAATATATTATTAAAAACATTATTACAATATGCTTATAGTTAAAACTTTCTTATGAGTATCATCAATTGAATGTTCAATGGAAACTCAATATCTATGAGACTCTCACATACAATACAATCCAATACCAAACTATAATACAATTCCTTGATAAAATGAGTATTTTCTTCTAGGACAAGAAAAGATAATTCAATCTCTATTATTAGATATGTAACCTAATGATTAATGGTCGATACAAATAGTGAAAATATATATAATGTGGCTTTAGGGAGCATTTTCCCAAACCCCTTATGGAGCACCCCCTTATACTCTCCCATGCTCAAATTTTAAGGTTGAGACATCATTTTCTTAGCACTTCCTATAGAATATTGAGATAGGAATGCATTAAATAAAATTAGGAATGATATAGAAGACTATGGAAATAGCTAAGTATCTTTAATTTAATAAATGATGGAGGTCTAGAGAGTTATATGAATTTTTAAGGAAGCAAAGAAATCACTTCTTAATGTTATAGTCCACAATATCCAAGTAGACATGGTACAAATAGAGTATAAACTATATTAAAATAATCATCAAACTATAATGAACTTGAATATTAATGTGTAACCTAGAGGAATGATGATTCTATTTTCAATGTAGGCATGTGTATTTTAGTACTATTGAAGCTTTCAGGAAAAATTCTCACAAAGATATTTTAATTTTGAATATACATAATATTTAGAATTCTTATTTTTGATATCTTTATTTACTTTGTTTGTAAAAAGGGTATATTACAACAAATTAAAAATTATATAAATAATTTTTTTCCATATTGGTACATACAATAACTATGAGAAAAAAATAACATACTAACCAGAATAAAACCCACATGGTACTAGATGCATGAATGTAATATCCTTTGCAATGAAACTAATGTAGCTCTCACTAGCATATAAAAACGTTCGTATAATCTATTTATCATACAAATTTGAAAGTACATTGTAAAATAATATCCCCACTAGTATATAAAAGAGTATCTATAGACTTATCAAGAAATGTTAAAATTATTGTAGACCTATATTTGTATTCTTGATCAATTATCACAAATTATGTGAAGTTATGCCAATATTCCTAGTTTCTTTACATAATTATAAGAGATATATTGCTATATTTTATTTACTTTTTTTTCTTTATCACCATTTCATACTCAATACAAATAAACTACTAGTAAAAATGTTGAGTGACTCATCTATTGATTGTTTGACTCATCTATTTTTTTGGAAGTAATTAATAAAAACAGAAGAATGTTGTTCATAGTCCTTTAAAGAATTAGTAATTCTAGTTTTAGCCATAGAAGTTTGTTAGAATATAATTTTAAGAGGTGTCTAATTTAAATAGTTCGATGTTAGTAAGTGTTCATTTGATTTCATATTTAGATCCATTATTATATGATTTTATTATGCTTCTTTGAAGCTATATAATTTAATCATCTTCAAAGAATAAAAGCAATAGTTCATTGTACATGTATCTCATATTTGTATTCTTTCTCTCTCTAAATTTTAAAATGGTATCAAAGGTAGATTGGGTGTGTCTCTATGACAAAAGTTCGTAAGTAGATGAATGAATCTTGAGAGTGAATAATCATATGATAGGAGTGTAGTGTAGAAAAATGTATCCCTCTACATTTCCACACTTGTTTGGGCCCTTGTAAACTAAATTGACATAATTATGCCATATTTAGGGTGTTGTAAAGTGTGTCCTAACACATTCATACTAATCTAGGGTTTTCATTGATTAATTGGGCTTGTTTATGCCTTAATTGGTCCTATTTTGCATCCATGCGCCTTAATTAATGCATCTTTCTAAGGATAATCTCGACACATATGTAATGATCAATCATAAATTAATTTTTTTGGATTGTATGGCCTATATTTAGTGATCTAGGACTCATACGCCACCTTGGGCATATGAGTCCCACCTAAGTTTTGAGGCCCCAATCTATATTTCACATTAATCTAAGCCTTTCTTGATGGTGCATGGGCACCATGTCAATTTTGGAAAATATAGCATAATAATAGGATTTTTGTGTTTTGAGTATTTTGTCATCCAATAAGGTTATAATAGACCATTATTGATGTGATTTGAGTCATTTGGGTTCCATTTTGTAAAGGTGTAGAATCTTGCAAATGTTGTGAAAATGTAAGGTTGCAAAATGCAAAAAAATGTAAAAAGTGGAAGTTGAAGGGTCAAGTAACTAAAAAAGTTATATTGAGTCAGTTGTGTGGCTTTTTCATTTCTTTTAAAAGGTTAAATATGCCTCACAAACTCAAACATAAGGTTTTGGATGATAGTTGGGTGAAAAAACAATAAGAAACCCTTCATTTTTTGTGTACTTTTTGCAAATCTGTTGTTCTGGTTGTTAGTACAGCCCTATATGACCTACACCCATACAAATAATGCTTGGAATTTATATAAAAAATATTTTAAGAACCTTTTTATTTTGGTTTGGTGCAAATCCGTTGAGTTTGAAGCATTTTATTGCAATTTTATCAAAACTGCTCTGTAAATCCCAAGTAGATAGGGCTTGAAGACAAAAATGGAGGTTTAGGCTCATTCCACTAATGGACCAGGCTATTTTTTTGTGGAATGATGCTTTCAGGGATTCTTTACAATATTCAATAGGTTTTAGGAGCAGAGAGTAATATTTTGAAAGATTTTGGTTGCTTCCCTAGTTGAAATTGCATGAGTTTTGGCTTGAAATTGATGGCTACAAGTAGGAGTTTGCTTAAAGTGCATTCATAAAGGTTGGGTGATGATTTGGAGAGCATGTGAAAACAATATGGGACATTTCTAGCCATTGGAAAGGTGAAACAAGGTTGGGTGTTCATAGTTTCAATAAAGCCTCTTGTATGTAAGCCTAAATAGGCCAAAAGTGAGATTTTGGAGTTGGGTGAATTTGTAAAGGTTTCTATTGATCAAAGTTGTGGATTTAATCTATTTGAGACCTACCTAGGCCATTGCAGTCATTTTTTTGGAATGGGAAAGTGTTTGGAGGTATGATGCTTTGAAAAAGTGACTTATTTGAGGTCTTGGGGCAGCATAGCAATAGTTATTTGGGGTTGATGGTCCAAAGTGACCCCCTGAGATTTTGACATATGTTGAAGTACTCAATAAAGGGTATATATAACAGGTTTTATATTATGGATTGGATTTTTTCTCTACAAGTTATTGTTGGAATATGTGCCTCAATCCTTACTAACATGGAACTCCTGAAGGGAAAAGTCGTCGTGACATTGTTCATGTCTGGGCAACTAACTATTCTAAATTTTCTTGATAGGTTCATGTCGCCAAGATAGAGTTGATGTCTTGCCAACAATGTCTATCGTTGTGACTCTTTGTGTTTAGTGTGACCTTTTAACGAATGGAGATTTATGGGTGACAGTTTGATCTTATCGGGCTAACTCATGGGTGTCTAGGAGAGGTTCCAGTGAATGGTGAAAGTCTCACCGATAGCATATGGCTATAGAGTAAACATGAGGGTCTCGGGGAGAAGTCCTAGCGACTGGAGATTGTCTTCCTGACTGCATGTGGTCATCGGAGTAACACTTGGTGCTTGGTGAAAGGTCTTAGCGAAGTCAAATGTCTTGTCAACTTGGCAAGACATGGGTGCTCGGTATGTGGTCTCAGCGATGAAGAGCAGTCTCGCCAACAAAGATAAAACCTAGTGCTTTCGCGGTGACAAAAGACTTCATTATGAAGTCTTGGCAAGTTGGATAAGTCATGCCGATAGTCTTTGGGATCTACTAGCTGATGCTCGATGAAAGGTCTCAGCAAAAAATGAAGTGTCTTGCCAATAGCAAATGTTCATCGATGTAACATGAAGTGATCAGTGGAAGGTCTTGGCAAGAACGAAGAGTCTTGCCGATGGCAAAGTAGAAAATGATATTCTTTGTGAGCATCGGAAAAACATCTTGCCGATGGAGGAACCTCTTGCTGATAGAAACGAAATGGTTATCGGTAGATTTAGTATGACTCATGGCGCTCATTATAACGTCTTGTCGACTCGTGGAAGCTATGGAAATATCGATATGAAGACTTTATGGCATCGGGGAGACACTGTTAGTATCTCACCAATATGCCAACAAAGTTTGATTGCCTTTGACCATGTGACCATCCTATGTGGCATCCCGTTGGACCAATCAGAGGAAGCGGTTTTCAAATGGATAACGGCTGGATTTTTGCATCAGATGCAACATTGGAGAAAAACTGCATGCAAGGAAAAATATGAAAAGGAATGGAAACTTTCTTTGATGGAGCTTTGGTAGATAAGGATGAACAGAAGGAAAAAATTAGAATGTGATAAGATTTAAAGGATCGATTCTAATTTGAAATTGATTGATGAGTGAGATCATATTAATGAGATCATTTCTGTATCTGGATGAACAGTGAATGAAGCTACTATGAACTAATACCAGAGAGTTGTATCTCTGATTGTATGTAATTGTTGTTACTCTAATACAAAGAGATTCAACTTGGTGTGGTGTGTTTTTTTCTCAAAAGGGTTTCCCACGTAAATCTGTTGTTCATTGTCTTTGAGTATCTTCTCTATTTATGCAAATCTTTCATGTGCATCTTAATTGAATTGTAATTAGAAAAATTAAAAGTACTGTATGCTTACTTCCCTGTGGTTTTGACGTTAGGAAAGTTATTTTTGCACTGTTGTTTTCCTTACAAGTGGTATCAGAGCCTGGCTAGTTGTGTTGTCCTTGTGAGTGGGTTGGGTTTTTTATGTCAATCATTTTCCAATGGGATATTTTTGTAGAGTAATGTTAATTTAATTACAAATTAAGATAGCTAGCACATCCAAGAAGATGGAAATAGAGAAATTCAATGGTAGCAACTTTGAGAAGTGGAAACTCAAAATGGAAGATTTTTTAGTAGACTGAGATCTTTGGACTATTGTGTTTGGAACAATGCCTCAAGGCATGAAGCAAGAGGATTGGAATCTTTCAGATAGAAAGTATAAGGGGCTGATAAGGCTCTATTTGGCAAACTCTATTCTTCTGAATGTTCATGAAGAAAAGACTGCCTCTTCCTTGTGGAAAGGACTAGCATCCATTTATCAGGGCAAGTCCTTGGTGAACAAGTTGTTCTTGAGGAAGAAGTTGTACTCTTTGAGAATGCAAGAGGGAGGATCTGTTGTTGATCACTTAAATGCTTTCAACATGTTGATTGCTTAGTTAACATCTGTTGGTGTGAAGATTGAAGATGAAGATCGCTGCATGCTACTACAATGTTCTTTGCCAGATTCTTGGGATCATTTGGTGATGGCTATTAGGAGTACGACATCCACTTTCAAGATGGAAGATGTTGTTGCTTCTTTTTTTTTGGAAGAGATGAGACGAAAATATTCTAAGATGACAAAGGAGGCTCTAGCTGTTAGAGGCAGATCAAAGGAGAAAGGCAAGAAGAAGGACAAGAAATCTAGATCGAAATCAGAAGGGAGATCAAAGTCTCCTGGAAAGAAGTCCAAGGTGAAGTGTTGGAATTGTGGGCAACCTGGTCATGTTTGAAAGGATTGCAAGGAGGAGAAAAAGAAGAAGAAGAACTCTTCTGGGAATGATTCTTCTCAGAGTGATGTAGACGCCTTCATTGTAGCTTTGGCTACATGAGCATCAGATGATGTCTGGCTAATTGATTGTGGAGCATCTTTCCATATGACATCTCATAGAGATTGGTACACAAAGAATGAAGAATACAATGGTGGAAAGGTGTTCTTGGCAAGTGATTCATCTTTGGAAATTGTTGGTCGTGGAAGAGTCAAAATTCAATTCCTTGATAGAAGAGTGAAAGGAATCAATGATGTGATACATATACCAAGTCTGGCTCGTAATTTACTTTCTGTAAGTAAGCTGAATGATATCGAAGTGCATATCATGTTCTCTGGAAATGGCTACAAGATGACTAGAGGCTCTATGGTGCTGGCTAAAGGTGCTCGAATTGGTACCTTGTACAAGTTGGATGCACAAGCTATTCAATGCAATAGTGTCTCTATGAAGTCACTTAAGGCTTCTCATGGAGATAAGAAGGGAAACATCCTTAATGGAGTAAATGCCATGGAGGTTAAACTTCCAGCAGAAAAGACTATGCTCTGGCATCATAGGCTTGGCCACTTGGTGAAAAAGGTTTAAAAACCTTGAAAAATAAAAACCTGGTAGAAGGGCTTGAAGATTGTAACCTTGAGTTCAAATTTTGTGAACATTGCATATATGGTAAATAGCACCGTGTTTCATTTTATTCCAGTCCTCACAAATATTCTGGTTTGCTTGATTATATTCATTCTAATTTTTTTGGTCCAGTGAATGTTCCTTCTCTATCTAAATCAAGATATTATGTGTCATTTATTGATGATTATTCAAGAAGAACATTTGTATATTTTTTGAAAAGTAAATTAGAAGTGTTCAGTCAATTTAAGGAATTTAAAAACCTTGTTGAAAATCAGACTGGTAGGAAAATAAAATTCTTAAGGACTGACAATGGCAGTGAAATTTGTTCAGATGAATTTGAAAGGTACTGTACAGATCATGGGATTAAAAGACATAAGACTACACTTGATACTCCACAACAAAATGGAGTTGTTGAAAGGTTCAACAGGATAGTAATGGAAAGAGCACGAAGTATGCTGAGCAGTTCTGGCTTGGAGGAGAAGTTCTTGGCAGAAGCAGTCTCTCCAACATGTTACTTAGTAAATCATTCTCCTAACTCTACTCTTGTTGAGAAGACGCCTTTGGAAGCATGGTCTAGAAAGAAGCCCTCTCTGAGACATTTTTGTTTCTTTGGCTATGAGGCATATGCATATGTGCCATTTGAAAAAAGATCTAAGTTGGAAAATAAAGTTGTGAAGTGTATTTTTATTGGCTATAGTGCTGGAATAAAAGGATACAAGCTTTGGAATCCTGAGACTGAGAATGTTTTGTACAGTAGAAGTGTTATCTTTCGTGAGCTGAAATATTGTACATTGAATATGTAGTCAGAGAAGAAATCATAAAATGAAAAGGTTGTAGTAGGAATTCCTCCGACACCAGATAAAGAGGAATTGAAAAATCAAAATGTACCTGATACTTAAGAGAGCTCAAGCAGTTCTAAAAGTTCTGAAGAAGATGAAGAACCACCTCAGCCTCAACCTATGAGAAGGTCAACTCATGAAAGAAAGCAACCTAATAGGTATGGGTTTTCTTTGATTGAGTCTACTTGTGCCTATGCTTTAATATCTAGCACTGATGAACCTAGGACTGTGAAAGAGGCATTTAAAATGTCTGATTCAAGTTCTTGGTTGGAAGCCATGAATGAAGAAATGGCATCATTAGAAAAGAATGATACCTAGAGTTTGGTTCCATTGCCTAAAGGCAGAAAAGCTATGGGCTACAAATGGATATTCAAAAAGAAAATTGGTCTGGATGGCAGTGTAGAAAAATACAAAGCAAGGCTGGTTGTGAAAGGTTATTCCCAAGTAGAGGGAGTTGATTATGGAGAAATCTTTTCTCCTGTATCTAAGCTGACATCTATTAGATTTCTTGTGTCACTTGCAGTAGTGTATGACTTAGAAATTGAGCAGATGGATGTGAAGACATCATTTCTTCATGTTGACCATGAAGAAGAAATTTATATGTCCCAACCGAAGCACTTTGCGGAAAAAGGTAAGGAAAGATTGGTTTGCAAGTTAAAAAAATCTTTGTATGGGTTAAAACAGTATCCTAGAATGTCGTACTAGAAATTTGACACTTTTGTTTTGTCATTGGGATTTGTAAGATCAAAATGTGATCATTATGTATATTACAAAGCTGAAAGTGATCAAGTCCTTATTATTGCTCTCTATGTTGATGATATGTTGTTCATAGGCAATAGTAAGCTAATGATTTATGATCTTAAGTCTTAGTTGTCTGCAAAGTTTGAAATGAAAGATCTTGGTGCAGCAGGGTATATTCTGGGAATGGAAATAGAAAACTTTGGCTAAGTCAGAGTAAGTATATCATGACTATTCTAGAGATATTTTGTATGACTGATTGCAAACAACTAGTTGTTCTAGTTATGCAGGGAACGAAGCTATCTGTTGAGGATTTTCCAAAATCTCTTTTTGAGATGGAGGACATGACCAGTGTGCCTTATGCAAGTGCAGTTGGTAGCCTTATGTATGCAATGGTCTGTACAAGGCCATACATTGCCCAAGCATTAGGAGTTCTTAGTCATTTTATGGAAAATCCTGGAAGGACACATTGGGATGCTATGAAGAGAGTATCTAGATATCTGAAGGGCACTTTAGACTATGATTTGTGTTACCATGGTAACTTGGTTGAATCACAGAAGACTCTCAGTATTCTAGGTTATGTGGACTCTGATTGGGTAGGAGACATTGATAGTAGAAGATTCACTAGTTGATATATTTTCATGATGAATGGTGGTGTAGTGAGTTGGATGAGCAAGCGGTGGGTTATAGTCGCTTTATCCATTACAGAGGTAGAATACATGGCAGCTACGCATGCCTGTAAAGAAGCAATCTAGTTAAAATGTTTGTGTTCTAACATTGGTTTTGATGCAGGAAAAATTACTATTTATTGTGACAGCTAGAGTGCTATATGTTTGGCAAAGAATCCTACTTTCCATGCCAGGGAAAAGCATATAGATGTACAGTATCACTTTGTACGAGATATGGTGGAGGATGGGAATGTCTCTTTGGAGAAAGTGGATACTCTAGAGAATGTTGCAGATGCATTGATGAAGCCTGTGAGCACAAACAAATACAAGTGGTGTGCCAGTTCGATGGGCCTCTTGGCCCATGTTTTTTAGTAGTTTGATTATGCTCTGGAGGTGTCAGTAAGATCTTCGTCAAGTGGGAGCTTGTTGGAATATGTGCCTCAATCCTTACTGACATAGAACTCCTGAAGGGAAAAGTTGTTGTGACATTGTTCATGTCTGGGTGACTAACTGTTCTAAATCTGCTTGATAGGTTCATATTGCCAAGACAGAGTTGATGTCTTGCTGACAATTTCTATCGTTGTGACTCTTTGTGTTCAACATGACCTTTTGGTGAATGGAGATCTCTGGGCAACAGTTTGATCTTATCGAGCTAACTCACAGGTGTCTGGGAGAGGTCCCAGTGAATGGTGAAAGTCTCACTGATAGCATATGGCTATCGGGTAAACACGATGGTCTCGGGGAGAAGTCCCAGCAACTAGAGATTGTCTTACCGACTGCATGTGGTCATTGGAGTAACACTCAACACTCGGTGAAAGGTCTTAGCAAAGTCAAATGTCTTGACAACTCAGCAAGACATGGGCGCTTGGTATGTGGTCTCAGCAATGAAGAGTGGTCTCGCCAATAGAGATAAAACCTAGTGCTTTTGCGGTGATAAAAGACTTCATTATGAAGTCTTAGTGAGTTGGATAAGTCACGTCGATAGTCTTCGGGATCTACTTGGTGATGCTCGATGAATGGCCTTAGCAAAGAATGAAGTTTCTTACCGATAGAAAATGTTCATCGATGTAACATGAAGTAATCGGTGGAAGGTCTTGGCAAGAATGAAGAGTCTTGTTGATGGCAAAGCAGAAAATGATATGCTTTGTGAGCATCGGCAAAATGTCTTGCTGATGGAGGAACCTCTTGTCGATAGAAACAAAATGGTTATTGGTACATTTAGTATGCTCTGACCTTCCTACTACTAGTGTTTTCAAAAAATGTGTTCACCATCCTCACTTCCTACCATACACATAAATGTGGGTCATTAATGATCAATTTCCTATAAATAGCCCAACTAACTTGTCATTTTCATTCCTTTGGTCATAAATTTTCAAAGCTCTGCCAACTTTCATCACCTCTGTGCCCGTGTGACCATTCTATCACTTCAAGCATTACAGATGTCATATTCTTCACAAGTTATTGTGGGATATTCAGGTAAGTTTTTCGCTGCCGCCTTGGTTATGAATTTTTTCAATGGATTCTATAAAATTAATAAAATCTTGAAAAGAAACCTTAAAACCAGCTAGAGCACCCAATCTTGCACAAAACCAATCGTTTGAAAATTCAAAAATCCTTCAAAATTGGCCATTTAAGGCCTTGTGAAACTTGACCCATCATTCGTCATTCTTGGCTAGGGCGCTCATGCCCTTGTGGCCCGTAGGCATCCCTTCGCCACTGTGCAAATTTCTAAACTTCAAGTAGAAGGCTCAAGGCCTTCGCCCTTGGTGGGTCCGCACATGTAGACGAACACCCTCCTTCCAACAAGATTCATTGAAACCTCAAAGCTAAGTAAAGTGGGAGTTTAAAGCCCCTACGGGTCTACATTTTTGGACTTCAATGGGTGAACGACACTGCACCTATCATCATTCCTAAACTACCATCTAACCTTACCAACCTGCTCTGTAGGCTTTGCAATGCTTGCACTCGCCAAACCTACTAAAGCTCTAAAGTCTCCATTGCCAGTTGTAATCTACAAGTTTCTAACATCTCCTTATCACCGACATCAACACCATCACCAATGGCCAGGACCACAATTCTTTCCACATCGCAAGGCCGTGATCTCCTTTTCCCTCTTAACTCACCCAACAAAAAACCCAAGTATAAACTTGTTGCAGGTCTAATCATGTGGGGCTCCATCTGTGGATTGGCCCCTCATCATCGTCATTTGCAAAATAGATCAATGATCTTTGACTGTCTGCCCTATGGGCACTAACAGTGACCTTTACCCCAAGCCTTCATTGAAACCTCTAGGTAAGATACCCTTGCAGGTGGTTCTTTGAGGGCCACTGCCTGCGGCCCACCTCTGCGTGAATTCCATCATAAATGACCATGTCTTGTCATCGTTTCGCATGGTGGAACCCGAGCTTTCCTTTGTTGTCCAGTCCTTCAAAGAACAAACGATCAATGTTTAGGTCCTTTGTGGACCCACCTATGTGGGTCACTCATTGTAGGGTACCGCCTACCCTTTTTTGTCACAAAAAATTATAAAATGCCATCGGTCTGCGTTGCAAACCCCACACCATCTATTTCCCCTTTGGCACCTTCACGCGCAAAAAATGACCAAGTAAAATTGAGGGCGGACATTCAAGTGTGGACCACCGACTATGGACCACTGCCTTGTGAATGCTATTTCCTAGTGGCCATGACTTAACATCCACCCACTCTACGAGGCCCACATCCCTTGTCGCTATCTAAGATCTTTGCTGACCAAAATTGATGCTAACACTTGATGTGGGCTCAATGGTATGGACCACCATCTATGGACCACTTCCTCAGGTTCACCATCTCCAAATGGTCATCACCTAACGACATCCCATGGGTTCCTTCCCACACCATTATGAATGACTTGAAGCTAAAAATAGAGTCATCCTTCTTGCCTGTGGGTCCTGCAATGCAAGATTCTGTTTGCGAGATTCTGCCATGCCTGGGTTGTTCCAAATGGCAGAGCTCCAAGCAGCCTCAAGGTCACCTATTTCCACACCCTCTTGACTTGCGTGACAAAAATGACTCCATCAAGCCCCTCCAAGACTTCATGAATGATTGAACCATGTGCCCAAATTCCTTAACACCTTGGTGGGCCCCAATTATGGTGTGGGAATCTTGATGTGGGTGGCTGCATGCAAGCCATTGTTCCCTCTATGTTGCCTCCCTATTTCCTTCTCCAAAACAACTATCAGCCCAAGGAAACCTGCATCCCTGGGCCTGCACTGCTCCATCTTCCCCCAAACGAGAGCTAAATGAAGATTTTTGATAAATGTTATAATCTTTGAAAGATGAATTGCTTGATCTAAGAGTTGTTTTGTAGGATTTCACTAACACATCCCTTATACATTAATATGCTTACTGCGCCTTTCTTTGTATGATTTATGGAATCAGTTGTAGGATTATCGGGGGCATTCGCAGTTCCAAGAGGAAAAGATGATAAAGATCAAATGAAATATTGGTTTTTTGGAGTAGAAGTCACCTCTAAGGTCACTACCACCTAGGATATAATCATAGATACCAACCTTTGATAGGTTGACATAGATGAATTTAGACAGAGGGTCATCACCAGCACCACCACAGACAATGCAATGAATATTAGAAAGAGTGGTTTGGCCAAGGCAGTCAGTTTCTCGACCACTCTTGTGGCCTTAGAGCTAGTGATGGCTTGTAGAGAATCGTATCAGGAAAAAATTAGAAGGATAGTTGATTGTGAGGGTAAAAAGGTGGCTGACCTTTATGTCAAGTCCATAGGGAAAACATTCCACATCCCTACCTTTGACCCTATGGAGGAAATGAAAAAGGAATATGCAGAAAGTATGTGGAAGATTGACCCCCTAAAATGCAAAAAGTTAATCAACCAATACTTGTTGAAGGAGAAGAGGGGGAGTGCTAACAAGATTCCCTAAGAGTTGTTCAAAAATGACTTTTATGAAGACTATCACGACTTGGTGACCTTGTTGAGCAGAGTCATGGGAATTCCTAGAGCCACTTACTTTCAAGACTGGATGTTCTACTTCATTGAGGAAATCATCAGAGGAAAGACCAAGTTTCACTGGGCTCGAATGATTAGTAACAACTTGCATCAACAGTTCCTAGTGGTCAAGAAGACCTCTCAATTCTATATGACCTCTTACCTGGTGTATCTCTTGGCCAATCCATTAACCTATAGAGGATTATTTATTGCATAAAGCACAACTTCAAGAAGGGAGTTGAAGGTATATGATAGGAACCCACAACTACAATATCAAAATTTCAAGAAAGAGTAATGCAGGGTGAATCATGCCTTTATTGGGAATATTATCATACTTCTCAAAGGAGACTTCAAGAGAAGAGTCTTGCACAGTGATCATGCACTCATTCACTAGTTTAGATTCTTTTTTAGACAATTCCCCAAGTTCACTTACATCTTAATAGAAGGCTTCTCTGAAAGGCTATACAAACTACCTCCGTATCCAAATGACCAACTAATCTTTCTAGAAGACTCTAGGTAGCTGCAAAATGCACATGCTCTACTCAGTGGTAAGCATCAGGTAGGGATACAATATCCCCTCACATTTGGGCAACGAATGTATGCCCTCACAACTTCCCAATGTGCTAAATATTATGAAAAGGAAATCATGGAATATAATCTGAATCTCCACATAGCTAGGCCAAGGATGGATTTGTACGACAAGTTAAAGAAGTTTGGTGGAAAGGAATATGCCCACTTGCAAAAAATTGAAGACTTTTAGGCTAACTATTGGGATGACAAGGAGGTATGTATGAGGCACTATATGTGTATGATTGGATACTTTATCAAGACATTCAATCTGCTCCCTATACCGAATCAAGTTGTAGAAGATGAGAACATTGTTGCGGATTTGAGGTATGATGGTGTTGCCAACCTACCATTTCCCTTAATTGACTAGAATGAAGAAGAGGTAAATGACCTCGACATTCTGAGGAAGCATGTGAAGCATAGAACAAGACAATGGATCAATGCACATATTGCTCAGTTGAAGCTCCAAGGATCCACCTTGACCTATGGGGAGCTCGAGAGTGAAATAGATGGTGGGATTGATACTACCCCAACTGGGGAAGCTCCCAAAAATCCTCCCACCACTAGTTCAAGGAAAAGAAAAGAGGTAACTCAAAGATGTTAGAGAGGAAGTTGACAGGCAGTCTTCTAAAGAAAAGGAGGAAACTAGTGATGACATGGAAATATCTACAGAGCCTCCAATAAAGGGGCAAGATGAAGGCCTCAATCAAGAAAAATAAGTACCCCCTAAGAAGGAGGAGGAAAAGAAAGAAACTGAAGTTGAAGAAGAAGAAGATAAGCCTAAAGAAGAGGCTAAAATGAAAAAGGGCGTCGAGCCAAAACACTATACAAAACTCAAGAAAAAAGAAGAAAGGGCACCTGAAAGGGAGGACAGCCCTAAAGAAAATGTAGCTACTACCAAGCTAAAAAAGGAAACAACCATATTCATCCAGGACTCAGATGAAGAAGAAGAAGAGAAAATGGAGCAAGAAGCCTTGGACCACAAGGAAAGGGAGATCCAACATAATCAAAGAGAAGAAGGTGATCATGAATCACCAAAGGAGGCATCTCAAATGCTAGATTGGTTAGAAAGGAAACTAAAAAAGAAAACCCTCACTTTCATGGATCCAAAGGAAAGACTAGAGGCTATCCTTGCACGAGCTCAAATAGGTACAAAGAAGGAAAAGAAACCAAGATCTTGATCCCACATCACAATAGATGCATTTGGATCAAGGAAAGTGCAAATTTCCACTCCAGTAATAGATAAAGGGGAAGGGGTAAGTTATAATATCTCTAGTATTGACCTAGGTACTGCTACGAGGGAGCAAAAGATTGATCAACTCCAAGGATTGGTCACCACAATTATCCATTAGATGAGTAAGGACCAGTCCTCCAAGGAGGAGTTGAAGGCACAAGTGGCGAACCTCATTGCCTATATTCAATAGTGGTGTTTTACTGAGTAGCTACCAAGGATTTTTTCAACCCCGCCCTTGCTTCTCTAAAAAAGATCACATAAGCAAGCTCAAAAAGAGAAAGAACTAGACCAAGGCTACTAAAGAGTGATTTCGATGAGTTCTCTACAATGGTGATATGGGCATTGGTCATGCTGTCTGAACAGCCAATAACTTCCAAGAAGTGTAAAAACAACTTGAGGGAATATAGATAATTTGTAATAACTTCTCAGAACTACATAGGATTACATATCCTAAACTCGAGGCTATCCTCAAGATTCCCAAGATAACCTAGGAGAAGGAATTGGCCATAGCAAAGGATGATTATTGGCTAGTCAAGACATGCAAAAATGGGCTTAGACCATAGAAGGTAATTCCTAGAGTGCGTGCTTCATGAGGTAGAGCTTGACCTTTAGTGGGTCAAAAAACATAAGACAAAGTATGAAGAATATCTAAAGCTCATGAAAGATTACGACATGCCCACCATCGAGCTAGACCCCAAGTAGATTAGGTCATATTTTGACAAGAAAATTGAGAATGGGGCTACAGATTCATTAGCAACGAACTTCACAAATTTTTCTACTTGATCCTTCATCCAATCAAAGTAGGTGATCAAGCACATGCCTAAGTGTACAAAGAATTGGGAGTTGATCATTGGTAGATCAAAGAAACTATCCTTCCAAGTGCTTCAATTGGATATCATCGAATGGTACAAACTTTAGGAATTGATGGGAAAGTTCATGGAGTATGCCACTGTTTAGAAGAATCAAGGAAAGTTGGTCATAGATGATGAATTCCTCGCAATATAGCTGCAGCCTAAAGGGAAAATCACTACAGGAAAAAAGGGCTACAACAATAAGGAACTATAGGAAAAAATATAGAAAAGACAAGAAATGTATTTTAAATTGTAAAACATTGAGGGGTAGGTGAAACCCTAATTTGTAATGAATCTTGGCCACACAATGAGATTAAATCTTGTCCATTCATTTTTCTTTTTGAAAACTATAAATAGGGGGTATCCTCTCATTTTCAAAGAGAGTTGAGTTGTTGTATAGACATACTACTGAAATTTTAGTAGAAATTCATTGCTTTTGAGTGGATTCTTGAGTTTCCTTCATGTTTCATGATTCATCTCCTCATAGTCGATAGATTTGTGTACATTTAATTTGTTGTTCTATATATTTTGTATACTTGTAGTAGTTTGTTGAATGTTGTTCATTGATTTTGAAGAACAATGTTGTGTTGATTCCCTTCCTTGTTCATGCTTTTTGTTGTTTGTTGATGGTAAACAACAGTGTAAAACTAGTCTAAACATAGATTCATTGCTACACTTAAATTTCATCTTTTATTCATGCTCTATGGTGAATGAATAGTTGAAAATATGTAGACCTTAGAAGATAGCACTAGTTTCATGATACTGTTAGTTGATTTGGTTAAGTGAAACTTAGTTTCAGGAACGCTATCCACTATAGTATCCTCCATTATCACTATTCATTGGTAGTTGCGGGTCTAGGAACTTCCTCCTTTCCCTTCCCTTTTGACCTTTCTTTGAAATAGTAATTCAGGAAAAGTTATTGCATCATTGTAAAGCCAACTATAATGATAAAAGTGGAGTTTTAGGGTGCTATTGTGAACTTGTAGCAATTGCACATCATCTTCAAAATCTTAGGAACTCCATTTAAGGAACCAATCTCCCTCTAGCTTAATATACATAAGTATGCCCTATGATCACCACCAAATCACATGAACCAACTGAGATATTCCAAGAAAGTCATGACCTGACATCTGAGAGACCTTGGGATAGATTTTTGCAATTCGCTTGTAGGAAATTTTCTTTCAAGAGATGTTATGCACCTATGCATTACTTGTGTTGAGAAGTGCAAAAACACCCATCAATAGAATTGGTGCTAGAGGGAGGGGATTCCTTGTGTTAAGCTGGATCAAATTGGCTCATTCTCCCCTGAAAGATTCCATAGAGTTTAAAGATTCACACCAAATAAAGGAGAATTTCAAGAACTACATCCCCCTACCAAGGCTAAGAGAGCCAAAAGAGGGGAAGCAACTTCATAAACCTCATCCGCTCCCTCCACTTCACCTCCATCCTCACCCCTCCCTTCCATTCCTTCACACCACAATCATCCTTCCTTCTCAGCATCCACTTCTTCTGCTCAACGACCCCAAACTGCCTTCAAGTCACTCGCTTCCCACAGTCAGGGCACTGCCCCTATCCCTACCCTAGCCCTTCAAGTCCAAGGTGCAATTGCAACTGTTGCTACCTCTGTGCAACCCTAAGTTATTGTTGCATAGCAAGCACAACCTCTACCTTCCATTATGGCTTGGTTGGGAAATAATCCTTCTCCATTGTCCTTCCAAGTCTATCATGACATGCCAAAGAATCCAGAGAGATTTTGCAAAAAAAATTATCCATGTGAACTACAAAGGACAGTAGAGAAACATATCAAGATCTTCCAAACAACATTGAAGGACATGAAAATAGATCATGAGGATGTGGCTTGCAGACTCTTTCCTTACAACTTAGGGAAGAATCCTTCTACTGGTAAATTAACTTGCCTACCAGATCTTTCACCTCCTGGAACCTATTGAAGAACTCTTGCATAAATATAAGATCTCGATTAGCCCTTTAGAGTTATATTAGCAATTTATGTCTGTTTGGAGAGAAGTCAACAAACCAATTAGCTCTTTTAATGATCACTTTCATCATGCATATACAAGGCTACAAGCTCTATACATGGTTGATGATGCTTCATCCTTGTTGGTTTATTATGCAACCCTAGACAACCTCACCGCTGCACTAGTGAAAAGAATGCACCCATCATTTGCTAGGCTGGTAGATGCCTACACCGAGGTAGTCATAGCAAGCACTACCTTGGGGCTGAATATTTTCAGCTTGTTGCCTTCCTTAGGAACTGTCATTCATCCAATGCAAGTTCAGGGACTTACGTAGGCCTTAACACATCAGACACCAATTATGAATCAAGTTCCACAATTTCCCATGGTCTGTCATCTAGGACTACCAATGAATTAGGCACCCCCAGTGCCTCACTACTCACAACCACAACAATAGTAGATATATCCTTAGCTGCCCCAAGTGCCTACATATCTACAAGGGCCCAAGTTTCTATCTATCCAGCAAAAGCAACCAACAGTACAACGAGTTTTTCTCCCAAACCAAGCATTTCAACCGAACAATATGGAAAAGGATTGGATAGATGAATTGATAGAGATGATCAAGAAAATGTATACAAAAATGACACACTTGAGGAATCAAAACAACCAACTGCAAGATTCTCAACACAATATTCAGGTCAATCTCACTCAAGATAATAGAGATAACCATGATGCAGGTACCTCATCTAGGCAGAATTATGAAAGAGGATAGAATTTCAATCAAAACTTCGAAAGGAGGCCTTCACAGAGGCACAACCAGACATGGACTATAAGAGAAAAAAATGGAGGTGTTCCTACCCCTCTTGATTAGCCTACTAGAGCAGAAAACACAACCAACAAAGTATACTTAGCTGAGGTAGCTTTGACTGGATGGTGTTAGATCCATAAAACAAATAGGCACTCTGAATTGGACTACCCCAAGTTCCAGACAACTTCTAAAATCTTTCAAGTGGAGGTTCAGAACATCATTGATAGTGTTGGTTGCATGGACATAGTTCCATCAGAACCATATGATTCTTTCATGCTCATGGTCAATCAAGCTTCATTCTTGTGAAGTGAAAGCAATGTGCCTAAAAAGGATACTGCTACCCCAAAAGGTGAAGAAGCAAAAGAGGTAAGTAATGAAGACACTCTATCTCATCTATTCATTTCAATAGATAATGGTCCAGTAGATGAAGAGGAGTCATGTGAGGATGAAGTTCAAATGTTTCACCAAAGAGCAACCCCTTATAACTTAAGAAAAAGGGCAAACAGGAGAGCCTTTCAAAACCTCTATCCCACCTAATAACTTTAGTATTCCACTTGATCCAAATGCTAGCAACAATCTAGGTTACCCCCATGTGCCCACTCAATACTTTAATAAGAACAAATGACCAAATCAAATGCAAAATAAGTTTGCTAACTCTTTGGGTATGTGTAGGATCATGATGGGCCAAAAAGTGGCGATATGACGGGTATGTGTAGGGTATGTGGCTGATAACTTTTTTTTACCCAAATTCGATGAAATGAAAAAGGGTTTTTAAAGGATATTCTCAGCTTTCCACCAATATAAATTATGTTTTAGTTTGAATTTAATAAATTATTATTATTCATTTTCTATTTGAATTACAACTAAAGTCCTGATTGATAGGTTGATTGAAAAAAATCTATAGCTTTCAAATGGTATCACATTTTTTTGAATCCAAAACATGTGTCACATTCTATGCTTCGCATACTATAGGATTAAAAATAAATTAAAATCATGAAGCTTTGACCAAGTTAAGGTGGTCGACATACGAGTTTTGTATTTTTAAAAATTTGTAATTAAAAATTCATAATTAATTATTTTCTTGGAAAAAATATGCATCATATCGAGACATGAAACCTCTACTTTTATCTAAAATATTATCAAAAATATTATCATTTTACTATGGTTAGGGTGGTCAGACAGACACCTACTTCTTATTTTTTCCCTGAATTTTAAGTACTATTGAATTAAAATTTCAAATTTTCACCAAATAGATTTTTTTTTTAAAATAAACCTAGTAATTTAGAAACTACATTCAATTTGCTGCAGATTCTAAATTCTTACATGTTTTTGAAATAATATAGATAACTTATTCAAATTTTTACATCAAGTTGCCTAAATCTTATTTTTCTAAAAATTTTGCCACTTAAGGGCCTATTTTTCCATGATGATCTTGCACATACCCATTCCCAAGGCAAGTCCTTTGAGGCTGAAATTCAACAAATGGACGAATATGTAGCTAATGAGTTCAAGAAGGTTAAAATAAGTTTCTCTGCCTTTGAATTGCTTAAAGTCCCAACAGTTAGGAATTTTTTCTTTAGAATGATTAATGGGACTACCTCTTCTAAGTCATCACAAGAGGTACCTACCAAGAGAGTCTCCTTTGATGAATTACCAAATGAGCCCATAATCAAGGAAATCTTGGGCAAGAAAACAGATGCCCCTCCAAATCAACAAATGAAAAAATAACCTACTAAGGAGCAAAATCATGTACTAACCAAGGATAAAACCAATGAGAAAGATAAAAATCAAGTAGCTCAAGAAGACACACCCATGGGTCTATTCTAGGGGAAGATAGAAACACCACCCTTTCTCACTACTATAAGAATATTTGGGAAGAACATACACAATTGCTTGTTTGATTCGGGAGCATCAGCCAATGTTATGTCATTGGCCGTATGCAACGCATTGCGAATAGTACCCACTCCTTCTAGGTGAAAGGTGACCCAACTGGATAAAATAGAGGTGAATATAATTGGTGAAATCAACCAAATCCCTATGTAGATTGTTGTAGACCTAAGAGTGTAGCAAGTCATTAATATTCAAGTTGTTGACATTCTTGACACCTATGACATAATACTAGGACAAGATTTCACTAGAGCATTGAATGGATATGCCATGACTGACTTTTCTCACATGTGGCTACCATGTGAGGGGCTGCCAAATCAAATTTGTATTGATCAGGAACCATGCATGAAGTTTATGATTACAAAGTACAACAACACCAATGAGGTGTTGTTTTCTGAAACGAAATTGTTTGGAAATTATTCTCACGTGGCATACCAAGAAGCATTGGAGCCTCAAGAAGGGGAGGAGACTAAGGAATTCCTCTTGGTGTTGTACAACCCTCCTGCTGATTTAACTTATACTCCTTAGAGCACTGACATCCTAGTTGATTTAGATGATGAGGAATCCAATGACAATGGAAATTTGGGATTATTTGGATGGATTCCAAGAATTTATTGAAAAGTATATGCAAGATCATCTTAGTTTAGGAGAGAGGATGGATTTCCAAGAGATGTTGTAGCCCAGTTGGTGCAAGGTCCACAATGCTACCCATTCAAAATTCAAATGTTGCCTTTTTCAGATGGTAGTTGCTCATATAAGTGGACAAGTTTCACAGAAAAAGGATCCCCACACTGAGTTGAATGACCTTAGAAATGTTGAGTTTGTGCCTTCCCTAGAAATTGTAGATGAAAGTGCCGAGGTAAGGAAAGAAAAATGTACAACCAAACCTAGAGTTAAAAAATCCTCAAAATCTTTGGAAATTGCACTTTGATGGATCTAAGTCCAAACAAGCAGCGAGAGATGGGTTTGAGCTCATCAGCCCCAAAAGTAAGACTTACTTCACTACTCATAGGCTTCAATTTTATTGTACAAATAATGTAGCAGAGTATGAAACACTAGCCCATGGTCTTCTGATGGCTCTAAGGAAAAAGGTCAAAATGTTGCAAGTCTTTGGAGACTTAGAGTTAGTAGTAAAGCAAGCTAGGAAAGTATATTCCTGCCACAACCAGAGACTACAAAATTATAGGCATAGGGTTTGGGATCTTTTAGAGAGCTTAGATGCATTTAATATTCAACTAATCCCTTAAAGTAAGAATCACACTATTGATGCCTTAGCTCAGGCAGCCAACACGCTACAACCCCTTTCTTTGTCCAACCTCAAGAAATTCACTATTGAGATTACTTCCACTCCGTTAGTGCTAGACAATGTTACCAATTTTCACACACACCATTCCCCTCAAGCTGGATGTACGACCTTTTCAGTAGTGACATTGTCCTATCAATGCATTATTGGAACCCATCATCTACAAAAAAGTTCATAAGTTGATGTCTGCAAGGATCATATTCCCAGTTAGGCACTCTACATGGGTGGCCAACCTTGTTCTAGTCAAGAAAAAGAATGAAGAAATTAGATTGTGTGTAAATTTCTACAACCTGAATAAAGCTTCAAAGAAGGACAATTATCTAGTGCCCTCATTGGATGAGGTTTTGAAGATCATCAACAGATCTAAAATGATGTCCTTCCTAGATGGATACTCAATATATAATTAGGTAATGGTGCAGTACGAGGATAGGAACAAGACAACATTCACCACCAAGTGGGGAACCTTTGTATACTAGAGAATGTCATTTGGACTCGTCAATGTTGGTGTAACTTTCCAATGCACAATGGATATTAGCTTTAAAGATCTAGTCAAAAAGTGCAACATCATCTACATGGATGATCTCACAGTGTTTTTGAAGAAGTGGGGAGATCATGTCACTAATTTATGCAATTTTTTTAGAAATGTAGGGAATTCAGGATTTCCTTGAATCCAAAGAAGTGCATCTTCAGAGTTACCAAAGGAAAGCTACTCAGGAATGTGATCTCAAAGAAAGGAATCTCAATAGAACCTGATCATATTTAGGCTATCCTAAAAATTCAGCTATCAGGCAACAAGAAGGGCTGAAATCTTTCTTCAAAAAAATAAACTTTGTCAGAAAATGCATCATGGGCTTTGCGGAGATAGTCAAGCTACTCAATGCTATGTTGAAACAAGATGTCAAATTTGAGTGGACACCAGAGGCCAAGCAAGGCTTCAAGGAAATCAAGAAATAAATTATTGATGCACTCATACTGGTCAGTCTAGATTATCTGAAGTCATTCTACATCTACTCATTCACCTCAAACCATTCTTGTGCCAGTATATTGACTCAAAAGGATGATGAAGGGAACGATCACCCAATTTCCTTCATGAGTGCTCCATTAAAATGTGGAGAACTAAGATACCACAATGTGGAGAAGTAAGCCTACGCCTTAGTCAAGGGAGTCAAGAAATTCAGACATTACATCTTGCAGAACAAGGTATTTTCCATAGTGCTTGATCTAGCAGTAAAGACACTGCCAATGTAGAATGATTTGGGTAAAAGTAGGGAAAAATGGGTCACCTTGCTATAGGAATATGACATGGAGATTCAACCTATGAAGTTGGAAAGAGGGTAGGCCCTCACCCGAATGATAACTGAAACATTAGCTAAAGCAGGACCCAAGCTTACTGTACAACAGTTCCAACTGGAGGATGTCTCCCTCGGAGAGTGGTATGATGATAGTGTTTACTACCTATTGAATAGCAAGTTCCCACCTCACCTACAAGGTGTCCAAAAAAATTCTCTCTGACTAAAAAGTAATAGCTACATGTTGCAGGGCTATATACTATATAAGAAGAATCATGAAGGGGTCTACCTTAGATGCCTTGGGAGAGAAGAGGCAACACGATTATTAAAGGAGTTTCATTATAAATTTGGTACCGGTCATGGATATGGCCCTTCCATCACTCATCAAATCATGTGGACTGGATACTATTGGTCGACGATATTCAAGGAGGCACACAATCATGTTCAAACTTTCCATTGTGCCAGACTACTACAACTAGAGAACAAAATGTTGTTGTCCCAATGCAACTAGTCCTACAGATAAGACCGTTCACGTAGTGGGGTCTCAAATTCATTGGTCTAATAAGCCCACCATCCTCTATGGGTCACAGGTACATTCTAACCACTTCCAATTATTGTAATATATGGAAAGAAGCAATTGCATGTAGGCAATTCACTACTAAGGTGGTTATTAATTTTCTTGAAATTTTTATTCTAAATTGCCTTGGCTACCCATATGCCTTTGTTCGCGATAATGGCCCCACCTTTTCCTCACTCAAATTTTCTATTTGGGCCTTTGATTATGGTATTTCCCTTAAGTTCTCATCCAATTACTACCCTCAAGGCAATGACCTAGCTAAATCCACAAACAAAAACTTGATTACTCTGATTAAGAAGTTGCTCGATAAGAACCCTAAGGATTGGTACAACCAGCTATGTTTTTCCCTTTGGGTAGATTGTACATGCCACAAGGCCTCCCTAGGTGATTCCTCATTCCATCTTGTCTATGGCTTGGAACCTATTTTTCCCATGTACTTAAGGATCCCTACCCTCCAATTTGTCAACACATTTTATGAAGAGAGAGACCATTGAGAAGCCCATTTAGCTAAACTGCTCCACTTAGAAGAAGTTTGTGACTGAGCTATTGAAATTTTTTCCAAACATCAGGGCGTGGTCAAAAGATGGTTCGATCGTCGAGCCAGAGTCAAGGCATTTAGGATTGCTGATTTAGTCCTCTGTTGGGACAAGGCCCATGAAAAGAAAGGGGGACATGAAAAATTCAACAAGCTCTAGCTTGGCCCCTTCTAGATCTCTAAAATTTTAGGAGATAATGCTTTTTTCCTCAAGACACTAATTGGTGAAGATGTCCCATTACCTATCAATGAGTAGCACCGTAAGCATTACTTCCTTGCCTGAGCTCTTCTGAGGTAGTCTTTGTAAATACCTATATATAGGTTAGTTTAGGTTTCCTTTGCTTTTCTATTATGTTCTCACTTTTTCTTTTCTCATTCTCCCAACCATCTTGTTTTGATGAGGTTGTTCCTTTGTTTCTAATGCTTTGGTCGTGCTCAATTTTATGAATGGTTCACTTTGCTACCCATTCTTTTTGTTCTTTGGATAAATCTCCACTCTACCTATTGGTTTGTGATCACTTATGTGGAGTGGTTTCCTTATTTGAACTTCAACTTGACCTTGAACATGACCCTTAGCTAAATCCTTCCAAACTCATCTCAGATCATGCACATAACACATAATAATTTAGTTTCTAAAGAACTGTACAATGGTTGTTATGGGGCTGAGCAAGTGAAAAATCTTAGGTCTGCTCCAATGACCACTATAATTCGAAACTCATAGTAAGCATTGATGCTTAAGTGATTGAGCAAAGAAAGAGCACCAAAAGAAAATATTTGAAAAGAAAGGAAAGAAAGAAAGTAATGAAAATAAAGCAACTGTGTGGGTGTGCAAACAAATCTATCAAGGCTATGGATGCCCAACTAGCAGTAGAGGAATTTTCGTGGAGTCCATCGGGGCTATGGATGCCTGATTGGCAACGGGGAAATGCCTAGGCTACTTTTGGAGTTAGACAATTTATATAGCTTGTTTTTCCTGATTAATGGTCACTCGTTATAGTTTTTGAAGAAGGGAATGAATTCACCATACACACACTTCTGAGATCTTCCCTTGATTCAATTCAATTAAGGATTCACATTCTCCTTTGAGTCCCTCAGTTGACTTATGGAAACTGGGTCCTAGTCTGTGAAACTAGCGAGTCTAGATTTTGAATGAGTCTTTATCCTTAGAATGCTCAGAAGTGTTTCCCCAATAGAGTAGCCATTTGTTGTTCCTATAGCACACATGCCCCGTTCGGAAAGGGGACCCTCTCTTTTCCATTTTTTGAGACATTTTTGTCTTTTCCTTGTTTTGTGTGCCCCTATTTTGAGCCCCAAGTGATCAAGGAGTAATAAATTTATCATCTTAAGTTAACCAAGTTTTACCACCCTTGAAATTTTCATGCCTTTTTCCTTTGCAGAGTTCCTCTGGCATTTTTCCTTAAGTCTTTGAAATTAGTGTCTTTCTCTTGATGTTGGTCCGCCCATGTAGGTTGCTCCTGGTAGGATTCTATCCATCCTTCATTGTTTCTATGGTGGTCGTGTCGAGGCATCCACTCGGATTGAAAGATCCACATCCTCCATCACCATTCCCTTTGCCAACCTGTTGAGTGGCAATCACCTAATTGTTGCCCACATCATGGGCTCCAACCTTCCTGCCACTAGAATTTTCAAAAAATGTGTTTACCAACCTCGCCTTCCATTGTACAGATCATAAATGTGGGTCATTGATGATCAATTTCATATAAATATCCCAACCGACCTGTCAATTTCATTCCTTCGATTATAAATTTTCAGAGCTTTTCCAGCATTCATTGCCTTTGCACTCGCGTGACCATTCAACTGCTTAAAGCATTGCAGACGTCAGATTCTTCACAAGTTATTGCAGGATATCTAGGTAAGTTTTATGTCGTCACCCTGGTTATGAATTTTTTCAATGGATTATGCAAAGTTATTAAAATCTTGAAAGGAAACCTTAAAACCATCTAGAGCACCTGGTCTCATACAAAACCCATCTTTTCAAAATTTGAAAATCCTTTGAAATCAGCCATTTATGGCCTTACGAAACTCAACCCATCATCCATCATTCTTGGCCAAGGCTTCCATGCCCTTGCATCCTACAAGCGTCCCATTGTGCGCATTTCTAAACTTCAAACAGAAGACCCAAGGCCTTCGCCCTTGGTGGGTTTGAACATATGGATGGACGCCCTCCTGCTGAGATTCATTGAAACCTGGAAGCTCAGTAAAGTGGGAGTCTAAAGCCCCTATGGGTCCACATTTGTGGACTTTAGTGGGCAGACGACATTGCACCTACCATCATTCTTAAACTTCCATCTAACCTTGCTATACCACCTTGAAGGCTCTGTAATGCTTGTACTCACCAAACTTACCAAAGCTCTGAAGTCTCCATTACAAGTTGTCATTTGTGATTTTTCGCCATCTCCTTGCTACCATCATCAACACCATCGTAAATGACCGAGACCACACTTCTTTCCACATCATGGGGCACACAATCTCCTTTGTCCTCTAGACTCGCCAGATAAAAGACATAAGTATAAATTTGTTGTGAGTCTAATCATGTAGGGCTCTATCTGTGGATCACACCCTCCTTGTTGTTGTCTGAAAAATAGACTAATGATCTTTGTCCATCCACCCTGCGGGGCCCGATGGTGAATTTTCCCCCAAGCCTTCAATGAAACCTCTAGCTAAGATTCCCTTGCAGACAGTACTTTGTGGGTTGCTGCCTATGGCCTTCCTTTGCATGAATTTCATCATAAATGACTATGCCTTAGCGTTGTTCCACATGGCAGAACCGGAGCCTACAGACCCACCTATGTGGGTCGCCAATTACAGGGTACCACCTTCACATTTGTTTTCACAAATGGTCATAAAATCTTGTTGGTATGTGTTGTGGTCCTCGCACCATCTATTTCCCCTTCTATACCTTCACGTGCAAAAATAGCGAAGAATGTCTGAGGGTGGAAATTCAAGTGTGGGCTACTGAGTATGGACCACCACCTTGTGAATGCCATTTCCTAGTGGCCATGGCTCACCATCCACCCGCTCTATGGGCCCCGTTTCCCCTATCACTATCTGAGATCCTTGATTACCAAAATCAATTTTGATGCTTGTTGTGGGCTCGATGATGTGGACCATCATCTGCAAGCCGCCGCCTCACCTCTATCATCTCCAAATGGTTGTTAATGAATAGCATCTTGTGGGTTCCTGCCTGCACCATTACAAATGACTTGAAACTTGAAGTTAAAACGGAGTCGTTCTTCTTGCTCGTGGGTCCCACAATGCAACATTTTTTTTGTAGGATTCCACCATGCCAGTGTCGTTCCAAATGGTGGAGCTCCAAGTAGCCTCGAGGGCACCTACTTCCACACCCTATCAACCTGTGTGACCAAAATGATTGCATCAAGCCCCTCCAAGACTTCATGAATGATTGAACCATGTGCCCAAACACCTTAATACCATGGTGGGCCCCAATTATGGTGGGGTTATCTTGATTTAGGTGGCCACATGTGGGTTTTTGTTCCCTCTCCACCACATTGATGTTGCCTTCTCCAAAATGGCTATCAACCCAAGGAAACCTGCATCCCTAGGTCTACATTGTTCCATCTTCCCCCAAACGAGAGCCAAATGATGTTTTTTGATAAATGTTATGATCTTTGAAAGATGAATTGCTTGATCTAACAACTATTTTCCATGATTTCACTAACGCTTCCGTTATTTTATACATGAATATGCTTACTATGCCTTTGTTTGTAGGATTTATGGAATCAACTGCAGGACCATCGGGGGCATCTACAGAGAAATACAAAAGGAAGAAGTCTTCCAAAGTTCCAAGAGGAAAAGAGAATAAGGATCAAATGAAATATTAGTTTCAGGAAGTAGAAGTCACCTCTACGGTTACTACAATCTAGGATACAATTACAGATGCCAACCTTGGATAGGTTGGCATAAATGAATTCAGATAGAGGGTCATCGCCAACCCCACCATAGACAATGCAAGGAAAATTAGAAAGAGTGGGTTTG
Source organism: Sequoia sempervirens (assembly GCA_007258455.2). Classification (NCBI taxonomy): domain Eukaryota; kingdom Viridiplantae; phylum Streptophyta; class Pinopsida; order Cupressales; family Cupressaceae; genus Sequoia; species Sequoia sempervirens. The sequence goes on along the minus strand of VDFB02086081.1, from coordinate 32,884,826 downwards.
CCAAGGCAGCTAGTTTCCCACCCTCTATTGTGGCCCCAGAGCTGGTGATGGCTTAAAGAGAAGCTTATCAAGAAAAAAGAAGAAGGATCGTTGATCATGAGGGTAAAGTGTTGGCTAACTTGTCTACCAGGTCCATATGGAAAACATTCCACATCCCTACCTTTTACCCTATGGAGGAAATGATAAAGGAATATGTAGAAAGTATGTGGAAGGTTGACCCCCTAAAATGAAAAAATTTAATCAATCAATACTGGTTAAAGTAGAAGAGGGCGAGCACTAACAAGGTACCCCAAGAGTTGTTCAAAAGTGACTTTTATGAAGATTATCATGACTTGGTGAGCTTCTTGAGCAGATTCATGGGAATTCCTACAGTCGCTTACTTTCAAGACTAGATGTTCTACTTCATTGAGGAGATCATCAAAGGAAAGACCATGTTTCACTAGGCTAGAATGATCAATAACAACTTGCATCAGAAATTCCTAGGTGTCAAGAAGACTTCTCAATTCTATATGACCTCTTACTTGGTGTATATCTTGGCTGATCCATTTCCCTATAGAGGATTATTTTTTGCACAAAGCCCAACTCTATGAAGGGAGTTGAAGGTATATGATAGGCACCTACAACTACAATATCAAAATTTCAAGAAATACTACTATAGGGTGAACGATGCCTTTATTGGGCATATTATCAGACTTCTCATATGAGACTTTGATAGAAGAGTCTCGCATAGTGCCCATCTATTCATTCACCTATTTGGATTCTTGTTTATACAATTCCCCAAGTTCACTTACATCCAAACAAAAGGCTTCTCTAAAAGGCCATACAAACTACCCTGGTATACAAATGACCAAAAAATCTTGCTAGAAGTCTCCAAGTAGCTGCAAAATGTACATACTCTACTTAGTGGAAAGCATCATGCAGGGATACCATATCTCCTCACATTTGGGCAGGGAATGTATGCCCTAGCAGTTCCCTAATGGACTAAATATTTTGAAAAGGAAATCATGGAATATAATCTAAATCTCTACATGGCCAAGCCAAGCATGGATCTGTATGGCAAGTTAAAGAAGTTTTTTGGAAAGGAATATGCCTACTTACACAACATTGAAGACTTTTGGGCTAACTATTAGGACAATAAGGATGTACGCATGAGGCACTGTATGCGTATGAATGCATAATTTTTCAAGATAGTCAATCTATTCCATATACTAGATCAAGTTCTAGAAGATGAGAACACTGTTATGGATTTAAGGTATGATGTTGGTGCCAACCTACCATTTCCCTTAATAGACTAGAATGAAGGTCAATGACCTCAACATTCTCACAAAGCCTATGGAGCATAGAACAAGAAAATGGATTAATGCATAGATTGCTATGTTGAAGCTCCAAGGAGCCACCTTGACCTACGGCGAGCTCAAAGATGAGCTCTAGAGTGAAACAAATAGTGGGATTGTTGTCACCCTAACTGAGGAAGCTCGCAAATCTCCTCCCACCACCAAATCAAGGAAAATAAAAGAGGTAACTAAGAACCAGCCTAAGCATAAGGTGTATTCGAGGAAGGCCTCAAAGGGTGAGAATTCAAAAAGGGTGAAGAAGTCAAGTGGATTCTCTATGATGCCTACGATCTAGGAAGACCCACTGCATGAGGGAGAAGAAGAAGAGGCTAAGCAACCAAAGTCACCAACTGCCACCTCTACTCTTTCCATGACTGCCACTACTACTACTCCTCCTCCCACCTTTCAAGATTTACCTACTTCCTCTCTGCCAATGGTGGACATCTCGGTTCACCTTGCCTCCACCTCACCAACTGCTCCAATTGTGGTGAGGTATTCCTCCTCTGCTACAACCTCTCCACTTTTATCTTCCTTGATGTCTCCTTCAACTATAGTTCCTTCAGCAACCATAACTACAATTCCTACTCTCACCCTACCAAAAGCTTTTGCAAGACATATGCAAAGCATATCCATTGACCATTCTAGGGTGTTGATGAATCTTGTTGTCTAGGCTTCTATGACCCAAGTTGTTGCTAGTCTCCCCATCCCCCCTCTGACTGAACTGCCAAAGATGGAGGAAACCATGCAAATCTCAAATGAACTAGAGAGACAACTGAGGGAGGCCACTAAAGAAATAGATAAGGAACACAAGGATCCCTTCAAGGATGACTACCAAAAGCATCCAAAACATCAAAATGTGACCATAGATGAAGTGTCATATGAAGAGGAAGTGTCACAGTCCTTAGAAGAAGATGTTGAAGACCCCAGTGCAGAGTACATAGTAGAGTGTTTAGATCAAGAGCTTGAGGAGTTGTCCAAACAACTCAAAGGTGTCGAAGAGGAAGTTGAGAGGTAGTTTTGTAAAGAAAAGGAGGAAACTGGTGATGACATGGAAATATCTATAGAACCTCCATTAAAGGACAAGATGAAGGCCCCAATCAAGAAGAAGTACCCCCTAAGGAAGAAAAGAAAGAAACTAAAGTTGAAGAAGAAGAAGATAAGCCTTAAGAAGAGGTTGAAATGAAGAAAGTCCTTGAGCTAGAACACTATACAGAACTCAAGAAAGAAGAAGAAAGGGCACCTAAAAGGGAGGACAACCCTAAAGAAAATGTAGCTACTACCGAGCTAAACAAGGAAAAGACCATATTTATCTAGGACTTAAATGAAGAAGATGATAAAACAAAGCAAGAAGCCTTGAACCATAAGGAAAGGGAGATCCAACATGCTCAAAGAGAAGAAGGTGATCATGAATTACCAAAGGAGGGATTTCAATTGCTAGATTGGTTAGAAAGGAAACTACAAAAGAAGACCCTCGCTCTCATGGATCCCTAGTAAAGACTAGAGGCTATCTTTGCACGGGCTCAAATAGGCACAAAGAAGGAAAAGAAACCAAGATTCCAATCCCACATTACAATGGATGAGTCTGGATCGAGGATAGTGCAAATTTCCACTCTAGTAATAGATAAAGAGGAAGGGCTGAGTTATAATATCTCTACTATTGACCCGGGTACTACTACGAGGGAGAAAAATATTGATTAGCTCCAAGGATCGGTTGCCACAATTGTCCATTAGATGAGCAAGGACAATCATCCAAGGAGGAGTTGAACGAACAAGTGGTGGACCTTACCACCTATATTTAGTAGTGGTCTTCTATTGGGGAGCTACAAATGATGTTGTCGGCCCCACCCTTGCTTCTCTCCAAAGATCGCATAAGAAAGCTAGAAAAGAGAAAGAATTGGACCAAAGCTAATGACGAGTGGTTCTGGTGAGTGCTCTACAATGGTGATATGGGAATTGGTCATGTCGTTCGAATAGCCAAAAAGTTCTGAGAAGTGCAAAAATAGCTTGAGGGCATAGAGAGAATTTTTAATTACTTCGTGGAACTATATAGGAATACATATCCTAAAGTCGAGGCTATCCTCAAGATGCCTGAGAGAACCTGGAAGAAGGAGTTGGACCTAGCAAAGGATGATTATTGGTTGGTCGATACATGGAAAATGGGCCTAGACCATAGAAGGGAAGTCCTAGAGTGGGTGCTTCATGAGGTAGAGCTTGACCTTGAGTAGGTCAAAGAACATAGGATGAACTATGAAGAACATCTAAAGCTCATGACGTATTATGAGATGCCCACCATCGAGCTAGAACCCAAGAAGATTAGGCCATATTTTCACAAGAAAATAGTGAATGGGGCTATAGATTCACTAGCATCGGACTTCATGGATTTTGCTACCTGATCCTTCACCCAATTAGAGTAGGTGATCAAGCACACGCCTCAATGTACAAATAATTGGGAGTTGATCATTGGTAGATCAAAGAAACTGTCCTTCCAAATGCTTCAATTGGATATCATCGAATGGGATAAACTTTAGGAATTGATGGGAAATTTCATGGAGTATGCCACCATTCAGAACAATCAAGGAAATTTAGTCATAGATGATGAGTTCCTTACAGTATAGTTGCAGCCTAAAGGGAAAATCACTATAGGAAAAAAGTGCTACAACAAGGCACTAGAGGAAAAAATAGAGAAAAGAAAAGGAATGTATTTTAAATTGTAAAATATTGAGGGGTAGGTGAAACCCTAATTTGTAATGAATCTTGGCCACACAATGAGATTAAATCTTGGCCATTCATTTTTCTTTTTGAAAACTATAAATAGGGGGTCTCCTCTCATTTTCAAAGAGAGAGTTGAGTTGTTGTAAAGACATGTTGCTGAAATTCTAATAGAAATTCATTGCTTTTGGGTGGATTATTGAGTTTCCTTCATGTTTCGTGATTCATCTCCTCATAGTCGATAGATTTGAGTATATTTAATTTGTTGTTCTATGTATTTTGCATAGTTCTAGTTATTTTGTTGAATGATGTTCATTGATGTTGAAGAATACTATTTTGTTGATGCACTTCCTCGTTCATGCTTCTTTTTTATTGTTGATGATAAACAATAGTGTAAAGCTAGTCAGAACATAGATTCATTGCTACACTTAAATTTCATCTTTTATTCTTGCTCTATGGTGAATGAACAATTGAAAATCTATAGACCTTAGAAGATAGCACTAGTTTCATGATATTGTTAGCTGATTTGGTTAAGTGGAACTTAGTTTGAGGAAGCCTTTCCACTATAGTATCCTCCATTATCATTGTTAATTGGTAGTTGTAGGTCTAGGAACTTCCTCCCTTCCATTCCCTTTTGACCTTTATTTGAAATAGTAATTTAAGAAAAGTTCTAGCATCATTGTAAAGCCAAATTTGATGATAACAATGGAGTTTTAGGCTGTTGTTTTGAACTTGTAGCAATTGCACATCATCTTCAAAATATTAGGAACTCCATTTAAAGAACCAATCTCCCTCCAACTTATCATACATAAGGCTGCCCTGTGATTACCAACAAATCACATGGACCAACTAAGATATTCAAAGAAAGTCATGACCTGACATCCAAGAGACCTTGGGATAGCTTTCTGCAATTCACTTGTAGGAAAAAAAATTTCAAGAGAGGTGATGCACCTATGCATTAACTATGTTGAGAAGTGAAAAAACAACCATCAACAAACCCCGCAGGAAACTTGTCCATTTTGTAGTTTTGTGATGTTCAAGCACACAAAACAAGGTGAATTTCAATTCACTTCAATGCATAGTCCAAAATCTCAAATTGTCTGTTTGAGTGTTCCCCCAAGTCCATCACTTGAATACCTTCGAAACAAATATCTTCATGAACTCTCAAAGTTGAGAGTTAGTCAAAACTGTGAAATATGTCAGAGTGGTAAAAATCAATGCTCCTACATATTAACTTAGTCATTTTCAACACAAAGTATTGGAGCATTGATTTTTAGCACTCCTACACTTTGTCCTCAACTTTGAAATGTTAAAGTGCTAAATTTTAGCAATTATGCACCTTTTATCCGAAATAAATTCTACATTCATGACTAGCAATTTTCACTACCAATGCATGTTTCATAGTTTTCCCTCCAAAATTTTTTCCTTCATTAATGCACAAGTCAAGTTCATTTAATGACCTTTTAAAATCATTTTTAAGTGATTTTAGGTTAATCACTCTTCATTTCTATTCACCATCTCCTCCTCCTCTACATGTTGGACGCTAAAGAAAAACCTCCTATGAATCTCATTTGAGGATCTCTTGAATCTTTGAGTTAGGGTTTTGGTGTTTTTAAATGGTATGTCGATGATTTTTTCTTTTCATCATTTTCTTTCTTTTCATTCATTTTTAAATTTCTGTAGTTTTGTTTCATCTTGTCAAATAAGTTTATTTTTGCTAGGGTTTTGATTCTTCTCTTTCTTTTGAATTCACTTCCTCTTCTAAGTCGTACCATGTTCTTTTTTCTTGTTATATGCATTTTGATTTGTGCCCTAGTCTTGGTGAGTCTCCATATTTTTCATTATCCTTCATCTTTCCATGTTTCTCACTCGAAAAGCATGAAGCTTCACCGAACTTTTCATCTTTCTCCAAATTATCATGACAATGATTTTATCTGCCTTTACATGTTGAATATTTTCACAACTCCACATGTAGGAGTGGTGAAAATCATCGCTCCTACATGGAGTACCCTCTCCCCAAATGTTAAGGCATCCTTTTTTTCACTACTACACTAGTGTTCTTTCACAAAATTCAAGTGTAGGAGCAGTGAAAATCACTGCCCCTACATGGAGTAATCTCTACTTCAAAATGTTAAAGTGCTAAAAAAGAGTGCTTGTACACTTGCTCTACAAAATAGATGATATGCTCAAGTGCTGAAAATCAGTGCCCGACCATGATATCACCTTATCCCTCAAATGCTAAGGCACTAAAATTGGCTTCCATTACACTTCAACCTTTTTCCAAGTAAGATGAAATGTCAAGGTGTTGTTTTTCAATGCTTGGACATCTTTGACATTCCCACATGTACGAACATGTAGGAGCATTGATTTTCAACGCTCCTACATAAATGGCAGTTTTTCTTTCTAACACTCTGAAATCTCTCCATTTTTCTTGCCAAATTGATCATTTCACACTTGCTCCATATTGCCTGTTTGCCTCACACTTCCCAATGCTACAGTTCTTCCTAACATCTATTGATTCACCATCCTTGTAGTTTCTCTCCACATCTTGTCAAGTGATCCCAAAAGTGATAACCTTTGATCGTGGTTCTTCTAGATGACACCAAAGAAGCCTCCATCATTTTTTAAGAAAGAGGGAAAAATGAAATACAAGTATCAAGGTGTCTTTCCACCTATCGTGGTAATCTCAAAGGTGGATGAAATAAAATACACTAAGGTTGGTAATCATGACCTTGAAGACTTTGTTAAAAGAACTAAACAAAAGCCCTTGGAAGATAGTTTGAGAGCCATTGTCCATAGCAATCTACATCTGGTGTCCATATTCCTGACATCTACTTATCACACAAATTTCATTCTTTGGGTTGCATCCCACTACATCTGAGAGATCAGAAGTGTAAAAGATTCCTCTAGACAAGTAATGATGAAGCTAAACCTTGAATTCTTTGACATTGTTTTCATAGTTGCACACATGGAAAAATACACCAAGATATGTAAAAGCAAAAGGTCGAGCGCTATTTAGTTGTTTTAAGAAGACTTACATGATCTTCAGGAAATGTACAACCTTTAGCTATGATAATCATTGAGGACCCAAATATGAAAAAAGGTAGAGAAGCTTGCCTCAAAAGGTAAAGTGTTGTATAATTTCATTAATGAAATTATAGAACATGGTTCACAGGTTATAATTGTTGCAAATGAGAAGGCCACCCAAATATCCAAGCTCAAAATAGAGCTTGATAAAGAAGAAGTATTCTTTCCCAAGAGAAAAAAGAAATGGAAAAACACCTATCATTTTGGTCACAAATGAAGTAGAAAAAGCTCAATAAGTTCGTGGAAGTTGGAGTAATTCCCGATAAGGAGAAATATGTGGAGATAAGATAATCACTCAAGCACCACATCCAAGTGATCAAGTCTCTTATTGAATATCTCCACCAAGTGCAAGAAGATTTCAAAGGACATTGTACTATCCTTGAAAATGGAATCAAGGAGTTACCAGGTAAGCTCCTTGAAGATCATATTTTCCTCCTAGCTAGTGAACTTTCTCCAATCTACAAGGAAGTCATCATGAAGCAAGTGGAGGATGCAAAATTTTCAAAGACCGCACATGTCATTTGTGATCAAATATTTACTCATCTGCTAAAAGATCAATCACCAGAGTTCACACCATTGTGGAATACAGTGTTTGTCTAGATGAGGCATTCATCCTAGAGATAAGAAAGAGATATGAAGGCTTCTATGCCCAAAGCAAGGAACCATGAAGGCTTCTTTTCTCCAGTGTTGAATATTTTTATGATTTCCTTTATGGATTTTGTAAATAGTTTTGGACATCTTAAATGTCTTTTGAGTAAATGTAATTGCATGTAAAATCTGAGATGTTTTACCAAAAAGATGGACAACATTTTTTACTAAGTGAAAGTTAGGTGAGATTTTTCTAATTTAGCTCACCTCACTTTCCTAATTTTTCTCATCTGTTTTCCTATATTTTCTCTTCCCTATCTTTTATAAATAAGAAGGAATCCTATTGTAATCTTTATCTTTTATCTCTTGTAATGAAGTGCTACTCTTTTTGAAACAAATGTATGAAACTTTGTGTTCATCTTTGTGAATATGAATTTGATCAATAAAGAAAAATTTTGCATACCAAACTTTATGTTGGAATTGATTCTCTTATGGTTTGATCAAATTGGTGGTGATTAGTGTGTGAGATCTAATGGATTTGAAGAAATCTATGTAAACTTTTTGTTGCACTCTTTATTTAGATTTGTTTTTATATTTGGATAACTATTGGTGGATTATCTACAAGACTTTTTTGCATGTAATTGTTCATTTTGTTTATGGAATTGATGTATCTAAGAAGACTTTGTGCTTCTAATATGACAAATATTACATCTCTCAAGGATCCATCGGTGAAAAGCTATGGAATGACTTTGTGCCTTTGTGAGCTTTTCTTTCTTATTTTATTATTTATTATTATCATACCTGGTATCTCTAATATTTTGTTTGACAAGATAGAGATATTGGAATTACTGCTTTATTTTTAGTTTAAAGTTGTATCGAGTTAGGACTATCAACTATGAATCATTGTAAAACATATTCTCTGAAAAAAGAGAGAAGTATGAATGTGACACACCCATCTCATAATTGTAGTGTACATTTTGTGAATACTTAATTACTTTTACTTTAGTTTTAGTTAGAAATAAGAAGGGTTCCTCCCCTTTCTCAGAGGAGAGATCATATCTCACATAGTTGTGGTTGAAATTAGGTTGTGTAATCTATTGAAAAGGGATTACAAAATTTTCACCCAACAGGTTTAAGTAACATTTTGTATTTTATAATTCCTAGCATTAAGATGAATACATGATTAAACAACATTATAAGTTTCATTTATTTAGAAATGTAAAGATTAAATGGGGAAAATATATGTGTATATAAATATATAATACTTGGTTTGAATTAAATTCTATTATGTAACTATTTTGAGATTGAAATGATGCAGGAGAAAAATTTATCTATTTAGCCTTATATTTAAAAATAGTCTCAGTATATATTTATTACAAAAGAGTAAAATGACTTACAATATATATGTTTATGTTATCTTACTGAATTCTACCTCTTACAAAAAAAAAGTAGGGTAATCTTATCTAATATAAGTGTACATGTATATATTTAAAATTTATATTTGTATGTCTACAAAATCGAAGCCCATGTTTGAATATACTGTCATGATATGAAAACTATACATTATTAAACAACTAAACTAAATTGGACTTACATATACATATATGATTATAATCATCTAGGAGTAGTCTTCTGTGATTTCATAATTTTTTCTTTTGAAAGAATGAAATTACAAAGAAGAAAGTGTGGCTAAAAACCTTCAAGGAGAAGCTATACAAAATGGACCAGCAGAAGAAACATTACAAAATGTAGAGTTGTGCAAACATCCATACTCTAAAAAACTAAAAAAAAAAAAGATACTAAGATCATGATCTATACAAACTTCCTTTTTGCACAGTAGCTGCTCAACTACTTGAAATATTATAAAACAGAAACAAGATGTTGAGTTGTACAAAATTACATCACACTATACAAAATAAAATTAAAAAATGATCTTAAATCATGACCTATACAAACTATTGATGATGATTTTACTCGCATCAACAGGGCGAATAAATTCTTCACAAATAAACCACAAAGAGCCTATCCTTCTTGAAAGATATCAAACAAATACAATCTACAAGTGGATTCTACTTTCATAGGAAAAAATTGGCTTCAGTTCAATCCCAAGTCTCTGATAATCAGGTCTTGATTGCACTACGTTCACTCTCGGGTATAATGTGATATTTTTGTTAATTTGATGTAGAGCAAGGAGGGATTCAACTAAAAATCACAAAAAAACTCTTTCAAACAACTTTACAATCTTTAAAACCCTAACTTTCCCATATTCTTCATTTCTTTCATATCTCTCTTCTAGCCATCCAAGCAAGGAACTTTGTGCATATCTCTCAAAATATTCCTCAAACCCACAAAAGAAATATTATTTCAGATACCCCTTAAAGATTTCTTCAACATATATCAAAAGCACATACCTTCATTTTGGAACATCAGCCTCAAAAATAGACTGGTACGCTGAATAAGGGCATAATTAGCCCACTTTTATAAAGCAACACCACCTTACACTTCCTTCCAACCAAAAATTCCTATGGATAGTCTTTTACCAGCCTATAAAACCTTATAATCTACAATTTTTAACCAAAGAAATTCCCTCTCATTCATCAAGCCATAAAACCATCATTTTTGACAAGTTTCAATGGGGTTTATTGAAAATCCACCTTCCAAAATTCTTTACACCTTATCAATGCATCAAAAATTCTCCAATAGATCTCCCTATACTTAAAAAACCTTCAAAATTTTCTGTCCCAAGAGTTTTCCACAATTACCAATCCTTAACCACCAATTTTCAACAAAAACACATAAATTTGACAACTAGGGCATCACACCAAAATCCACAAATGGCCTCCCATACTCTCAAAGACCATTCTAAAACCTAACCCTACCATACTAGACCCATTCCACCAAGCTACAGGAGATACAATTTGTGGAATGGGCCATTAGTCCATTTTATGCAATCACAAACCTTCAAATTGAATGTACCGACCTATTTTTAGAAGTTTGTTTATAAAATGTACCAAAATTTACAAAAACCAACCAAACCAAATCCAAATTGAAGCTATCTACAACCTCTATCAATTTCATAAAATTTTAAACCCTTACTGTACTGTACATACCCATACAGAAGACTGCAATAGCAATTTACCAATTAAAACACAAAATAAATGAGAGTTTTTTTATTGATTTCTTCACCAAAACTTCCAAGAGAGTTTACAATGAGATGCCAAGAATATTTAAAATTTTCCCTCCTAAAAATAAACTAACACAATGATCAAAACTAACTTTTAAACTCCCATGACCATTGGGATTCCAAGTTTGCACTTTTTGCATTTTGAACATGACAACATTTCAAAATTTTACAAACTTTGACAACTTTTAACAAAATTACTACCAAACCAACCAAAGTGACTTATTACATTAAAATATGGTCTATTATGACCTTATTGAGTGACAAAAATACTCACATATCCTAAAATCTATCAAAAGACCCTATTTACAAGATGAGTTACCATGGTGCCCCTGCACCATACACCCGACCTGAAAAAGATTCCAAGTCCCTTTGGAAATGCATTTTTGTAGATCATTCTTCTTTCCAACATCTCCTTGACCTTAAAATTTTCCTTCATGTGGTGATTGTTTCCACTATATCAGGTACTATAGGTTTGAGTCATTCTTTGTTCCCTTGAACTATTTACCACCTTAGCATTGCTCCACTTTTGCAAACTGGCCTGAGAAATGTTCTCTTACCTTTCCACCACTTGAAATTAATGTAGATCTTGCCTTTGCATCTGTAAACAATCCTTGTCCAACTTTATCTTTGACTATCCACTCTATCCCTCTTATTGCATACTCAAATTCATTTGTTTGGCCTTGCCTTTCACCTTGATTCATCTCACCTCTTACTTTCAATTCTTTTCTCAAGTTCTCTTCCACAAATAACACTATATTACCATACTTACAAGCCTTTGTAGTGTCAGGTTTAGAAACCACTACCTTGAAAAAAAATTACTGTCCTTTAACCTCATTTGCTTTCAATGGACAAATCACTATCCCTATCACAATTTCATCATGTTTTCCTAACTCATGTTGTACTTCTACAACTAATTCATCCTTGACCTTCTCTATTTATTTCTTTGACACCAAATCACCATCTTTTCTTCCTTCTAACTTTGCATCATCCTTCAAATTCATTGTCCTAATATCTCCAAGCCTTGAAGTGGTTGCACACTTTTCATTCTTGTTTTCCTCTAGTTGCACAAACTCCTTCTTTCCCATCACGATCACATTTGCTTCCTTAGCTTGTTCCTTAACATCCTCAACTAATGGGGTCAATGTGAATGTATTCCCATCCTTCTCAATTTGATATGTATTATTTCTCCCATCATAAATGGAATGTTTGTCAAACTAGCATGGCCTTCCAAGCAATAAATGGCAACAACTCATGGGTAAAACATCACAAAAAACCTTGTCTCTATATCCACCAATACTAAATTCAACTAAAAATTTCTCAGTAACCAAAATGGACTTATCATCATTCAACCAAGCTATGCTATAAGGTGTTTAATGAGGAATTTTCTCTAAGTTCAATTTATCTACCATTTCATTTGAAACCATGTTGCGAGTGCTCCCTAAATCTACTACCACTTTATATACCTTAGCTTTGTATTTTCATGTGGAATTTAACAATGTTCTTTGTGTCATATCCTTCTCCTTGGATGCTTTTAGGAGTTATCTTCTCACCATCAATGACCCCAACTTGTGGAGCAGCAAGTTGATTAGAAGAATTCACACATTCACTATCATCCTCTTGCACCAACTGATTCCTTCTTTCACCTCCATGAGAACTAGATACTTGTCCTTCATGACACTACCATGCTTGATGTCCATTTTTTTTACATTAATAGCATCTATCTGTGAATGTATTGGAACCTCTGCCCTGTCCACCAAATCTTACCCTAAAGCCTATTCTTCCTCCTGTAAATCCACCAGCTTGATCAACAACTTGTTCTTTCCCCCTGCTTGAGTTTTCTTGACTTTCTTGTGGCTATCTTGGAGTGGAAAAACTACCTCTTCCTCTTGAATTGCTGCCTCTACCTCTTTTTTTTTTATCTTTCTTTCTTTTGAGTTTCTCTTCATCCTTTATTTCCATTTGATAGCACTCTTCAATCATCCTTGGATTGTGCAAACTCAACTCATCTTGGATGTTAAACCTTAGCCCACTAAGATATTTATCCACCTTTTCTACATCATCATCCATGTGACATGCTCTTATACTCAACTTATAAAACTCATTAGTATAAGTTTTGACATCCATTTCCTTTTGTTTCAAATCTTGATGCTTCTTAGACATTTGAATTGCATAATCATTTGGTAAGAACTTTCCTTTCAATTTTTCCACCATTTTGTCCCAAGAAACAATTTTTTCCTTACCTTTCTTTCTCCTTCCAGCTTGTTCATAATCTCACCATACTAGTGCATGCCCCTTCAATTTGGTTTTTTCTATCTTCACCCTTTTTTCATTAGGTACATCATCACATTCAAAGTAGTTATCCAATAATGCAATCCAATCTAACAATTCATCATCATTTTAAGGTTACCTCCATACATAGGAAAATCAATCTTTACCTTATGTTTATCTCCTTTATCTATCTTCGGTAGCTTTTCCATCATTTTCTCTTCATGATCCAATTCTTCTTCCACATCTTCATACTTTTCTTCCCCATCCTCTTTAGAGTCACTTTTAGCACCTACAACCATACCTCTTTTTTGACCTATTTCAACACTTTCCATCCTTGCTACCAATGTATTTTGCAATTCCTTCAACTTCCTAATCTCTCTCTCAATCTTCTCTTCCATTTCTTGCATCTTCCTAGCCATATTGTTACCCTTAGGAGGCATCTTGTCCACTTTTCCTCATGCCTTCTTTCCTTTCAAAAGATCAAACCTATGCTCTGATACCAACTGATTTAGAGAAGGGAGACAATCAACTAACAATCACAAACCAAACTCTTTCAAACAAATTTTCAATCTTTAAAACCCTAACTTTCCCATATTCTTCATTTCTTTCATATCTCTCTTCTAGCCATCCAAGCAAGGAATTTTGTGCATATATCTCAAAATATTCCTCAAACCCACAAAATAAATAGCATTTTAGATACCCATTAAAGATTTATTCAACATATCTCAAAATCACATACCTTCATTTCAGAACATTAGCCTCAAAAATGGATTGGTACACTAAACAGGGGCACAATTAGCCCACTTTTACAAAGCAACACCACCTTATACTTCCTTCCAACCAAAAATTCCTATGGGAAATTCTTTACCAACCTATAAAACCTTAGAACCCACAATTTTTAACTAGAGAAATTCCCTCTAATTCATCAAACCAATAAACCCTCATTTTTGACAAGTTTTAAGGGGGTTTATTGAAAATCCACCTTTCCAACTTCTTTACACCTTATCAATGCATCAAAAATGCTCCAATAGGTCTTCCTATGCTTGAGAAACCTTCAAAATTCACTACCCCAAGATTTTTCCACATTTACCAACCCTTAACCACCAATTTTCACCAAAACACATAAATTTGACAACTAGGGCATCACACCAAAATCCACAAATGGCCTCCCCTACTCTCAAAGACCACTCTAACACCTAACCATACCATACTGGACCCATTCCACCAAGCTATAGGAATACAATTGGTGGAATGGGCCATTAGTCCATTTTATGCAATCACAAACCTTCAAATTGAATGTACAGACCCACTTTCAAAAGTTTATTTATAAAATGCACCAAACTTTACAAAAAACAACCAAAAAAAATCCAAATTTAATATATCTCAGGACTCTATCAATTTCATAAGATTTTAGACCCTTATTGTATTGTACGGACCAATACAGAAGACTACAATAACAATTTACTAGTTAAAACATAGAAAAATGAGAGCTTTTTGATTGATTTCTTCACCAAAACTTCCAAGAGAGAGATTACAATGAGATTCCAAGCATATTTAAAATTTTCCCTCCTAAAAACCAAATAACACAACCATCAAAAATAACTTTTAAACTGCCATGATCGTTGGGATTCCAAGTTTGCCCTTTTTGCATTTTGAACATAATAACATTGCAAGATTTTACAAACTTTGACAACTTTTAACAAAATGACTCTCAAACCAACCAAAGTGACTTATTACATTAAAATATGGTCTATTATGACCTTGTTGACTGAAAAAAAGACTCACACATCCTAAAATCTATCAAAAGACCCTATTTACAAGATAAGTTACCATGGTGCCCCTGCACCATAATCTCAAAGGGAATATGGTTGTTTAGAATCATATATATCAGATATTGAGTTTCAATGTGAAACTTAAAAATAAATATAATAAAATCAAAAGATTTGAAATAATATTTCATGAACGTCAACAATTTATTTGCTATCACTTAAGTAGATTTAGCATTAAGCATTCAGTAATTTCATAGGAAAACAAAAGATTTTTAACAATTTTTCATCCATTCATTTTTTTTGGAACATTTTCATAGAATTTAAACATCTATTCTAAAATAAAGCATAAAAACACTAAAAATTAAAATTTTCTCCTAGTTATTCTCCTTGCATGCCCTAAATAATCAACTAAAGAACAAAAAACCACTTTATACTTCACCAGATTGCTTCACAACTACATATAAAATGACACGAGCTTTTAAAGAGAGAGGTTTTAGTTTGGACACCAAGTAGGTTTTGTATGCACCCTTAAACAACATAGCATATTGTCTTGTTTAGCTTAGCTAACAAAACTAGCTACAAAATATTCATGAGATAGGTAGCTATCTAATTGGCTTTGATATTAATCAATGTCTATGTGCATACAAATTTTTATGCTAGAATGAGTCAAAAAACAAGAAAAAACAACAAAACTCAAAGAAGTTTTCGCTCTTCCGACATCCACAAATTCTGAACTTAAAATGAAAATAAAACAATAAACGACCTTTTATAGAAACAAGTCAACAATAGTTCAAACTTAAAGTATATCCAGAGAATCATAAATAACAAACTAAAATGTAGCATGTGGCACATGCCAACTATCATCAGAATATTCTAGATGAAGTCAAAGCTATGACTTCATCAACAAGAACACTTTTCACTTCATAGTCCAGCTCAATAGACTTCACATAAATGAAGGTTATCAGTAATATTCAAAATACAGAATAGGGAACATCTACCAGGATTGCGAACAACTTGCAAAACTTAAAACTGTAACAAATATCTTTGTAACTCCTCTGGTATGTGGTATCTGGTTCTTTCTTTCATCATTCAAGGCTCAAGCTCCAAGATCTTTTTTTCTCCTTTATTTAAATGATATTCTAGGAAAAAATTGAACATTTGATGCATATGTCCTTTTGAAATACCTTGCATCACCTTCCATGTGAGCTTGAGTCTAGTGCATTCTTTAGATACTTGGAGTACAATACTATTCCTATTCACTATGTATGTCTCATATCTAGCTATAGTTTTCCTACACTGTATAATCTCGTCAATGACCTCCCGAGTGAGTAACTGAACAAGGTCTCTATTTATTCTCTCAATCCATTCTTTGAAGTCTTTAGCTTCTTTACCATCCACTCCCAGTGTGTGGGGATCACAACCTTCATGTGCTAACATTTCAATAAAATCTTGATCTTTATCAAGCACTTTTCTACATTCCATGGTGACTTTTTCAAGCCCTTCAATGCATTACATCAACATGTAACCTTCCCATTTCATTTTTTTCCCACTTTTCAAGAAATAAAATTTCTTGCTTTGAAATTATATTCCCTTGTTTTTAATTCTTGAACATCCATAAACTTTTGTACTCTGGCAATAGTGGCATCCAGGTTAATTTCTATCTCCTCCAACTATTTCCTCCAAGATGAGTGTCCAAGATTAATACTTGTTATTTTATACTCAGGAATTATTTCATACATATTTTTGTCAGCTGTTGGAGTAGCTATATGGACTGTTTTGTCACCATTCTTATTTCTCGGTATGACATGTTTTGCTCTATCTCTACGCCTAGGCTTAGGAGTATATACTTCTTGGAAAAACTATTTAGATCTAGAGGAAATACTTCTACTTCCATTGAGGAAGCAAATTCCCTGTTCTTAGCCAATTAGGTGCATCTTCATCATGCTCTAGCTCTACAACATTAATTTGTTCCTCGTTTCCACTTGATTCAGGAACCTCCTTTCTTACTTCTTCAATCTTATCTGTCAGTTCCTCTAAAATAGGAATTTCCTCAATAATTTATGGCATAGATTCAAGATTACGAGGATTTGGCACTGCCTCCTTTGTTTGAAGACTTACATTTTCCTATCTATCCAAATGTTCAACCTCAGTTTCCAAGATGTTACTTTCTTCATTCTCTACTACACTAGGGTTTTCCTCATTTCTAACTTCATCACCTAAAACTTGTGTAGCTTCACCTTTCTCAATTTCAACTCCAACATGGTCCTTTTTTGTTTCTATAAAGACATGTGATTTTTCATTATCATTTGGAACATTCCCAAGTGAAGGTTGGGAATCAAAAGTGTCTTCAATAATCATTTCATCAATATGATCTTTCTCTGTAGTCTCCCCTGTTTCTATCTCAAGGATATCAAGATTCCCCTCTTCTGAAGTGATTTTTCCTTGTATAAAGTCTTCTTCTTCAACATTTATAGGAGTGGATCTTGTATCTAGAATCTCTTCTATCACTGGTTGTATTATGGGTTTATCTTTGTATTTCTTTTCTTTTACCTTCTCCCATATGGCACACTATTTATCCATCTATTCTCTGATTTTGGATTCATCTGCCTCAAAAATCTCCTCCAAAACTATAGGAGTTCCTCCCAATGCTTGTTTCATACTAGCCATGTTAACAGAAGGAGGAGAAGTAAATAGTGTTGTAGCCCTTTGAGATGCAGACCTAGTCTGTGTGCCAACATTTTCTGTTACTCCTGCTTCTTCTTCAATAACCGGTTTAACTTATGGTTTTGCTATAGAGGAAGATACACATTTGGGTCTTACTTTTGACTTATCTTTGCTTGATTTTGCATCTTTCTGCTTATCATATGGTTTTATTGGAACTCCTTTTTTTGAATCTTCAGGGGTTCTTTCTTCAATCCTTATACCAGGAGCCACCTTACTAGTCTTCCTTCTCTTCTTAGTAGGCTCTCCACTATCAAATGTAGTTTCATTTCTTTGTTTTTTTCTTTTATCCTTTGAGAATGTGGGTTCAATTCCTCTTTCTATTAAATCTTTACAAAAATAATTTATCCAATGTTGAGTGTATAACATAAGAGGTCTAAAGAACTCATCAACTGATGTAAATTCTTCACCTTCATAATCTGGGTTTGGGATGGATTCATCATACACTTTGTCTTTGTTATATGCTTTATTCAACACTTGCCCATCATCCTCTTCCAATTGTCTAGGATATCATGGAGCATGAGAATCTGAGCAGATTCTAAAGATAATCTTTGATACTTTCTAATTCTTACACTGTTCTCATCTTCCCAATTCAGCCAATAATCTTCTAGGTGTTGGACATGAGCATGGTAATCAATTATATTCTTGGAAATATTCCCCTCAGGGTCATAATATATTCTTTGAAGTGGAAAATACTCAGAATTATATGTTCTTAATTCTTCTTCACTTAAGTCAGACACTCTGATTGCATTGCACTTATAATTTCCTATCACAATAGGGAATTTGAAAGAGGGATTCTTGTGAGCATGACTGTCAAGAGCTTGAGACGATTTCAACTGTCTCACCAATTCTAAAAATATAATTTTTTTGTTGGATACCTTGGTAGAATGAAAGGATTTCCATCAAACCCTTTCATCCTAATGTAGGAGTAAGTGGGGAACTGAATATACCAGCCTCCCATTGGTCTGATGACACTTTGTGCCTCCAAGGACAATCTTTTGGTTTCATCACCTTCCATCATTCTAACGATCTTCATGGAGAACAAATCATTAACTCTCTTGCAATTCTCTTTATAGTCATGGATAGTGATATGGGGTAAATGAGCATATATCAACATGTTTCCAATTTCCTTGCCTAGAGTACCAATCTTTTTCAACCTTTGTTTGCTTGCCCTCATGGTGCAAGAATAAATAACATATGAAGACACATAGAACCACCTAGTCTTGGGAAATGTCATTATTTTTTCATGTAATATGTCACTAATAAACTTTCCCCAATGCATTTGCACAAGATTTTTTATCAGTCTGGATATTATTACAAACATCCAGGGTTCAAACTTACTAGGATCTCTTAAACCGGTCGTCCTGCCTAGCAAAGTTATAATATCTTGAATCTCTTGGTTGAACTTGGACCTTTGAATTACTTTGTTCTATGGTGTAATCAGCTCTTGGCACCATTGGGTACTCATAATTTCTCTGTTACAGAATTCAAAACTCTGATATGTTTTTCCATTTGCCTTCATGTCAACATTATACATCTGGGTGAAGAAAGGAAGCCCAAATATGTATGTAATTCCTTTCTATAAGAGGTCTAAATAGGTTATCCACTCTCTTTTAACAAGTCTTTTATCCAGGTTATAATAATTCATGCATTGCATAACCAATTCAAGGGCCTCCATTGCTAGCGAAAACCCTCCTACTGAAAATAATCCATTTGCTATTACATTTCTAGTACACTAAGAAGCATTTTCTTGTCGTACTTGGGTGTGAATTTCTACATTAGAAGTCCATCCCATATGAGTGTTTGTAACTTCCACATTGATTGGTATGGCTTGCAAATTGCAATATTTAAATTCATCTTCTGCCCTTGCATAAGAAGTACTCATTTTTGCTAGTGTGTTCTGCATTTTTCAAATGTGTGTCTTATGTGTGAATTAGGGTTAAATTTAACAAAATTTCTTACAATTTATAAAAATTTCAATTCACCCTTTCACTAAATTCAAATCAAATAATGAAACAACATTTCAATTTCTAAAGGGAAATATCATCTTTCAAGATTTTCATGTATGAAAATAATTAACAGAAAATTAGTTATTCGAAACATACTTGGTTCTAGTTGATAAAGATAATATTCAAAAAATGAAACTCCAAAACCATTGGTAGCTCTGTTCTAAGTTTCTCAATATTTACCTCTCTTTGCACACCAGTATTATCTCATTCTTTCAATGTTCTTTGCAAATTTGCAACATGATGCGAAGTAGACTGTTACAAAAGAAACTACATGCTTAAGGTGGTGCCAAGTACATGGGAGTAGTTTTCCACCTTCATTAATTACCTGTTATAATGCATTAATTCCTTTAATAAAGGTGCAATCATTACAATTTAGGGTTCAAATTACAAACACCTAGATTTATGTGCGGGCCCGCTACTAGAGGAGCAAGATGGCGCGATGATCATGCGTGGCACTCTGGTGTTACTCTGATCATTTCCAAGACATAAGCTATTAAAGATACATAATTAATTCATGATTACTAGGATTAGAACCTTTGGTATCAACTTTTAGGAGAAATATCGTGATCTGAGACACCTACCTTTGAGCCTCAAAGAAAACTGAAACAAAAGAAAATACTAGTATCCGAGTTCAAGAGAGATTACAACATTTCAAAATAGACTCTCTGGTTTCTGAGTTTCGAATAAAAAGAAACTACTAGAATCCAATACAAGGAAAGAGAAAAGGTATTACCAAGATTGACACTTCCAGTGGATGACTTATTGGGTGGAGCTAGGACCAACTAAAAATGTAATTCACTTTGACGTAGCCACACAAATCTAGGATTCCAGTTTCCAGTAATTTATTAAAATTCATGGCAAGACCGAAACACCAAATCTAGGAAAGAAAAAGAGAATAAAACAAGGACCTAGCAAAATTGAAAATGAGACCAACAACCAACCAAAGTGCAGAACGACACCAAAGCAAATGGAAGCGAAAGGGAACAGAAAAAAAAGGGGTCCACATTTTTCCAAAGGGAAAAATGGGGTGTGTTGTTGTGAGACCACGCAACAACTAGCAACCAAAAAAACTAAACAAAAAAATATAAAATTAATTATGGATCTAACATCAGTGCACCAACTTGTTTTAGTCTTCTAATTATAAATCATTGTATCCTTATTCTAACATTCAAATTTCACTTCGGCTAGCATGCAAGATTAAGTATTACTGAGCTCACATGTGTGCAATTGGTTATTTCCACTACAATAAGCTTAGAAATAGCAATTATTAACATTAACCTACATAATATGGAAATTCCTTTTAAGCTGACCAGGGATAGAGCCTTGTTGCCAATCAAGCATTCATAGCCCCAATAAGGTTATCTCTATAATTCCTCCCAAACATAACTCCACTACCAACCAGATGTCTATAGCCCCGATAGAGTTATTTGGATAGCATAAAGAGTTGATTTCTCTCTTTTTTATATAGATATTGCAATAATAGCTAATTTTTCTCTTTTGATATTTCAATGATAGCTCATTTTTCAACTTGCAGGAAATGAAGCCCACTATTAGATTGGGAATTATAGAGGTAGCAAAGGTAGTCAATTTTTTAGTCAATGCAAATAATTGTTATCCCAAATTTCAATAGAACGATTTAAATGTGTGTGTTTGTAGCTCAACATCAACTGAATGATTCATGCTAACCAGGGTATAAAGAATGGAATAATTCTCAAACAATTTATAAATAAAGGACTATTTCCATTCAAGACACATATCAAATTTCTAGAATTGATGTTCTATTAACCTGTTCAACTTCAAAAGTTTCCAATAATTGTAAAATCTAACAATATGACACCCCAAAAAAGAAAAACAAAAGCAACAAACGGGTATTTACAAAACAACAACAAAACTAACCTAAAAAGAAAAACTAAAAAACTATTTACCTATGACTGGAAATAATGCTTTAAGAACTACCCATTGATAGGAAATGGGATATCATCACTAGTCAAAGATTTCAATCTATAAGTACCATCACCCAAGATTTTAGAAACTTGATGTGGGCCTATCCACAACTTATCAAACTTACCATTTTCACCTTTTTGTTCATGGGCTTTATTCCAATATAGGACCAAATCAACTATTCGAAAGGTCTTCAATATATCCCTTTTATCAAACCATATTTTTACCATGGACTGATGCCTAGAAAAATGATCTATAGCTTGTGTACGTTTTTCATCTAAATACATTAATTGTAATAACCAAGCTTCAGTTTGATCATCTAATTCAATATATTCCTGTGCAAACTACCAAGTAGGGATTTTCAAATTTATTGGTACTATAGGATCTACCCCATAAACTAAATGATAAGGAGAATTCCCGAACGCGACTTTCATCCTAGTGAAATCTACCCAAAGAGTGAATTTTAGCAAAGAATTCCATTCCCTAGGATTCTTTTCAATCATTTTTTTAATTATATCCAACTGATTTTTATTTGAATATTCAACTAATCCATTTCCATGTGGATAATAGTTAGATGATAATTTTAATGTTATACCATATTCAAATTCCCAATTAGAAAATTTTAATGAAGAAAAGGTAGGGCCACTATCACATACCAGTGCATATGGTATTCCAAACATTTGATTACTACTTCTTTAGTGCATTGTTTGTTGGGACATGCTTATGTCCATATGGTGTAGTAATTTGTACTGGTCAGTATAAATCTATGGCTTGCAGATGATGGAGGATTGATAGTTCCAATAAAATTTAGTCCCCATTGTGAAAAGTGATGCATTTCCATCACTGGCTATAGCGGTTGAGCATTGAATCTTCCTTTTTCTGATGTAGTTTGACATGTATAGCAGTGTTTCACATGTTCGTATGTATCTTTGAAAATTGTTACCTAGTAGTAATTGGCTCTCAAAATGAGGTGTGCAATAGCTAAAGGTGCTCCATGAGCCATTCCAAATTTATCATGTAGTTCATGCAACACTTTGTTCGCTTATGTTCTATTCAAGCATCTTAAATAGATTCCTTCATGGTTTTTTTGAATAGAGCTCCTCCTTTGATCATATAACTTTGTGACTTTATCTTAAGAGCTCTTCTTTGATTCCTTTGCATATGATCTGGGCAAGTATGCCTGACCAAATAATGCCATATGTATGAATACCAATCTTCTTGGTCTTTTACATCCAAAGTATATTGTTGACTTGAAATTTGTTGATCTATATCTACAATAGACCTAACCAAAGCTTGTCCCCAGACCAATTTCATGGGTATGATTTCTAGATAAAATTCCTATAGGATGGTGACCCATTTGGCTCTCTTTTCTCGGAGCTCACTCTATGTTAATAGCATCTTGACTCTAGAATCTTGAAAGATAGCCTTGACTATACTCCTGAGGATGTAGTGTCTGAATTTGTGTACCACTTTGACCAAAGAAAAGACTTGTTTTTCAACATTTGTATATCTCAACTCCACTTATTTGAATGGAGTACTCATAAAATCAATTTGTTTCTCTTCTTCATCCTCACCCTTCTGTGTTAGTACTGTTGTATAAGTGTGACCATAAGGAAAAGAGTAAATATAAAAAGGTTTAATGTAATCTAGAGTTACCAATATCTGAGCATCTATAATTGTAGTATTTATATTTTTGAAGGTGATCTTAGCTACATTTGTGCACTCTATCTTGAAATATTTCTTTAACATAGCATTGAGTGGTTTCACTATTTCGGTGAATCCGGTAATAATTTTTTGAACAAAATTAATCTTACCAAAATACAATTTCAATTCTTTCTTAGTTTTTGGGGGCTCTAGTTTGAGCAATGCACTCACTCTATTTGGGTCTATCAAAATACCTCATTCAAAAATAATATGTCCCAGTAACTTACCTTCAGTTACCCCGATAAAACACTTTTTTAGGATTTAACGAAACTCTATAAGTTTCACACTTCTAGAATATTTCTCTAAGATCTCAAACATGATCTCTTGTATCTTTTGAAAATATTGTGAGCTTTTCCATGTAAATAATAATGCGTTTTCCTATGAACTAATGAAAAGTATAATCCATGGCTCTCTATAATGTAGCTCCAACGTTTATCAATCTAAATGGCATCCTTCTGTAAGAAAATGTTCCCAACTTCGTGGTGAAATTTGCTTTCATCCAATCTTCTCTTGCTACCATTACTTGATTATATCTAGAGACTCCGTCCAAAACGGACATCATCTGTGAACCATTAACTATTTGTATCACTTCTTCTAGTGAGGGTAGTGGATAATTATATTTCTTAGACACCTTGTTGAGGTTCTAGAAATCTACACACAATCGTATGTCTCCATTCTTCTTTCCCACGTGAAGGGTATGTGCAGGATCATCATGGAAAAAATAGGCCCTTAAGTTGCAAAAAAATCAAAAAAATCAGTGTTAGGCAACTTGACGTAAATTTTTGAATAAATTATCTATATTATTTAAAAAATATGTAATAATAGAATCTATAGAAAATTGAATTTAGTTTCTAAACTACTAGGTTTATTTAAAAATAAATAAAATCTATTTGGTGAAAATTTGAAATTTCAATGTAGTAGTACTTAAATTTCAGTGGAAAAATAAGAAGTAGGTGTCTGTCTGACCACCCTAACCATAATAAAATGATAATATTTTTTTATAAGATTTTATATATAAGTAGAGGACTCATGCCCAGATGTGATACATATTTTTTGTAATTTTTTCCAAGTAAATAATTAATTATGATTTTTATTACAAATTTTAAAAAATATAAAAACTTGTATGTCTGACCACCTTAACTTGATTAAAACTTCATGAAATTTCTTTTTTTCTTTTTTAATCCTATATTATGTGAAGCATAGAATGTGACACATGTTTCGAATTTAAAAAATGTGATACCGTTTGAAAGTTATAGATGTTTTTCAATCAGCCTATCGATAAGGACTTTAGTCGTAATTCTAATAGAAAATGAATAATAATTATTTATTAAATTCAAATTAAATAATAATTTATATTGGTCGAAAGCTGAGAATATTCTCTAAAAACCCTTTTCATTTGATCAATTTTTGGTAAAAAAAAAGTCGTCAGCCACATTCCCTACAAATACCCATAATATTGCCACTTTTTGGCCCATCATGATCCTGCACATACCCTGAACCAAATTTTCCACCCAAGTAGAATTTATGATAAAAAAAGGTTATCTTGGTTGATAAATTTTTTTGGAATTCCTTTTGAATTAACAGTTCAAAGAGTGCATTTACTAGCTGTTGTTTTTGTGAGAAAGGCTTTACATTAGGCTTTAATGGTATCGTATGAGTAATGATGGAAGTATCATAAGTTTTCAAATCTTCATATGTCTAAGCTATAACCTTCCAATAATCTTTAAGCACCTAAGAAATATTTCTTTTCACTTCCTTAGTACACACCTTTCCTATTAGGACATTCTTAAGATCTTTAGTACGCAAATTGTATAATTCAGATTTCCTTCCATCGCTTCGAGGCAAAAATTTCTATCTGATTATTTGATCCATATCAAATAATCATTCTAACTCAATTATTCCTTTTGGAATATTATTATCTCTAACTCAGGGCGATCTATCTCTTCAATTATTTGGGCTTCAAAAATATGGGAATTAGTGATGAATTCCAATATATGTTAGTCATCTTTGAACACATGCAAATTAGTAACATTATCAGATGCATCTAGAGGTTCTAGAGTGCTGGAAACAATAGCCAAAGCATAAGATATTTGATTAAATCTTCTTGGGATATGAGTAATGTTGAATGCTTCAAAATTTTCTATTAATTCCATACTCTGTGTTGATAATTAGAAAATTGCTTGCAATGACAAATGTACTACTTTCAAACTTGTTTGATCACTAATTTTGAATGAACAAACACCTTGAGGATTCTAACCTTCTTCTTGATTGCAAGGATCAGGCCATGTATAAGGGCTTCATATTCTGCCACATTGTTAGTACATTGAAATTGTAACTGATATGTAACAAGAAAATATTTACTTTGTGGGTTGATGAGTTCAACTCTAATTCAAATTCCTTGTTTTGATTTCGATCCATCAAATTTAAGAATCTAGGCTTGATCATCTATAGCTTATAAATTATCATTCTTTGGTGTCATAGAACTAATCTTTTTAGTCTGCGTAACATGAATTCTATCTTTATGTGTTCTTGATTCAAACCTTTTTATCTTTTCATTTTCTAGAAAGTACTGGTTTTTTATTCTTTGAATTGTCTCCAGACACACCATACATCTATTTTCCAAGTATGCAGCATTATGTAACCTACACCAATCCTACAGCAACAATTTTTTTTGTGAAAATTTGATTTTATTGCTCCCTTGAGATTTTGTAACAATATTCTTTTGAAATTTATCATAAGGACCATTTTCTTCTTCAAAAGAAGCACAATCTAATTCAATTAAAACATATGTTCTAGGAGTTAATTTATTAGGTTTTCTAGCATCACATGTGAATACTTCCTCTATTTTGACTCCTGAACTTTGAATTCTGTAAACTCCGGGTTCTACATCAATATATAAAACTTCATTTTTTTTATTATAATCTTTGATCATGAATTTCATGCATGGTTCCCTTTCAATTATAATTTGATTAGGAACTCCTTTCCATGGTAACCACATATGTGAGAAATCAGTAGCCATATATCCATTCAATGTTCTCGACCAATCTCTATTCAACAACATACCATAAGTATTAGGTATCTCAACAACTTGAATGTCTATATAATATTGAATTCTAGGATCCAACGCTAATTGAATGTGAATACTAGTCAACTCTTTGGCTACATTTACTTTGGTTTTATCAAGTTGTGTGACCTTCTTTAAAGAACTTGTCGAAGTTAATCCTAGCATCTCATATATAGACAAAGGCATCATGTTAGTAGATGGTATAGAGTCTACTAAACAATTATGAATATTTTTACCAAATATTCTCAAAGTGCATAGGAATGGTGGAGACTCTAATGTTCCTTTGTAAAAGGCTACTTGCGCATCTGCTATAGGAACAATGTTCTTATCTTTTGTCTTGAATTGGTTTTTTTAACCTTAGTGTCTTTAAAGTTGCCTAATTTTGGAGGATCTTCTAGAGTGTTTAGGAAAGCTTTCTTGATCATAGGTGTTTTGAGAAATTCTGATAAAGAAAGGTTGATCTTTACCTTTTTTATTTCTTCTGCTAAATAAGTATTCAAATTTTTTTGACAACATATTCTATCTTTTCATTTTTTGAAACATTTAATGAATTGTAATGAGAGGTCACCTTGGGTAACCCTAGGTTATTGCTTGATTTATCATCAGGTGGGGTATTAAAGTTATTAGGTGGGATCAATGTTGTTAATGGTCTGTTGAATTTACTTCCATCATTGGTATTACTTCTCAAGTTATAATAATGTCCTATCTAATACTATTGAAAAGCATGAATTTTGTCAATTTCTTCATAAGGTTCATTTTCATCTTGATAGGGAAAAGTATACGCTTCCAATGTCATAGTTGAATTATCTCCCTCATATTCGCAAGTGTAACTTGTAACAACAATAGATGGTTTGACTTGTTCATAACTTTCAAGGACTAAAGCAGAGTCATATCCTACTGGGACTAACTCATTTCCCTTAGGAGGATGAGAGTCACATTGTTCATTATAGTGTGTAGCAACTAGAAAAATCTATGAAGCAATTTTGAACTGTGAACAATATACTTCAACATGAGCATTTGTATTATGAATCCTACACCAATTATTCATAGCAAGGTCAACTAAATTCACGTTTGTCATGGATCTTTCATCAATAGGATTAGGGTTATCTAAAGGTGTTGACACTCCTCCATTATTAGGTCGTGTATTCCAAGGTCTAGGTGGTCTAGGAGCTTTATACATCTGATTTTATGAATTTTGGTTGTTATTTTGAGCATAAAAGCTTTGATTTCTTAATTTTGTAGCCTCTGTGGGTAATCTTTTGGGTTGAGTTGTAATTTCTTTCATGTCTTCCTTTTCCTCTGAAATATTGATATTTTTGTTTTCCTCAATTTGTGAGAAAAAATAATTTTCAGTAGGAAGCAACTCTATGATAGCTAGACTAGTGTGAGGGACTAAAGCTTGACTATTTCCTAGTTGAAAGAAATTATTCTAAGGAAATTTCCCATTTTGGACCACTAACGGATAAACATTAGGAGCTATACGATGACCTAGAGAGGCTCCATTTGCACTTGGGTTAGGGTAATTATTTAGTCCATTTCTACCATTTGTGGATGATCCATTTCCGAGGTGTTTCATTTCCAAATTCAAACTCGTGACTTCAACATTGGCTTCAGGTAAAGTAGCAGGAGGATTTTCCCTTCGCTTCAAAAACATAGTAGTTAAAGATTGATCTATTGTTTTATAATAAACAATGATAGAAAATACATTATCCACTATGTAAGGTGCTTGCAACCTAGAATAGCCTTTTCAAACTTGTCATTAAAATAAGTTGTAGGTTCTCCTTCGAATCTCTTAATTTGAGAAAAATGATGATATAACAAGGCAGGGTCAGTAGGTGTTCTAAATTTGGCTAAGAATTGACTTTCCATGTCTTTCCATGATTAGATGGAATTTCGAGGTAAGTTGATATACCACTGGTAAACTTCATTGCTTAAGGTGTATGGGAGCAACTTACATCCAAAATATTTGTGTTCAATCCTCACTCTAAAGCATGTATCCTTAAAGATTGTAATATGTTCTTCCACATCTTTATGAAGATAATATTTAGGACATAAATTATCAGGATTTTTTGGTAAATTGAATTGTACACAACAAATTGAATTGGTGACTCTATGTTAAATAATTCCATCACTATGGAGGGTAGTGAGACAAGAAAAATCATATTCTACAACTTTCACTCACACTTCTAGGATTTTGAGGTCTAGATGACATTCGACCACTAAGCTCGACTAAAATCACACGAGGATCACCAGATCAGGATCTAGTGACTCTACAAAAATCTAGTTTAAAACTTAACAAAGCTAAAACACAACAATAGGCCCTCCTTCTAGTGCTATTTCCTGTTGATGACAATTTTACTCGCAGCAACAGGGTGAAAAAATTCTTCACGAATAAACCACAAAGAGCTTATCCTTCTTGAAAGATATAGAACAAAGACAATCTAAAAGGGTATTCTGATTTGATAGGAAAATATGTGCTTCAGTTCAATCCCAAGTCTCTCATAATTAGGTCTTGATTGTACTAGGTTTTCTCTCAGGTATAATGTGATATTGTTGTAAATCTCAAAGGGAATATGGTTGTTTAGAATCATATATATCAGATACTAAGTTTCAATTTGGAACTTAAGAACAAATCTCATGAAATCAAAAGATTTGAAATAATATTTCATGAACATCAACAATTTATTTGCTATCACTTAAGTAGATTTAGCATTAAGCATTCAACAATTTCATAGGGAAACAAAATATTTTCAAAAAAAAATCATCCATTCATTTATTTTTTGGAACATTTTCAAATAATTTAAACATCTATTCTAAAATAAAACATAAAAATACTTAAAATTAAAATTTTCTCCCAGTTATTCTCCATGCATGCCCCAAAGAATCAACTAAAATAGTGAAAACTAATTTATACTTCACCAGATTGCTTCATAGCTACAAATAAAATGTTGTCAGCTTTTAAAGATAGGGGTTTTAGTTTGGACACCGAGTAGGTTTTGTATGCACCCTTAAATGTTGCAGCATATAGTCTTGTTCGACTAAACTAACCAAACTAGGTACAAAATATTCATGAGATAGGAAGGTATCTAATTGGATCTGATATTAATCAATGTCTATGTGCATACAAAGTTTTACGCTGAAATGATTTAGAAAATAGGAAAAAAGAA
Organism: Sequoia sempervirens; assembly: GCA_007258455.2. Lineage (NCBI taxonomy): Eukaryota > Viridiplantae > Streptophyta > Pinopsida > Cupressales > Cupressaceae > Sequoia > Sequoia sempervirens. The sequence goes on along the minus strand of VDFB02086081.1, from coordinate 32,855,281 downwards.
CAAAACTCAAAGAGGTTTTAGCTCTTCCGACATTCACAAATTTTGAACTTAAAATGAAAATAAAGGATTAAACAACCTTTTGTAGGAACAAAGCCCCAATATTTCAAACTTAAAGTCTATCTAGAGAAACAAAAATAACAAATTAAAATGTAGCATGTTACACATGCTAACTGTATTAGAATGTTCCAAATGAAGTCACAACTTTGACTTCATCAACAACACTTTTCACTTTGTACTCTAGCTCGCTAGACTTCACATAAATCAAGGTTATCAATAATCTTTAAAATACCAAACATGGAACATATACCGAGATCGAGAATAACTTGCAAAACTTAAAACTTGAACAAATATCTTTGTAACTCCTCCATTATTCGGTATTCGGTTCTTTCTTTCATCATTTAGTGCTCGGGCTCCAGGATCTTTTCTTCACCTTTCTTTAACTAATATTCTCATAAAACATTGAATGTGTTATGCATATGTACTTTTGAAATCCCTTGCACTGCCTTCAAAGTGAGCTAGAGTCTAGTGTATTCTTTAGATACCTGGAGTACAATACTATTCATCTGTATTTTGTTTGTCTCATATCTAGCTATAGTGTTCCTGCACTGTATAATATCATCAATGACCTCTTGAGTGAGTAACTGAACATGGTCTTTATTTATTCTCTCAATCCATTCTTTGAAGGCTTTAGCTTCTTTAGCATCATGTCCTAGCATTTTGGGATCACAACCTTGAAGTGCTAACATTTCAAGAAATTCTTGATCTTTATGACGCACTTTTCTACATTCCACGGTGACTTTTTCAAATCCTTCAATGCATTGCATCAGCATGTCACCTTCCCATTTCAACTATTTTTTCCACTTTTCAAGAAATTAAATTTCTTGCTCTTAAATTATATTCCCTTGTATTAATTCTTGAATATCCATATACTTTTGTACTTTGGCAACAGTCACATCTAGGTTCATTTTTATCTCCTCCAACTCTTGCCTCCACTATGAGTGTCCAAGATTAATACTTGTTCAATCTTATACTCCATATGAATTATTTCATGTATGTTTTTGTCAGTTGTGGGAGTAGCTATATGGAAGGTTTTTTCACCATCTTTATTTCTCTATATGACATGTTTTTCAATAGCTCTACGCCTAGGCTTAGGAGTATCTATTTCTTGTATAAAACTATTGAGATCTAGAGGTAATACTTCTACTTTCATTGAGGAAGCTAATCCCTAATCAACCAATCAGGTGCATCTTCATCATGCTCTACCTTTGGAACATTACTTTTTTTGTGGTTTCAACTTGATTAAGGAACCTCCTTTCTTATTTCTTATGACCTATCTGTCACGTCCTCTAAAATAGGAATATTCTCAATAATTTCTAGCATAGATTTTGGATTACCGAGATTTGGAACTATCTCCTCTATTTGAAGACTTACATTATCCTATCTATCCAGATGTTCAACTTTAGTTTTGTAGACATTACTTTCTTCATTCTCTGCTACACCAAGGTTTTCCTCATTTCTAACTCCATCACCTAAAACTTGTGTAGCTTCACCTTTCTCAATTTCAACTTCAACATGGTCCTTTTTTTAATTTCTGTAAAGACCTATGATTGTTCATTATCATTTGGAACATTCCCAAGTGAATATTGGGAATCAAAAGTGTCTTCAATAAGCATTTCATCAATAACATCCTACTTTGTAGTCTCCCCTTTTTCCATCTCAAGGATATCAGGATTCCCCACTTCTGAAGCAAGTGTTCCTTGTATAAATTCCTCTTCCTCAACATTTATAGGAGTGGACCCTGTATCTAGAATCTCTTCTATCACTAGTTGTACCATGGGTTTATCTTTATATTTATTTTATGTTACCTTCTCCCACATGGCACCCCATTTATCCATTTGTTCTTTGATTCTAGACTCATCTGCCTTAGAAATATCCTCCAAAACCATAGGAATTCCTCCCAATTCTTATTTCATACTAGCCATGTTAACAGAAGGAGGAGAAGTAAATAGTGTTGTGGCCCTTTGAGATGCATACCTAGTTTGTGTGTCAACATTTTATGTTACTCCTGCTTCTTCTTCAATAATGGGTTTAACTTTTGGTTTTGTTGTAGAGGAAGATGCACCTTTGGGTCTTACTTTTGACTTATCTTTGTTTAATTCTACATCTTTTTGATTATCATATGGCTTTATTGGAACTTCTTTTTTTGAAGCTTCAAGGGTTATTTCTTCAATCCTTATACCAGAAGCCGCCTTACTATTCTTCCTTCTATTCTTAGAAGGCTCTCCACTCTCAAATGCAGTTTCATTTCTTTTTTCTTCTTCTTTTCTCCTCTAAGAATGTGGGTTCAATTCCTCTTTCTCTTAAAGCTTTACAAAAATCACTTATCTGGTGTTGAGTGTATAACAAAAGAGGTCTAGAGAACTCATCAATTGATGTCATTTCTCCACCTTCGTAATTTGGGTTTGGGATGGTTTCATCTTACACTCTGTCGTTGTTATATGCTTTGTTCAACACTTTCCCATCATCCTCTTCCAACTGGTCTAGGATAGCATGGAGCATGAGAATGAGAGAAAATTCTAAAGACAATCTTTGATACTTTCTTATTCTTACTATGTGCTTATCTTCACAATTAAGCCAATAATCGTCTAGGTGCTAGACACGAGCATAGTAACCAGCTATAGTCTTGGCAATATTCCCTTCAGGGTCATAATATTATTTGAAGTGGAAAATACTCAAAATTATATGTTCTTAATTCTTCTTCACAGAAGTCATACACTATGATTGCATTGCACTCATAATTTCTTATCACAATAGGGAATTTGAAAGAGGCCTTCTTGCAAGCATCATTGTAAAGAGCTTGAGACAGTTTCAACTATCCCACCAATTCTAAAAAAATAATTTTTTGTTTTGGATACCTCCACAACATGAAAGGATGTCCATCAAACCCTTCCATCCTAATGTAGGAGTAAGTGGGGAACTGAATATACCAACCTCCAATTGGTCTTATGACACTTTATGCCTCCAAGGATAATCTTTTGGTTTCATCACCTTCCATCATTCTAACCAGCTTAATGGAGAACAAATCATTAACTCAACCGCAATTCTCTTTGTAGTCGTGGATAGTGATCTGGGTTAAATGAGCATATATCAAACTATTCCCAACTTCCTTTCCCAAACCTTATTTGCTTTCCCTCATGGCTCAAGAATAAATCACATATGAAGACATATAGAAACACCTAGTCTTGGGAAATATCATTATTTTTTCATGTAATTTGTCACTAATAAACTTTCCCCAATGCATTTGCATGAGATTTTATATCAATCTGGATATTATTACAAACATCCAGGGTTCAAATTTACTAGCATCTTGTAAACCAATCATCTTGCTTAGGAAAATTATAATATCTTGAATCTCTTAGTTGAACATAGAATTTTGAATTACTTTGGTCTGTGGTGTAATTGGCTTGCTTTTGGCACTATTGGGTACTCATAATTTCTCTGAACATATGGGCTTCAGCAGTCCGATATGTTTTGGCATTTTCCTTCATGTCAACATTATGCATCTGGGTAAAGAAAGGAAGCCCAAATATGTATGTAATTCCCTTCTGTGAGAGGTCTGCATAGATTCTCCCCTCTTTTTTAACAACTCTTTTATCTAGGTTATTATAATTCATGCATTTCATAACCAATTCAGGGGCCTCCATTGCTGGCAGAGACCCTCTTGCTAAAAATAATCCATTTTCTATAACATTTCCAGTACACTGAGAATCATTTGTTTGCCATACTCGAGTGTGAATTTCAACATCATAATTCCATCCCATATGAGTGTCTGTAGCTACCACATTGATTGGTATGGCTTGTGAACTACAATATTTAAATTCATCTTCTACCCTTGTGTTAGAAGTACTCATTTTCGCTGGTGTGTTTTGCATTTTTCAAATGTGTGTCTTGTGTGCAATTTAGGGTTAAATTTAACCAAATTTCTTACAATTTATAAAACTTTCAATTCACCCTTTTTCTAAATTAAAATCAAAGAATGAACAATATTTCAATTTCTAAAGGGAAATATCATCTTTCAAGATTTTCATGTACATGAAAATAATTAACAGAAAAATAGTTATTCGAAACATACCTAGTTCTATTTGATAAAGATAATATTCACATAATGGAACTCCAAAACCCTTGGTAGTTGTATTCTTAATTTCTTGAAATTTACCTCTCCTTATGTGCTAGTATTATCTCATTCTTTCAATGTCCTTTGCAAATTTATGACATGGCACGAAGTAGAGTGTTACAAAATCAACTACATGCTTAAGTTGGTGCCAAGTACATGGGAGTAGTTCACCACCTTCATTAATTACCTATTATAATGCATTAATTCCTAGGTGCAATCATTACAATTTAGGGTTGAAGTTACGAATGCCTAGATTTCTGCGCAGGCTCGCTACTAGAGAAGAAATATGGTGCAATGATCATACGTAGCACTCTAGTGTCACTCTAATTGTTTTCAAGATAGAAGACATTAACGATATGTAATCAATTCATGATCACTAGGATTAGAACCTTAAGTATCAAATTTTAGGATAAATACTAGGATCTGGGACACTTACCTTTGAGCCTCAAAGAAAATTGGAACAATAGAAAAGACTGGGAACCAGGTTCAAGAGAGATTACAACATTTTAAAATACACTCTCTGGTTTCTGAGTTTCAAAAAAAAAGAAACTAATGGACTCTGATATAAGGAAGGAAAGAAAGGGTATCATCACGATTAACACTTTTGATGGATGACTTATCAGGCGGAGCTAGGACCAACTAAAAATGTAATTCACTTTGACGTAGCTACACAACTCTAGGATTCTGATTTTCGGTAATTTAATAAACTTTATGGCAAGACCAAAACACCGAATCTAGGAAAGAAAAAGAGAATAAAACAAGGACCAAGCAAAATTAAAAATGAGACCTGGAACTGACCAAAGTGCACAATGATGTGAAAGAAAGTGAAAGTGAAAAGGAATAGGAAAAAAAGGGGTCAACATTTTTCCAAAGGGAAAAATGGGGCATGTTGTGAGACCACACAACACAAACATCTTTTTTTCTTAATAGTTTCTCAACTTGCAACTAGCTTTGTTGAATCAGGAAACTCAACTTGTGATTCTTCATAGCCTCATTATGGAGCCTAGAAAATAAGGTAGCAAGATAGTAAAATATATCAGAGTAAAGCCTTAAAATACAACATCCTAATGATCATTATTGTTATTAAAAATAGCCTTACATCTATTTTTCCATATATGCAAAAAAATAAAATGTCTCACACTATCAATAATAATATTATCACGAAGAGCTTCTTTCCAACTTAGTTTTTGATAGAAGATAATAGAGAAGTAATTGAACACAACATTCCACTACTTTTTAACAAACTGACAATTCTAAATAATATGCTTCATATTTTCATGTATGTCACAAAGAGGACAAATAGTTGGGTGGATCATAATACATTTTCACCTATCCGAATTGGATAGCTTAAAGTGTAGTATCTTTTAGAAAATTAATTGAGAATCTAAATTATAACCATAGATCTCCAAATTTTAGTAGATAATTTTGCCTAAGACTTCTCGCTAAACCTGCAGTTTAATTTGGAATTCAAACAATATTTTAAGGATAAATTAGGAAGTAGCTACAAGTATATTTTTTTAAAGGGGGCAATAAAAAGGGATAAGAAGACATCCATGACCAATCTTTGAAAGAGCTGCATTGGATAAGAGTAAAAAGTTTCTTAGACAACTTGAATGACACCAATGATTGCCCAAAGATCAATAAGCCTTTGCTTTTGGTGCTAAGATTGAATTTTTTTTAACCATATTCCAGGGTATCTAACACATTGATTGATAATATCATAGCTCTCTGACATTATAGACACCTTTTTCAATAAGGGATAGGAATTTCTTGGGAGGTTTAAAGCAAGGAGTTGTATGTGATAACTTATATGCTTGTTCCACCAAATAGAAGAAGTAAAAAATGTTAAACCATGTAGAAGGCATTATCCTCTCCATTTTAAGAGATGAAAAACATATTTTCAGGCCTTCCAGATAGTCTAAAGGGGGAGATAATCCTTGATAGAGAAAAATGGAGAATGAATAATTTTGTCTAGACAACCCACTTAGTATAATTTTCCTTTGGCTAAAGCATGATTAATATGGTATTGAATAAGGATATTCTTTGGTTCATCCCCTTTAACAACTCCATTAATCCATTTTGTAACCAAAAAAATCCCTTGAGTCCTTGGATCTATGGGATCCAAACCACCTCTATGTTTCGACTGAGTAAAATAGAACCATGATATGGATATATATATCCTTGATTACAATCTCGCTTAACCCATAGAACTCTTTGAATAATTTTGACTAAGTCCTCATACATTTTTTTAGAAGGAATCCAACACGATGAGAAATAAACATGAACAAAAAGAAATTTTTTTTTTAACTTCAATTTTATGAGCCAAGGAAAGGAATTAATATGCTTAACTAAAGAGTTTATGCTTGACTCTATTAAGATACCAATTCCACATATAAAAAAGAGGAACCCAAATACCAAAGGGAATTCTAAGGTACCTCATTATTTCTCCATCTTTCATTTGTTTCCATTCCTTTGGAATCCATTGGGGGATAGGCCCAACTTCAACCATTATGCATTTTATTTTATTATGAGCTAGTTTATATCTTAAAATATCACAATAAAGCTCCAAAATTTCCATCATATCAGAAATATCCTTTTTAGAACTTTGTAAAAATAATAAGGTTTTGTAATGATGGGAACATGATTCTACCTTTTTGCAAGATGGAACAAGGGGGATGAGACAACCCTATTTTGCTAACATAACATTCAAAGAGGCCCTTAGAGATCTCAAACTAGGGATGAAATGAAGGAAAGAGATCTACAATAGGGGTGTTATAGGGTATAAAAAATGACTTAAGAGGGGTTCACCACCAAGATAAGGCTTGGAAAGACTAATGACATGCAATATTTAATGATTAACCTAATGATATGCAAGACTTGACTAAATGACCTAGAAATGGATGCAAAATATAATAGAAAGCTAAGAAAGGTATAGAGAGGAACCTGGAAACCTATAGCAACTTGATTGAACACATAAAATGTTGAATATGTTGAATTTAATGCCTACTAGGACTCATATGCCAGTCTAGACAATTTAGTCCCAAATTAAGTTTTCTAGGCAGGAACAAAAATCTGGAAAAAATAAGTTTGGAACTCCTAAAAACTACAAATTTCAATGTACTGCGACTCATATGTCAGAAGTGGCATATCAGACCTATTTGGATTGTTCAAAGGATCAAGATCTGAACCTTCTCTTCAATCTCTACTTTGTCTTCTCAACTTGGTTTCCGGATCTGAAATGTTGAATTTTTCCCTATAGATGTCTTTCAATGATCTTGTAGATGACGTAATAACTTTGACAACTTTGAAAACTTGAAAATTTTTCTCCAATCTTTCTCTTCAATGTGTCTTCAACCTAGGTCTATATATCACACACTAAAGAGAGGGAAAATGTTGTTTTTTTAGTAGAAAGGGGTTTTCCTTGGTCAAACCCTGTTTTGGTAATCAAACCTTGTAATGAAATGAAATGAAAAGAAGAAATGATGAATGAACAAAATGTAATGTTGCAACTCACCAAACCCTAGCAATAAAGTGCTAAAAACATGTACGAAGTGACTCCAATAGATTTAGATCTTGAATCTTTCTTGAATGTCACACATCTCGAACCGAATACTTGCTTGAATCTTAAAACCCTACATCACAAATGTTAGCTGAAAAACAAACATGATGCATGATGACTTTGACATGTTGCTTGATACTTGAATGATGCTCTAAAACACTTGATAATCAACTCTTGAATTCTCTTGAACACTCTTGTAATCACCAATTTTCTATAATGCATGAATACTTGAGTTTCTAGGTCACTTGTAAACTTGCTAGGTGAAAATGAGTGAAATAACCTTTTATTTATACTTGTTTATGCCAAATTTCTTGAAATTACAAAAATACTAACCAACATCAAATATAAGAGAATAAAATCCTATCAAGAATTTCAATTTAATTTTATTTTAATCCATAAGGGACTCATATGCCAGAAGTGGCGTGTGGGTACCATTAGGCCAAGCTATGGGACACATTTTCCAAGAAATTCCTAGATTCATGTGAAATACAAATCGGAGCCTCGAAACTTAGGTGAGACACATACACCCAAGGTGGTGTATGAGTCCCAAATCACTAAATCTAGGTCACACAATCTATAAAGAAATGAATTATGATTGGATGCTAGTTTATTTTGGGATTATCCTCAGAAAAATGCATTAATTAAGGCTTGTAGATGTGAAATAAGACCAATTAAAGCATAAAGAAGCCCAGTTAATAATGAAAACCTAGATTAGTGTGAAAGTGTGGTAAAACACTTTACAACACTCAAAATAAGGTACCATCAAGTCCATTTAGTTTACAAGATCCCACGACTAATGTGAATGTGTTAAAAACAATACAACACTAAATCAAGGCCATATTAAGCTCAAATTAACAAGGAGGGTCGAAGTAAATGCAAAAATGTGGAGCAGTACATTTTTCGGCATTAAATCTAGCCCCCACTTTAGTGAGAGGGTGAACTTGCTTCAAAATCACACTAAAGTAGACAAACTTGCATCAAGAGGGGTTCAAATGTACCAATGCTAGTAAGATAAGATGAAAACCATCAGGAGGGATGATCAAGCCCCTAGGATCAAGATCCTATGGTGATCCAACATAAGCGCAAAGGAAAACACATGTAAATGATAAATAGCATTAGAATGGCACAAGAATACACTACCAAAGACATTAAAAAAATTGAAAAAAAAACAAAAATGAGGGTGTGGATCAAACTTTGACTGTTTGTCCCACATGTTATGTATTAGATTAAGTTGTTTGTCAAAACATTCATGCTCAGTTTGAGGCAATGGAAATTCATGTTATCTATTGGGTGAGTATCCAAAGAGGTGAGACACATACACACATGACTAGTATGTGCTTACACACACAAACAAGTGGCTATGGGGAATTCATGCCTCAATTCGGCTTCCCATCCAACCAAACCAAAGTTATACCTCCTAATAAATCTGATAAGGCACCACACAATAATGAAATTTGAGCTTCATGGGGCATGCAAAGCTTCGTATTCTTGAAACTCATGAACAAAAAGGATGGCTCCATAGGAATGCAAGGTGTGTTATGTAAGGTGGCCATATAACCAAAATTGTAGATGAAAAATAAATGTTAGGAACATTCAAAGGAGTCTTTCTTAGTTCATGTAAGGTCTTAGCTTAGGGGAAATTGTTCCTAATGTCTACAAGAGAGGATCAATGAAAGAATAAAAGATGCACAACTTAGGGGATGCAATGTATCACATCAAGCCACTAAGAGGAATATAATATTCTAAGAAAGATCATGCTCTTGAAAGAAATCACACCCAATGTCATCACAAAGAGAGAGATGCATCACATGAAGTAAGAAGACTGCACCATGAAGCATGATTTGGAAAAGAATAATGCTAATGAATTCCCCCACTTTAAAGAAATTACTAAACACTGTGTTGTGAGAAATTACTTTAAAGTAGAAAATGATAAATGCTAACAATAAAGAAGATATGAGAGCTTATTTGGAAAGCCCTATGCCAATACATATGTTTCCAAATAAAAGCTACATCATGTAAAAGGAAAAGAAGGGTTGGTCCCAAAATTAAACTCCAAAAACATGAGTGATCCATGGATTCGGGGTTAGTATTTTCTTGCTACAATGTTTGTAGAGATCTCAAAATTTTCATCATTCCCCAAATACTCATAGAACTATCTAAAGAATGACACAAAGAGAGTGAAAGCAAAGGAAAACCTTTCAGTTCAACATGGAAGAGACATGAATGTCTTGAAGCCTTACATCATCCCCAAAATTAAAACACAAGACAAAGAAAAGATAAAATGAAAATATTTTTGGTCAACATGGAAGATACATGAATGTCTTGACACCTTGCGTCATCCCCAAGAGGAAAACACAAGACAAAGAAAAGATAATGGAAAATATTTTGGGTCCACATGGAAGAGGCATGAATTTATCGATGCCTTGCATCATCCCCAAAATTAAAACACAAGACAAAGAAAAAATAGAGGACTGTCACAAAGAAAGAGATACATTAAACAGAACAGCACAGGGGATCACATTATGTACATACAATCACATAAAGAAAAATGAAAAAGAAATAATGCAAAATACTAGTAAGGCACATGCAAGTCAACCTATGAGCAGGTCATCTATATCCCAATTGTGTTCATCATATATAGAAGGAAAATAACTAGCCAAAGGGACAATAGCGATTGCTGAACTACGGCCATCACCAAGTTCAACACTCTTCTTAGGAGAATTTCCATTTAAGCTCATAGAAGAGGAAAAATATGTGTTCAATTCATTATGCACTTCATCAATTTTAGCAATCTGATCATTTTCATCCAAGTTAATCACAATGGGAGGTTGAATGATAATGTCGAAAGAAGGGTTTAGCTCCTATTGTAGTTGTGGTATAGGATCTTTTTGTTGCAGTGAGGGAGACTCACCATGCATTTATTTAGTCAAGTTGGGATGTTTATTTTCCTTATTGTTTTCTTTATTTAACCTTTGATCAAGAGTACAACGTCTACGCCTACACTCTCTAGGATTTTTTTTCTTTTTGTATGACTTTCAAGTTGTGTTTTTGTAGGATTAGGTTTATCAACAATAGGTTTCTTTTTTTCCCTAAGGGAAGGAACAGAAGGAACCATGGAAGGTTGTTCAATCATTTTCTCTTTAACTTTGTAAACTTCTTTTATCCTAGGTGGCGTGATGAGATTGTTTTCATTATCTCTTGGTCTTTTTTAGGAGATAGGCAAAGGATCTATCTTAATTTGTTCTTGTTTGCTTGGCATGTCTTTTGGTTCAATCATAGTTTCGTCAAGGACAATAGGCTTAGTCATAGATTAAGGCATGTTTTGAAGGGATAGTTTTGTTATGCATTTTACCTTAAACATTTGGTAGGATTTGAAAAAGAAGTATTCTCAAGGTTTTATAGGTTCCATAGGCTCAGGCCAAGAGAAATCTAATGAAAAGTTTCCACAAGAGGACAAAGGCTTAAAGCGACTATGATGCACAATAAAGATTTCATTGTCAAAAGGAAACTTTAAGCATTTATGCATGACCAACGAGACAACTTCCATGGAGTGTAGCCATGGGTGACCAAGCTTCACATGAAATTGGTCCAACATCAAGATGATGGAGAAAGAGACATCTAACTTTTTGGTCCTATTTGTAAAGGAAGCATGATCGACCCCATTGTAGGGAAGAAAAACCATTATGTGTCTTTATCCATGCTTCTAGTTTATAATATGATTCTTGATAGATTTCATGCACAAGTAGGAATTCCTCGATGATCACATTCTCTCCATAGACGAGATCAATTGATATCCCATTAGTGCGATTATCATTGATTTTTCTAGCTATGTAAAGAGGACTGTTGGGTGCATTTTGAATAATATCCTTAGATAAGAAAGCAATGTCAAGAGCCTTTTTAGTTCAGCCCTTATGAGGTTGACTTTTGATCAACACAATAAAACCTTTTTCAATAGTATCCATAGGACTTTATTGAATTGTGTCCATGTTCTCATCATCCGTGTCCATGTTCATGAATCACATCATTTTTTGTAGTTTCACTAGCTTTGAAAAATGAAATTTTATGTTTTGGCATAGGGTCGGTAAAGATTTACAAGTTTTGGTTGGGAGTAGCAACAGACTTATTTCCTTTCTTACTAACACCACCAACTGAAATTCAATCAAAATCAATGAGGTCTTGCACAAGATGTTTAAGATGCTTACAATGTTATGTCTCATGTCCATTTTTTAGTGATAATGGCAATAAGCATTTGATCTAAAACTTGAAGGTAAAGGATTATTAGGATCGAGAGTTTTAATGGGAGGAAAAGTAATCATTTTTTGTTCTAAAAGTTGTGGCATTGTGTTATGAAGGGTATCAAGTAAGGGAGTGAATTTCCTAGCCGGATTTGCAAATGTGAAAGGAGTTGTTTTCCTTATAACAACCACTTGGGAATTGACATATTGAGGTGTTTTTTGAGGGGGATTAAGTTGAAGGAAGCCTTTATTCTTTTTTCTAAAATTTTGGTAGTTGTTTTGGTTTGCGGACTCAAACTTCTCAATTTGGCTATAGGTGGATTTTGCATCACGACTACTAACCGAGTTTCGATAATCATGGAGGGTAGTACACAAGTGCATGAAGGAAGGGAATTTCATCATGGTAAGCTTATCTTATATTTTACTTTACAAATTTTCTATGAACATATTTTGAAGATGAGGGTTAAGAACCTTTACATTGATTTGGGAATAAAGAGATTGGTAATGTGAGATAAAGTCAGTAATCCTTTCATATTATTTTTGCTCACATCTCATCAAATCAGCCAAGGTCATTTTAGGTGTCTTGTACACTTGAAAACGGTTTGTAAATGCCTTAGAAAGTTCTTTGAATGAATGAATTAAGATTTTCAGTAATGAGGAGAACCATTCTAAGGTTGTATCCTTCAAAGATCTATTAAAAAGCTTACCTAAGAGTTTATCCTCAAGGATAAAGTCATTACATAAGGTAGTATAAGCCAAAACATGGTTAAGAGGATCTCTCTTCCCCCCATTTTTCTTGAATATAGGAACTTATATACCTTGTGGCATTGGAATTCTCAATATCTCCAAGGACAAGGGATTTCCTCTAACATTATATTTAGGTGGACCATTTTTATTTTGGTTTATGGTGGAAACTTTCTTTTGAAGGGATGAAATGGTTTGAAAATTTTGGTTTATAAGAGGATCATTGTTTACATTTTGAGATGGAGGTGAATAGGGTGGAGGTGTGTATGTGTTTGATGGACAAGTAAATGGAATTCTTATATGAGGTAAAGTGGTAGGAGATATGATGTACGATGCCACAAAATTACTAGGGATGCTAGTGGAAATACCCAAGGAAGGATTCACATTACTCATAGGTTGCATTGTTGTTGTAACTTGAGGATTGGTATAGGTAGGAATAGAGGAAATTATTGTCAGAGGAGGGATTTTAATTCCTCCTTGGCTTTGGTCATTGTTCGAAGGCAAAGAAAAACTAGTAAGTCTACCATAAAATTGAGCTAGGTTATGCACAAGTTCAACTTCTTTAGTTTCAATCATGTGGTGTATGTTATCTATGGTAGGGATTGTGGTGGTTGAAATTTTTTTAGCACTTATTTGGTTTTGTAGGTTAGCTAGATGTCTTCATGGATTTGGATTATGTTTTCTTGTGGAATAATAGCAACCATTGTTTCAACATTTGTCACACTACATGAAGGCAAAGAGTTGTTAACGGTTTGGTCCATACCTAGTGAACTAGTTTCTACACTAGTAGTGAAAGAGCTAGAAAACCCAAGATCCATGATGATTGTACTATTGTGGGATGACATGAGTCTCGAACTTCATCTCACTATAGTATTAATAATAGGACACTAAGTAGAAAAGATCATACAAGGGACAATCAATGAAATGCAAGATGCAATGAACATAAGATAAATGTTATATTCTAATTTTAATTCAAATGAAATTAAGCTAAAAATAAAGAAATGATTGTAATAGAAATTATACAAACTGAAACATATAATCAAAGAATTTAATGTTGTAAAATGTAGTTCAAAATCTGAAATAGGACTAAATCTCCTAGAGGGGCGTATGAGTCCCAATCGGGGGTTTTTAGGGTTCTAAATGCTAAATAAAAATCACCACAAAATACCCAAAAACTAGGAAAAAACACATATACTGGGACTAAATCACCCAGAGGGGCATATGAGTCCCAATTTAGGGTTTTTACAAAGATTTAAAAAAAATTTGAGTGATGGCTATTCTTTCAATTTTGTATAATGTGTAAAATAAGTGCAAAATGAAGATTTTAGATGAAATTAAATAATGCAAGATGCAAAAATGCAACCTATATGCACTTTCACTAATGCAAGATTTCAAAACCCTAGATGCAAATCAACTAATACAAAACCTAGTGCAAAGTCAATGTAAGCTAGATCTAGGATGAGAATGCACTCCAAATTATAATTAAGATATTCTAAAAGTAGGCTCACCAAAATGTAATGATGGGAATAGAATTCCACCTTTTTGGAAGATGAAACAAGGTGGATGAGACCCTCCTATTTCACTAACATAACATTTAAAGAGACCCTTAGAGATCTCAAACTAAGGATGGAATGAAGGAAAAAAATCTGCAATAGGGGTGTTCTATGGTATAACAAATGACTAAAGAGGGGTTCACTAACAAGCTAGGGCTTCGAAAGACTACTAACATGAAAGATTTAATGATTAACCTAATGATATGCAAGACTTCACTAAATGACCTAGAAATGGATGCAAAATAGATTAGAAAGATTAGAAAGGTACAAAGGAGTGCCTAGAAAGGTTTGCCAACTTGATTGAAGACCTAAAATGTTGAATATGCTTAAACTAATGCCTACTATGACTCATATGCTAGTCTGGGAAATTTAGTCCCAGATTAGGGTTTTTAGGTAGGAACAAAAATCTAGCAAAGATAAGTTTGGAACTTCTAAAATCTATAAATTTCATTGTACTAGGACTCATATGATAGAATTGTCATATCAATACTATTTAGATTTTTTGGAGGATCGGGATCTGAATATGCTCTTCAATCTCTACTCTATCTTCTCAACCCAGTTTCTAGACCTAAAATGTTGAATTTTTCTCTATAGATGTCTTTCAATGATCTTGTAGATGATGTGACAACTTTGAAAACTTTGAACACTTGATAAGTTTTCTCCAATATTTCTCCTCAATGTATCTTCAACCTAGGTCTACAAATCACACACTAAAGAGAGGAAAATTTTGTTTTGTTAGTGCAAAGGGGTTTGCCTTGGTCAAACCCTGTTTTAGTAATCAAACCTTGTAATGAAATGAAATAAAATGAAGGAATGATGAATGAACAAATGTAATGTTGAAACTCACCAAACCCTAGCAATAAAGTGCTACAAACATGTATGAAATGGCTCCAATTGATGTAGATCTTGATTCTTGCTTAAATGTGATAGATATTGAATTGAATACTTGATGAATCATAAAACCCTACATCACAAATGTTAGCTCAAAAACAAACATGATGCTTGATACTTGACCGATTCTCTAAAAAACTTGATAATCAACTCTTAAATGCTCTTGTAAACTCTTGAATTCTCTTGTAATCACCAATTTTCTATAATGCATGAATACTCAAGCTGCTAGGTCACTTGTAAACTTGCAAGGTGAAAAATAAGTGAAATAACCTTGTATTTATAATTGTTTATGCAAAATTTCCTAAAAGTAAAACACTACCAACCAACATCAGATCTATGAGAATAAAATCTCTCCAAAGAATTTAAATTTAATTTGATTTAAGCCACATGGGACTCATACGCTAGAAGTGGAGTATGAGTCCCATTAAGCCAAGCTATGGGAGACATTTTTCAAGAAATTCCTAGATTCATGTGAAATCTAGATCGGGCCCTTGAAACTTAGGTGGGACCCATCTGTCCAAGGTGGCATATGAGTCCCAAATCACTAAATCTAGGATACACAATGTAAAAATACATGAATTATGATTGGATGTTGGTTATTTTAGGATTATCCTTAGAAAGATGCATTAATTAAGGCGTGTACATGCAAAATAAGTTCAATTAAAGCATAAAGGATTCTAATTAATAATGAAACCCCTAGATTAGTGTGAAAGTGTTGTACAACACTTTACAACACCCAAAATAAGGTATCATCAAGTCCATTGAGTTTAAAAGGGCCCAAGACATAATGTGAATGTGTTAAACACACTACAACACTAAATCAAGGCCACATTGAGCTCAAATTAACAAGGAGGGCCCAAACAAATGAGAAAATGTAGAGGAGTACATTTTACATCATTACAGTTGTCATCAACATAATGAGAGTTAATTAAAACAACATTATAAGGAATGGAAACTCTTGATATGAGTTGCTTGTTAATAGCACTTTGAAGAAGATAACCCAATGCATCAGGTGTAAGAGAATATAGGTAAGGAGTTAGAGGACATCCTCGTCGAATGGATCTAAGTAAGGGAAACAAATCAAACATCATGTCATTCATAATAATTTGAGCATTAGCATCATGGAACAACATTTGAATGTGAGAATTTTTTTTAGGACATCCAACCAAATGTGAAGAAAACTAATAATAAAGCTCCAATGAATTCTATCATAAGATTTATCAAAGTCAAATTTAATTAATATAATATTTTCACATGTTTCTTGTGTCAATTCATAGGTTTCCCAAGCTAACATAAGATTATCAAGAACATATATACTAGTAATAAAACCTATTTTGTCTATTCTAACAATTCCTTGCACCACTAGTTTTATTTGAATATGAGGTATTAAGTATTGTAATAGGGTGCTAGCTAGAGATAGAGTCTTCCATTTTTCCTTTAGCGAGGAGCTTGATTATGCCACCATTAATGTTTGAACCCAAGGAACCATTTTAAAAAGCCTCCAGGAATAAGAAGTAAAAATCTTCCTTGATGTGCTGCCACATAATTTGGTAGAATTCCATTAGAAGCCCATCATTTCCTAGAATTTTATGAGGGGTCATGGAGAAAGGGGAATTTTCCAAATTGGTCAGCTTTCAAAATATTACAAATATCAGTAGGATTAGACTACAAGATATTTAATTCATCCCTTATAGTACAAATTATTTATTTGTTATGTTTATAATTGAGGTAATTAAAAAATAAATTGTTCCCCTGTTTCCTTCCTTTATCCAATGTAATCTCAATTAGACTTTGGCCCCTTGCCCTTTGTAATTGTTGATTTTATGTAACTAAGCTTTAGTTGTAGCAATGGAGGTTTGAATTCTGATATTGTTAGGATCAACATTAAGAAGTTTTCTAGCATGAAGAATTTTTTGATGGAGATATTCTTATTTCAATTTGTGTTACCAAGTCATTTGTTTTCCAAATGAATTTAATAAACTGGTACATTTATTAATAGCCACACACACCAATCTATCCATGACCACCCTTCATCAAGTTTGGGGATACTTCCAAAGTCCTTCAAGGTAAACTAAAAAAGAAGGGTTCTTTAAGTGGGACACATTGAGTTTGAAGGGAAGAGAGCTCTTTATATTTGTCTTAGGGGACAAACATATATTACAAATGATGGGATAATGGTCAAAAAGTGGTGGATAGGTCCACCTAAATATAAAACCGTAAAGGCTCTTAATTGAGGGGTGGGATAGGAGATATGTAAAATCTATGTTGCATACTTAGTTTCTTGTCACTTCCCAATCTACAGTTAGACCACGCATACCAGTTATTAGAATGACTAGGAAATTTATCATGAATAGGATTCACCACTCCCAAAAAAATTCAACAAAAAACCAAATATCAAATTCTTCTTTGCTGAGATTAAATTCTTTGGACTAGTTGTGATCATGAGCATGTTCAACCATGTTAAATTCAACCCCTACTATCCACTCAACACTGGGTAAATTATTAGCCATCCATTTCTATAGCTCAATAGGCTATTTAGTAGAATTAGGGGCATAAATAGAACAAAAATCAATTAGTTATCCATTGATAAAAGTAGGGGTCCAAACGCAATTGTGGGAAGGGTCATCACCTTTATCAATAATATAAATGGAAAACCATGGAGAAATCCCAATAACAACCCATCCTTTTCCATCAATATGAAAAATAAACAAAAACATGGCATCACCCCAAACGTTACATAAAGATGCCTCAAGTTTAATTCCACCAAGTTAGAATTGTTGAAGGAAAAACCCATCAAGTTTCCATTTCATAACAAACTCTTTAACTTTATATTTGCAAGAGAGGGAAATCCCTCTCATGTTCCAAGAAAGGATATTATAATTCATGATGAAGGGAAGAGTCTTCATCCTGAGTCAGTACACTTAATCTATTCTCAATATTCAAATCTGAATTCTTGAGTTTATGATCTTGGATAGTGGATGAAGGAGATCTGGAGCGATGACAAGATCGACATAGAGAAAGGGAAGTGTCAAGATGACATGGTTGAGGAGAAGAGTGGCGGGGAGAGGGGGATGAATCCCAAGCAAGGGAATTAGGATAGGAAGGATTGCCTGAACATGTTGGCCCCATGGTTTTTTCGTTGTGCCAAAAGGTCAACCTATTAATTCCTGATACAACTACTAGAGTTAACAAATCCACAAGAGGTGATTAAGACATGCAACAAATCCTAAGAGGAGCACTGACCATCTCCCAACAATCTCCCCCTCAACATTACTTAGAGGGATTCGAACCTATAACATTTGGCTCTGATACCAATTCTTGGCCCCATGATTTCCATTGCACCAAAAGGTCAACTTGTTAATGCTCGATACAATTTATAGAGTTAATGGATCCATGGGAGGCGGTTAAGCCATGTCACAAATCCTAAGGGGAGCATTGATCATCTTCCAATTGAACAAGAATGAACTTGGCATGAATAAAGAGAGGTAGAAAGAGGGGAATGCTCTTTCCTCTTTCTAACTACTCTCTATTTATCAAACATAATGACATATTTGAAGGACAATATGACAATGAGGATTGGAGGGAGGAGGAGGATTATTTTTCATGACAGATGATGGAGGATGGATGGGCTAGATGGTATGAGGTGAATGACTAGGGGAGGGAAAATGACCACTAGTTGGGGAAGAAACCACTGATTTCTAAAAAAAATATGTGTTCTAATAGGACACTCGTGGATTCAATAGCCTTCTTTTCAAAAGTAAAACCATGCATTCAATTTATTTAAATATATATATAATTGGTTGATTCAATCAAACCCTAGTCCAATCAGCTTGATGTTCTTTGAAAAAGGTTTATTTAATTCCACTTCCACACAAACTCTTGTGTGAACCCTAAGACTTGAAAATTTATCAAAATTATTCTTACACCAGATTACTCTACCAAACTAAGCAACAATATCTAATAAAAAATGTATAAAAGAAAGATTGAGATAGAGCAGCTTAAAGCACATGGGATAGTGTGAACAAGATGGGCCTTTTGTTGCAAGGTGTGCGACCTTGGTTTCCTTGTGTTGTGCAACATAGCACTTGGGTTCATGACATGGCTTAACTGTCTCTCATGGATTCGTTAACTCTAGCAGTTGTATCAAACATTAACAAATTGATCTTTTTGGTGCAATGACAATTGTCTTTGTAACAATTGGTATCAAAGTTTGTGTCACATGTTTGAACCCCTCACTTGCTGGGGGGGATTTTTGCAAGGTGTGCACCCTTGGTCTCCTTTTCCTATGCAATGAAGCACTTGGGTTTGTGACATGGCTTAACCACCTCTCATGGATTTATCCTCTCGTATTTGTATCAAGCATTAATAGGTTGATCTTTTGGTGCAATGGCAACCTTTACAACACCTTCAAGGTGAAACTTAAAATTCTAGGCATCCAAATAAAAAATTTGTTGATAGATGACCCAAGTACAATATTATAAGACTACTTGAGAATGGTCTCTTGATTTGAGCATACAAGACACAAACCCTTTCCAAGTCCTCTTAAATATTCTATTTCCTATCCCTAATTTTTTGAGTTTAATCTAGCCCATTTATAGAATTCATTTTCAAGCACACCTCTTAAAAAAACAAAATCACAATTTTGTTTTGACACTCTATAATCACATCAATAACATCATTAATGAGTTATATTTCTATTATTTTAGTTGAATTTTATTTTGGTATGGGTTCTAAATCTTCACTACAAATGGGTGGGATACTTTCCAAATTCATCTTAGGAAGCTTCGCAACTTCAACATGATTGTTATCCCTCAATTCCAACTTGGTATCTCCCATTTTTTCTATTAGTTGCATGTTAGAAGGCTCACCAACCATTTTGGTCATATCCTTAAGCTGCATTAGAGCTTAAAGTGGCAGAAGAAAAATAGAGAAGGTGACTAGGGTTTCAAAATACTCGCACTACTTCAGGAAACTTCCACACTCTCTCCTTGGTGTTCTTTCATTTTCAATCTGAAGCAAAAGCATACACTGAGATTTGTGTGATTTCATAGTTGCATGTATAAGAAAACTAATGACCCAGTGTTAATCTACAAAACTAGACTAAAACTGAATAGGAATATAGATGCATGTTCATACCAATATAATCTTGAACATAAACAATTTACATAAAATAATACAAAACTACCAATAACACTTTGGTCTGGAATGGGTATACCGAGGAGTTGTGTAATGTAGAGAATGGGGAAGGACCTCAAAAAAATTTCCTATCACCTTCAAACAAGACTTAGAAACTTAAGGCTGCAATTATGAATTTTGTTCATCCTAGACAATCAGTTCTCAAACCTAAAAGGTGGGGTAGAAATTTAGACCTTTTTGCTCATAATTTCCTTTAGGTACTTTTTAAATGGAATTTGAAAATATTTTTGGATACCCTTTTGGCCCTTACTAAACATATGTTAAAATGAAGTAGGGTTGTTTTGTAAAGAATAGGGAAAAACAAGATATTCATTGATCAAACCCATAGACTACCTCACTATGAAATGAAAGGAATAGTCATTAATAACTTGAATCACAAAACAAATAATGAATCCAATCACTTCAGTGGGATTCAATATAACCTAATTACATAATTTTCCTCCAATTTTCATAAAGATCCAATTGTGGAAAAAAAAGTTATGGCATTTTTCCCAAATTGGAAACCCTAGGCCAGCCACAAACTTGCTCTCACCAAAATGGTCATATCTCACACAAAAATCAATGAAATTTAATGATATAAAAGGAATTGTAAACTAGAAACAAATATATTTCCATCTATATATTATATTCCCTGATATGAGGTCGTACCATGCTGTACAAGGAAGAAAAACATACTTGAATGTTAGAAAAACACAGAAAAGCTTGCTTTTATTCCTCTAAAACCTCAAAAATAAGTTCTTCACCCTTCTTTTCAACTCTTGAGGGTTTATTTATTCATTTAAAACTGATCCCAATCCTTAGTAATTATTTCTTTCTTACATGTAACTCTTTCTTGCTTTTAGACACCTTTCCAAAGTTGCATGACAACTTTTTTGCAACATTTGAAAACTTTTACATTTTTAAAACAAAAACCCAATTAATCACTCCAAAATGAACCCATATCATTCTAAATTGTCATAAATGACCTTATGAGACTCCAAAACACTCTAACAAACCTAAAACCAAAAAATAACAAAATAATACTTATGAGGCTCATGATGACCTTGCACCATACTCCCAAGGAAAAGGATATTTGAGGTCAACCTCAAATAATGATTAGCTACTTTTTATGCTTCCTCCAATTGTGTTGTATCTCCTCTCGATATTTTCAATGATTTCCTTGATCTACTCCCTATTTCTTGCTGTGAATTCTTTTAAGCCTCACTTTCTTCTTGCATCTTCTCTTACTTAGCATCTTCTAATCTTCAAGGTTCCAAAACTTTAGCTCTTGTTCATATGTTGCATTACCACTATCCATGTCTTCATCTTCATTATTTGAATACAATTTATTATCATATTCATCATCCATAAAATCAGAAAATACAACTAGTAACTCTATTTTTTTTGCAACCTCTTCTTCACCATATTGTGCTACATTTGCATAACAATCTTCATACACTCCATTCACTTCTCCTTTTTATTTATATTCGTTTCCATCTACATCTTCATCTACTACACCTATAAACACATACTCACAAATATTGTTAGAAACAAAATTTTGAGTCTCAATGGACTCATTTTATTCATTTTTTTCCTCTTTCTTGGATGGATTTGGCTCTGCCATCATCTTGATTAATTTTTTTAACTGTCTTCTCAATTGTTGCCTCTTTCTTCTTTCCACAATTTCCTATATCAGCCACTTGACAATTTTTTGAATGTTGATGTTCTAACTCCACACACTTGTTACTATACTCTATATTCTTTCTCCAAATGTTTTTTGCATTTGTTCAAAATCTTATCACAACCTTGTTATCTCTTATTGAATACTTACTTGTTTTTCCTTCCCATCTTTCTTCTTCATCTCTCCTTTCTCTTCGCATCTCTCGTTGCTTGCTTGACAACTACAAGTACTCTTCAAGTCTTCATGGTTTATTCTCCTTAACACTTCCATTCTTGTGGTATCCCAATACCTTCACACACATAACTATCCTCTACCCAACAAGATTCTGGAAGATGTTGTGGACACTAAAAAAGTAACCCTTCTACTTTTTTTGTCTTGTTTGGGCCCTCCTTATTATTTTGGCTTAATTTTTCCTTGATTTAATCTTGTAATGTGGATAACACATTTACATTAGGTCTTGGGACCTTGTAAACTAAATAAAATACATGTCTTGTAAAGGTGTTGTAAAGTGTTCTAGACTTTTATTAAGGATTTAAGTCTCATGCACCTATCTTTCCCTTAATTCAATCTTGTAAAATGTGTTTAATTTTATTCTCATGTTAATATAGAAGGCTTGTAAATTAAACTTGGTTTTAATCTAGTTTTTTAATGTGTTTTACACATTCACATTGGATCTTGTGCCTTTCTTGGCTATGTGGCCCTCATTTTAATGTTGTAGAGTGTATTTAACCACACTTTCACATTGAAATTTGTGTCCCTAGCCCTAATCACCATTTATATAATCATTAATAGGCCCCTAGGCCCCTTATTTTTGCATCTTGAGGCATAGTTTGATTAATATCCCAACAAAAACACTTTAAAACCTCAAAATTTTGAAGAACTACCTTAAAAACCTCAAGGTGGGACTCATTCACCACCTTGCATCAATGAGTCTCGTTAGGTGGGACCCATTCTCCAAGGGTGGTGAATGAGTCCTTTTTGGGTACTTTTTCAAAATTGAGCATGAAAATTACAATTCTAAGTTGAATTTTGATGAATGTCGACCTTAGGGATCAAAATAATGGCCATTTGAGTGCCTTGCCTATAAAAACAAGCCCTCAAATCATTTTTTCATCATACATTCATGAGATCAAGTCAAGAAAGCAATAGTTAAGCATTTCAAGGTCATCAAGATAGCTTTCAAGATCATTTCTAAGGCATTCAAGGGAAGATTCTTCATCCATTGTTGTAGCAACTCAAGATCCATCATCATGGAAAGGTTCTAATTGCATTACATCATATTCATGCTTCATTATCTTGTTTCATCATTTTGGTGTAATTACCTAAAAGGGGTTTGACCAAGGAAAACCCATATTCCCTAACAATCAACATTTTCTCTCTTTATGTGATTGTAGATCGAGGTGTTTTGAAAGTTTGGAGATGATTGAAGAATAGTTTTCAAACTTGTTGGCGTCATCCCCTATTGGCAAGGTCAATATCCTCACAAAAAGTTACTTACAACCCTGAAAATCAAGGTTTCAGATTGGGACACTTGGTGGTATAGATTGAGCAAACTAAGAGCTACAGATTCCACTTCTAAGTTTCTAGAAAAGTCAAAGTGGACATATTCACCAAGAGTGGCAAATGAGTCCCATCATACCTATTTTTCAATTTTTTTTGTGGATTTGGACACCCATTTGGCTAAAACAAGCTTCGGTGTAGTCTTCTAGAATTAGGATTGATTCACCTAGAATGGCGAATGAGTCCCACCAAGCTTAAAAATTAGCATTTTCATAATTTTAGAGTTATTTCTAGTCTCTTCAAGGCTTCCAAGTACACACCATTCACATCTTTACTTTTATGTTCTACTTTGTTTACATTTCTAGGTCTTTTCTTAGGCCATTTATCATTTATTTGCATATCATACTGTGTTTTCCAATATTTTATGTTTTCAAGTTTACACTTGGTGGTGAATCCCTTTATTGTCTCAATCATATCCTAGGATACCTTATTTCTAAATCTCTTTCATCCTTCATTGGGCTGAGATCTCTAAGGTTTCCTTGAATGTGGATATTTTGAAATCGAATCCCTCTGCTTGTGTACCCATTTTTGTGGACAAGGAAGTGAAGTATCCATTTCCAATGTCTCCAGATGCTCTCTCCAAGAACTCTACTACCCACTTCCTCTTAGTGGAATACATTTGCACACCTTCTACTTAATTTCATCACTATTGGAGGATATATTTCATTGGCTCTCTTTCATACATGCAAAAAAATTCTCTCACAACCCTCTTGTCCTAGTGCATACCTTTCACTCTCAGGGTCTTCTAGCTCTGATACCAAAATGATGCAGAGAAAGGGAAAACAAAACACATTAAATGACTGATTTTTCAAAACATTGATAAAAACAACCTTGAAATGAAAGGAACAGTCATTAATAACTTTCACAAAATAAATAATGAATCCAATCGCTTTGATGGCATTGAAGAAAATCTAATTATAGACTTTTCCTCTAATTTTCATAAAGATCTAATGGTGGAAAATAAATTTATGGTGTTTTCCCCAAAACAAACCTGCTCTCACCAAAATGGCCATATCTCACACAAAAATTAATGGAATTTAATGAGACAAAAATAATTATAAACTATAAAAAAATATATTTCCATCAATATATTATATTCTTTGATATGAGTTAATACCAGACTGTACAAGAAAGAAGAACAAACTAGAATGTTAGAAAAAACATAGAAAAGCTTGCTTTCATTCCTCTAAAACTTCAAAAATCAGTTCTTCACCCTTCTTTTCGACTCTTGAGGGTGTATTAATTCATTTACAATTGATCCCAATCCTTAGTAATGGTTTATTTCTTGCATGTAACTCTTTCTTGCTTTTTGACTCCTTTCCAAAGTTGCATGACAACTTTTTTGCAACATTTGGCACCCTTTACATTTTTAAATAAAAAACCCAATTAATCACTCCAAAATAAACCCATATCATTCTAAATGGTCATAAATGACCTTATGAGACTCCAAAACACTCTAACAAACCTAAAACCAAAATATAACAAAAATATGCTTATGTGGCTCCTGATGCCCCTACACCAATGTGGAAGTTGAATAAGGGAAATTTTTGGTCTCTTTTTTTGGCATACATTTGTGTGGTACAAGAGGTCAATTGGTAAGCAAATGGAGAAGTGGTAAATTAAAATGGCCAAAACATAATTGAAAAAAAACCATTAAATCAAGAAGATATTAAATAATTTATGGATTCCATACAGAGAGGGAGAGATTCTCATTTTATGTTTTTGCATTCATCGTAACACACAATCCCTCAATCGTGTTTAGGAATCATTCAAATCATTGCCTAAGCCAAAATACATGTCAAAGACCACATATTAGAAACCTAAATTAATGTTTCCATGGGTCTCTTTAGCATTACATTGATTTTTGATAAAGTAGTAATTTCAAAAAATCTAAAATTTCTACATTTTTGTATTGCAAGGGTATGTACAAGATCATGATGGGCCAAAAAGTGGCAATATGATGGTTATGTGGCTGATGACTTTTTTATTACCAAAAATTTATGAAATGAAAAGGGTTTTTAAAGGATATTCTCAACTTTCCACCAATATAAATTATGCTTTACTTTGAATTTAATAACTAATTATTATTCATTTTCTATTCAAATTATGACTAAATTCCTGGTTGATAAGTTGATTGAGAAACATCTATAGCTTTCAAACGGTATCAAATTTTTTGAATCCAAAACATGCATCACATTATATTCTTCACATGCTATAGGATTAAAAAAAGAAAAATTGAATTTCATGAATTTTTGACCAAGTTAAGGTGGTCAGACATACGAGTTTTTATATTTTTTAAAAGTTGTAAAAAAAATCATAATTAATTATTTACTTGGAAAAAAATTACAAAAATATGCATCATATCTGTACATGAGTCCTCTACTTATATATAAAATATTATAAAAAAATATTATCATTTTATTGTGGTTAGAGTGGTCGGACAAACACCTACTTATTTTTTCCCTGAAATTTAAGTACTCTTGCATTGAAATTTCAAATTTTCACCAAATTGATTTTTTTTTCTTAAAAAACCTAGTAGTTTATAAACTACATACAATTTGCTACATATTCTATTCTTACATATTTTTGAAATAATATAGATAACTTATTCAAATTTTTACATCAAGTTTCCTAACTCTAATTTTTCTAAATTTTTCCCCCCCTTAAGGGCCTATTTTTTCCATGATGATCCTGCACATACCTTCAAGTGATATTTTTCTAAAGTGATAGTGCTAAAAGCTTATTTATTTATTTATTTATTTGTATCTATTGGTTCTTGTTTACCTTTTTCAACCACCCAAATAGGGGAGCTCCACTTGCACATGACCAATTTTGGCTTGGGCGGTGGTCCCCATGGAAGGATCCCTCCACTCAAGTATGTCTAGTTTTGCTTGTGATAGTGGTCTCATAGAAGGGTGCTTCTAATTTTTATTAGTTTCTGTTGCCTAGAAATTTAAGCCCAGTTTATATAAATATGATCTTGTGCCACTCAGAAAGCATTATTGGGCTTCCACATGTTGGAAGGTAACAAGAATAAATATTTTTTACAGATGAATAACCTTTGTTTTTTATATATTCTATGAAATCTCAAGTTCCTCCTCTCTAGCACCTTGACACCTAAACAAATATTCTTATTAAAATTTTAAAAAACCTTACAAACATATGGTCATTCACACATTGTCTTCGGAGATGGTCCCGTGGAAGTGCCCTAGGTATCTATCTTTGACTTTGAGGACAATACCATGGAAGAAAAATTCAACTACAAGATTCAAATGAGGCTTTTGTTGTGAAAGAGGAGATCCACATACATATCTACAAAGCTGGTGTTGGGAAAGAGGTTGTGAAAGATACCTCATCTTGCTTATAGTAGGGCACTCAATTCCTCAAATGATTTCAATCTTTTAGTCAACTCATCCTCCAAAAAATGCTTGCCACTTTTAGCTACATGTTGTGAAAAGTATTTGTACCAATGTAGCCCAATACTAAGAAAAGTTAATGAGGTAGATTTAGGGAGCTTGTATTTCAACATTGTACACTAGTTGCACAAAAGAATGAAAAAATTAATGAGCTTCATTCAATTCTTAGTGCAACTTTGTTTGGTCCTATAGATAAGAATGGAAAAATAAGTAGGATTGATTAAGTTCTTAGTGCGAAAGTACAAGGCCCCACAAAGAAGGAAAATGAAACATGAGATTTGCTTAGGATGGACTTCAAAGGGAAAATATCAAGGATGGAGTATAAAATCTTAAATTAGGAAAGAAATTATTTTCTTCTAGTTGATTCTATAATTAATCACAAATGAGTGAGATGAGAGAAGGAAAATAAAATTTGTAGAACAAATAGATGACACTATGAAAGATGTGATCTTACAAGTGTTTAAACCTTTTTTTGAAATTAAACTCTAGCTACTTTCTTGGACCAAGCATGTTTTGAGATAAGTGAACATAGAGAGGAGAAATTTGAAAGAAAAAATAGCTAACTGGATTGCATAATCATCATGATGTATTAAAAAATTAAGTCAACTAATTGACAAGTTTATCTCTAAATAAAGCGAGACAATAAGCAAAAGCTAAAGGAATTAGTAATTCAAAGGTTAAATATTTAAACTATAGCATTCAATTCATTGTTGGGAAGGGGATGATTTTGTCTCAAGACATTGCCACACAATCAATGGGAATAATTAGGTATTCAATAATTATTTGGATTTGTGTATATGAAAAACCATCAATTTTTGGACTAAGAGAAAAATCATACAAAAAGAAATCCTAAGTATTATGTCACTACATTTTTCTCAGCATTGTGGAATCTCATTTCATGCAAAACAAAAAAAATGTCTCTTCCTCCCTGGAGGTTAATATTTTCTTACACAACGGTGGGTTATTAAAGTTGTCAATTTTGAGAAAATACCTTCCCATGTAATCCAACGGGTGTGGGCATACCAATGTAGACAAAATTCCTTTAGAGAAATTATACATAAGAACATCTAATAAAAAGTGGTGGATGATAGTGTAATATATCTGATTTAAGAAATATGGTTCTCAAATGAATATAGATAACATTTGTGACCAACCACAACTCATTATATTGCACATATAATTACTTCATGGATAAAATGGTGTACAACGATTTGTGGAGCTTAGTTATGCATAAAAAAACCAAAATTGTATTTCTTAGATATATCAAAATTCAAGAATTGTTGGTTGGATATTGGTTTACCAAACTTCTCTTTAGATGATCATGCACTTGTAAGGGAGATTTCCAATCCAAATTTGAATTTAGTTTAAGTAATATGTGCTCTATAATGTATTCTTTCATTCTACTGGATTATATTTGTTATAACTTTATTGTTTCCACAATTAGAGGTAATATTGGATATTCAAGCTGTATTTGCACTCAAAATTTCTACTCATTCATGCATCTCTTTAGTTAAAGAAAATTTTAGAAAACCCTTAAAAAATAACTAGTGCAACAAAGGCATGTATATCATCATTGTGGATTTTTAGAAATTATGAGTATGAGCATCAATAGCAATTTTTTCTTCCAGCAATTTTCTTCCAACAATCCTAATCAAAATCTTGCAAAGAAAAGAACAATTTAAATAGGAACATGATACTGGTAGAAATTAAGCATTGAAGAGATTAAAATCCATCATTATTCAAAGCTCAATTATATTCTAACATCATCTCATTTTGAATTATAAATCACAATAGTAATAGAACTTTATTTTTTACCAAAATCAAACATGAGTGTCGAGGTAGAGTATCTGAAAACAAGGGAAAATGAAAAATTTAATGCAAAGCATATGAATAAATTGAATAGCTATGTCTATGATAGATCTCTTTTAAATTTCATATACCACTAGAATAATAGACTTAAGTACAAAGATAGCTATAATTTATAGACTACCCACTCGGTAATCATATTTAGCATTCACCCATTTTGCACATATCCAAAGCATTGTAGTCCATGAAACCACATATTTTTGAACTATTTTGTCTAAACCTTCATGTGCCTTGTGTATGTTTTCACATTTTATATATGTATCTACCATGAATTTGCAAAGAATTCATTTGACAAAATATTCTTTTTAATATGCTTTGATGGATGTCCATACCCTATTCCAAGGCTCTTATTTTGACACAAACTTTGAGTATGCTAGGATAGGTGAATTGGTTAGGCCACACACCTATTGGTTGCATTTGGTGAAATATTTTCAATGCTTCATGAGGATGTGCATGTCTTTGGTAAGCTACAATGATCATATTCCATGAGAAGTTTCCTCTTTCATTCATTTTGTCAAACACTTGGCGACCATCAACTAAACTTCTGAACTTGTCATACATGTGTATAAGTGTATTTTGTAGAGTTTACCATGCTCTTGATTCCTATAATTCTACAAAGGAAATATAAAAGTATTACAATCATTTATAAATTAAAAAAAGAGGTGAAAAAATTTGATGCATGTTACCAGAAGTCTAGAGTGTACTAAAATTTGCAAATTTAACTTCTATAATGCAGGGTTTCAAACTCCCATCACAAATATACAATATCAAACATTGAAATGGAAACTCATCTCTCCACAACTCCTCATGCCCATGTCCTCCTCTACATGTCCTAGATGCCACTGTTGTAGGATATGTACAAAATAGATTTAGTGGAAAGGCATTACAAACTTTCAAGCAAATGTAGTTGGCAAATGTAAAGTTAAGCTACGAGACATTCTTGCCAGCATTTTCTCATAACCCACACCAAAATGGCAATGTTAGAATAGAGTATGGACTTCTAGTGAACCATAATGGAAGGGGGACTTTTATTTGTTGAAATTTCACAAAGTAGTTGCAAAGCTAAATACCATGCTTTTACAAGCTTCCCCCATACCTATGTGAAATGGAAGCTTTAAAACAAGGTATAAGCTATCGTCAAAGAATAATGTAATGAATTTTTTTGTTAGATATTTTAGTTGCAATACTCTACACGATAGATATGTATGTATGATGTAGAAGCAGAGAAAATGGTGTGAATAGTCCAGTAAAATACCTCAAAGCATTGTAGCATACTATAAATGTATTAGTATTTTAAATTTAAGTGCAACTATAATTGTTTCACAAACATAAGTTTACAGTTGTTCTTAAATTTGAAAATGTGATTTCTTTAAATTTTCCAAAATTTAAATTGTGTAATCAATTGAAATACTCAATTAGTAAACATGTCATAATACATTTATTTTGTGCAAGGTAAGTAAAATCGGGTAAATTTAAGAAGTTAAAAAAATTTCAGTAGAACTTTAAAAGTGGAGGTGCATACCTAAAGTGCAACTAAACAAGGTTACAAAATGCATGAAATTTTTGCAAAAAAAAAAAAAAGAAGTAAAAATCATTACATTCTTATAGCATCACACATGCTCTCCATCTAGGAACTTCTTGCATCATTCTTGTCCTTCACATGTAACATCGCATCGATAACTAGAGATCCTTTGGAAAGTTTTTTTTAACACTTCAAGCAATGCAGCCTTTTACAGGTTGCATAGAAAGTATATTTGGTTGCCCATGAACAAAATTACAGTCCTAGGAAACTCATACCCTAAGAGCCATATATTCAATCCTAATGACTTCAACTAATGCAAATCTTCAAACGAGGGAGTGACGGAAACTATTATGGCCTCACAAACACCCCAAAAGCTCTACCTATGCTTCTTTCCAGTGGCTATATAAAATTCCAATCTTTTAGTAAGCTTTCTACATTTATTTCATAGTCTCCACTAGAAGATTTTGAGGATTTTGAGGATTTTGAGCCCCCATTTGTAGCTTTTTCAATTTCGACACTGCTTCAAAACCTCATGAATAATATTATATGAATCTAGGGTTTGCAAATTTAAAAGGAAGTATTTAAAAATCCATACAAACCTTAGGTTTGTGGATTTTAATATGGACCAAAAACAATAGAAACAAAGAACACAAAAAATATGATTTAATTAAAGAAATTATTGATTAGTGCTAAGCTAATTCTAGTCTTGTAAGGTTTTTCTTAAAGGTTTTGTAGTTTTTCTTCATTTTTAAAGATCTCTGATTATTTACATCAATTTTCAAGCAATTTTTGTGATGGTAAACCCAAGTGAATGCTCCCTCTCATTTTTCCATTCTATAATACACTGGTTATTTTTAATTTTGCACATATCTATGAAATAGATCTTGAAGGAGAACCCCAATGTGTGTGCTTACATGGCCCCGTCACTGGACGCGAGGGATGCTTGAGAAGACATGGTGGTGGTTGAAATTCTATGGCTAGGAAAAGAGGGGGTCACCAAGGCCATCAAGGAATGGGGATAACCTAAATAAGAGTAGTCACCTACTCTTCTGCACTACCAGTAGTGTATACATGCCTGGTGCAAACTATTAGCTCACCAATCTTATGGGCCTACAGTCCAACATTAAGAGAGTGATGATGTACTAGAATCGCTACTTTGTTGGAGGTACAATTCTGAGAGTGGCCAAGGACCTCGCTGAAAATAACTGTGGAGCTCGAGTTCTGGTTGTGTTGGTGTGGAGCTTGATCAATCTCCAAGTGGGAGATTGTTGGTGTTACAGAATGATGAAAAACACAATTATTCACAAGATTTTAATAGGTTTTGCAATGGATAATAAAAGTATTGAATGGTTGTAGTTTGGTGGATGTAGCCCAGATTGGGTGAACCACGTTAAATTCTCTATGTTATAATTTATTTTGTGTGTGTTTTAGTTTCTCTGTTTATTAATTAAATCTACATTTAATTGTTAGATATCTGCCTTTCTAACCCTAACAAGTGGTATTAGAGTGGGTTGTCTTTCGATTATTTTCTATAGGAAGGTCTCATCGTTGAGTGGGAGTAATGGCAGATGAGAGTAAGAAGGTTGAGAAGTTTAATGGGTAGAACTATCAGTTATGGAAGATGCAGATGGAGGACTATCTCTATCAGAAGGATTTATGGTGATCATTAGAAGGGAAAACCAAGAAACCCCAAGCAATGTCTGATGAGGACTTGGAGATTTTGGATAGAAAGGCTCTTGGTAGTATTCATTTATGCTTGGCACAATCGGTGGTGTTTAATATTACAAAAGAAAAGACAATTCAAGAGTTGATGGAAACCCTGGCGAAGTTATATGAAAAGCCTTCTACTTTGAATAAGGTATTTCTTATGAAGCATTTATTTAATATGAAAATGGTAGAAGGTGGTTCAGTTACTAATTATTTAAATGATTTTAATACGGTCACCAGTCAATTAACTTCTGTAAAAGTAAACTTTGATGAAGAAGTTAAGGCTCTTTTGATTATGTGTTCTTTGCCTGAAAGTTGGAATAGCTTGGTAATGGTTATTAGAAATTTTGTTTTTGGTTCAAATACATTGAAACTTGATGATGTTGTTGGTGTTATTTTGAGCGAGGAAATTCATAGGAAAAGCTCAGGTGGAACATCCACATCAAGCAGTATTTTGAATGCAGAAAGCAAGGGTAGAACAAAGGAGAGAGGAAACAATTCTGAAAATCATGGGAAGTCACGAGGAAAATCAAAGGACAGAAGGTCCCAATCTAGAGACAAGAGGGATTGTTGGTACTATGGTAAGCCGTGTCATTTAAAGAAAGATTGTTGGTCTCAGAAAAATAAAGGAGTCAAAAAGGAAGGAAGTAAAGAGGCAAATGTGGTAAGTAATAAATCTGATGAGGATGCTTTGATTCTTTCCCTTGATAATACTGATGATTCTTGGGTGTTAGATTCAGGGGCTTTATTTCATGCTACCCCCCATTGAAGTTATTTTCTTGATTATGTCCAAGCGGATTTTGGGCTGGTTTATTTAGGAGATAACAAACCCTGTCAGATTGTTGGAAAGGGAAGAATCAAGATTAAGTTATAGAATGGAAATCATTGGCTACTACATGAGGTAAGGCACATTCCAAAGTTAATCATAAATTTGATTTTAGCAAGGCAACTAGATGATGAAGATTGTGTTGTTACATTTAGTGATAAAAATTGGAAGGTCACAAAGGGTACCTTAGTGGTAGCAAAAGGTGTGAAAGTAGGCACCTTATATCTTTGCACAAGTCATACTATTCCTTCTACTTTAATTGTTATGGAAAAAGGTCAATGTTTAGGAATAGTTGTTGCAGTTCAATAGGTAGAAGATCATACAATTGCTGTGGACTCTAAGTCAGCACTATGGCATAATAGACTTGGGCATATGAGTGCAAAAGGTATGAAAGTACTTCATTCAAATAATGTTTTACCAGGTCTAAAATGTGTTAATATGGATTTCTATGAAAGTTGTGTGTATGGAAAACAAAAGAGAGTAAGTTTTCTCAAGGATGGGAAGCAAAAAAAGATAAAAAATTGGAAATCAAGTATCTTCTCTCGATGGCTCTCTGTATTATGTTACATTCATTGATGATGCAATTAGGAAGGTATGGATTTATTTCCTTAGGCAAAAATCTGATGTATTTGAAACTTTTAAAAAATGGAAAAGCTTGGTTAAGAATGAGGCGGGTAAAAGATAAAATGTCTGGTCGATAATGGTGGTGAGTATTGCAACAAAGAGTTTGAAGATTATTGTTCCTCTAATGGTATTCGTAGGCAGAAAATGGTTCCAAGGACTCCACAGGAAAATGGAGTGGTTAAGCGCATGAATAGAACAATAATGGAGCCTGCACGGACTATGAGATTTCATGTTGGGTTGCCTTTAAAAATGTGGGCAGAGACTGTAAACACTATTATTTATTTAATTAATAGAGGTCCCTCTAATCCTTTGGGTTGTGGTATTCCAGAGGAAGCATGGAAAGGTAATAAGGTGAGTTATTCTTTTCTCAAAACCTTTGGTTGTGAAGCATTTGCACATGTAGATTCTAAAAATAGAACCAAGCTTGATGAAAAATCAAAGAAATGTATATTTTTTGGATATGGCATTAATGAATTTGGTTATAGGCTTTGGGATTTTGAAAATTAGAAAATTGTGAGAAGCGGGGATGTCATATTCAATGAGAAAGTGTTGTAAAAGCATCTGTTGTTGCAGCATGAGAAGAAAGAAAATGATTATGCAGTGTTGGATGATATTCCAAACAATGATGTTTCAGTGGTTCCTCATGCTGGCCAACAACAACAACAACAACAAATACCACAAACTCTTGTTAGATGATCTTCAAGGATAAGTAGACCTCCAAAAAGATTCTCTCCCTCTTTGTATACTATTTTGTTAACTGATGCTGGTAAACTAGAATATTATGATGAAGCTATGCAGGTGGATACCAAGGTTCAGTAGGAGCATGGAATGGAAGAAGAAATGGAATCCTTGCTGAAAAACTAGACTTGGGAATTATGCAAGTTGCCTGCAGGTAAAAAGGATTTACCGAAAAAATGGGTTTATAGGCTAAAAGAGGAGGATGGAGGTAAGAAGAAATTTAAAGCCAGATTAGTTGTAAAGGGATTTTCATAGAAAATGGGTATTGATTTTGATGATTTTTTTCTCCAGTTGTTAAAATAACTTCTATTCATATTGTTTTAAGTATTGTGGCTGCTGAAGATTTGCATTTAGAACAGCTTGATGTTAAAACAACCTTTCTCCATAGTGATTTGGAAGAGGAAATATATATGGACCAACTAAAAGGATTTCAGGTCAAAGGTAAGGAGAAACTAGTGTGCAGATTGAAGAAAAGTTTATCTGTCTTGAAGCAAGCACCTCGAAAATGGAACTTGAAAATTGATAGTTTTATGGTTGAGCAAGGCTACAGCCAGTGTAATTTTGACCATTGTATTTATTTTAAGAGGTTGGATAATGACAGCTACATTATTTTATGTTTATATGTTGATGACATGCTTGTAGCAGGGTCTAACATGGATCACATAAGTGTGCTAAAACAACAGTTAGCAAAATCTTATGCTATGAAGGATTTGGGGGCAGCAAAACAAATCCTTGGTATGAAAATTTTTGGAGATAGGAAAAATAAAAAATTGTTTTTATCTCAAGCTAATTATGTTGAAAAGGTGTTGCAAATATTTCATATGGAGAATGCAAAAGCTATCAGCAGACCTTTGCCTAGTCATGTCAAATTGACTAAGGATATGTGTCCAAAGATACAAGAGGAGGAAGAAAAAATGTCCAAGGTACCATATGCTTCAGTTGTAGGTAGTTTAATGTACGCCATGGTATGCACGAGACTGGATATTGCACATGCCATAGGAGTTGTTAGCAGGTATTTGGGTCATCCCAAAATTGAGCATTGGAATGTAGTAAAATGGATTCTCAAGTACTTCAGAGGTACATCCAATAAATTTTTAATTTTTTGGGGGCTTTAATACTGATTTAAAAGGCTATGTTGACTCAGATTTGGCATGGGATATAGATACCAGGTGGAGTACCACAAGTTATGTATTTACAGTTCCTGGGACAATAGTGAGTTGGATTTCTCGATTGAAAAGGGTGGTTGCTTTATCCACCATAGAGGCAGAGTATGTTGTTGTAACAAAGGCGGGAAAGGAGATGATATGGCTACAACTTTTCATGGATGAGTTGGGAAAACAACAGGCTGAAAATTACTTGTTTACAGACAGCCAGAGTGCTATACATCTTGCAAAGAATTTTTTCTTGCATTCTAAAACAAAACACATATAGTTGAGATATCATTTTATTTGGTCAGTGTTGGAGGATGGACATGTCAAGCTAGACAAGATACATACAAATGTCAATCCAGTGGATATGTTTATGAAGGAAGTGACAAGGGAGAAGCTGAGCTACTCTTCAACTTCAGTTGGCCTTCAAGGTTGAATTTAAGTATAATAGAGCAGCAAGGTCCAAGGTACTTATTTCTAGTGGGAGTTGTAATTGCAGCAGTGTCGTCCAGGATTAGTCTCCAAGTGGGAGATTGTGTTGGTGTGGAGCTTGATCAGTCTCCAAGTGGGAGATTGTTGGTATGTGGCGAATGATCATACTATACTATATAGCCCATGGTATACTGTACACCCTGGCATGTATCATAGAAAAAGGGAAAAATCAATGAAAAATGAAAATTTTGATTTTGCAGAACCCAAAATCTGGAAGCTTCTAAGCTTGATAAAAAGGGGTTCGGATGGGTGTTACAAAATGATGAAAAATGTGATTATTCACAATATTGTAATAGGTTTTTCACTGCATAATAAAAGTATTGGATGGTTGCGGTTTGGTGGATGTAGTCCAGATTGGGTGAACCACGTTAAATTCTCTGTGTTATAATTTATTCTATGTGTGTTTTAGTTTCTCTATTTATTAATTAAATCTGCATTTAATTGTTAGATATCTTCCTTTCTTACCCTAACACTGGTTGTTTATAGTGAAATTTGAGAATACCATGTATGAAACTTTCATTGCACCGATTGTAGAATTAATTGGCAGGCATTAAATATTCAATTTTCAAGCATTAAATTTTCAATGGATTAGATCATTTTGATCATCTTGCAACCTTTCTCCAACATTGCACACTATCAATTGTCAAAGTTAGCTTGGTTCAATTCAAATAGGATACACCTTCGACATAAAAGATACAAAATAGAACTTGTTGATGAAACTGTAGTTCTATCAAGAAATCGAATGAAAATATCACTTTACGATTTTTAGTATTTTAGTAGTTTTGTGGGCCAAATCATCTAGATACAACCTGTCTTTAGTTGACTTAATATCTTTCAAAACTACAAATAGTAGAGGAACCTTGAGTCCTTTATCAGGTGATTTAGAGGTCCTACCTTTGCGTTAGGGCAAGAGGCTAAAGGAATCACCATGGTGGGATGCCACCTCTGTGACCAAGGTAGTTGACTAACGATCCATCTCTCTCTCCATGTAGCACAAGTTTTAACTCATAGGAGCATAGAGGAGAAATTCTAGCCTTTAAACAAATAAACTTCTTTTTAATAAATTTAAATTGTAGAAAACAAAGTATCCTTACTAGTATGGTGTGTTCTTTGCTGGTGTATTGTCTTCTCCTCTGGCCGCCACCACATTGGAAACCATATGGGAAAAAGATGCAACTTGAGCAACTTGTCCTATTGTTAGACCTATCTCTCCTTTGTCAAATCTCGTCACCTCCATCTTTGACCCTTTGGCCATTTCTGCCATGCTTCTACTTCCTACCAAAAATGAGCACAAGAAAACACAATAAAACAAGGAATGAAACAAATTTAAAGAAAGAGAGGTTTAAGAGATTAGAGTGAGGTGATTTAGGATAAACTGAGCACCCATGTGGTACCTTCACATGATGTAGAATTTTATTACCATTAAAATGGCTACCTTTCATGGCATGATTTGTTAATAAGGCACTGTTTGGTGTCTTAATAATTTCCCTCAGACTTAGTTTCTAGTCAACATTCTAGTGCCCCATTAATTAAGTGGCATGGAGCCACTCTTAGGTTTAGTGTTGGAACTCTTGTGGATTTTTTTTTAAGCTTGTGAATTTTCAATGAATTTAATAATATATTGATATTTAAAATTTGTATAACTTATAGACTATTTTATTCCCCGAAGAATTGTGGTATAGATTTCATAGAGAATCCTAGGAAATTAGTATTTTATGTAGTGAGATGCATCTCTTGAATCGAGGTAGAGAAACCTAGGTTGTTCTTATGTTCATACTTTATTCATAATAAATAAATGTATGGTTGTTTTTTTTTAATTGAAATAATGCAGAAAAAATATAGTTAAGAATGATGAGGGCCAAGACACCCAAAACCACACAAATCATAGCAATAGATACCAACACAAAAGATGTGAGATAGAAAAATAACCCACTTTCAATTATTTTTAGATAATGAAATTACATTTTCAAAACTTACATGTTGCAGCCTCATGGGCTTGATTCATTACAACAAAATTAACTTTGAAAAGAAAATATATTATTCAGAGCCCAAAATCTACACTATTGGAGCCACCTTCTACAACCCCCACTTAACCCTTTTTATTTTACCCAATAACCACCCTAGAATGTTCTAGAAAGTTCAACTTTCCCCCTTTTTTTGGCGCCAAAAGTCTCGTCATTTGATTTCTGGCCTAGGAAGAAATTTTAATGAAATTCACTTTTTAGAGGGGCAACTTCGTGGGGCCATAAATTTTGATCTGGGTGTCTAATTTTCTATTATTGCATATCGTTGGAAAGATCTCAAAGAGATCTACAACATGTACATATGTGCAGGATCATGATGGGCCAAAAAGAGATGATATGATGGGTAAGTGTAGGGTATGTGGATGACGATTTTTTTTACCCAAAATTGATGAAACGAAAAGGGTTTTTAAAGAAGATTTTCAACTTTCCACCAATATAAATTATGCTTTATTTTGAATTTAATAAATTATTATTATTCATTTTCTATTTGAATTATGACTAAAGTCTTCATTGATAGGTTGATTTAAAAACATACATAGCTTTCAAATGGTATCACATTTTTTGAATCCAAAACATGCGTCACATTCCATGCTTTGTATACTATAGGTTTAAAAAAATAAAATTTTAATTTCATGAAGTTTTGACCAAGTTAAGGTGGTCAGACATATGATTTTTATATTTTTTAAAAGTTCTAATAAAAGAATCATAATTAATCATTTACTTGGAAACAAATTACAAAAAAATATGCATCACATCAGGACATGAGTCCTCTACTTATATCTAAAATTTTATAAAAAAAATATTATCATTTTATTGTGGTTAGGGTGGTCAAACAGACACCTACTTCTTATTTTTTCCTTGAAATTTAAGTACTACTACATTGAAATTTCAATTTTTCACCAAATAGATTATTTAAAAAAAAATAAACCTTGTAGTTTAGAAACTATATTCAATTTTCTATAGATTCTTTTTTTACATATTTTTGAAATAATATACATAACTTATTCAAACTTTTACGTCAAGTTGCCTAACTCTGATTTTTAAAAAAAAATTGCCACTTAAGGGCCTATTTTTTCCATGATGATCCTGCACATACCCATGTGAGCCCTCCGTAGGTTGGTTTAGCAACCTTTTGACCCATTTTAGGGCCTCTAAAGTCTTTAAATCTGAAATTGAAGCTGCATTGGAGAAATTTCTTGTGACAAAATCTTTAATATCTCTAAAACCAAGTGGGGTATTGAAGTGATTCTTTTGCGAACGAAATTTTTTTTCAGTTCTGCTCCTTGGGGTGAATTTTTATGTCCATACAATCCTATTTAGGCTGACTTACTAAAAATAGTAAGTGCTCACTTTTTCGCTATTTTTGATGCCTGACTATCTTACACCCCTTAAGTGCCATCATGGGACTCAAAACAACTAAATAAAATAAAGAAAACATTTTTTTTGGGTGATGCAAGATTTCCCTACACCGCTAGATGCTCTTGCATCAAAAAAGATGTAGCCAAAAATCTACAACAAAAATACATAATCCAATTGCTAACAAAGACCATTACAATCATGGGGAACATTGACCCCACACATCACATAGGACCAACCCTATAATCTGAATTTAACCATACATTGGAGTTGTTTGGAACATAGGAATTATTTTCCATGCAACTGTAGCAAATTAAAATTTATCTTATCCAGTTAATTATCGATCGTCACATTCTCCTTGGAAACACCTTGCATATGATAACACAAAAAAAATTGAAAGATAACATTAGAGTAAAACTTTAGCATTTCTCCTTCCTGATGAACATTGTGGTTTAAAAAAACTAATACACATCTACTTTTCCATATGCTATACAAAATGGTTTGCCTCATACAATTAGGCACAACATTATTTTGTAAACCAAAACCCAAAATAGCTTCTTTCCATCTTAATGTATGCCCAAAAATATCAGGAAGGTATTTGAAGATAGCATTCCATTTTATTTTATCCCACAAACAATTCCAAAAGACATTTTTCAAACTTTCTTTATGTTGGCGAAAGGGATATCTAATAGGTTGCACCACAAAGTATTTCAATCTGTCACCCACAGGCAACATGACATGCATAACTTTCCAAGCTAAAATATGAGCATTAGATTCATCTTTAGAACTCCAT
Source organism: Sequoia sempervirens (assembly GCA_007258455.2). Taxonomy (NCBI): domain Eukaryota; kingdom Viridiplantae; phylum Streptophyta; class Pinopsida; order Cupressales; family Cupressaceae; genus Sequoia; species Sequoia sempervirens. The sequence continues at coordinate 32,815,197 of VDFB02086081.1, read as the reverse complement.
ATTTGGGCACTCAACCTTCTTCCATGTTTTTTCCCTAAACTTACATTACAATTTCTAATTATGTCTAGGTTAAGGACTAGAAAGGAAGAAGGCTCAAATATTTTTTTAAAAGGAGAACAACCAAACTGAAACTTGGATAACCACCACCAATCCTTGAAGGCATTGCATTGTAAAGGAGTGCATAATTTTTTAACTAGATCCACAAGAAACAAAGCAATCAAAAATATCACAAAACCTTGAAACTTATTGCTTAGAAAAAATTTATCCTTAGTGAATTTCCAATCAAACCAATCCATAGCATTGAAATCCCAAAGATCTCCAAACTGGTGAATCCCCTTCTTGAAGAGAGTCGATGCATATCTTGGGAAATCCATAGCAAGGAGTTGATCCGGGTATTGGACTATTCTATTCCACCAAATGGAAGAAAAACCAAAACTAAAACTATGTTGTAAAGAAGCACTCTTCCAATTAAGACAATTACAAACCACTTGCCAAGCCTTCCAAATAGACAAAAGTGAAAAAGAGACTTTTAACTTTAAATAAGAGGCCATCAAAATTTCATCTAGCCAATGAAAAACTTTCCAATTCCTTCTAGTAGTGGCTTGTTCAATTCGACACTGAACCAAAATATTCCACAGTTCATCACCATTAATCACTCTAACAATCCATTTAGCTTCCAAGCAAAAACCTTGTGTTCTAGGGTCCAAGAGAACCAAACCCCCTTTAGATTTAGGTAGTATGTAGTGTAGCCAAGAGGAATATTTGAAACTAGCCTCATCCTTCCAATCCGACCATAGGAAATAATGAATCATTTTATTTAAGTCCTCATAACCATTTTTAGAAGGCATCCTGCAAGAGGAATAATACATGTATGAGGCCAAAAATATCTAATTCACAACTTGAATTTTACGAGCCAAAGACAAAAATTTGTTCTTCCAAGTGTACAATTTATTCTTTAGCTTGTTCAAATACCAATTCCACATATCAGCAAGTGAAACTCCCAACCCAAATGGAATGCCCAAGTAATGAGAAATTTGACAAAGCTAAATTTGTTTCAACTCCTTTAGAACCAAGTAGGGAATAGGATCTGATTTAATAATGAGAAACTTAGTTTTATGAGAAGCTAGCTTAGAACTAGGAACAACTCAATAAATTTCTAGAGCCCCCATCACATTCTCAATTTCCTCTTATAAGTTTTGAATAAAAAGAATAACATCATCGATAAAATGTGAATTAAGAACAGTAGCACCATTAGGAAAAAAATAATCAAGTTCATTTGATTATATTTCTACAATAGATACCCTAGAGCATCTGTAGTAAGAATATACAAAAAAGGTGACAAAGGACAACTTTTCCTGATCGAATGTTGTAAGGGGAAAGAGCTCGACAACTCCTTGTTAATAACCAATTGAGAATTAGCTTCTGAGAAAAGCATGTGAACATGTTTGCATATTTTAGGACCAAAGCCCAGCCATTGTATCATTTTAAGAATAAATTTCCAGCGTAATCTATCATATGCTTTATCAAAATATAACTTAACCAATAAAGCATTTTGGATTGATTTTTTGGCCCATTCCATAGTTTCCCAAGAAAGAATGAGATTATCAAGGATAAATCTCCCTCTAAGAAACCTAGTTTTTTTGGGTTTCACTATCAACTTCATCGCCAGTTTAATCCTTGTAACAATAGCTTTAGCAATAATTTTATATGATGTGTTAAGCAAATTGATAGGGCACCATCCAAAAATAGTATACTCATTTTTCCCTTTTGGTAGCAGCTTAATAATCCCATTGTTAACAAAATTCCCTAAAGAATCATACTCTAAGGCCTCTAAGTAAAAAAGGTAGAAGTCATCTTTAATGTGTTCCCACATGGTTTGATAAAATTCCACTTGAAGGCCATTAGACCTGGGGAATTTGTTAGGAGGCATTGAAAAGATAACATGTTCAAGATCTTCCTTGAAAAGATTCTCATGATAATTCTAAAACAACCCCATAACCTCTTCCATTTTAGAATGAACATGACCCAAATCATCCTGGATGGCTCCAATATACTCCTTCCTATGTTTATAATTTAAAATTTTGAAGAAATATTTAGACCCTTTATTCCCCTCCTTGATCTAGTGCAATTTGGCTCGTATTTAAGCCCCTTGATCCCTATATATATCAATTTTTTGAGATGTGTTTCTATAAAAGCTATGGAAGTTTTCAAATTAGAATAATTAGGGTTGGAATTAAGCAATTTTCTACTATGTTCAAGTTTCCCTTGCAAATATTTTTCCTTTCTTTTATGTTTCCATGCTAATCTCCTTCCAAAGGAATGAAGAAAATCAACACATCTCAAAATTTCCATTTCTCACCAATCCCTATAAGACTCACCTTCATTAGGTTTAGGGATTGAATTCCAAATTCCAACAAGAGCATCCACACTAGCTTGGTTTTTTAGGAGGGAAGTATTAAGTTTAAAAGGTAAACTTGCAGCCCCACAACTATTACCATCACCTGAAACAGTGAAAAAATTTGGAAAATGATCTAAGAGGGTACCAAAATAATCAACTCTCACACTACATCCAAAAGAATCTTGCATAACATGAAGATTGGAAGAGATGTAAAATCTAACAATTCTAATTAATTTTCTATCCCCTCTGAATCTACAATTAGACCATGTGAACCAATTATTGCCATGACTATAATTTTTGTTATGAATAGGATCAAGAATAGGATCAATCACCCCAATAGTATTACAACAAAGCAACCACTTATCAAATTCTTCATTGCTAAGTTTCATATGATTATGCCAAATTTGATCACTATGATATTCAACCATATTAAAATACCCCCTAAAATCCAATCTACATTAGGGAGATTATTACACATCCAATCCCATAATTCACTTCTTTCTTTCCCAATGTTAGGAGCATAAACTAGGTAGAAACCAATTAGTTGGCCATTGATAGAAGTCAGGGCCTAATCACAACTATTTGAGGGGTCCTCACATTTATCAATGACAAACTTATATAACCAAGAGGATAAACCAATGACTGCTCCACCCCTACATTCTCTATGCAATGTATGAAGAAACGAAGCATCTCTCCATACATTGGATAAAGCATAGACAAGGAGAGGACCAACAAATTTAACCTCTTACAGAAAAACATTAGGTTTCCACTTAGCAATCATATCCTTAACACCATATTTATGGTGATGGAGGGAAATCCCTCTCACATTCCAAGACATTATTTTAAACATCATTGTGAAGAATTGAAAGTAGGACCATCTTCTAATGGAAAAGCTTCATAATGGTTAGCAACAGAAATAGGTTGGTCAAGACTACCCGACTTCAAAGACGAAGGTGATGGAGATCTAGAACATTATCTTAATGAATTTGACTGTTCAGAAGTGTCCAAGTCAGCACTAGCAGGAGATGGTGACCTAGACCTAGGTCTTGTAGAAGGGGAAGGAGGAGTGGGGTTATGATCCAAGGGTTTGAAATTAGATTGAGTTGAAGAAATCTACATCCCTTGATTATGGGAAGAGCCACCCTTCCTAACATAAGGCTCTAAAGGAATTTTTCTTTTTCTAATGACTCTCCATCCATCCTCCATAACAACATCCTTGTAATGAGAGGGCATCGGGTCAGAAGCCTAATTATTCTGAACAACATTAATGGCTTCATGTGTACTTGTAGCAAGTGTAGAGTCTTTAATTGATGTATGAACAAAAGGATGGTTTTCAATGTGTTGTTGTTTTGAGAGATGTAGTGTCCCTTCTGCTTTGGTTGTCTTGGATCTTGACCTACACAAAAATATACATATATTTTCCTAGTGGATTCTCTTTGGGGAAGATTCCCATACCTTTTTTCCATGTGTTGTTATACCAGCCTTTGCAATCCATGTTCTTCTACTTTCATCTTTATTTCTGGTAAGTTTATATCATCCTTATGCTTTGATTATTTAGTGAAATATGTTTCTAATTAAAGTTTAGCTCAAGTTTGTATTCAACTAGCAATTGTGGTTGAAGATATAATGGGTTTGCTAATAGGTATAATATGAATATATATAGATTGCAAGCATAGTAGAGATGTAAAATATTTTGGTTTTACTATAATTTTATTGATATCTTAAGGGGATATGATTAAATCTATATTCTTATTCAAATAGATTAAAGAAGAAACTAATTGCATATAATGTGTTAAGAAATAGATAAATATTAATTTCTAATTAAATTAATAGTATAAATCCAAAACATCAAAATGGATCCTTGTCATCTAGATGTTTGACATTATATGGAATATGAGGATGTTAATTTTAAACCCTGTGATAATGCTTTTAAAGTAAAGTTATTCTTATGTCATAATAGTTAATAGAATGACAAGAAATGCTAATGGTCACATTATCAATTAAGTAAATAAATTCGACCTTCCGAATATCTACATAGAAATCAAGGTATATGTGACTAGTAAATATTAGATAGGAGCTTAATAAATGTTATGATGTATATCTCATGTGAACTAAAGTTAGCATAGATGGACGTCAAGAAAATATGAGTCAACATGAATAGTTCAAGATGAAAGGTAAAGTTAATTTAGTTATAAATCAAAGAGGGCCTTGTGATTTAAGGAATCATAAATAGGGAATAAAATATTTTATTCATATGCATTAGAATTATTCAAGAAACTGACAAAATGTTTTATTATTAACAATATCTTTTACCCTCACCCCATTGTAAATATGAATCAACCTTAATATTATATTAATTATCAACATTACTAACGTGGTTGATAATAAAATTCTTATATAAACAATAATGCTTATTACTAATTTCACGGTTTTATTTTACAAGAATTTAGACCTATTATTAATTAAGCAATGAGATAACTATAACAACATGGCTAATTTAAATATTAATAATGAAAGAAATTAAAACTGTAAACCATATTCACATTGGCAATAAAATTCCATTATTTATTTATATTATATTAGCAATGTAATATTATCCTTAATGCTATTATGGGGGATTAGGAATAATTTAAATAAATTTTTAACCCTTGATTCTCAATAATTAATTATGGGAAAACACTCCACTGCTGGAAAGGTAAATGCTAATGATAAATTCCTAAAATCTTAAAAAGATAAAATATATGTTAACATTCCCATGCATGTAGCTTGCCATAGCGCCACAATATCCCTTCACATGGCTTTCTCAAATTCTTGAAGAGAAAATTTGTGTTTGCGTGGCTGCCCTGGAGGATTGTTTCGGGTATCGGGATACCCTGTTCATAAGCGCTCACTTTGGAGAGGAAATGCTGGCAAAGGAAAGATGGTTGGAAACTCCAGTGCACATACCCTTGAAGTCAATGCACCAGGTAATGTAATCTCGCCATATTTTCTGTTATCTGCAGCCTAAAAATAAGGTGTTGACGGTGATTTCTTTTTAGGGTAAGTTTATTAAAATGAAAATTATAGCCAAGATACTAATAATGTGCACATTTAGGTTTTAACATTTTCAGCATCCTTTACCTGCCTATACCTGCCTATCTGCATGTCCCTTGAAACAAGAAAAGTTTACAATGTTAGGACGTATTCCTGAGTGCTTCATTAGTTCAAAGATTTTGAGAGCGTTCTTGCAAAATCCATCTCCTATACCAATGCCCCCTGCAGCCAATCTTCTTGTAGTCTCCTCATTCTTTTTCCTTGCAAGTTATGCTTGGTATTGTTAGTGCTGCTCTTCTTTAATCATCTCCTGATTTTCAGATCATAAGGTTGCCTTGGCGATGCCTGATTCTCATCCATTTACCTCGGCCTTGGGTTTTTGTTTCACTACCTCATCTTCATCATCGTCTTTAAATGAGTATGCAACATCAGTGTATACTTTGGAGCTAACCCCAGTTGCATTTTCAGACCCTTTATCCTTAGCAACCACAGTGTCAGCAAGGAGCGATGAATAATTCTGTGTTTTGGGGTTACCAGTCTGCAACTACAAATTCTAAAACCCAAGTGGTACATTAAAATCCATTCTGTGCACATTCTGCAATTATTGCGTCCCATTTCATGAGACCGTATTTGTTTCCCCCTCTATTTGGCAACCCATCGCTGCTGCAGTGTTTGGACTATGAACATAGAAATCTATAGGGGCGTAAATAGCCTTCCTGATTCAGTTGGCAACCCGTCACATCTACAGTACTTGAAAATAGAATGTTGTAGAGGTTTAAATAATTTATTTGATTCCATCATCAACCTATCTCAGCCGCAGCGCTGGAACATAATAGGAAGTTTAAAGGTTTAAATAACTTGCTTGAATTCGTTCCTTTCACCTGCTAATTGCATTTGCTTGAAAGTTTCTTAAACCTATTTGGCCTGCGTCTACCAGTCCTCTCCTCTAGCCGCGCCCTTGTCTATGCTTCTGTTGTATGCATCATAAGGCGTTTGGGAGAAACAGCTCGAGCCTTGTCTATGCTTTCACATTGAGTAGCATTCCATAAGCAAAAGTGGTTTTAGGGAGAACAAAGAGCTAACTACATTGCTAAGTGAACTGCCAAAATTTGGTGAAGGTTTATAATTAACTGAAATAAAACATAGATAGCAGGTAAGTATCCTTTTTTTGGGAAGCTTTGTTCTTTTATAAGACTATTGCAGGAAATTCTTCGGAAAGCTTTGTTCCTTTAACATTATTGATTCTGGATGCTGGAAGTTCTTAATGATATGGTTGCAGTGTTTTCCCCTGATTATAATTCTGACTTTAGATTGGTCAATGAAAAAAAAAAAAAACCTGTTATCTCTATCAATTATCAGTTTTTTCTCTCGAGTTTTGGGAACGTTTGATAAACTTTTCTCATGTGTAAGGATTGATTGATTCATGCTACTTTACTTTATTCGGCGGTCTTGTTAAGCTATGCTTAAATATAATCCCCAACAGCTATACCCTGCATAAGTAGTTTTAGAAGTATCGATTTGATTCTTGTGTTATGTGGCTTTTATTGATAGCAGGTCGCTGAAGCAAGGAAAGCTAGTTATAATATGATTCATCTTATTAAATCTTACAACATATATATATATAGTTATTATTATGTTAAATGTTAACCTTTTACTAATAGTTAAAATGGTTTATTTCGTTAAGAGGAGGTATTAAAGAAAGAATTAAATTAAAAGATATTTTTACCTAGGTGATTAATTGATTAGGTAGATGACTAAATTGGGATTTGGAGTAGGCTAAGTTGGTTCTTGTTTGTATTAGATGAATAGATTATTTCTTGTAACTAATATAATTATAATTGCATCATTGTGTAGATGTTCCAATTACATAAATAAAGTGGTTAGAGACTAATATGGAATCTGGTAATTAATTCTGTAGATGTCTATAGTAAATTAAAAGATAAGTTGTGAATGTCTATAAAAGAGCATGATTTGGGTAGTTGGAAGGTTAGTTAAATGGTTGTATATGATATCATTTAAAGATTAAATATAATGGTGAGTTAAATATTCTTTGAAATAAATCAGTCCAATTATGTTAGTTTAATGTTATCACTTGTTTTGTGTTAAAGTGGATTGATGTTAGGGTTTACTTTTAGATATCAGGATTTGTGATATATAGTCTTTTAACTTGAGTAAGTTGTTAAAGAAATTTTTTAGTGATGATTTAAATGTCCTTATGATTTATCACTTAAATGAGTTAGTAAAAGTAATCCATTTGCGTAAATATATATAACGGGTTACTTAGAAAATATGTCTTTTTTTATAGCTTCTTTAGTGATTTTAAATGATTCTTTTAGTAGGGTACAAATGAGTTGTAGTGATTATTTTTAAAGACTTTGTAATGAATGTGTTTATATTTAAAGAAATGATTTAGTTATATATGTAGGTTTTCATAGTTCTTTACTTAATTATATAATTTCAATATAGGCGGGTAAATAAAATAAAACTTGTGATTTTTTATTATTTAATAATCTAAAAGTACTAGGTGAGATTCGATTTAATTGAGCCTTATAATTAAAGAAGTGTAATTAAAAGAAGTTTGTTGGTGTTTAGGGAATATTTAGTTATTTACAAAATATGTATATATATATAGTTTCTTTAATCATTCTAAATGATTTTAAAATATATTGTAGATGTATTGATTGGAATATGCATTCTTTAATTATTCTATATAATTTCATAATGAGCATGTAAATTAAATATAAATTGATTGTGTTGAAAATTCCTTGAAATAGATACTTGAATGTGTAAATTTAAAGAATGAATTGTCATGTGTAAGTGTACATTTTGATAGCTTCAAGTCTTTTCAATTAAATGTTCTAAAATATTTTTTGGGCTATGTAGGAGAAATTCTTAGATAACCTCTTTAGTTATTTCAAATTACTTCTTAAGGAACGAATATATAAAAAGGTATTTGATTGTTTATTGTTTTTTAGGGTTTATTCATTAAATGTATTCCTATTGTTAAAGGTGGATCTTAGATGGTTTCTTTTGTATCTCCCTCTTGAGTTGTTTTGTTTGGAGTTCTTATATATTGAATTCATCATGAACTCTATTTGGGAACCCGTGTCGCTTTGTTCTACCCTGGGTTGTGAGTTTCTTTGGGAACCCAAGTATTTGTGTACCCTTTAGTTGGGAGTATATGAATATTGGTGTCATAGAATCCTTTCCTTTTCATTTGTATGCCTCTGGAAGTAGTCACCTTGTACGTGGTCATTGAGATTGATGTATGTTATGTTTTGGTTGACCTTATGGTTTCGTCTTGTGATAGTTCTTATTGCATGTCTTGGTCATGGTTCTTTCCTATCAACCCCTAGCACAGGGGGTGGGCCTTCTGGTCCACATGGTCAGGTGGAACGTACTATGTATCCCATTGGGTTCCCAGTTTGTGTTCGTGTTGTGGAAGCAGACACAAAGTTTCCTGAGCTTCACTTGGTTGGAGACTATTCTTCACCTTGTACCTTATTCTTTACTTGATGTAATTATTTTTGTACTTGATGTACTCTTCCTGTTGTGATAAGGGAAGCATTATGTAATGTATTAAATGTAATTATGATGGGTTTTATATGTTGAAATATGCTAAAAGATGGTGTTATGGAACTATGAATTGAATTGTAATAAAATGATGAATATATTTTCCTCTCTTTTGATCATTAATGGCTGTATGTCATCATTATGAAATCTTGGTTTTTAGTCGCTTTCATTGATAAAAGGTTTATGATTCGTAATGACTGTTCTATGTACCCCAGAGGACGTAGATGACCTTGTAAATGTATAACTAATTTTCATGTAAGGAATGTGCAAATTTATCTTATGCAATGTTTCGCTTTCAAACAAAAAATTGTGTGGAGTTTGTTGTCCTTTGGGGTTCACACAGCGGGGCCTTACAAGAGAACTAATTCCTGAGACTGAGCCAATCTAGTCCTTCTATTTGGAAAATCTCGTATCAAATGGCCTTCTTGATGGCAATAAAAACAAGCATTAGGTTTATTTAAGTAAACTACTAGCTTAAGGACTTCAAAACTATGACCTATAAGCTTAATATTTTTAGGTAATTGATTGTTTAATTCCATCTCCACACAAACCCTTGAGTGCACCTTCAAACTAGAAAACTTATCAAAACTATTTTTGCACCAAATACCCTTCCCAATTAGGCAGTTATTTCTTGTAGAAAAGGTCTCACAGCTAGATTCAGAAATGGGAGTTTCACCCACATAGGATATCTATATTGGAAAGGTCCTTCTAGGTAAAAATCTAAATTCCATGCTTGTAAATAATAGATTTTCACACAGATGACCCAAGTTCCATATTGTAGTAAGTTCCATATTGTAGTATAGTCGTTCCATATTGTAGTAAGTTCCATATTGTAGTATAGCCTAAGCATTTTCAACATATTTAAATTTCCATGAAACATAGCCTTTCCCGAAACCCCTCAAGGATTCAATCTCACATCCCCTATTTTCCCAGTTTAATTTTTCCCATTTATAAACAATTGCTTCAGAAGGAACTCTTAAAAAAATAGAATGACTAATTTATGTTGGTATTCGACAATAAAATCCACAACATCATTAGGAAAATGTATAAATTATAAAATTTTACCTACTTCTAGGTCTTTTTTTCTTCCATTTGAGCCTCCTCACTCCCCTTATTTTCACCTTCTTGAATGCATTCCATTTCTGGAGCAGACTCTCCCTTTGCACCATCATCCTAGCCATTTTTTACTTCATCAGCATAAACCTGACCATCCTTTGCACAACCTCTGTCAAACAACCTAGCTTCATTTTTTAACCTCATCTCCCACTTTTGCCGCAAAAGCACAGTGAAAAATGAGCAAGGGTTTTGGAACAAAGGTTACCAAAACACATATTTTTAATGCCCCCAACTATAAACCAATTGCCAAAGGTAGAAAGGCATCTCACCACAGCCAACACCATGGCACAACCACCCCCAAATAGCATGGCCAAATATAGAAACTTGTATGGTTATTTTTAACATAGGTGCCTCAACCCATTAATTAGATATATTTATATATTAGTATGAAAATATATAATGTTTATATATTTATAAAGAGAGTCATATTCATGATAAAAAATTAAAATTAAAATTTTGATATATATATATTTATATAGAGGGTATTCTATAATTCACTAAGAATTTAGGATATCCAAAATGATAATATTAATTCAAGTATTCATTTAAAAATATTATAAGATTATTTTCTTTTTAGATTGGAGGATAGGAACTTAGATGTGTGATTAATCTATTAAATATAAGTTAAATCTTCCAAATTATATACGAGAATATATAATGCAAACAAGAGTCATTATTTTGGATTATTTGTAAACTTTACTAAGTTACCTCTTGTATAGAGTTAGAATTATCAATATTATCATTCTAAAAAGCAACCTTATCTCATAATGAATAGGTGGAAAAACTATTGAGTTCCTTCCTTGACTCCCGATCCCATGTTCGGGTATAATATAGTAAGACTTTAGATGTAAAACCTTATTGACCAAATAATGGTTATGAACCAAAAAGGTATTAGTGAAGAGCATGGTTGGAGATCATTTAGACTAGTGATCATAGCCAATTGGTTCCTCAAGAAATCATTGTGAGATTTATAAATTTATTTAGACCTAACAAATTATTGGATTAAATTATTATGATTTATTTCCTAAGTTTGTAAACCATCTTTGCTTGAGTGAATCAAGATTATCTTCATGTAACTATTTAATCAATTCGCTAAGTCATTCATGGGAACTAAAATTGAGATATTTTATTTTACCTCATTAGTAATTTAAACATTCAATTTTGTTCATAAAGTTGTGTTCATGGCACGAGGGTATCACTTTCATCTAGTGGAACTAATGGGGGTTGACCTAGATGTGGCTCTTTATCAATTTGTCTCTTGTATAGACACCCAATCCATATTAGATTAGTTCTAGTCATCATTTAAGGGTGTGTTAGAGTGATTATGCACACTCACTCTTCCCTTCCCTTTGTCATTTTTAGGTAGTGTACTGGTGATACCCTTGCACATACAACATCATGTGGTATTCACAAAGTTTTACCATGTCAAGTATGTTAGGCATTGTAATAGTATTGTATCAAAAAATATTTATTGGTTGTGTTGTTAAACATGCACAAATTTGGGCATGACATATAGAAATTTTTTCATTTCACTCTTCTTTAGTGAATTAGTTTTTTATTATATTTCTCACCTAGTATAAACAGCATTCATGTGTTTAATGATTAATAAGCTTGATGATCATGTGATCTTATGAGTTAATGGGTTGAGTGTTTTATACAAAACAAATCTCAATGTTGCTTATGTGGTAGAGAATTAAAGATTATTTTATTAGCTTTTGTAAATTGGGTATTTAATTTTTATGATAATTTAGAGATCTTATGACTCCTTGAGTTTTGAGAAGCATTAGATTGTAATATAAATTGTATGGATCTCAAATGTGTCTAGGTAATAGTAATATTATGTTATTAGGTTAAAATTATTTGTAATTATTTGATCTATGAATGTTCTTTTGGTAGGACTATTGTGGTAGACATCATATTAAATTTTAGATACTTGAGTTATCATTAACTATCCAATGGGAAATTGATTATGTGACTCTTCTAACCTACCAAGGTGTTAGAAATTTTAGGAACCTTGAGTATTTAGGGGTATTAAATGAATAGTATGATCAACAATACTGAGTGATTTTTTCTACTCTAAGGATGTGCAACATGCTACATCTTTGTTATTGATTGGTCCTTTTCTAGGAAACAAGAGTGGTAGATGCTATTGAGCTGATTTGACTAATATACTATAACCTTTATTTTATCTCTCAGACTAGTGAGTAGGTTATTCGTGGGTTATACATGTGTACTTGATGATAATCTCATAAAAAAACTAAGTTGTGAAATTATTTTTTCATCATTAGAGGGCCTTTATAGCTCGATGTATTGAGATGCTAATATTTCACATGGGTTATGTAGACATCTAAAATGAGACCTTACCCATTCATACCTCATTTTAGCCTATCCCAACCCATTAATTAATTAAATAATATAAATATTTATTTATTTAATTTCCTCATTTCCTTTATCCACCACCTTTAATTAAATAAATCCATATTTATTTAATTAAACATATCATTTACCCTTATTTCTCTAAATTCCCTAACCTTTCTTAAGTTAGTTAATCCTTGATTAATTAACTCTATCCCCTTCCTAATAATTATTATCCCATTCTCCAAATTTTAACTCCACCCAAGTTAATAAACCCTTGGTTTATTAACTCAACCCTTCCTCATTAAACCAATTAATCCTTGATTAATTGATCTAACCCTCATCCCTAATCATCATTGCCATTATTTCATAATTTTAAATTCCTACATCTTAGCTACCCCCACTACCTCTTACACAAGCCATCCTATCTCTTACAAAAATGTAATGCCTTTCATCCCAATGTGTGACCAAACCTCTCCATTTCACACCTTTCCATTTTGTTACACTTTTCATATGGCTAATCATTCTTCATTCCTTGATCCAAACCCTATCCTTTTTTCAATCTCAACCCTCCACTAACCAATCAATCCTAGTTGTTGATTTCTCTCACCAAAATTCTATATAATGAGGCCTTGGATATCATTCTTACAACACACATTATCCATATCCTTATGATTTCCAAATCTCTCATCAATGATATCACTATCCTACCATCATCATAAAATTTTGAGCAACCACATCAATTTCCATCATTTGGAGCAAATCTTCAAGATATGGATGCAATCTTGTAAGCTCAATCCATGAAGAGGAGAATTCTATGAAGGTATAGATCTTATTTATGCATTTCCTTTATGCATTTCTTCTATTCATCATCATATTACTCTTTTACCTTCTTCATTTTGGCACACCTGGTGGGTTACCCTACCCTTTTCTAATGTTTCTTGAAGTTTTTGTGAGTTTTAAAGTTGTAGGTCACGTTTTTGGATAAAAACTACAAACTTGTGTTTTTACTACCCATAAAGGTGCCTCTTCTTGAGAAAAACATAGCATTTTCGCAAAGCTACGCCCTTGCTTTGTCTTCACAAAATTCTACCTTTGTAAAAAACTATTGCACCTCTAGAACCCAAAACTATGCCTTTTCCTTTTCTAGTAATTTTTTGCTATTTTCACCTAGATTTAGGGATTTTTTGGCTTCTAACATCATGTTTTTTAGGACTTCATCATCTTAAAATTCTATTTTGCAGGTTCATCCATCATTTTCATGCATAAATTAGGTCTTTTTAGGGATTTGTAAGATTAGGGTTCTTGCAAGCTCTCTAGGTCATTTAGGGTTTTCTTATTTTGAGAGCTTTTTTTAACCATATAATCTAACACCTTTTGGAAATGTATTCATGTTTTTGAGTCCTATGCATCTTCATACACCTTGTTCCTTAGCTAAACTAGCAAAAAAATCTTCTTTTTTTTACCTCGAAGGCCATTTTTTTGCTCTGTCTGCAAAGTTGTGCCTTTGATCATAAAGTGGCACCTCTGCTTTTGCAAAAGCACAGTTCTATGAATAAAGTTGTGCTTGTGCTTTTAGGGGCTTCTTTGAGGGTTTTTCAGGTCTTTTTTTCATCAAATTTTATTTTTTGAATCAGTACCTCCATTTTCAAGTTGTCCCTTCAACTAGGTCATTCAAAAACATCAACTTTTCACCCCCTTGAAAGCTCTCTTTTTGGAATCATCTACAAAGTTGCACCTTTGTTCACAAAATGGAACCTCTGCTTTAGTAGAAGCATAGCTTTATCTACAAAGTTGTGCCTATGCTTTAGGCTGCATCCTTAAGCCTTCTTTTAGTTATTTTCTTCATCTAATCTCCATTTTTTAGTTACTAATGCACGTTTCAGAGGTTTAATGCTTTTTTAGGAAAAATAATCAAAATCTATCATTTTCCCTATCCAAAAATTTATCCTTCGAACCCCTATTAGTGATGGATCGTGTATGTCCCCCTACACCCCCTATCATTGGGTTAATTGTACCACCCCCCTCATTGCAAAAAGGGCTCCAAATTTTTATGGTTATTTTCATGTTAACAATCTTTTTTATTTGATCATCACATCATCTAACTACTTGTTTTGTATCTTGAAATCAATTTTCAAAGGCAAAGGCATCAAACTACTAACATTTTTCTTGCAGATTCACTTGTCCAAGGCTTTCTTTTTTTACTAATCTAGGCACATTTCATTTCTTAAGGTTAATGAATTTATTTTTTATGTGTCTTTGAGTGAGTGGTGTGTATGCTCTCCTCTCACACCTATTGTGATCTTGAGGATCAAAAACATCACTTACTCATTTTATTTTATTTTTATCCCAATGAAACCAATGTTTGTATGCTCTCCCCTTATGCTTCATGTGATCTTGAGGATCAAAAACACTTGGATCATTCCTTTTATAGGGGTTTCCTAGGGATTTCATCATCCTAGGGAATGACCCCAAATCCTATGTTTCGGCATAGTATAAAGAGCGAGAGGTGAAACGAAAGACACCACTCTTGGAAGTGGAATCTTGTCAATCTGAGCTAATCCTCCAAGAACTTTATAGCTTGGAGGAGTGAAGGTGAAGAGTGGGTTACCCTCTCCTCCTAGCTATTTGGAATTTTTATGTTTCATCTATGGATTTGGGCCTCACATACCCTTGAGGTATTTAGAGAGCTCCCTAGTAATCTTGTGTATCCTAGATTAAGACCTTTTAGCCATAGACTAGTGTAGTGCAAAGGATGTGCATCACACCCTATAGATTCCCACCATATGATTCCCTTGAGTGAAATAGAAATCCTTGACTTTGTATAAACTACACATAGCTTTTCAAGGAGAGGTTGATTGGGTTATCCTTCCATTCTAGAAGGTCCCTACTTATCCACTCTTGTAAAGACAAAAGTGTATACACCCCCTAAAGATGTCCCTACCCTTGAGTCGAAGGAGATTCCAAGTTTGGATAAATCCATGTTTGTGGGACTACACTAGCCTATAAACCCATTTGAGCTTAGGATTATGAACAAGTTCTTGAAGTTTTTTCTTGTGTAATACTCATGAAGAATGAATCAGTTAAGGGATTGAGGATTTTAAAACATACACTACAAAAATCCATCAAAATTTTCCACTTTTCTTTTGTGTTCTTTTAATTCTACCTCCTAGTCAAGCAAGAAAAACCTTCACCTCATCCAATTCTTCCTATCCTAACCATCCTTCCACATCCTAATCATACCACTTTTTCCATCCTAATCATCCCTTTTTATCTTAATCACCTTATCTTATTTATCCCATCCTAATCCTCTATTATCATTCTAATCATCTACCTTGGTCTAATCATCCCTTAATCTATAGCTAATCTATCCATAATCCTTCATTTAGGACCCTAAGCTTAATTTTCCTAATCCATTTGAGGTCCTAATCATCCTCCATAATATCTATCCAGTTTCATCCTTAATCTTGGTCCTAACATCCTCCATCCTCCATCATCTTTAATACACATCCTTCATTATCCTCTTTAATCCCCATCCCTCATCATCATCTTAATCCAAACCCCTTATCAATATAATCCCATATTAATCAAATCCTAATATTATTCTCCATCTTTATCCTTAGGACCTATTCTTCTAATCCTCCCTCTATTCCTAATTCATCATCATAATTCCCATCCTCATCCAAAATCAATCCCAAACATCCCTCTTCCAATCAAACCTCCACCATGTCTAACCATTCAACCTATCATCCATCCAACCTAACCTATTCTAATCCATCTTCACCCATCCTAACCTAATCTAATATTATGAACCCATATCCTAATCCTTATGATGATAGTGAGAATATTATGGATCACCATGAATCTATTAGAAAAAATCCTCCAATCTTTCACCAATCACCCATCCAAAGTCCCTCTCAAATACCACCCACATCCTTACCACCCATATCATCCTCATGGGATTTTATCACCAATTACTTCCTCACTTACTAATTTAATAATGATAGGGACTCCATGCTTAGATATCTCCTTGGAATTGGCATGCTAAACTTCCATTCTCCCCATATTCATCCAATCCCAACCCATCCCCTCTTGCTTATTTTTCCCCTTCCTTTGACAAGGGATGACAAGCCTTTAGCCAAAATATCTCTCCAACTCATTCCAAATCCCAAATTCCCATCTCCCAATCCTTTTCAAGCTCCTCATCCTCATCCTCAATTTACCAATCTATGGAAGCTTTCACCTCTTATTCCACTTGTTCATCTCCCACATCACTACAATCCTCCTTACCCCAATATTACCAATAAAATTCACCCCATGTCCTCCATAATAATTAGCTCCAAGGAATATTTACAGAGGTGCTTAATTCCCCATGCAAAAAAAAATTGTGCACTCTTCCCATGTCATGCATCCACCTTCACCACCTCCACATCAAGATAATTCTCAATCCCCTAAATCTCATCAATCCTCTACTACTCCATCCATCCAAATTGAAGCATCTATCCAATCTTCCTCCCCCATCACACCATCTATATCAAATGAGCTATGTAAATCCTCTAATCCAAACCATGATAACATAGATACCCCTCTATATAAAGATCAAGGAACCACTTCTCCTCCATCATATGATCCCCTTCCATCTCATTATCCCATTTCTAATCAAGAACATATCCCTCCCATCCCATCTAATGATACCTTCCCATCTCAAGATCCAAATACCCCTTCCACTCCATTACATGATCCCTCTATAAATAAAGATCAAAGTGCACCTTCCAACCCATCTAATTATCATCTACCTCTCATGATCAAAACACCCCTCCCACTCCATGTCATGATTCCCTTCCATCTCATAACCAAGATCACACTACACCATCCACCCCATCCCATGATCCTTCCCCAAGTTAAGATCAAAGAATCCCTTCATCTACATGTTATGATCCTAATCCTCCACAAGATCTCACCACCCCCATCCAAGATACCCATGAACCCCATACTTATCAAATTGTTTCCTCCACCTTATTCCAAGATGGTTTACTCCAAGAGCCTATCATTCCTTTCATAACCTATCCCTCTCAAAATGGACTCACATCCTACTTCCAAACCAACAAGTATCCCATTGAAAAAAATATTTATCAAGCCATTAATTATCAAGGAAAAGGGTTGGGCCTCCATGATAAAGGAATGTTAGAACCCATAAAAATCCAATCTAATCCTAATTATCATGGCCTTGGTTATAAGGCTCTAAACACTGGTACTCCTTCCACCCATCCTAAATCCAAAATTCCTCCATCTAAATTCCAATATCCATATTCCCCATCCTCCAAATCTATCTTGTGCCCTTATGTTTCAAATCCCAATCCCTCATCCCTTCCATCTATTTTGGGTCCCTATATCCCACAAAAAAGTCTCTCATCCCCTCTATCCATCTTGGGTCCTCACATTCCACCACCTATCACTCCTATTACAAAATCTCTATATCCTATTTATCCATCACCTCATATCCCAAATCAAGATCAACCAAGGCACATAACTTTGAAATCCGTCCAACATACTACTTAGACCAACCAATCCATAATACATCTACATCATTCATACCCATCCACCAATCCCATTTCTCTTGGAAGTAATTTGGTTGCCAAAACTCATATGCATAAATCCAAAAATCCAAAAAAATTCAAGGATCATCATGTCTCATCAAAACTACATACAAAAACAAAGAAAAATATGATCCAAAATAAAAAATTTAAATCCCAATGGCCCATGAAGCAAAAATCAAAAACCATGTGGATTTCAAAAATACTCATAGAATCAATGCATCCCAATGAAAAATCAAAATTGGAATCCAAACTTGGTTATCCAAAATCTTCATCCAATTCTAAGTCCTTCATTCCATCTAATAATCCTTCATCACTTCCATCCATTTTGGGTCCTTATGTCCCAAAATCTACACCCACTCCATCTAAACCTCCAACTTCATAGACCACTACCCTTCCACAACTTCACCACCCTTCAAGGTGTGCACCAATTATGATCTTACCAACATTCCCATCCACTCATCCACAAGTCTCCCATCAACACATCTATTATCCAACATCGATTGTCTATCCTTCCATACCTCTTATCCAAACCTTTGCATAAATCTATATCTCCCTCCATCTTCCAATCCATTTCATCCCCCTTACCTTCATTCTACCAATGTCAATGAGCATAATAGCACATAATTAAGGGATACCATTTATGGAACTAGATGCTTGAGTCCTTCCTCCCCACCCTCTTGCACTCCACACTTGGGGGAAAGTTTCATCCATACCACATCTTATCCACATCCTCCACTATCCTTCAAAATATATCCATTATCCCATCCAAATCTATCCTCCCCTTTCCCTCCTTTGACCTTGACAAGGTTAAGGATATAAATGTGAATCACATATTTCATCTCCCTTATGCTATCCATATAATTCATTCCTTATCCCCCATCTTATCCAAATCAATTTACCCTTCACATAATTGATATATATAAAGATCCTAGCAATCATATATCCATGCATCCATATCTTATCCACTTAACCTTGATAATCCTATTCATATTGTATATCCCACATCCTCGATCCTAGATCTCCATCCCCCCACCCTATCCAATTCACCCCCTCTTTTCACCCTTGATCTTCATAAAGCTAGGGGAAAAATATCCATGCATTCTTTCAAATATTTCATCTTCACTCTTACTTCCATCCATGTCCTTTATACATTATCCTTCCATCCATGATTGCACTACCTCTAGTGTGGGGTATCTTAGTCCTTTGAAACTAGTACTTGGACCTCCATCATCCTTCATCCACCATATTCTTATCTCCCATCACCTATCTTCCATCTACTAAATCCATTTATCCTCTATCCTCACAACCCGTTTATCCTTCCATATTTTTCCTAAGACTTTGATGCATATATAGGAGACCCAAACCCACTCAAAGTGTCGAATTTCCTTCAAGAGGAATCTAACAAGATTAAAAGGATCTATTGGACCAATCCAAAAAACTCCCAAAGTTTGCAATCAATCAAAAATAGAATTACCCACTTTCACCCTTGCAACCCTAGTAGCAGTGCAAATCCAATTTTTGGCCCCTAACTCCAACACTTCCCAAAACACTTGACAAAACAATGGGTGATTCAGATACCCATTTCAAAGTTATAAAATATATCTCTTAATCAGACACAAGTCCTTTGGACCAAACTCCTGAAACCTCCACTCCTACGCTGACCTAATTAGGTTAATTAGGCCTAAATTAAAAAGAAACCCACCTTTAGACTTATCAAAAACAATTGAAACTTCGGGGCAGCATTTCCCATTCCCTCAAACCACTAAATCGACAATTAGCTTCCAGAGTTGACCCCTCTAACATAGCAAACTATGAAACCCTTGATTTTTTTGCCAAACCAAGAGGGTTTATTGAAAGTCCCACTTCCACAACTCCCTTGACCATGCCATTGACTCAGAAACTTCTATTTTGACCCTAATATGCTTAAAATTTGAAAAAATTCCCCCACTCTCATTGATTTTAACAAACCCTAGACCCAAATCACCATTTTCATGTATTTTCCTTAACAAAATCAACAAGGCAGCAGACCTATCTCCCTTATTTCATCCCCACAACTCTAGTCATGCATCCTAACTTCTACTCAGACTCCCTAGGGTCCATTACACTTACCACAGTAGTCACAGTCAGTGTATGGGCCCTTAGAACATGATCTTTGTTACAAAACCCTCAAATAGGGTATTCTCGGTTTGCTTCAGGACAATAGAGATTTCTACTACAAAACTCTATGGATTTCCTTCAAAATGGATGCAAAGGATTGATAACATAGGACACCATGAAATTCCAATGATTACATAGTAAAATCAGGTTGTACGGGCTTGTATAGGTCTACAAATGTAAAGGAAACTCAGAAAATGAATGAAAAAAATAGAGATTTCTTATTAGCAATGCTTCAATTCTTCAAGAAAAACATTACAACAAGTTCCCATGCCTTTTTAGAGGCTTCTCCACTTCAAAAGAATGACTAACTGCCTCTCAACTAAATTTTAAACTCCTTGTGACCATTGGAGGCCAAAATGACATCCTTTACACATTTGTATATATTGTAATGTTTGCACTCCTTGACCCCCCTAATCACCTAAACCATTACAAATGGTCTAATGAGACCTTATTCAACTAAGGGAACATGAATCACTCAAGAAAACAAAATTCTATCTACCTTGACACCTTTTTTCAACTTTGACAATTTCTTCCCACATGATTTGCAATTCTTACAAAATGAACACAAAAGCCATTAAAGTTGATCAATTACATAAGAATGGTCACACTGGACCTTATTTGGACTCAAGACCTTCACTCAAACATCCTAACACACCTTACCTATAAGAAACTTAATGAAGAAACATAGGAAATATTGGTGCCCCTGCACCATACACACCACCATGGAAAAACTCATGTCACATGAGTAAGGATTTGTCCTGCTCCAACCTACTCTCCACAATCCCATGCTAACCTGTACCTCCTCTTACTTGATGTGGACAAGGAAAACTTGCAGCCCAATCTACCCTCTGGCCTCTATGTGCATGTAATCTTCCCCCCTTCTCTAAAATCATATCAGTGGGTGGTCTTCCATCTTCCCTTAGACCAAAATAAGTTAATGTCCTTGCCTTCATGCCTCTAAACCAACCCTTACCAATGCTTCTTTGGACTACATTTCCTCCTACTACTCTTTTTGATGTATACACATCTCTGATCCCATTTCCTTTCATGACTAATGTACCTAGGACCTATTCCAACCATCTTTTGTCTTGTCCAAGCAACATATTCTCCCTTAAGGCTATATCCATGCTTCTGCTCTTGTTCCACTCCACCCTAACCCTTGAATGTAGGAATCAAACCCACTGCCCTTGCTTGTGCAGTCCCATACACCACTGTATTGTCAGATTTTAGAACCTTCCCTCTATGTAGACTTGACTATCCTTCCATTCAATGGACTGTTATAGGACACACCACTGCCCCAATCAGGATCTCCTCCATTTTCCTAAACCCTTCTTGTTGTGTTATCAACAACTCACCACTAACCTATCTTAGATCGGTCTTCTTCATGGGATTCACATCATTTTTCCCCTCCAACTGAGTATCAACCTTCTTAGACCCTTTTTCCATCTTCTCAATGCATTCATCAGCATTCAATACCACTGTCCCAAAACCATAACCCTGTTTCAAACCAGAAAACATGTTGTCCTTACTATCCTCAAGCCTTAAAGGCTCTTTTTGCCAAAAATCACAAACTTGGTTTCGCCTTTATCTCTCACACTACCCTACAAAGGAGTTAGTTTGAAAATCTTATTGTTACTCATTTTTATTTCAGATCAAGTTGAGTGAGTTTTAAGTGTTTGTAAACCAAAAAATGAGGTGCATTTTATATTAGTCTTCCCTATATTGCATTCAGGTGTATAAACATAAGAATCAAGAAGCTTTTATTTTCAGTAATGGATTGTTGCATTTATACAGATGTATACAATATTGAAAAGATTTACATAAATGTTGCTGAAAGAAAATCTTTATTCATTCAGAAGTTAAAATCTATCTCACACAAGCCGTGAGATATAGCTTGTCCAATGTGCATAAAATGCAATATATATGTACAAGAATGGATTGAAAATATAAAGATGCATATATAGAGAGAGAGGCCATTCATCGCCTGATGACTAGTTTAAGTCCATCGTCCTGCATGATCCTCAGCTCTAGGTTGCTTTTTTTGTGTCCTCTACAGCTCTCAGTCTTCATATCCTGCATCTGAAAGAATTGCAATGGTTAGAGCAGAGCTCTAAACAATGACAGTCTCCAACCCTACATACTCATCCACCCACCAATGTATAGACTATCCTTTGCTTGCATCAAACAAGGTATAAGTCACTCATGTTCAAAGAAGAGAGAGAAAAGAATGATCAAATACATCTAAAACGTGTCATGTTTTTTCTAACTGTTTGTTCCATGTGCAGATATAGGGAAATCAATGTTCTTGTTTTATCAAGTTTCAGCACATGGGTTAAAATGAGGCTCCCACAAGGGTTGAGCCCGATGTGCTAAATTATTAGACAATGAGCTCATTCGATTTTTCATCACATCATCAGGATTATGTAGTGATAGTGAATAGGCATGTTCTAAATGCTTCATTTTCCTTATACCTCACATCATTTATTGTTGTCTTATTTAACATTATGCTTGCTGGAAATCAATTATCATGAGAAAATGTCCTTTCATAAGACACTGAGATCTTTGAAGATTATAACTTATCAATGAAGTCTATTACAACAATGACAGAGTAAAAGGACAGTGTATAGGGAAATGAAGCTACAGATCAAATAATCCCACCAAAGGTATTCATGACACAGTGCATAGTGAAATTCAAAGAAATCAAGCACTAAGCTTCCTTCACAAGAAAGGAGGAACAATATAGTGTAAACATTTTGCTTTGATGCATTCATATTTACCCTCACATCTTCTAGTTATAAGAGAATATAGGGAAATATTATTTGATAAATAAACAATGACAGTTGAAAGATGTTGAATTTTGGCAATGCAGTCCTCATGACTGTAATTATGACAATATATGGTGAGCAGCCATAATACTATGTAGCCTTGCAGACTATGAATAAATTTGTGATAGTGAATTCAAAGAAATTTAGGTATGGACAACCTTTAAGACAGTCAAATAAAGAAAAGAGCATGAATGAGATGAAATACAAAAGAGTGATCATGCAATTATGATATTATGGTAATTATAAATAGTGACATTCATCATTCACTCAGAAGTGCAATAATTTCATGAACAGTGGATTAGTAACATGGAATGCACTAAAGATAGCATGGAAGAAAGTGTAAATAAGTCACAGTGACTGTTAGGGTTTCAATTTTTCAAAAGCCATATTTTCGCTTGAAACAATAAGAAAGTCAATGCTTTAATGCAAACTCAGTTATAAACCTCAACTCATTTGAAGAACAGGGTATACGTTTTTTAGAAGGTGCTACATGAATACCCTAAGAACTTAAATGAACACTTGCAAGAAAAAAAAAATAGCCACGACCATGAAAGTATCAAGAGATGGTTTATTTAAAGGCAACCAGTAGTTCATGAAATAATTGGAAGATGCGTAAGGTCTTTGAATCATACCCATACTATGCATAAAATTGAAACATTTAACAGAATATGAATACATTCATAGCAGAAAAATAAATGAAATCATCAGAGGAAATTGAATCAAGCCCTCAATTTTTTTTGCAAACATGATAAAGGGTCGATCACTAAGCAAAAGAGTGAGATGGATTTGTCTTCAGAATGCAT
The DNA here is from genome assembly GCA_007258455.2 of Sequoia sempervirens. Lineage (NCBI taxonomy): Eukaryota > Viridiplantae > Streptophyta > Pinopsida > Cupressales > Cupressaceae > Sequoia > Sequoia sempervirens. The sequence continues at coordinate 32,791,340 of VDFB02086081.1, read as the reverse complement.
GCTCGCAGCCATTCAAACATAGAATTTGCACATAAGAAAGAAATTCTCAATGTTTAAATGCAGATCCACAATACTTTCAGAAGAAAATGAAAAAAACCAAACCCATGGCCTGCCAGTTAGAGAAGGGTTGTGTTCATAAGGAATGAAAATAAATTCATTAAGACCCAGAGATTACAGTCATCAAACCCATCTGGGTTTTCTTTCTATTTACAAAGGAGCAACGTATGGAATATAGAGAGGAAATGTAGTGGCCGTGGCCAGAAATTCTCTTCATAAATGATAGAGGAGGAAGGAAAAATATATCTTCATTATTCTTTACAAAAGAATGGAAAATGGCCTTTTCCTTCTTACTAGTATTGAAAACTCACCGAGCTTAGTTCAGAGAAGCACCAGATCTGCAAAATGTTCCAGAAATCTCCATAAACCCTCATGATGGCAGCTCCATTTAGCAACAAGAATACAAAGCAAAATGAAAGGGATGCATTGTTTGGCTCGAGCTTTAGTGTGAGGGTTTCTTACCCTAGTTTTGGTCGAGAGATGAAAGGTATTTTTTACCTTTTGATTTAAATTTCATCATATGAGTTATATAACCTATGAGCTAAGACTTATGTCTTATGCCTTGGGAAAAATAAATCATGTAATGTGCCAAAAAAGTAAGTCTTTGTGACTTCAAAAAATCTCTTTGACCAAGTTTATTGTCCTTTTATTTTTACTTTGATGTATAAATGTAAAGCATATGGTTTTAATGATGTTTTATAAATCATTTTAATCATATTGCTATTATTATGAAAGGATGGAATAAGTACTCCTTTTAGCCTTTATGAGACTTGTTCAAGGAGTTATTTTCTTTTGCAAGCATTTAGGAAAAGTTGAGGAAGGTTGGAATCAATTTGCCAACATGTGCAAAAATTATAGGAGCTTTTATTTTGTTTTCAAAACAATTTGGAGCTTTTTGTGGACGATTTGATATGTCACCATGTTGGACTTGGTCAAGGTTGGTTATTTCAATACATGGAGGCTCTTTTGGTAAAGTTGCAGTTCCTATTTTTGAGGATTTGTGGAGGCTTACGAAAATGGAGCTTCTAGATGCTATTTTGGTGGATCTAGTTGGGAGTTGGGATATTTTTCTCCTTTTTACTCTTTTAGAGAGGCAGTTCTTACTTGATACTTTTCTGTCATGTGACTTTTGGAGCCCTTTGCAGAAGAGAAATTATGTTTTGTAGCTCATGACAGGCATGTATATCAGTGTTTCACCTTTGAAATTAATGAATATAAGCACTTTACCTTTTCAATCTCTCTGTTAAATGTGTGCATTTAAATAATTGATGAAACTGCTTGTGAAATTTTTTGATTCCTTGTAGTATTGTCTTATCCTAGCACCATTCTGCAGAGCAATATGTATTTATGCAGGTTGTGAGATGTGTTTAAAATGCAATATTCTCAAGTTGTGAAGTATTTATTCCTTCTAGGAGTGTAGCCATATGATGAACCTTTTCATGAAATGTTCATGCATAAAACTTATTTGATTGAGTTGTGTATGACAAAGCTTTTATCATCGATTGAAACTGTGTGTGTGAATTATGCTATATGTCTTCTTAGTAAATTTGGTGTATCACCATAGAGTTAGGTTTTGTTTCAAGCATTCCTTCTCCCTTTTCCTTTCAAAATCATTAGCATAGATGATATTATCAACATAGGAATCCAGCCTTCTCTGAAGGTTTGATCTTATCCAAGTATTCATACTTTTGAGATCATTCCCATGTTACACTGGATTGTTGAATTCCACATTCAACAGGGTGCAAAATCCTAGTGCTAACAGTTTTTGGCATGCCCAATGGGACTGTTGAATTGGACAGTTCAAAAAGAGAATAAGATATTGCTTGTTTTGATATGCTGCCAGCATTTTCAAGCCTTTAAGAGGAAAAATTTTGCATATCTGGTGACTTTTACTGTGGGAAGTACTAAAAACCAATACTGTGAAGCCTTACATGAAAAAAAATTCAAACTAGAAGTTAAGAATCTTTTGAATACCTGCAGTTATCTCCACCTAGAAGTCAGAGTAGGTCTATTAAAAGAGTGTCTATTTGAAAGAGGGTTCAATCAGCCCCACCAAGTTTTAGACCAACTTCCAAAGCTATTTCAACTATAGTTACAACCTTTACTTCTACTGTCTTAGTTCTGGTTAATCAGCCTCAAGTTGTGCAAATGGCTAGAAATTAGCCCTGTGTGCCATTCAATGGAGGTAGTCCATTGAATCTAGCCCAACATGATGATATTCCTATAGAAGCTTTGAAAAGCTTGCCTTTCTTCATAGGAGAAGATCAAACAACTCCTATAGAACATATCAGAGATGTGGCATCTCTTTGTGGGGTTCACCATATAACCCAAGAGAACGTAGCTATCAAATTGCTTGTAGCCTCCTTTAAGGGAAAAGTGTTACAATGGTTTAGAGGTCTGCAAGTTGGATCAGTTGCAACTTGGGATGAATTGGGGGATAAGCTAAATAAACAATTTTAGGACAAGTCTAATCACCTATCATTGGTTGAACAGTTAACAACCATAAAAAGAGCTCCTCAAGAGAAAATGTCAGATTTTAACTTCAAATTTCAAAGAACTTGGTATAGGATTCCAGCTACCGTGAGGCCTTCTCCGGAGCATGCCTTTTTGTATTATTTGAAAGCCATAAATAGTGAGATAGCAGTAATGACACATTCAATGGGAGGGGTATTCCTACCAGATGCTTATTAAGTAGCAATAAGGGCAGAAAATTATTTGATTCAAGCAGGTAAAATTGCCCCTAGGCCACCAATGCCAATATTTCCTGAGATACAGCCTAGTATGCCACTTCAAGTACCATGTTTTACACCCCTGCCAGCTACTCTAGTATCATCAATTATTGTTCTAGCTGTTGTTACTGCGGTTGCAAATCAAGAAAATGCCTCAGTAGGCTCATCTCAGGATATTCAAGAGATTAAGAGTCTATTGCAGACCTTTGGTAATAAGCTGGTGAATTTAGAAAAACAACAGTCATACAATAGGCCTTACCAACCATAAAATCAAGCTATAAATTAGCCTTATCAGGGTCTACAACAACAGTATCAAGGTAATAGACAGCCATACCAAGGAAATTATCAAGGTACAAGGCAGAATATCAACTCAAGGCCATTCCAAATTTATAACCCTGCTCCTCTTAGTGCAGCCAAGGATATTGTTCCTGTTCAAAATAACTTGGCTGTGGATTAAGAATGGTGCTATCCTTGCAACCAGCCTCATAATCAGGCCACTTGTTCAAATGGAATCATTAAACAGGCTTTGATGGTATAGAGTGTTTCAAATACACAGCAGAACCCACCTAATGATGGATCCTTACAGCAGCAAGATCAGTCTACCAGTGAAGCCACTCTTCTAAATTGGCAAGGAGAAGAGTTTTGTGGAGTTAATGCAAATGATTCCCCAATTGCTGCAAACACAAGACCAAAGAAGAGAGCCTTTGAACTTAAGCAGGCAATCGATAAAGGAAAAGAAGTAGCTAATGAACCATCTACATCACAAGTGCCTCGCATTTTGCAAAGGAATGCACAAACAACTGCTAGAGAGAAATCTCACTTGCAAACTTAGCTTGCTGTTGCAAAATTACAGCATAAGATAAATTTTGCAGTGCCTTTTAATATTATTAAAAATATGAAAAAGATGAACATCACAATATCTATGTGGGATTCCTTGGCAATTCCAAGTCAAAAGGAATTGTTACAGTCTGCTTTAATTGAAAAGGAAGCAACTAATGAACCTTCAATTGATACAGTTAAAGTTGTTTTCACAAATGAACAGAAGGAAAATGATATGCAACAAAGTAAATAGCTAGGAAGGAGTCTGAAAAGGGCATTAAGCCTCCTCCTTTCTATGTGACATTAATTGTGGGAAACAAACTAGTTCACAACTGCATGGTTGACAGTGGAGCCAGTAGTTCAGTGATGCCAAAGAAGATTGCAAATCAGTAAGGACTAAAATACCAACCCCTTGAGAAAGGAGTTCTTTAGCTAGATGGTACAACAGTTAACACTGTGGATGTTATCAAAGATCTGGGACTCACATTACATGCTTGTCTAAACTTTTCTATTCCTCAAGATGTTTTCGTTATTGACTTACCTCCTTTCTTTGCCTTGTGCCTATCAAGGGACTTCACTACAAATATTGGAGGTTATCTATCATCTAATTGGTCCCACATGCTCTTTAGAACCAGGTATGGAACAAAACTAACAATTAAGTCTGAGTCATTGGCTAAGGATCACATTGAGCCTTATGTGCCAAGTGCAATTAATTCTAATTGTGTTATTCTTGAGGACAGTGAGCTTGTTATAGCTCAAGAATTACAAACCGAATGTATACCTGAGGTGTTGCTAAATGAGTGGGTAGCAGAAAACGTCATAGATAATCCAAGTGAACTTATTCAAGAAGCTGGATTAGGCATTTATGTACTTCATGAACCTAAAATAGAGATGCCAAACATTGAAAAGAAGGTAGAACAACAGTCATCACAACAAGATGAGTTATGGCAGATGTACTTTGATGGCTCTAGAAGCAGAAATGGAGCTGGTGGAGGTGCAATGTTAATCTCTCCATAGGGTGACATATATTATACTACATTTAGATTTGCTTTCTCTTGTTCCAATAACTTTGCTGATTACGAAGGACTGATACAAGGTTTAGAGTGGGCAAGGAGAAGGGGAATCAACTGCTTATAGGTGTTTGGGGATAGTGAATTGATTGTTAATTAGGTAAGAGGGTTGAATGTAACAAAAATGACACTTTGAAAGATTACAAGCATAGAGTATGGGATATGATTGAAGATTTCAATGCACTCAATCTAGTTTCAGTCCCTAGGAGTCAGAATCAACATGCAGACATATTGGCTACAATTGGTGCACAATTTGACATTCCTAATGAGATCATAAAAGAAAAAGTACAGCCACATGTTAAGATAATTGTCAGGCCATATATTCCAGATAACAACATTAATTGGAAAGTCTTTGAAAGTGATGAGAAGATTCTAAGCTTTCTACTTGAGGAAGACCAGTTTTCTATTGTAAATCAGGAAAAGCTGAAATAGCAATATGAAGATCAGATTATCTAGCTAAAAACAAATAAGTTTCCCAGGGGCTTGGTTACTTTAGAATCCATTTTCAGTACTGATGATCAATTGGAAAAGAGTAAAACCAACATTTAGATTAAAGAGGAGAATTATGAAGAGTTGGAGATTTTTAAAGGTAAGCTTCTCAAGATTGGAAAATTTTGTTCTGAATCAGATAAATAGCCTTTCATTACTTTATGTCAAGAGTTTCAGGATATTTTTGTTTGGGACTATTCTGATTTGAGAGGTTTTGATCCTAGAATTGCTCAACACACAATAGAACTAGAACCCAACACTAAGCATGTTAGGAAAAAGTAGAGACCTTTGAACCCTAAGCTGGAACCTTTAATGATTAAGGAATTGACTAAGCTAGTTGAGGGGGGTATTGTATTTCCAATTAAGCACACTTCTTGGGTCTCTAACCTAGTTCCGGTTAGAAAGAAAAATGGTGAAATTAGGTTATGTGTAGATTTTAGAGATCTTAACAGAGCCTCTCTAAAAGACCATTATCCATTACCTTCCATGGAGCAGATCCTCCAAGTGGTTGTTGGTCCGGAAAGATTCTATCTGCTTGATGGATACTCTAGTTATAATTAGGTATTGGTCAAAGAAGAGGACCAATACAAGAATTCCTTTACAACAAAATGGGGCACTATGGCCTACAAGAGAATGCATTTCGGTCTGTCCAACGTTGGAGCCACTTTTCAAAGGGCTATGGACATGGCCTTCCAAGGCTTGATCAATAAAATAGTGTTGATATATCTCGATGATATCACCATATTATCAAAGAATGTTGATGAACATCTGCAACATTTAAAACAAGTGTTTGAAAGATGCAGGGAATATGGAATCCCCCTTAATCCCAAGAAAAGTATTTTTGTTGTTCATGAGGGTAAGCTGTTAGGACACATAGTGTCAAAGCAAGGAATCACTAGTGACCCTGAGAGAGTCAAAGCTATTCTAGAGCTACCTTTGCCCAATCACAAGAAAGGGTTGCAGAGTTTCTTAGGTAGAATTAATTTTTTGAGGAGTTTTGTACCTGATGTAGCAAACCTTTTACAGCCCTTGACTGCTATGTTGAGAAAAAATGCAATTTTCAGCTAGACTAGAGAGGCAAAACGTAGTTTTGAAGCCATTAAAGAGGCTTTAGCATCAGCCCCTACACTGGTGAATCCATATTTTACAAAATACTTTATTCTGTATGCATTTGGTAGCATTGAATCTATTTTAGCAATGTTGGTTCAATAGAACAGTGAAGGCTTAGAATAGCCCATTGCATTTTTTAGCCAAGGATTAGCTGATTATGAGTAGAAATACTCATTTGTAGAAAAACATGTTCTAGCTATCATTAGAAGCCTCAAGAAATTCAAACCATTGGTTTCTAATAACAAGATTCACTTAATGGTAGCACATCCAAGCGTGAAGGAATTCTTACTTAGTAAGGATCTTAATGAAAAAATGGCTAGGTGGATTACTAAAGTCATGGAGTTTGATGTAGAGATCAAGATCACAAAGTTGGTAAGAGGAAAAGGAATTTCTGAACAGCTGGCTTCAACTTCAGAAAATGGAAAGAAAACAGAGACAGAGGCCATTTTCGTCATTGATAATCAAGATCAGAATGTTGTACCAAGTTGGGTTCAGGATATGACTCATTTTCTACAAACTGTTCAATGTCCACCACACTTAGATAGAGCCAAGAGGAGATATTTTAGGTTACAATCCATTCCATATGTTCAGATTGATAATGTTTTATTTAGAAAAGATCTTAATGGTTCTTTGTTAAGGTGCATTGATCATAATCAGATTGAGAAAGTGCTTCATGAGTTCCATGATGGGACTTCAGGGGGTCATTTTTCCCCAAAAATAATAGCATGGAAGATTGTGAGGGCTGGTTATTACAGGCCAATGATGTTTAAGGATTCCCATGCATGGGCTAGGAAATGTGTGAAATGTGCAATTTTTGTTGGAAAAGAAAATCTGCCAACACTACCCTTGCAGCCAATTCAAGTAGAGAAACCCTTCATGAAATGGGGCATTGACTTCATTGGACCCATAAACCCACCTTCCAATGTTGGGCACAAGTGGGTACTTATTGCTATAGACTATTTTACAATATGGATAGAGGCATGAGCCCTGAAGGAAGCCAATGAAACCTCTGTATTAAATTTCTATGATGAGATAATAACCAGATTTGGAGTTCCAAACTCCATCATTTCAGATAATGCCTTGGCATTTGTGGGAATCAGAGTGGCTGATTAGGTAGTGAAAAATGGTCTATATTTGAACACTTCATCAAATTATTACCCTTACGGTAATGGTTTAGCTGAGAGAACTAATAAGAACTTGATCAGAATCATTAAACGAAGAATGGAGGACAATCAGAGAGCTTGGCACACCAAGCTGAAATATGCCTTATGGCTAGATAGGATAACTCCTAAAAGGTCTATTGGAAATTCTCCATTTATGTTGGTTTATGGTAAGGAAGCTAGACTGCCTATATATGTAGAGCTACTAGCTCTTGATTTAATGCATCAGTTGGAAATGTTCAAAGAACAGGATCCTTTAGTAGTTAGATTTGCTCAGCTCATGGAGCTAGAAGAGACTAGAGACAAAGCCATGAAGTGTTTGGAGTATCATCAACTCCAAACTAAAAGAGTTTTTGACAGAAGGGCAACTATTAGAGTTTTCAGAGAAGGTGACATTGTACTAAAATGGGATGAGTTAAAAAGAAAACCTGGGAAGCATACCAAGTTTGATAGCTTCTGGAGTGGTCCATTTATCATCACAGAATGTAAGGAGCATAATGCATTCCAGTTGTCCAAGATGGATGGTGAAATATTTCCTATTCTAGTCAATGGGATACACCTCAAGCACTACTTTGAGGTTTGATCTATATCATTTTAGTCAATTTAGCATTTCATGTTTTCAATAAGTGTTGTTGCACCTTAGATTAGTTGTTGTTTCCAGTTTCCCTAAGTGCTTTTCAGCACAGCTAGTTAGTTTTTCTGCTATAGTTTTGTTTTAAAATAAACTCCAGGGAGTTCTGAGTTTTCATGATTGAGTTACAACATTGAAGCAAGCTATTTTCAGACCTAGTATGATTTTTTGAGTGACTCCATGCCCAATGGATAGATTAGGTAACTGGTCCTAGTGTTTAGTAGGCAAACATGCAGTAGATGTTGCTAGAGATGTTACTCATTTTTTTATTTCAGATCAAGTTGAGTGAGTTTTAAGTGTTTGTAAACCGAAATATGAGGTGCATTTCATATTGGTCTTCCCTATATTGCATTCAGGTTTATAAACATAAGAATCAAGAAGCTTTTATTTTCAGTAATGGATTGTTGCATTTATGCAGATGTATACAATATTGAAAATATTTACACAAATGTTGTTGAAAGAAAGTCTTTATTGATTCAGAAGTTAAAATCTATCTCACACAAGGCATGAGATATAGCTTTTCCAATGTGAATAAAATGCAATATATACAATAATGGATTGACAAAATAAAGATGCATATATAGAGAGACAACCTAGTCATTTCCTGATCACTGGTTTAAGTCCATTGCCCTACATGATCCTCAGCTCTAGGTTGATTATTTTGTTTCCTCTACAGCTCTTAGCCTTCATATCCTAGATCTGAAAGAATTGCAATGGTTAGAGCAGAGCTCTAAACAATGACGGTCTCCAACCCTACATACTCATCCACCCACCAATGTTTGTTTCATGTGTAGATACAGCGAAATCAATGTTCTTGTTTTATCAAGTTTCAGCACATGGGTTAAAATGCGGCTCCCACAAGGGTTGAGCCTGGCGTGCTAAATTATCAGACAATGAGCTCATTCAAGTTTTAATAACATCATCAGGATTATGCAGTGATAGTCAATAGGCATGTTCAAAATGCTTCATTGGCCTTATACCTCACATCATTTTTTGTTGTCTTATTTAACATTATGCTTGCTAGAAAACAATTATCATGAGAAAATGTCCTTTCATAAGACAATGAGATCTTTGAAGATTATAGCTTATCAATGAAGTCTATTACAAAAATGATAGAGTAAAAGGATAGTGTATAGGGAAATGAAGCTACAGATCAAATAATCCCACCAAAGGCATTCACGAAATAGTGCACAGTGAAATTCAAAGAAATCAAGTAGTGAGTTGCCTTCACAAGAAAGGAGGAACAATATAGTGTAAACATGTTGTTTTGCATTCATATTTACCTTCACATCTTCTAGTTATAAGAGCAAATAGGGAAATATCATTTGATAAATAAAAAATGATAGTTGAAAGATGCTGAAGTTTGGCAATGCACTCCTCATGACTATAATTATGACAATATATGGTGAGCAGCCATAATACTATATAGCCTTGCAGACTGTGTATAAATCTGTGATAGTGAATTCAAAGAAATTTAGGTATGGACAACCTTTAAGATAGTCAAATAAAGAAAAGAGCATGAATGAGATGAAATACAAAAAAGTGATCATGCAATTATGATATTATGGTAATTATAAATAGTGACATTCATCAATCACTCGGAAGTGCAATAATTTCATGAACAGTGGATTAGTAACAACATGGAATGCACTGAAGATAGCATGGAAGAAAGTGCAAAGATGTCACAGTGATTGTTAGGGTTTCAATTTTTTAGAAGCCATATATTGGCTTGAAACAAGAGAAAATTCAATGCTTTAATGCAAAATTAGTTATAAACCTCAACTCATTTGAAGAACAGGGTATACGTTTTTCCGAAGGTGCTACATGAATACCCTAAAAACTTAAATGAACTCTTGCAAAAAAAAAAACACAGCCATGGCCATGAAAGTCTCAGGCAAGGGTTTACTTAAAGGTAGCCAGTAGTTCATGAAAGAATTGGAAGATGCGTAGGGTCTTTGAATCATACCCATACTATGCATAAAATTGAAACATTTAACAAAATCTAAATACATTCATAGCAGAAAGATAAATGAAATCATCAGAGGAAATTGAATCAAGCCCTCAATTTTTCTTGCAAACATGATAGAGGGTTGATCACTAAGCAAAAGAGTGAGAAGTATTTGTCTTCAGAATGCATGCTTGCAACCATTCAAACATAGAATTTGCACATAAGAAAGAAATTCTCAATGTTTAAATGCAGATCTAGAATACTTTCAGAAGAAAATGAAAAAAACCAAACCCATGGCCTGCCAGTTAGAGAAGGGTTGTGTTCATAAGGAATGAAAAGAAATTCATTAAGACCCAGAGCTTACAGCCATCAGACCCATTTGGGTTTGTTTTCTATTTACATAGGAGCAACGTATTGAATACAAAGAGGAAATGAAGTGGTCGTGGCCAGAAATTCTCTTCATAAATGACAGAGGAGGAAGGAAAAATATAACATCTTCATTATTCTTTACAAAAGAATGGAAAATGGCCTTTTCTTTCTTACTAATATTGAAAACTCACCGATCTTAGTTCGTAGAAGCACCAGATCTGCAAAATGTTCCAGAAATCTCCATAAACCCTCATGATGGCAGCTCCATTTAGCAGCAAGAATACAAAGAAAAATGAGAGGGATACATTGTTTGGCTCGAGGTTTAGTGTTAGGGTTTCTTACCCTAGTTTTGGTCGAGAGATGAAAGGTATTTTTTACCTTTTGATTGAAATTTCATCATATGAGTTATATAACCTATGAGCTAAGACTTATGTCTTATGCCTTGGGAAAAATAAATCATGTAATGTGCCAAACAAGTAAGTCTTTCTGACGTAAAAAAATTTCTTTGACCAAGTTTATTTTCCTTTTATTTTTTCTTTGATGTACAAATGTAAAGCATATGGTTTTAATGATGTTTTATAAATCATTTTAATCATATTGCTATTATTATGCAAGGATGGAATAAGTACTCCTTTTAGCCTTTATGAGACTTGTTCAAGGAGTTATTTTCTTTTGCAAGCATTTAGGAAAAGTTGAGGAAGGTTGGAATTAGTTTTCCAACATGTTCCAAAATTATAGGAGCTTTTATTTTGTTTTCAAAACAATTTGGAGCTTTTTGTGGACGATTTGATATGTCACCATGTTGGACTTGGTCAAGGTTGGTTATTTCAATACATGGAGGCTCTTTTGATAAAGTTTCAGTTCCTATTTTTGAGTCTTTGTGGAGGCTTATGAAAATGGAGCCTCTAAATGCTATTTTGGTGGATCTAGTTGGGAGTTGGGCTATTTTTCTCATTTTTACTCTTTTAGAGAGGCAGTTCTTACTTGATACTTTTCTGTCATGTGACTTTTGGAGCCCCTTGTTGAAGAGAAATTATGTTTTGTAGCTCATTGAAGGCATGTATATCAGTGTTTCACCTTTGAAATTAATGAATATAAGCACTTTACCTTTTCAATCTCTATGTGAAATGTGTTCATTTATATAATTGATGAAACTGCTTGTGAAACTGTTTGATTCCTTTTAGTATTGTCTTATCCTAGCATCATTATGTAGAGCAATATGTATTTTTGCAGGTTGTGAGATGTGTTTAAAATGCAATATTCTCAAGTTGTGAAGTCTTTCTTCCTTCTAGGAGTGTAGCCATATGAACCTTTTCATGAAATGTTCATGCAGAAAACTTATATGATTGAGTTGTGTATGACAAAGCTTTTTTCATTGATTGAAACTGTGTGTGTGAATTGTGTTATTTGTCTTCTTAGTAAATTTGGTGTATCACCATGGAGTTAGGTTTCGGTTCAAGCATTCCTTCTCCCTTTTCCTTTCAAAATAATTATCATAGGTGATATTATCAACATAGGAAGCCGGCCTTCTCTGGAGGTTTGATCTTATCCAAGTATTTATACTTTTGAGATCATTCCCATGTTACACTGGATTGTTGAATTCCACATTCAACAGGGTGCAAAATCCTAGAGCTAACACTTATCATCCTTCCTAATTGTATAGGTGCTTTCCCAACCATCATGCAGGGATCTTCTATCAAATTTCCATGGTCTCCCCAAGAGAAAATGCCAACAATCCATTGGCAATGTATCACATAAGACCCTATCCTTGTACTCCCCAATCTAGAAATCCAAATAGGCTTGCTCATTCACCACTAAGGTTTGACTATCATTCACCCAAGAAACTTTATAGGGTGCTACATGAGGTATCCTCTCTAAATTCAATTTGTCTACCATCTTCCTAGATACCATATTATCTTGAGAACCTGAATCAATAACAACTTGGCACACTTTACCTTTGAAATTGCATGAGGTTCTAAAGAGACTCCTTCTTTGGCTCATGTCTTCCTCCTTAGGTGCTTGCAACAAGGTCCTTCTCATTATGAGTTCTTCTCCCACTCTGGATCTGCAGGTCTACTTTAACTTTCACACTCTTCCTCTTGGACCAATTGTGTTCTTCTTTCACTCCTATCACCACTTGAAGTTGGACTTTAGTTTTAAGGACACATGAAAGATGGGTGTCTAGATTCATTGCACCTATAACATCTTCCTGAGAATTCATTGTAATCTCTCCTTTGTCTAAATTTTTTCCTTCCACCTCTCCATCCTCCTCTTGCTTCAGGTGCTTGTTTATTTTTCTTATCAAAATTTTTAAGGTCTTCCTTGGTCTGCCTTGATGTTGAAGTGGTTCCTCTACCCCTAGAGGTGATGCATCTTCCCCTTGCTACCTTCTCTTGTCTCCTCTTTAGTTTTTCTTCTGCTCTCATTGCCATTTGTAAGCATTGTTCAACTGATTTAGGTGCCAACAAGTTGATCTCATCCTAAATGTTATACCTCAAGCCATTCAAGTACCTAGCAACCATTTCTTCCTCATCTTCTTCATGTTTAGTCCTTATACTTCGCCTATAAAATTCTTCAATATATGCTTTCACATCTAAATCCTTTTTTCTAAGATTTTGTAACATCTTAAGTAACTAAACATTCTAATCACAAGGAAGGAATTTACCTTTCAATTTGGTCTTCATCCTCTCCCAAGAAGTGATCTTTCTCTTTCCTTGTCTCTCCCTTTCCTCTTGCACAAAATTCCACCACAACAAAGCATTTCCTTTCAAATTTGTTTTTACCTTCTTCACCAATCTCTTCACTCTCAAAGTAGTTCTCCAAAGCCCCTATCCAATCCAAGAGCTCTTCACTATCAATTTTTCCTCCATACATAGGCACATCCATTTTTCCATATCCATATTTCTTCACACCCTTCAAAAGCTTCACCATTCTCACATCATCTGGATCCATATCTTCCTCTTCACTAGAAGTCTCTTCTTCTTCAGTATCACTTTCATCCAAGAGAACCCTACCTTTAGCTTTCATCATAGCAATTTCCTGCTTCAGGGATTCTATTTCTTTGCCATGATTTTCAATCTTCCTTGCAACAACATTCATCTTAGGAGGAATTTTCACAATCCTACCTCTTCACCTTCCTGCAAAACCAAGTCAAAACACCAACGCAAGATATACTATTGTGCTTTGATACCACTCTAATGCAGACACAAGAGACCCAAACCCACTCAAAGTGCCAACTTTCCTTCAAGAGGAATCTAACAAGATTAAAATAATCTATTGGACCAATCCAAACAACTCCCAAAGTTTGAAATCAATCAGAAATAGAATTTCCCACTTTCACCCTTGCAACCCTAGTAGCAGTGCAAACTTGGTTTTTGGCCCTTAACTCCAACACTTCCCAAAACACCTAAAAAACCAATGGATGATTCAGATACCCATTTTAGAGTTATAAAACATATCTCTTAGTCAGACACAAGTCCTTTGGACCAAACTCTTGAAACCTCCACTCCTATGCTGACCTAATTAGGCTAATTAGGCCTAAATTAAAAAGCAACCCACCTTTAGACTTATCACAAACAACTAAAACTTTTGGGAAGCATTTCCCATGCCCTCAAACCACTAAATCCATAATTAGCTTCTAGAGTTGACCCCTCTAACATAGAAAACTATGAAGCCCTTGATTTTTTAACCAAACCAAGAGGGTTTATTGAAAGTCCCACTTGCACAACTCCGCTAACCATGCCACCAACTTAGAAACTTTTATTTTGACCCCAATATGATTAAAATTTGAAGAAATTCCCCCACTCTCATTGATTTTAACAAACCCTAGACCCAAATCACCATTTTCATGTATTTTCCTTAACAAAATCAACAAGGTAGCAAACCTATCTCCCTTATTTCTTCCCCAAAACTCTAGTCATGAATCCTACCTTCTACTCAAAATACCTAGGTCCCATTACACTTACCATAGTATTCACATCCGGTGTATGGGCCCTTATAACATGATATTTGTTACAAAACCCTTAAACAGGGTATTCACGATCTGCTTCAGGAAAGCAGAGATTTTTGCCAGAAAACTTTATGTATTTCCTTCAAAATGGATGCAAAGGATTGATAACACATGCCATCACAAAATTCCAATGATTACATAGTAAAATTAGGTTGTACGGGCGCATACAGGTTTGCAAATGTAAAGGAAACTCAGAAAATGAATGAAAAAATAGAGATTTCTTAGTGCCAATGCTTCAATTATTCAAACCAAACATTACAACGAGTTCCCATGCCTTTTTAAAGGATTCTCCACTTCAAACAAATGACCAAATACCTCTCAACTTAATTTTAAACTCCTTGTGACCGTTGGAGGCTAAAATGACATCATTTACCCATTTGCATATATTGTAATGTTTGCACTCCTTCACCCCCCTAATCACCTAAACCATTAAAAATGGTCAAATAAGACCTTATTCAACTAAGGTAACATGACTCACTCAAGAAAACAACATTCTATCTACCTTGACACCTTTTGTCAACTTTGACAATTTCTTCCCACATCATTTGCAATTCTTACAAAATGAACACAAAATCCCTCAAAGTTGATCAATTACATAAGAATGGTCACACTGGACCTTATTTGGACTCAAGACCTTAACTCAAACATCCTAACACACCTTACCTATAAGACACTTAATGAAGAAACATAGAAAATATCGGTGCCCCTGCACCAAACTTGTTTATTCCTTGTGATTGGATCACATCCATTCTAATAATCCTATCCTCCATCTAATATTATCTTATCCAATCCATCTATCCTTCCAATCCAGCTTTCCCCATCCAATATAGTCCAAATGCAATCAATTCTAATCCATATAATCCAATCTTGCAATCTACCCTAGCATCCAAAAGCAATCCTTGATCTTTATCCAAATCAACTAAAATTTGTTGAACCACATTAATCCATTATCATCAAATGGATTTATCCTTCCCAATTCATGTGTTGTTCTTATCATTAAGAACACAATCCTTAGGGTATGCATTTTTCTTATCATTAACTTTTCCATCCTTATCATTATCATCACCAATCCATCAATCAATCCATTGGTTTTCAGCTTGACTTGGAGCATAGTCCTTGCTTGATTTTTGGTTTGTTGTGCATGCTTGCTTGTTGTTTGTGTGTTTTATAATTGTTTTCATTTATCATGGTCTTTTCCACTCTATTTCCACAAGGGCGTCATGGCCTTCCATATCGTGTTTTCATAAGGCATATGTTTTCAGTTGACATGTTCAATCACATACAATTTGGTATATTGCCATCCTGGTTCCTTATACTTTGATGAATAATATCAAGTACAATATCAAATCTAGGTTTCTCTTATCATTACAGCATGAAAATCATCCATCCTCCCTCTCCATCTATGTCTTCATAATCCTTATCTTCTCCCATCCATCCTTATGTTTTTCATATTTTTATTATTCTTTAGCCCTCCCATCCATTTTGAGAGCATACCCATGTTCTCCTAACCCACATGTCCTCTCAAGGGGGCATACCATTACCTCCTCGTCATCCTTCCTCATCCTTCCTAGTGATTGGGACATCATCCTTCTATTCCTTATCCCTTTCCTATCCACTATGTTTTATTCTTCTTATAAATAATGTTACTTCTCTTAGTCTCAACATCATCTCAAAGAGGGCCAAAAGGTAGACATCTAAAATGTGACCTTACCCATCCACACCTCATTTTAGCCTATCCTAACCCATTAAATAATTAAATAATATTCATTTATTTAATTATTTTCCCCATTTCATTTATCCACCACTTTTAATTAAATAAATCCATATTTATTTGATTAAAGCTAACCTTTACCCTTATTTCTCTAAATCCCCTAACATTTCCTAAGTTAGTTAATCCTTGATTAATCAACTCTGTCCCCATCCTAATCATTATTATCCCATTCTCCAAATCTTAACTCTGCCCAAGTTAATAACCCTTGATTTCTTAACTCAACCCTTCCTCATTAAATCAATTACTCCTTGATTAATTGATCTAACCCTTATCCATAATCATCATTACCATAATTTCCTAATTTTAAATTCCTACATCCCACCTACCCCCATTACCTCTTACACAAGCCACCCTATCTCTTACACAAATTTAATTCCTCTCTTCCCAATGTGTCGTTGTACATGTGTGAGCACACCTCCCCATTTCACCCCTTTCTATATTGTGACACTTGTCACAAGGCTTATCATTCTTAATTCCTTGATCCAAACCCTTAGGGAGATGGAAAATTATATGCTTTGTTCATATTCTATTGATTCATCCTTTTGGTCCAAGGTGATAAATTGTACTAATTATATTCTAAACTACATAACCACAAGCTACTTCCAAATATTACTCTAGAGGAGGCTTGGTCCAATATCAATATCAATGTTTCCTTCTTCAAGGTATCTGGTAGTGAGTCTTGGGATTTCATTTCAAATGGTTAGCATAATGAAATAGATAATATTCAACCATTCATATTTTTTGGATATTATGACGATGTGAATTCTTATTGATCATTTGATCCTACCATGAGAGATGTCTAATTTTATAGAGATATCTAATTTTATGATTCCTTCTCACAATCATATTCTACATTTTCTTCTTCTTCCTCACTACTTACTCTACCTTTCTTGTATCATGAGGATACTTGTGCATTGGATGATACTTTCTATGATGGTTATAATGGATTTGTCCCAACTCATCCTACTCCCCCACTACCACATCCCCACGCTCATGTTTTTCTTAAGTGGGCCCACACTACTTATTAGGAGGCTCAAGATCTTTAGTTGGTCATCCTATAGCTTCTCACCACACTTATTATCAATATTTTAGTAATAATATTATCAGTCGTGCTATATCTACTAGTGCATGGAATTTTTTATAAGATTCATGTGTTTGAGAGTGGGATTAGGCTATGGATAAGGAATATTCTTCATTAATGAAGAATCATACATGGAATTTGGTTTCTCTTCCTCTAGGAAAAAATGTTATTCAATGTAAGTAGGTGTACCATATGAAGTATGCATAAAATGGTTCTATTGAGTGTTACTAGGCACATCTTATTGCTAAGGGTTTCTGTAAGAATTGGCTATGGAGATAGCCACCCAAGATCTAAATTCCTATGGAAAGAAAAAAATACTCAAAAGATCATTATGACAAGAATAAATTATATTCCTATCAATGAATGCAAACAAAGTCAATTGGATTATTTCAATGTGTGAGATATGCTTGGTTATATATCCAAGGTGAGACAAAGTATTAGACAAGATCATGGCAAGTGTCTTAATCCTATGACATGAGACAACTAATAATGAATCACCTAGGACATAATGATAAAATTCAACATAAGATTATGACAAGTGTCTTAATCTTATGATATGAGACATAAAATGATAAAATCCTATGTGAAACCTAAGTAAACTTAAGTGATAGGATGTGAAAGGGACCTAATAGTGGAGCTAGTTAGGTAATATCCCTATTCACACCAGCAGTTTCTTACAAGTTGAGGGTATTGATTACACCAAGAAATTTTTCCTTATCACCAAGATAGATTAAGTTTTCCTTATTATCTCCCTAACTACATCTCAAGGTTGGCATATTCATTAGATGGGTGTGAAGAGTAATTTCTTGCATGGGTTCTTTATGAGTGTGGGAATCTTCCATTATTTTCAAGCTATGGTAATTTATATATTGTCTTAAGCAATCCCTTTGGACTTCGTATGTGAAGATAGATAATTTCCTAGTTGGATCTAGTTTCACATGTTACCGCTACAATTGCACAATCTATATTTAGAGACAAGAGTTGATATTTTTACATGATATATATTAGTAGCTCCACCTCCATGATTCAATATGCATTCCATTAATTTATGGAGAAATTTGACATGATATATCTTAGAATTTTTCACTTCTTTCATGGTCTAAATATTATTCAACCTCCTAAGGATATCTCCATTCATCAAAAAATGTATTCCATTGATTTGTTTCATCATTTAAACATGGTCAATTGTAAGCCAAGTCCTACACTATTTTATCCAAGTATCACATTGATTATCAATTTCACCACACATATCGTTGATGCTACTTTGTATATATATTTGGTGGGTAGTCTCTTGTATTTGACACATCAAAATTTTGATATCACCTTTATTGTTGGGCTTGTCTCCCATTTTCTCCATGATCCTAATGAGAGTCACTAAAAGGTATCCAAAAGAATTTTGAGGTATATTAGATGCACTATAAGATACAATTGGGAATTTAGTACATACCAAGATCTTCAAATATAATAGGCTTCACCAACTCATAGTGGGCAAGTGATTATGACTCATGTAAGTCCACTTCAAGTTTTCCTTATTTCTTGGTTCCATTCTAGTTGCTTGGACTTATAAAAAGAAAAATCATATTGCATTATCATAAAATAAGACTAAGTATCAACATGATATTCTTTCCAATCATAAGGTTTTGTGTCTTCAACTAATTATGATAGAGTTTGGTCTTTCACTTAATATTCCTACACCTCTTTAGTGAGATAACTAAAGTTCCATTTACATTTTCACACAAGCCTATTTAGCATCAATAAATGAAGCACATTGAAATAGATATGCATATAATTTGATATCTCATCCATGATGATCATCTCTCCTTAGAGTATTTTCTAATTGAAGAATAGTCTATAGACATTGTCACTAAACCTTTCGAATCACCTCATTATTCTGTATTTTGATTGATGATTTGGTTGAAGTAATTTGTCCTCGAGGGGCCTATTTGAGTCCTCCTTTCGCATTTTCCATCTCTTTATTGGAGAGAATTTTTTCACATGATGTTTTCTCCTTTTCTTCAATTGTAACTCTACTTGGGTATCTCATCAAGCCTAATTTTTGGGACCCACTTTTTTATTTTTATACATTATTTTATATTTTCCCTAAGTCACAATTAAGGGGAGGTGTTAGATAAAAAGGTAGTTTCCAATTTAGGTCCCTTTTCGTACTAGTAATCCTTAAGCTTAATTAGGACATATGTTTGTTTGTTGCAAGTCATATGATGAGGAAACTTGTCATGATCTAATTTAATCCTCACTTAGGGTTTCACTTAGAGTTTCTTATCCTTTATCAAAGAAAATTCATCGTGTATTGTATCATTATTCATGCTTCCTTTTAAATTAAAGGAGTTATAGATTTTTATATATAAAATCCTTTACTTTTTATCTTTATTTGTGATAGTTGTTTGATTTTAGGTGACTTCTAAGAGCTATGGGTTGAGGATTCAACTCCAATATTGTTCAAGTGGGTGGTGCTAGATTTAAAGTAACTAAGGAGGTCATTGGATCTACTACTAGTCTTAAATGCTGGGGGGGAAATATGCATCATTGGAGAAAAATTAAGGATGTTGAAAGTGTGAACATATTTTTGAATGAAGAGAAAGTAGTTGCCAAATCCCCAAAAAAATTAATAGAGAGAAATTACCTTACCCTTGGGACCAAGTATGTTGGATTCTAATTAAATATTTCACCTTCAAAGGCCAATTTATATATTTTTCATTATAATATCCCTTTCTTAATATTTTACACCATAAATTATTGATTAGCTTCCCTTTCTTCCTTATGAGTTCTTTCAAAAACTTTGTTGAAGAAGCCAAGGATTACCATAAGAAGAAACCTATTCAACCTATCATCTCTTTACATCAAGGTCTTATCTTCCAACTATACCATTTTCATTTGTCCTTATGCCCTAGAAAACCCATTGAGGCTTGTCTAGCTAAAAGTGTCTCTTTGAATGATTTCTTGGGTAAGGGTAAAATAGGTATATTGTTTCTCTTTCTAGTAAATCTATCCCACATCCAAAATTTAGTTATCTTCCCTCACATATGTTCTAGGCTCATAATATTGGAGGGACTAAAAATAAGTATAAAGGGGATATAACCAATAAACATTCCTCTACTCTTTTTTTTTAAAAGCATGATGCCTAAAAGAATATTGGTTCTTCAATTGTTGCGCATTCTCTATGTAAAGGCATAAAAGGTAAAAATTTCATTTATGAGGAAGGTGTGATTGTGGGAATATGTGCTTCCAAAAATAAACTCAAACCCCTTTGTCAAAATAATATGTAATGTTAAATTAATCAGGGGAAAGAGGAAACCTAAAGTTCTTTATAGTAAATATATGTTAAAATATTTTTAGTAGCCAAGATGGAAAGGGGTTATAGAGTAAGGTAGGTGATAAAAATTTAGTTGGGGAAGCTCTAATTATGTCAAGCCATGTTAAGACTAGTAAGAAAGGGTAAGATATTGTTAATACTTTGGAGTAGAAATTTCATAAGATGGTAGGGGTGAGAACATCTTCTAGACTTGTTGGAGTAAAAAAATCTGATTAAAAATAAATTGAGTTATCTAACAACCCTCTATAGATGGATAAGCACAAGGTTAGTGAGGATAAGGATTTTGAGGACAACATTTTTGATCATATCCTCCTTAATGAAATAAGAAGGTAATAGTTATTTTGAGGAAATGAATGCCCCTATATTATGTTATGATCCTAATATGATATATTCCTAAGTATATATTATATATTCCTAAGGATAGGAACTTGTGGCATGCTTAACCCTAACATAAATATTAGTTAATACACTAATACCCCTTAATTAGGATGAAGGGGTATGTCCCTACATATTTTAGCCTATAAATAAGGAAGATAACTCTCTCCCATATCATCATATCATACAATATTGAATTCATATGTTACTATCTGATTATTGGAGGTCACCCCCTCAAAGTGGTTTGCTAAAAAAAATTTTTACAATCTTTTATAAGAAATATCTTAACATGTTGATTCTAATTTTGTTGAATTTTTACAAGCCCCACTATTAAGGATGATGTTGAAAATTATTGCTCCACTTGTGTTGAGACTACTAGTTATATTGTTGATGTCAAAAAAATGGATGATATTGAAAAGAACATAAGTAACATGATCAAGTTAAATACAAATATTATGCACAAGAGCATGGATCATTATGATGAGCTATATAATTCCTTTATTGATGATTGGGGAAGTCTAGCCTCTAGTTTCCTTTATATCTTTGTTGTGTTTTGTTCTCTCTGTTTTTTTTAGTTAGCTATTTCTAAGTTGTTACTTTGATATTTTTTGGCCAATTTGGACCTATTTTGTCTTGCCTTATGGAAATTTGTGTAAGGGAACAAGACCCTTTTTTTCTTTATTTTCTAATAAAAACACATATTTATTATAAAAAACAAAATCAATTTCAACTATGCTACCCTAAATCTTATAGTCAAATTCAAAATCAACTAATAAATTTACAAAGGCTCTTTTCTAACAAATAATTTGCTCATCAAAATTTAAAAAATATTTGATTTAAAGATTAAAGTCAACTTTAACTAGTCATAGTTATCTCTTGTATGAATGAAACTTTGAGTCAAGGTCTATCATAACAATTTTAATATTTATCGACTCAATAGAATTATAATACATACAAATTTTAAGAATCTTTTAATCTCCTAATATTACCCAACTTACACTTGAATCACTATATTATAACTCATTTATTAACCAACCAGAAAATATTATTATAATACTATAAATACAAGTTGTAACCACTCTCTTGATTTATTTTTTATCCAACTAAATCTTGAAATTGTCTAAAGGTTAGTTAATTCTTATAGTCAACAATACCAAGGGGTTGGCCAATGAATAGGAGATAAATTTGTCAATTATTTCCTTTAGAATTTAGGCTCTACAATACTTAGGAGGGTAACCCTTTACAATAACTACTAAAATTTCACATTATTCATAACCTGACATTGGTGTAGCAGATATGTTCTCTCATAATAGGACAAGAATTACAAGAGAACTCACTTAACTGACTCAATTCTTGGAGACCTAATGCAATACTGGCACCAAGAACATGAAATAAAATTAAGAAATAAAGTACATCTTAAAGGGAAAATTATTTTGAAAAAATATGACCATGGACATGTAAACAGTGCTTATACTTAGACTAGTTCCTTTAAATTAGGGCTATAGAGTCAAAAATAAGTGCAATGGTATTCTGAATAAAAACATTGTAAAAATTCTTTGAAAGCTTTCATATCACTACCTTACAACAAATATTCTTTAGAATTTACAACCGGATCTTCTTAATAATCCCTGCATATGTTCATAACTCTCAAAATTCCTAATACGGAAATTTAATCCACTCTTTGAATCGAAGCTATATTAGAAACACTCAATTACAAAAAATAACAAGGATGAAGGGTATGTGCAGGATCACGATGGGCCAAAAAGTGGCGATATGATGGGTTTGTGTAGGGTATGTGGCTGACAAATTTTTTTTTACCCAAAATTGATGAAACAAAAAGGGTTTTTAAAGGAGATTCTCAACTTTCCACCAATATAATTTATGCTTTACTTTGAATTTAATAAATAATTATATTCATTTTCTATTTGAATTGTGACTAAAGTCCTAATTGATAGGCTGATTGAAAAACATCTATAAATTTCAAAGATATCACATTTTTTGAATCGAAACATGTGTCACATTCTAGCTTCACATACTATAGGATTAAAAAAATGAATTTCATGAATTTTTGACCAAGTTAAGGTGGTAGACATATGATTTTTTTATATTTTTTAAAATGTTGTAATAAAAAATTCAGAATTAAATATTTACTTGGAAAAAAATTACAAAAAAATATGCATCACATCGGGACATGAGTCCTCTACTTATATCTAAAATCTTATAAAAAAATATTATCATTTTATTGTGGCTACGGTGGTCAGAAAGACACTACTTCTTTTTTTCCTAAAATGTAAGTACTACTACATTGAAATTTCAAAATTTCACCAAATAGATTTTAAAAAAAAAAACCTAGTAGTTTAGAAACTACATTCAATTTGCCACATATTCTATTCTTACATATTTTTGAAATGATATAGATAACTTATTCATTTTTTTACGTCAAGTTACCTAACTTTGATTTTTCTAAATTTGTTGCCACTTAAGGGCCTCTTTTTTTCATGATGATCTTGCACATACCCTGAATAGAAATGATCTTTGATTGATTTAGATTTATAAAATATATGAAATATACAATTTCTAAGGAGATAACTGATTGTGAAATTATCACAATTTTCTCATATATTCAAAATTTGCACTATTATACAAAATGAGAATTACACTTGCATTCTTCCTTGCATGACCTAGAATGGACAAAAACAAACTCAAAGTATGAACTCTCCACTTACAAAATTTCCAAGATTCCCTAGCTAATAGCCCTAAATTCCCTTTTATAAAGACAATGGAGCAATAAGCTTCATGCTATGGACATATGTCACATCTTCATTTGACAATCTTGTCCTAGGATCATAAAAAAAAAGTTACAACCAAATAGCAAGAGATAAACCATGCACTGCTAGAGGATAAAATAGTTAGAAGTTGCTTGAGGAGATATTTTTTGACACATACAATGAATCAAAAAGGATAAATCTCATGCACATTTTTAATTATACTTCTCCATACATTTTGCAAAAAATCCTCTAAATACCAAGGATGTGCCAAAATTTATTTGATGTGAAAAAAATTATTAGAATATCCCCCATCAGTCCACTTGTTTACATCCTTAAAAAAATTCTCTAAACTTATCTCCAATTTCAACAATTTTTATAAGGGAAAATTAATCTTGTTTGCATCTAGAGTATCATCTACAAGAATGGAAGTTAGGATGGAGGGTAGCACATTGCTAAACTCATCTCTTTTTATACTCCTTTATTTCATCATCCTCATTTAAAATGCTAGGCATGATACCATACTTAACATCATCAAAATATTTTAAAAATTTATCCATGGCTAGCTAAAAAAAATGATGTATAACCATGTTATCCTCAATATTTTCTAAAACATCAAAGACAATCTCTAAGTCTACTAGAGCATCCAAGTCAAAATTTTCCATTACCACCATCTTTTCAATTACTTTACTTCTTGCACTCCAAGTATTAATAATACCTTAAAGTTTATTTTTTAAGACAATATGACTAATATGAGTAGGATTGACTTTATTATATCCATTCTATGTCTCCTTTAAATGGTTCAAAATGCATGACAACCTATAACCAAAAATGTTGTCATCTATCTTTAAGAGTTATCCTTCTTTTCTTTTTCTTCCACCTATTTCCTATCATTCAAATCTCTTTTTAATGGACTTATTTCTACATTTAGGGATAACTCTTTTATGCAAGAGCATCCAATGGTGTAGGGGCAATCTTGCATCACCCCAAAAAAAAAATTCCTTATTTTCTTTATTTGTTTCATGTTCTACATTTTTTTTAGTGTTTTGTGTGGGTGTTGGGTGGGGTATCCCCCCATCACTTTTCTTGGTCATTATTTTAACTCACTCCTAAGTGAGGTGGTGGTAGCAATCTAGAAACAATATTCAATTGTTCTTGTAACCTTTAATTATGATCATTTAACTTGTTCAAGTCTACTTCTAATTTCCTAACTATGGATTCTATGAACATGGCCATATTCATAGTCAATGTAACAACTTGCAAGGCACTTTAGTTTCCCATTCATTTAACAATTAAGTTTCTAGTCAGTTCACCAATTTCTTCAATAAATATGGGCTTATTTATTTTAGAAAATATTGACTAGATGGCTAGGGTTTCATGCCTAGGGTTGAACATTGAGCCAAAGTAAAGGGAATTTTCCTACTCTTCTGATGCTAACACTAGATTATTTCCTACCTACCTCTTGATTGTATCAAATTTAATTGTAGATGATACATCCCAACCTAGAAATAGTAAAAATCCACCACTCTTGACAATTTCCCTGTTGTTATTAGGTGTCATTCTTGCCATCTTTGTATTTACTATTTCCTAGAATTTGATGATAACTTCATTTCTCTTTTTTGGTAGGGATTTTGACCCTTTAGTGTTTGATGTAGCTCCTCCCCTTTTATTTTAAGGATGAATTCCTTGAATTCCCTAGTGGAAATGAATTGGTCATCCATTATGAATTTAGAGAAAGAAATTGTTCTCACGTCATCAACAACTTGGTCTCCAGTCTCAAAAATAATCAACATCCTTTTAGTGGATCATCTTTCAACTACAAACCTTGGAGGATGGTGCCTTAAAATCCTCTTGGAATTCAATAGAGGCAATCAGATAATCTACCAAAGATCCAACAGATTGATCCACTTGTTGCAAAGGTGTGATACTCTCAAGGACTTGTTACTCTGTTGTTTGAGATGATGAATTAACAAGCTCATATCTTGGTGGAATTTTTAGTGGCACATTTATCAATAAACTAGTTGTATTATCAAGGATTATTAATATCCTCATGATTGGGTCCTAAATTTCTATGTATGCTCCTTTTGTAAGAAGGTCCACACCTTTCCTTCTTTCTTCTACTATTTGGATATTAACCAATTATTCCCTTATTTTTGCTACCTCCTTAGTAAATGGGAAATTCTTGATAAGATCCTCAATAAGATAAAACTCATGCACAAGGGCTACAAGATTATACTTTACCCTAACATTATGAAAAAAAGTGCTCAAAATCATGCTTCCTTATTTTATCAACCCTTGTTTTGTAGGGCATAAACTTATTCATAAGAATTTCCAACCCTACCCTAAATGTCACCATAAAGTTTGAAAATATAAGGGTGGATGGGAGAATTGCATGTTTCTTATAGTTCTTGAAGTGAGTTGTATCTACCGCATTCAGCTACCACATGATTTCCAGATATGTTACAATTATATCTAGAACTAATTTAGGCAAGATGTGGGGAGCCACTAGGGATCCATAAACTGTAATGACTATAGAATCTGAATAGGAGAACCAGTCTCCCCAATTATGATCAAGCCCTTCCTCTGGGTGAAGCTCTTTGGGCCTCAAGAATGTTCTCACTTCATAACCCAATCAATATCTTGTCCCATATTTCTAAGGACATCTCTAACAAAGTATTGCTCAAAGATACAATAATTGGTAGATTCACAATTGTTGTCCCAAATCTACATCCACTCTTGAACATGGAGCATGAAACCTTTCTCATTAAAGGACCTAATTTTCATTTGAGGTGACCATTTTTTCCTTCTAGAATAAAGTAAAATATAACACAATAATTACAATTTTAAATGGACAATCTTGGAATCTTCACTAAGGGAACTCAAAGCCTTGTGCATTTATCCTACAACATACCATACATAGTGATATAGCCTATTAACGTCACTACTCTAGATGTCAAGTGCCGACATCATCAAATTTACTAGCATTTAGGTTTTGCGATCTAAACCCAATACTTGACATAGGGAAAAATAAGTTTTCTAGAAGTAATCTTCAAAAATATCATAATTAAAAGGTTCAAGATCACCATTAGCAAACCTTTGAATTTCCCTATTCAGCCCCTAGGTCTAAAATTGGGTAACTATTTCACCCTATAGCTATCCCTTAGCCTCTGATATTCTCTTGTTGATGCCCCTAAATCAATGGGTGGCTGAGCATTTCTATCCAAAATGAAAACCTCATAGATATAATCTTTATCCAATGTTAACAGAGTGACACCCTTTCTAATAACAACATCCCTAGTGTTGGGATTGGATGCCCTAGCTAAGGATCTAATTAAGTCAACATTTATGAAAATATTAGGGCATTACCAATTTCTCCAATCCCATCCTCTAAATGTTAGAAATTGTCCTATCTACATGTTACTAGATTTTCACCTACAAGCTCAATCAGGATGAGCTACCTATGTTTCAAAATGAATGGTACATTTTATTAAACCTTCTATGTTACATTCAGCTATACAAATGAAACAACTATACAAGATTACAAGAATGAAAAATTATTACATTCATACAGGTGAATGAAAAATTAAAAGATTTTACAATCTTTTTGAAAATGTAATCTTTATTGAACGTAATTAAGTACATGTGTCTCACACAACAAGTCATGAGATAGACTTACTCATTTGATAAAAACAAGAATTAAAATATATATGAATCAGTAAATGTTGAAAAGAAAATGTACATGTAAAAAAGGTAACCAACCATTGCCTGAATGACTAGTCCTACAAAATAATTTTCTCCTGATTTCCTCGTCTTACTCCCTATAGCTCCTTGATCCTTAGGTGCCTGGTGTCTAGCTTCCTGCATTGAGTAAAGAAATGGGTTAGAACAATAAGTTCTAAGCAATGAAAGGTTGCATTCTAAACATGCACATCTACCCATGCATACATATGTTAATTTCTATGTACATCAAATGTAATGCCTATCTTAAGTGTTCATAAAAGCCAAAATGGAGGAACATTATATACACTTAATGTAGGAATTTTATTTCTAACTTGTTTGTTTCATGTGTAGCTATACGTACAATTATGTTTTGATTAAATATGAGTGGAGATAAATGTGCCTCCCATGAGGGTTGAGCCGAGCTCATTAAAATTTTTTATGCAGAGTGAACATCATGAGATCAATATTGTGTCAAGTCACTAGCTTTAACGAAAAGACTTAGTGTCTTGTCATTGAAACAGGTTCTATTACATTATTGTTTCTCTAATTATTGAGATATGGAGATTTTGGTCAACAATGCTTCTTAACAGTGGTGTTATATAACAACAACAGTATATAAGGTGTCATCTCTTTGAAAGAAAGGAGAATCTATTGTTTTACAATCAACATTGAAGATGTTTCAATGAGATAGCATGATCATATAAAAGAAGTAGTCCTTTTAGGATGTAGAGCTATTGTTATATAATAGCAATCAATTCAATGCTAAAAGCATGCATGATGACCAATACTATGCAGAAGGAAATGCAATCATTGAAGTCATCATATCAACACGATTATGCAGTGATAGTGAACAGGCATACATAAAATGCCTCATTTTCATCAAGTTTCACATTGTTTATTGTTGTCTTATTTAATAACATTCTTGCTGAAAATAGTCATCATTAAAAATATACATGCTTAGTAGAACAGTAATAGAAAGTGAGTTCATCTTTTATTTCAAGAAGTAAATATCAAGCATTTGTTTACTAAGTGAGAAATGAATTTCAGTATGACAAGACAACCAATTCCTATGAGAGGAAAATGCTAAATGCAGGTGATACTCTCAGCTAATGGCAGCAAGCATGCAAGCACAGTCATGCTTTTTACTCAAAGTATTGGGGGCAAGCCTTATGACATTTTATGACAACATATTTTAAAAAGAGAGAGAGAGAGAGAGAACAAGCATGTGAATTGTGATAGAATGCTTGAAATGATCTTCAGAAAGTGCCATGATGGCTAAGTGCAGCCACATAAAGTAAGTAATTGAAAAAAGAAGTATCAATTTATAGTGCATTTAAAAGCAAATAGATTTTTTGTGTGCAAGTTTGTGCAGATGATATTGTAACTCATGCTATACAGTAATCAATGTTGAGAGATAAATTCAATAGTGACAAATATAGTAGACTGGGAATAGCATGGGTACAAGGAATAAGCACAAGAAAAATGTGTATTTTTGTAACAGCTGAAGAGAATGGAAATTCAATCTTACACAAGTTTTGAAGCAAGGAAGTGAATATCAAATAGAGCTCGAGCTACAGTAAGAAGACTGAATACTCAGGAAGAGAAGCCATAGTACATAAAATATGTTTGAAATACATAACTAAAAGAATAAAACTCATCATGCCATGATTACCAGACACTTTTGGGTTTTCTTTCTGTAGTTGGTGTTTCTTATAGTTTTTTAGCTTTTACAAATGGAAAATCATAGGATAAGGGATACTTATGAAGGTCATCAAGCTTACATAGAAAATTTTTATGTTATTTATTGTAGAAGATGAAAGCATTTTATTTATAATGGCCTCATATGTGTTTCAAACCCAGAAGAAGAATGAGGGTTTCCATAAATTTTCATGGAGGAGTCTTATAAAGAATACCAGGTCTTGATTAAGAAGAGCCACAACATTCAAAACAAGCTGAGAATTCACGAATGCATAGGTAGAACACATAATATCACAAACTACAAGTTCATGAAAAACAGCTAGAGAAAACATAGAGATATGAAGCAAAACCCTTGACCTCATGAATCTACAAACCACAGGACAAAGAAATATGGTCGTAGCCTGTCTATGATGTATTTTTCTTTTACCTTCAATGATATACATGTATACAAAAATTTAAAAGAGAATGCAAACTTTTGCTTACAGAAGGTTTTTCCAAGTTGAGATGTATTTTGATTGCACACGAAATCATGAACATAGTTCCTCTGTGACTCAAAGATTAGCCATTGAAAGGTTTCTTTTCCATTTACATAGCTTGAGCAAGAAAAGTTTCCATGGTGCAGCCAAAGCAAGTGAAATCACAAAGAATAGAAGAAAATCATTCAAAAATAAACAGAGAACAATGGGAAATCTCCCTTTTTTTTTTCTCAATGAGAAAGCACAGGAATACTTACCATTTTGTTTTTTAGAAAAAATCATAGAAAATGCCTCTATGAACTCAAATATTTGCCATGAAAATTCTCTCTCAGAAGGCTCTATAGAAATCCTGGCAGTGGAGTGACTTCTTCTTGAAGCTTCGGGTCTAAATGATCAAGTTTTCCTTTCTTTTGTTCCTTTTCACTTTAGGGTTTTCTACCCTAAACACTGATAGAAGACCTTAGACTTTTTTTTCTTTGTTTTTTTTTTTAAAACAAATGAAAAGGTAAACTATTAGACCCGTGGAAAGCTAAGTTACTTAATCTTAGCTTATAGCTTTCTTCTTTATGCTGTGAGTCTTTAAGACTTGTTTTTTCCTTTCTTTTATTTTTACATCAAATTTATTAATTGTAAAATAATAATTCCTAATTATATCATAAATCATTTTGACTAAAGTATTTCATTTAAATGTAAAAATAATAGAGGCTTTCCATGCATAGGAGGAAGAATAGGATATACTTATCTTATGTTTTGATTAAGCCATTGTAAAGAGAGGATAAGTCTTGACTTATGGCTTGAAAAAAATAAAGACATGTGTGATATGACTGAGTCATAAGGAGGGAGAAGATATATTAACAATGATGGCATGCCACAAATGAGGAGGGTATCTAGGGAGGTTATTTTCAGTTTGGGAACACAAGGAGGGCATCTAGGAGCTAATTTATTGAGTTTTTATCTTGGATATGGTCAAATTGATCTTTCCAACCTTTTATGAGCTCTTTTAGAGAAGATTTACATGCTAGATTTTAGGCTTTGTGAGTGCTTACAAAAATCAGGTTTCTAGAACCTTATTTTGTGGAGAAACTTAGGAGTTTGGCTACTTAGCCACATCGTAACTCATTTGAGCCTTAGTTCTGATTATGCAAAATTTTCTGGAGGTTGTGACTGATATAGTCGTTTGTAACAGTTTTGAGCATCTTTTCTAACTCATCATTTTGGAGTATGAAATACAGATTTTTACCTTGGAGATTATTGAAGAGTTCTTTTACCTTCGTGTTTCTTGCAAGTATTGTGCATTTCAGGTGATTGATCAAGTTCTTTGTGAGATTTTATTTCTCCTTCATCTTTGTCTCATTTTATTCCTTTTTTGCAAAAGTAGGAATATGTAGGTTATGAATTGTGTCACAAAATTGCATAAAAGCCTCTAGTTTTTGAAACTTTGTTTTTCCTTCTTAAGAATATATGCATAATAGACTTGTTCATGAAATATTTATGCATAAACTTACACTAACAGGTTGTGTATTTTCATATTTCAACAAAAGTGACCCAGTGTATGACAGTCCTAGTATTTCATAGCTCTTAATAGTTTGGTGTATCACCCAGTTTTACCATTGTTTTTGTTTACCTTTTTAGTTTTATGCAAGCTTTTTCATACCCTTTTCCCTATCAAATTAATTTTTTAGGTGATATCCATAGGAAGCCGCCCTTTTTCTGAAGGTTTGGTCTTATTTAAGTAATTATACTTTTGAGATCATTCCCATGTTACACTAGATTGTTGAATTCCATATTCAACAGGGTGCAAAATCCAAGTGATAACAATTTTGGCACGCCCGATGGGACACATTCTCCACAATTTTTGTTGGTATGGTATGCAACCAACAATTTTCAAACTTTACAAAAGTCATTCTTGCATACTTGGTGACTCCATAAAGTGAAAGAACATTAGGATTAGTGTTGTCACAGCTTATGAGAAGAGTACAAACTAGAAGTACAAAGGATTTTGAGTTTTTGCAGCTGTCACCACCTAGAAGACAAGGCAGAATAGCAAAAAGAGTACCTCCCTCCAAGAGAGTCCAGTCTACACCACTTGGTGTTAGACTAGAATTAGTGTTTTCACCATCAAGGAGGAGAGGAAGACCATCTAAGAAGCAAAGTGGGAATCATTCAGCCTCACCAAGCTTTAGAATAGTAATTTCACCTTTAGGCAGTCCAATTGTATTCACTGTTTTCTCAGCTTCTACAAGTTTATCAGCTACTATTCAAACTCTAGTTAATTCATTTCAGTCACCTTAAATGGCTGCTGCTAGAAATCATCCTTTTGTGCCATTTAATGGAGGAAGTCCATTAAATTTAGCACAACATAATGACATACCAGTTATAGCTTTTAAGAGCTTGTCAATCTTCACTATTGAAGACCAAACAACTCCAATTGAGCACATAAGAGATGTTGCTTCTTTATGTGGTGTTCATCATATCATGTAGGAGGATGTAGTTGTAGGGTTACTTGTAGCATCATTCAAAGGAAGAGCATTACAGTGGTTCAAAAGTCTTGGAGTAGGTTCTATTGCAACATGGGATGAGTTGGGTGACAAGTTACACAAACAATTTCAGGACAAATCTGATAACTTGTCACTATTGGAGCAATTGACTACAATAAAGAGGGCTCCTCAAGAGAAAATGAATGATTTTAATTTCAGGTTTTAGAGGACATGGGATAGAATCCCTGTAGCAGTAAGACCACCTCTAGAATATGCATTTTTGTACTTTTTGAAGGCTCTTAACATTGATATAGTTGTTATGATACAATCAATGGGAGGTGTTTCTCTACCAGATGCATTTGAGATAGCAATTACAATAGAAAATTATTTAATAGAGGCAGGAAAGATTGGTCCCAGGCCACCAATGCCCATTTTTCCAGAGATACAACCAAATATGCCACTTCAAATTCCATCATTTACACCATTACCTATTGTACCAGCTTTACCAACTACTGGTAAACAAGAATCTGCTATTCAAGTACAGTCCCAAGAGTTGCAAGAAATAAAAGAGAGCCAACAAAAGATTGAAAACATTTTGCAAAATTTTGGTAACAAGTTGGTGAATTTAGAAAAGAAACAATCTTACACCAAGCCTTATTAGCAGCAGAATCAGACTTCAAATCAACCATTTCAAGGTAATAGGCAGCAGTACCAAGGAAATTTCCAAGGACCAAGATAGAATATGAATCAAAGGCCTTTTTAGGCATATAATCCAACACTTGTTAGTGCAGCTAGGGACCTTGTCCCTATTCAAAATAACTTGGCTACTAATTATGAGTGGTGCTACCCATGCAACCAACCACATAATCAAGCTATATGCTCCAATGGAGTTATAAATCAAGAACTTATGGTACAAAATGCATCAAGTTCATAGCAGAATACACTCAATGATGCACCTCCACAACATCAAGATACTCTTACAAATGAAACCACTTTACTTAACTGGCAAGGTGAGGAATTCTATGGTGTAAATGTAGATGATTCTCCAGTTGTAGCTAATACAAGGGAAAAGAAAAGAGCTTTTGAACTTAATCAAGTAGCTAATAAAGGAAACATTGTAGTTGTAGGACCATCTACATCATAAGTGACTCGTATTTTGCAAAGAAATCAGCAACTTCCAATTAAGGAGCAGCCACACTTGCAAGCTGATCATGTTGGCGTAAAGGCACATCATAAAGAAAACCCAGTTGTACCTTACAATATTATTGATAATATGAAAAATTTAAATGTAATGATGTCTATGTGGGATTCATTAGCTATTCCAGGCCAAAAAGACATGTTACAATCAACCTTGTCAAATCTGAAAGTGTCTGATGAGTCTGACTCTCCAATAGGTAAATTACATTTGTATTGACAAATGATCCTCAAGAAAATGATAAACAACCCAGCAAAGAGGTAGGAAAATACATCAAACCACCTCTGTTTTATGTGTTTATAATCATAGGTGATAAGTTAGTCCACAATTGTATGGTAGACAGTGGAGCTAGTAGCTCTGTAATGCCAAAACAAATTGCTAACAAGCTGTGACTAAAGTATCAGCCCTTAGAAAAAGGTGTGATTCAATTGGATGGTACCTCTATTAATACTTTAGGTGTTATAAAATACTTGAGTCTTACTCTTCATGCTTGTCTGAACTTTTCAGTTCCTCAAGACATATGTGTCATAGATCTTCCACCTTTCTTTGCTTTGTGCCTCTCTAGAGACTTTACAGCTAAGATAGGTGGTTATGTGTCAGCTGATTGGTCACATATGTTATTTAGAACAAGATATAGAACCAAGGTTACCATTAAATATGAAAAGTTGGCCAAAGATCACATTGAGCCATACAATCCAAGTGTTATCAACGATGTTTCTACTACTGCAGACACAAATTGTGTTGTTTTTACTAACAATGAGCTAGTTGCCACTCGAACTACAAGAAGAAGGTGTCCCTGATATTCTGTTACATGAATGGGCAGAAAAAAATGTGTTGGACAGTCCTGAAGACCTTATTCAAGATGCCAGTATGGGTAATTATGTGATGTTTGAACCTGATGCAGAGGTTCCAAACCTTGAAAAGGGTACCAATCAGCTGTTACAACAACAAAATGAACTTTGGGAAATGTATTTTGATGGTTCCAAAAGTAAGAACAGAGCTGGAGGTGGTGCAATGCTTGTCTCTCCACAAGGTGACAAATATTTTTCTTCTTTTTGTTTTTCTTTCGTATGCTCAAATAACATTTTTGAGTATGAAGGACTCATTCAAGGTCTTGAATGGGCAAGGAAAAGAGGGATTAATTGTTTAAAATTCTATGGAGATAGTGAATTGATAGTTAATCAAGTTAGAGGCCTAAATGTTGCCAAGAATGATGCCTTGAAATCCTACAGGAACAGAGTATGGAACATAATTGAAGAGTTTGATGCCTTCAATCTGATTTCTATCCCAAGAAATCAGAATAAGCATGTTGACAGACTTGCAGCAATTGGAGCATAGTTTGATATCCTAGGTGATATCAAAAAAGATAAAATATAGCAGTATGTTAAGGTTTTAATCAGGCCATCAATTCCTGATAACAACATCAACAAGCAAGTATTTGATAGTGATGAGCAAAGTTTGACTTTTTTGCTCCAAGAAGATCATTTTTTTTTAGTAAACCAGGAAAAGATTAAACAATAGTATGATGATTAAGTGATACAGCTGAAGAAAAACAAGCTTCCCAAAGGATTGGTTACCTTGGAGTCCATATTCAATACTGATGATCAGCTTAAGAAAAGAAAAGTCAGCATTCAAGTCAAAGAAGATCATTATGAAGAAGTGGAAATCTTTAAAGGTAAGCTTTTCAAATTAGGAAAATTTTGTTCAGTTGAAGATAGAAAAGCTTTTATTGCTTTATGCCAAGAGTATCATGATGTTTTTTCTTGGAAATATTCTAATTTAAAAGGATTTGATCCTCATATTGCACAACATGCAATTGAGTTAGAACCTAGTACCAAGCCTGTTAGACAAAAATAGAGACCTTTGAACCCCAAGCTTGAACCCTTAATGATCAAAGAATTGACTAATTTAGTTGAGGGGGGTATTGTATTTCTGATTAAACACACATCCTGGGTTTCTAACCTTGTTTCGGTAAGAAATAAGAATGGGGAGATAAGATTATGTGTAGATTTTAGAGAACTTAATAGAGCATCTCTAAAAGACCTTTACCCTTTACCCTCAATGGAAAAGATTCTTCAAGCTGTTGTTGGCTCAGAGAGATTTTCTCTTCTGGATGGGTATTCTGGTTATAACCAGATCTTATTCAAAGAAGAGGATCAATATAAAACAACGTTTACAACAAAGTGGGGTACTATGGCCTACAAGAGAATGCCTTTTTGGCTTATTTAATACCGGTGCCACCTTTCAATGGGCCATGGATATGGCGTTTCAGAATTTGATTCAGAAATTTCTACTTGTTTATTTAGATGACATAATAGTTTATTCAAAGAATGTAGATGAGCACTTATCACATGTTAAGCAAGTTTTTGAAAAATGCAGAGAGTATGGAATATCTCTCAATCCAAAAAAGAGTATCTTTGCAGTTCATGAAGGTAAGCTATTAGGTCACATAGTATCAAAAGAGGGAATTACCATTGACCCTGAAAGAGTCAAGGCCATACTTGAACTATCGTTAGCCAATCACAAAAAAGGATTGTAGAGCTTTCTAGGAAGAATCAACTTTTTAAGGAGATTCATTCCTAATATTGCAAATTTATTACAGCCTTTTATTGCCATGCTTAAAAAGAATGTAGTTTTCAGTTGGACTAAAGAAGAAAAACGTAGTTTTGAAGAAATCAAGGAAGCTTTAGCATCAGCCCCAACACTGGTAAATCTATATTTTTCTAAAGAATTCATTTTATATGCTTTTGGCAGCATTAATTCTATTTCTACTACGCTGGTTCAGAGAAACAATGATAATTTAGAGCAACCAATAGCCTTCTTTAGTCAAGGTCTTGTTGATTATGAGCAAAGATATACATTTGTTGAGAAACATGTTCTCATTGTTATTAGAAGCTTAAAGAAGTTTAAACCTCTAGTTTCCAACAATAAAATTCATCTTTTAGTTGCACACCCAAGTGTAAAAGAATTTTTGTTAAACAAAGATCTGAATGAGAAAAGAGCGGGATGAATCACAAAAATAATGGAATTTGATGTTGAAATCAACATCACTAAACTTGTTAGACGTAGAGGACTTTGTGAGCAACTTGCCTCAACCCTTGAAGATGCACATAAATCATAAACAAAGACTATTTTAGTCAATGACAATGAAATTCAAGATGTTGCTCCTACATTAGTAGCAAGTTGGATTCAAGAAATGACCCATTTTCTTCAAACTAGTGAATTCCCACTAGGTCTAGATAGAGCAAAATGAAGATACTTCAGATTGCAATCAATTCCATATGTCCTCATTGATAGTATTCTTTTCAAGAAGGATCTAAATGGTGTTTTATTGAGGTGTATTGATACTGATCAAACAGAAAAGATACTTCATGAATTTCATGACGGAGTTTCAGGAGGTCACTTTGCACCAAGGACAACTGCTTGGAAAATCATGAGAGTTGGTTATTACTGGCCTAGCTTATTTGAAGATGCATATGCATGGTCAAAGAAATGTGTAAAATGTGCTTTATTTACAGGAAGGGAGAAGTATCCTGCTATGCCTTTACATCCAATTCAGGTAGAGTAGCCCATCATGAGATGGGGCATTGACTTTATCGGGCCAATTAATCCACCTTCCAATTCTGGTCACAAGTGGGTGCTTAGAGCCATAGACTATTTTACATGGTGGACAGAGGCAGGAGCTTTGAAAGAAGCTAATGAATCTTCTATTCTGAGCTTTTATGAAGATATAGTCACCAGATTTGGAGTTCCTAACTCCATTATATCTGATAATGCTCTCGCATTTGTTGGATTAAGAGTTATAGATTGGGTTGTTAAACATGGAATTCATTTGAATACTTCCTCAAATTATTACCCATAGGTTAATGGCTTAGCTGAAAGTACAAATAAAAATCTGATCATAATCATTAAGAGAACCATGGAGGAGAATCAAAGGGTTTGGCATACTACATTGAAATATGCACTTTGGATAGATAGAATAACCCCTAAGAGATCAGCTGGTAATTCACCATATGTACTTATTTATGGTTAAGAGGGCAGATTACCTCTATCTGTAGAGCTTCCAACTCTCGACATTGTACACCAGCTAGAGATGTTTGAAGAATAGGACCCAATGTCCGTAAGATATGCAGAGCTCATGGAGCTCAAAGAAACAAGAGACAAAGCAATGAAAACTTTGGAGTATCATCAACTCCAAACAAATAAAACATTTGATAAGAAAACTACAGCCAAAGTTTTCAAGGAAGGTGATATTGTTCTCAAGTGGGATGTGCTAAAAAGTGGACTAGTAAAGCGTACAAAATTTGACCATTTTTGGGCAGGCCCATTTATTATCACTGAATACAAGGAGCATAATGCATTCCAGCTTTCAAACATGGATGGAGAAATGTTGCCAATACCAGTTAATGGGATTCACCTCAAACGTTGTTTTGAGGTATGACCTATCATTGTACATATTAGGCTAGGTTTTATGCTTTCAATAAGTGTTGCTGCACTTTATTATAGTTGTTTCATTTTCCTAAGTGTTGTTCTAGCATAGTTTAGTAGTTTTCATTATGCATTTCCTATTTTCAATAAGTTTCCAATAACCTGATCTGTTCTAATGAGTCACAAGTGAGTTTCAACCATGTACAAAACATCTCTAGGTCTGTTTCTGAGCTTTCCTAATGACTCCATGCCCAATGGAAGAGTTTAGGCCACTGCTTTTCAATGTTTAGTAGGAAAACATCCAACAGATGTTGCCAAAAATGTTACCATATTTTCACCTACAGGCTCCATCAGGATGAGCCATCTATGTTTCAAAATGAATGGTACATTTTATTAAACCTTCTATGTTACATTCAGTTATAAAAATGAAACAACTTTACAAGATTATGTAAGAATGCAAAATTATTACATTCATACAAGTGAATGAGACAAAATATTTTCCAATATTTTTCAAAATGTAATCCTTATTGAATGTAATTAAGTACATGTATCTCACACAGCAAGTCATGAGACTGAATTACTCATTTCATAAAAACAAGAATTAAAATATATATGAATGAGTAAATATTGAAAAGAAAATAAACATGTAAAGAAGGTAACCATCCATTGCTTGAATGACTGGTCCTACAAAAGAATTTGCTCCTGATTTCCTTGTCTTACTCCCTATAGCTCCTTGATCCTTAGGTGCCTGGTGTCTAGCTTCCTGCATTGAGTAAAGAAATGGGTTAGAACAATAAGTTCTAAGCAATGAAAGGTTGCATTCTAAACATGCACATCTACCCATGCATACATATGTTAATTTCTATGTACATCAAATGTAATTCCTATCCTAAGTGTTCATAAAAGCCAAAATGGAGGAACATTATATACACTTAAGGTAGGAATTTTATTTCTAACTTATTTGTTTCATGTGCAGCTACAAGTACAATTATGTTTTGATTAAATATGAGTGGAGATAAATGTGGCTCCCATGAGGGTTAAGCTGAGCTCATTAGAATGTTTTATGCAGAGTGAACATCATGAGATCAATATTGTTTCTAGTCACTAGCTTTAAGGAAAAGAATTAGTGTCTTGTCGTTGAAACAGGTTATATTACATTATTGTTTCTCTATTTATTGAGATATGGAGATTTTGGTCAACAATGCTTCTTAACAGTGGTGTTATATAACAGCAACAGTATATAAGGTGTCATCTCATTGAAAGAAAGGAGAATCTATTGTTTTACAATCAACATTGAAGATGTTTCAATAAGATAGAATGATCATATAAAAGAAGCAGTCCTTGTAGGATGGAGAGCTATTGTTATATAATAGCAATCAATTCAATGCCAAAAGCATGCAGGATGACCAATACTATGCAGAAGGAAATGCAATCATTGAAGTCATCATATCAACATGATTATGCAGTGATAGTGAACAAGCATACATAAAATTCCTCATTTTCATCAAGTTTCACATTGTTTATTGATGTCTTATTTAATATCATTCTTGCTGAAAATAGTCATCATTAGAAATGTACATGCTTAGTAGAACAGCAATAGAAAGTGAGTTCATCTCTTATTTCAGGAAGTAAATATCAAGCATATGTTTACTAAGTGAGCAATGAATTTTAGTATGATAAGACAACCAATTCCTATGAGAGAAAAATGCTAAGTGCATGTGATACTCTTGGCTAATGGAAGCAAGCATGTAGGAACAGTCATGCTTTTTACTCAAAGTATCGAGGGAAAGCCTTATGACATTTTATGACAACATATTTTAAAAAAGAGAGAGACAAAGAGTATGTGAATTGTTATACAATGCTTCAAATAATCTTCAGAAAGTGCCATGATAGCTGAGTGCAGCCACATAAAGTAAGTAATTGAAAAAAGAAGTATCAATTTACAGTGCTTTTAAAACCAAATAGAGTTTTTTGTGCACAATTTTGTGTAGATGATACTATAACTCATGCTATATAGTAAGCAATGTTGAGAGATAAATTCAACAATGACATATGTAGTAGACTGGGAATAGCATGGGTACAAGGAATAAGCACAAGAAAAATGTGTATTTTTGTAACAGCTGAAGAGAATGGGAATTCAATCTTACACAAGTTTTGAAGCAAGGAAGTGAATATCAAATAGAACTCGAGCTATAATAAGAAGACTGGAGAAAACTCAGGAAGAGAAGCCACAGTACATAAAATATGTTTGAAATCCATAACTAAAAGAATGAAACTCATCATGCCATGATTACCAGACCCTTTTGGGTTTTCTTTATGTAGTTTGTGTTTCTTACAGTTTTTTAGCTTTTACAGATGGAAAATCACAAGATAAGGGATACTTATGAAGGTCATCAATCTTACACATAATTTTTTTCTATTATTTATAGCAGAAGATGAAAGCATTTTATCTATAATGGCCTCATATGTGTGTCAAACCCAGAAGAAGAATGAGGGTTTCCAGAAATTTTCATGGAGGAGTCTTATAAAGAATACCAGGTCTTGATTAAGAAGATCCACAACATTCAAGACAAGCTGAGAATTCACGAATGCATAGGTAGAACACATAATATCACAAACTACAAGTTCATGAAAAATAGCTAGAGAAAACACAGAGATATGAAACAAAACCCTTGACCTCATGAATCTACAAACCACAGGACAAAGAAATATGGCCACAGCCTGTCTATGATTTATTTTTCTTTTACCTTCAATGATATACATGAATACAAAAATTTAAAAGAGAATGCAAACTTTTTCTTACAAAAGGTTTTTCCAAGTTGAAACGTATTTTTATTGCACAAGAAATCATGAACAAAATGCCTCTGTGACTCAAAGATTTACCATTGAAGGGTGTATTTTCCATTTACATAGCTCGAGCAAGCATAGTTTCCATGGCATGACCAAAGCAAGTGAAATCATAGAGAAAAAAAGAAAAGCATTCAGAAATAAACAGAGAACAATGGGAAATCTCCCCTTTTTTTCCTCAATGAGAAAGCACAGGAATACTTACCAATCTTTTTTTTAGAAAAAATCACAGAAAATGCCTTTGTGAACTTGAAGATCAGCCATGAAAAGTCTCTCTTGGAAGGATCTACAGAAACCATGGCAGTGGAGTGACTTCTTCTTGAAGCGTCGGGTCTAAATGATCAAGTTTTCCTTTCTTTTGTTCCTTTT
The DNA here is from genome assembly GCA_007258455.2 of Sequoia sempervirens. NCBI lineage: Eukaryota > Viridiplantae > Streptophyta > Pinopsida > Cupressales > Cupressaceae > Sequoia > Sequoia sempervirens. The sequence goes on along the minus strand of VDFB02086081.1, from coordinate 32,750,416 downwards.
CTCTTTAGGGTTTTCTACCCTAAACACTGATAGAAGACTTTAGACTTTTTTTTCTATGTTTTTTTAGAAAAAAAAAATGAAAAGGTAAACTATTAGACACGTGGAAAGCTAAGTTATTTAATCTCAGCTTATAGCTTGCTTCTTTATGCTGTGAGTCTTTAAGACTTGTTTTTTCCTTTCTTTTATTTTTACATCAAATTTATTAACGTAAAATTCTAAGTCCTAATGATATCATAAATAATTTTGACTAAAGTATTTCATTTAAATTTCCATGCATAGGAGGAAGACTAGGATATACTTATCTTATGTTTTGATCAAGCCATTGAAAAGAGAGGATAAGTCTTGACTTATGGCTTGAAAAAAATAAAGACATGTGTGATATGACTAAGTCATAAGGAGGAAGAAGATATATTAACATTGATGGAATGCCACAAATGGGGAGCGTATCTAGGGAGGTTATTTTCAGTTTGGGAACACAAGGAGGGCATCTAGGAGCTAATTTATTGATTTTTTATCTTGGATATGGTCAAATTGACCTTTCCAACCTTTTATGAGCTCTTTTAGAGAAGATTTACATGCTAGATTTTAGGCTTTGTGGGTGCTTACAAAAGTGGGGTTTGTAGAACCTTATTTTGTGGAGCAACTTAGGAGTTTGTATTTTTAGCCACATTGTAACTCATTTGAGCCTTAGTTCTAATTATGCAAAAAAAATTGGAGATTGTGACTGATATAGTCCTTTGTAATAGTTTTGAGCATTTTTCTAACTCATCATTTTGGAGTATGAAATACAGATTTTTACCTTGGAGATTATTGAATAGTTCTTTTACCTTCTTGTTTCTTGCAAGTATTGTGCATTTCAAGTGATTGATCAAGTTCTTTGTGAGATTTTCTTTCTCCTTCAACTTTGTCTCATTTTATGCCTTTTTTGCAAAAGTAGGAATATGTAGGTTATGAATTGTGTCACAAAATTGCATAGAAGCCTCTAGTTTGTGAAACTCTATCTTTCCTTCTTGAGAATATATGCAGAATAGACTTGTTCATGAAATATTTATGCATAAACTTACACTAACATGTTGTGTATTTTTAGATTTCATCAAAAGTGACCAAGTGTATGACAATCCTAGTATTTCATATCTCTTAAAAGTTTGGTGTATCACCTAGTTTCACCATTGTTTTTTTTACCTTTTCAGTTTTATGCAAGCTTTTCATACCCTTTTCCTTATCAAATTAATAGTTTAGGTGATATCCATAGGAAGTTGACCTTTCTCTGGAGGTTTGGTCTTATTTAAGTAATTATACTTTTGAGATCATTCCCATGTTACACTGGATTGTTGAATTCCATATTCAACAAGGTGCAAAATCCAAGTGATAACACTACAAGTCACTTTTTGTAACAATATTTGAATAGTGTTTAGCCATGAATATGGGTTATTACATCCCTACAACAATCATTTTGTCTAAAATTATGTTTGAATTTTTTTTGGATCCTTGATCAACCCTAGGTGTCTTTGTAGACTCTAGTAATTGAACCATAATCTCATCATCTATGTACCTCTTGATTCCTCTTGAAGTTCCAACCATGAATAATGTAATTAGGTACTAGGGTATGTAAACTAGGGTTTTAGCTTTTTTTTTTAATTATAATAATTCACTACTTTCAAAACCCTAACTCACTTCTTAAATCAAAAATATAGTTTTTTCTTAAACCAATTTGTAGAAAGAGGGATTGAATTTACTTACTTCTTGAGATTTGACACAAACCCTATAATATCATTGAAAACCCTAGTTCATCCAAAAATTCACAATAAATTCACTCTAAAATCTTCACTTTATGGCTTGAATGATTTGGAAACATATAATTAAGCCAATTTACATGGAAATTTGGGTAGATATGTGTAGTAATGGAAAAAAATATCCTTTTTCCTTACTTGATTTTGGGAATAATTGTCATTGAATTAACCTAATTTTTTCCTAGGTTTAATGTTGTAATGTGTTGTAACACATTCTTGATCTTGGGTCCCTGTTTAATAAAATGTACCTAATTTTTACCTTCTTTTAGGTGTTGTAAAGTGTTGGAACACACTTTCACACTTATCTAGGGCCCTCCTAATTAATTGTAGTTAATTAGAGTTAATTAGCCCCTTTAATTCAATTTTAAGCCTTATTTGTGACACATTCTAAAGATCTACCCTAACACCCATAATTTAAATTGCATAACATTTAATTGGGAAAATTTGAGGTCCTAGAAATTGTTTGTATGACCCATTCATCCTAGGTGGTGAATGGGTCCTCCCTCTATATGACCTCACTTTCTTTGCAGATTCTACATGAGTTTTTGATGTAATTTCACTCCCTGAAGGAAAGGTCCTCAAAAATTATGCCAAGACCCATTCGCCCTAGGTGGTGAATGGGTCCTCCCTTGATAGGACCCCACTTTTTGAATTTGATTCTAGAAGAATTTTAATAACATTCATTTCTAGATCTAATATCGGCTTGAATTATTTGAATTTTGGGTTAATCTCTAAATTTAGTATAAATATGTGGTTAATTCACATAGTTTCACCTAAGAATCATTATGTGAGCATCCTAAGAGTTCACAAGAGAATTTTCAAAAGAATTCAAGGGTAGATTATCAAGGTTTTATTACAAAAATTCAAGATCATATCATCATGTCAAAGGCATAGTGCACCAAGCATGTAATTGAGCTAAGATTACTAATGTAGCATTGAAGATCCATCTTGCAACCATTATTATACATCCTATTTGAGATCAAGATCTACATTCTTCATGACCACTTCATGTTAGTTTGCATATTTACATTCCAAGACATCTCCCAAGGTATCATCATTACATATTTCATGTTTCATGCTTCAATTTCATTATTTCATCATTTGGTTTAATTACCTAAAAGGGGTTTGACCAAAGCAAAGCCCTATTCACTAACAATCAATAAGTTTTTCTTCTCTTGAATGTGTGTTTGCAAATTTACAAGTTGAAGATCAAGTGGAGAAGACGTTTAGAGTGAGATTGCCAAAGTTGTCAAGTTGCAAGATTGAACTTCATAGTGCAAGAACAAATAATTGAAGCTATAGAATTTATTTCAAACTTTTTTGAGCTAAAAACCTGGGAACTGAGAGTGCAAATATTGAAGCACAAAACCCAGAAGTCAATTTTTGAAACCCTTAAAGGACCCATTCACCACAAAAGGTGAATGAGTCCTTAATGAGGCCTGAAGTAGTGAAAATATAGGATCTAGGAGTGTAGACTGAGAGGAATAAAACCCATAAGTTAGTTTCTAAAACCCTAATAGGGAGACATTTGCCACTAAAGGCCAATGAGTCCTCTGTGGCCTAAAAATAGCAATTTTTCTACAAGATACACATCATTTCAAGCTCTCAAAAATCCCCTCATAGTTGATATAATAGCTAGGGTTAGTTTTATATTTTTATTTGCATGTTTTTTCCCTCATAATTGAATGAAACATCCACCGAATGAAAATTAGGTTCATCATTGATACCCTATTGATGGTGAACCTCTTTTTCTATGTTTCAATATGGATCATATCTGCCATCAATGTTCTCACATACTTGAATGCACGACCAATGATAGATGTTCATGATTTTGAATATGGACCATCGATTTGTTGAATATTGACAATGATCATTGGAATTTTAAATCCCTTCCATGAAGAGAAAGGTATTTTTTCTTTGTATGGCTCCAAGACATGTGTCACAATTTTGGGGATTCACAGGAATTAATAGAACAACTTTGAGGTATTCCTGATAGTTTTTTCCTTCGTGAAACATTAAATATGAAACAAACAAGACACGTGGTGTGATTTCAGGAATTCAAGGGAAAGCAAGCTCAAGATAAATGTGTAAGATAGGAAAATATAATAGCAAAGATTAAAGTTTCAACCACTACACTAATCTAAGCTAAAAATCCAATACAAGAAAAGAAGAACAATCAAATATGAGGAGTGAAATGAAAGCAACAAAAAAATAAACTCTCCATGTTTGAAGTTAAATAATCTCCTTTGTCTCTCCTCAAACAACCTTTACAAGTTTTCCCTCAGTTCATTGTTTGTGTATGCAAGTACTTGTAAATAATAAGCATGAAAGTTGGAGATATGTCATTAAATAAAAAATGGAGGAGAAGACCTTTTATAGAAGGCCATTTAAATAGATGGATGAGATAGAACTTCTAGAAACATTCTCAAATCAATGGTTGAGGATACATGCATCATAGAGTAGTGGACTAAGGACGACTATGAAATGAACAGTCAAGATCGAAAAGAGACCAGAGACAACCAATGGTTGAGATTCGAAAATGAGAGTGGAGGGAGATAATGGAGAAATTAAATGATAAAATCATTTAATTCATGAGAAAGGAATCTTTGACCAAGTGGAGGATAAATAATTCATTTAAATTATTTATTTGTGGAAGAAAAGAAAGTAGCCATTTAATTAATTGATTTGTGTAACCAATTAATTAAATAAGAGAAAAATGGGGAAGAAGAATTAAATAATTAATTTAGATTAATTATTTAATGGGGGAGAAATGATGAGAGATAATTCAATAATTTTGATAATTATTTGGCTATAGAAGAATTGAAAGATTAATGAATAGATAAATAATAAATAATAAATATTTAACAATAGGTGAATGATGAAAGGAAAATAATTAAATAAATGATAATTTATTTAATTATTAAAGAAAAGAGTGTTAGCAACAACATTAAATTTATTTAATTGATCATAGTAGAATAAAGGTCAAGAGATGAATTAATTAAATAATTAAAATTATTTAATTACGGAGGGAAGAAGACCAAGAAAAATGATGCTCGCAGACCAAGACATTTTTTAGTGTCTGCATTTTTTCCCTCTTTGACATAATATAGTTCATCACTTGTGTCAAAGAAATTTAGTCAAAACATGCCCTAGTGAAAGTAGGGTAGACATATGCTCCCTCGAGAGAATTTTGCAAATTTAAAAAAAAATTAAAAAAACTTTGGAAAATTGTTCTGATAAGACATTTTGATAGCTAGGAGTTCAATGGTAGTAATGCAATTGATTTTTGAGGTCATCTAGGGGGTCAAATTTAGGTTCAAAGTAATCAAATAGACCCACCAGTACACATGCTTAGTGCAAACCCTAATTATTTTCCTATAAAAATGACCTTGAATAAGAAAATTAGCCATTTGTGCATTCCAAATTTAGAAATTTTAGGAGCTCTAAAAGAGAGAAGCTAAGAAGATGTCATCAGTTCCACACTCCACACATTGAGGTTAGCACATCTGCACTTTCCACCTACCTGAGGGAGTGCCCAACCTAGTATGTACTTGAAACCCACTTTGTGATTTTTTTATTTTCATGCATTTTTAGGTAGGAAAAATTTAGAAGGCAATTGCATCACACAATGTTTGATGCAATCACGTGCATGAATGACATAGGTGACTATGGTTCTCTGCAATCACCTTGTCATGACACAATTGTTAGGTCCTAGGGGGTGGGGCGGTTGCAGTACGATGCATCTGAAATGGTGCGTTGCATCTGATTTTTGAGTTACAAATGTGCCTAGGAATGATGAAACTAACATAAAGCGCCATAAGTGTAAGGGAAAATGACACCTGTGTTAAGAAACGATGCAACTGATAAGGGGCTCACCACAATTAACCCCAATGACACATTAGATGAGGCATGCGATGCAATTGCAATTGTGTGATGCATGTGCAAGAATAGTGACACTAATAAATTCTGCAATGCAATTGACAAGCAGAATGACACAATTCATTAATGAATTTTTTTCCCCAGTTTAGGATAAAATGACTTGTGCAATTTAGGTCAAATAGGTCAAATGAAGACTTTATATTTCTTGTGTAGGAAACAGGGTTCCGCCTTTTTGGAAGATAGAACACAAGGGGGATGAGACCCTCCTATTTTTCTAGCATCACATTCAAAGGGACCCCTAGAGATCTCAAACTAGGGATGAAATGAAGGAGAGAGAGATCTTGAAATAGGATGTCCTAGGGTGTGATTAAAGACAATAAAAGGGTTCACCACCAAACTAGGGCTTGGAAAGACAAGGAATGATTGTAACATGAAAATTACCAACAAAACCTAACCAGATGACCTAGGGAATGAAACTGAAATGCAGAGTGACAAACTAAGAATGAACAAAGGTGCACCTGGAAGAAGGATGGGGTCACAACAAGCTCCAAAACCATAAAAACCTGATGTTTGATGCCCATTGGGACTCATATGCCAATCTGGGTGATTTAGTCCTAGACTAGGGTTTCTATGGCAAAATTAGAATCTGATAGTGGTGAGTTTGAATCTCCTAAATTTGGAAAAAGTCATGTACTAGCACTCATACACCACAAGTGGCATATCAGTCCCACTTAGCTTTTTCGAAGGGTTAAGGTTTGATTCTGCTCTCCTATCTCTACCCTTCCTTGCACACTTTGTTTATGGATCTGAAACCTTGATTTGCAACCTATAGGTGACCTTCTGTGTAGATGACAACCTTGTGACAACTTGATGACTTTCTTCAGCCTTGCAACCTAATCTTCAAAGGATCTTCAAGCTTCAAGAAACCTAGATGTACAATCACACATGTAGAGAGAGAAAAACTTGTTGATTGTTAGAGAATAGGGGTTTTCCTTGGTCAAACCCCTTTTAGGTAATTAAACCAAAGGATGAGATAATGACATAAGGACATGAAACATGAAACATGAATAATGATACGTTGAATGATGTCTTGTAGATCAGCAATCTAACATGAAGTGGCCATAAAGGATGTAGATCTATATCTTGAAATAAGTGTAGGAAAATGCTTAATCTTGGATCTTGAATACAACATCACAACACTAGCTCAACAACATGCTTGATGCTTGATAACCTTGACATGATGATAGATCTTGAATTGCTACAACAATTGATGAAGAATTTTTCCCTTAAATGCTTTAGAAATGCTCTTGTAAATTCTCTTGATGCTCTTGTGAAGTCTTGTAATCATAAACTTACTATTAGAAATACTCTCTTGAAAGTCTTAGGTGAAAATGATTGAAATAACCTTGTATTTATACTTGTTTATGCCAAATTTCCTAAAATTACAACACTACAAGCTAACATCAGATATAGGAGGATAAAATCCCACCAAGAATTTGAATTAAATTTGATTTCGGGGCACATATGAATCATATGCCAGAAGTGGCGTATGAGTCCCATTAGGCTTAGCTACGAGACACATTTTTCAAAAATGTTTCGAATGATGTAAAATCAAGATCAGGGCCAAAAAACCTAGGAGAGACTCACATGCCCAAGGTAGCGTATGGGTCCAAGATCACTAAATCTAGACTACACAACCTAAAAACACCTGAATTATGATTGGATGTTGGTTTATGTTGGGAAAATATGTCTGAATCTTACAATTATATATGTTTTATTGTTGATATGTGGCAACTGATCATGCAAATACTATGCACTCATAACAAGATGGTTCCAAAAAGCTTGTTATAAGTGGTTGGGTTATATATAGATGGGGGTGAATTGTAAGAGTCTAGTAGTGGTCATATTGTCTCTTGATCTCTGGTGATGATACTCCTATGAGAAGCTTGATTTGCAAGTATATTGTAATCTTTTGATTTCTGAATAATAAATTGGGTAGCTTTTAAAGTGTGGGGTTTTTCTCCCAAAATGGTTTTCCCCAGGTAAATCATTGTGTTGTGGTATGCATGATATTTGTGTTTTTTTTTGTAACTGTTAAATATTTGTAAAAGTTTTACATTATTCTCCTCTCAAGGTTAGTGTAGGAAGTTGTTTCACTACCTTATCTTCCTTACAGTTTATGTCCGGATTATCCTCAGAAAGATAAATTAATTAAGGCTTGTGGATGAAAAATAAGGTCAAGTAAGGCATAAATAAGCCCAATTATTTAATGACACCCTAGATTAGTGTGAAAGTGTGTTACAACACTTTAAAACACTCTAAATAAGGCACCAATAAGCTCATTTAGTTCACAAGGACCCAAGACCTAATGTGAATATGTTACACATTACAACACTAAATCAAATCCATGTTAGGGAGTACTTTTACCATTATTACATCTAGCCCCCACTTTAGTAAGAGGAGGAACTTGATTCTAACTCACACTAAAGTAGACCAACACACATCAAGAGGGGTCCCAGTGTACTGATGTACATGGTCTAGGATAACAAGGATCAAAGGAGGTGGTCAAGCCCCCAAGATCGAAGATCCTATGTCAAACCAACATAAGAACAAATGGACACACACAAGGTGTATGATATGCATCATCAAGATACATAAACATGCAATTTCAATAACTAAAAGAAAGAAAAATAAAAATAAGCAAAAATAAAAAGAGGTGGATCAAGCTTCAACCATTTGTCCTACATGTTGTATCCAAAAAGGGTGGCTTAGTGAGAAATTCATGCCTCTCTATCAGCTTCTCACCATATAATGAGAAATTCATGCCCACATTTAGGCTTCTCATCATACATTAACTATACCAAAGTTATACCTCCTAATAACTTTGACAAGGTGCCACATAATAATGAACTTCGAGCTTCATAATGCAAGTAAAACTTTGTATGCTTGAAACTCATGAACAAATAGGATGGCTCCATAGGCAAGCAAAGTGTATTATGCAAGGTGGCCATATAAAAATTGTTGTAAATGTGAAATAGTGAAAGGTGTGTTCAAAGGGATTTTGCTTAGTTCATGTATGGTCTCTTCTTAGGGAACATTGTACCTAATGTCTCCAAGAGAGGAAAAATCAAAGAAATATCATTCTCTCGAAGGATATCAAGCCCAATGACACCACCAAGAAAAGGACGCATTGCAAGAATAAAGAAAACTGCACAGTGAAACATGAGTATCAATGTATGCCCCCACTTTAAAGTGGTTGCTAACACCATTGTTGTGAGAAATTTCTTTAAAGTAGAAGAAAACATGAGAGCTTATTCAGAAAGCCCTATGCCAATTCATATGTTTCCAATAAGATACATCATAAAAAGGGAAGGAGTTTCCCCCAAAATGTATAACTTAGTATGTCACATGCAAGCCAACTAAAGGCATTTTGTCCACATCCCAAGCTTGCTCTTATATGTACATGAAAGGAAATCAACTAGCCAAAAGAGACAATGACAAGTGACATATGAGGACAAGGCTACCTAAACCCTTGCCCCCACTTAGTGCAAGACAAGGGTGAGTTGAGAAACATGCTAGAGTGAAAATCAATATCAATTAGAGGAATTAGGTACCACAACATAAGGAAGAGTACTACACTCCTTAAGATGTTTAATTTTGTTACTCAAAGCCTTGCATTCATTAGTAGCATGACCATGAACTCTATGACATGCACAAAATGAACCCTTGTAGTAAAAAAATATTGTGTTCTTGGAGAGAGAGATATCAAACAATCTTGGAGGAGTCTCGACAAGATACTCTCTTGATCAATGGCAGAAGATGTTTTGTTATTTTGTGACAAAGATATCTCTTGCTTAGGACATGATTTCATACTTACACAAGACTCTTTGGATTGCGATATTTTGTACTCTCCTTAATAGGAGGGTGTAAAATCTATCAAATTCAAATCGTAAGTGTTTTGCGTGATGACATTAATGTTAAGAGAATATTTATCTATTTCTTTTGTTTCTTTCAAAGGATGATAATCAAGACCACTAGTTTTTGTTAGTTCAGGATCCACTAATGTTAAAGTTTGCTTAAAAGGATGTTTTGTAATAGTGTTGATATTAAGTGAAGGCTTATTTGTTTCTTTCGAGGGACAATAACCATGACCACTTGTCCTTTCCTGTGTGTGAGGTTCTATCGGGACACATATACCTTGATCTCTAGAACCATATCATTTTCCACTATAACCAAGTTGTTTCATAAGTTCATAACCTTTTCCATAAAGCTCTTTCATTTCTTTTGGATTTGGTGGTTTTTGATAATCGGCTTCATCAAAGTTTTTTGTATAATTTGTTTCGTTCTCCAAAGTGGTTGAGGAGGATGCTTTCGAAGGGTCTTCCAAATTTTTTGTTGACATTACTTCTTTTTCTTTTCCCTTTTTAGAGTCTTTGTTTATGATCTTGTATTCGCCCATGAAAGATGTGAAATCTAAGGAACCCCAATCATCTTCTAATAGTTTCATGACTTCCTCAATGTTCTTTTATTTGTCTTTTTGTTGCACAAGTTCTACTTGTGTAGTTGGTGTCAATGTTTTGAAAGGATTTTCCTTTTTTTTCTCAATTTTTAAATAACTATTTGGTTCAGGATCAACTTCAAGTATGTACACTTTGTTTTTGTAGACATATTTCATTATATGATGAAGAGTAGAAGGCACCCCATTCATTGTATGAATCCATGGTCTTCCTAAGAGAAGATTATATGAAATATCGTGAAGCATAACATGGAGTAATGTTTCTAATGTGGCCTTTCTAGCTATAATAAGCAGAGTGATCACACCAAGTGGTTGTTTTCCTACATTGTCGAATCCATGAATAGATAAAGAATTAGATTGAATTTTTTATTTATCCACACCAAGCCTATCCAAAAAGTTTATGCTACACACATTAAGAGAAAATCCATTATCAATAAGGGTTCACTTTATGCATGTTCTATTTTATCTAGCTATTATCATGAAAGCATCATGTTGTTTTGGAACTTCCAAAGGAGGGAGCTCACTTTGGTGGAAAACAATGTCAACATTTATTCCTTGAATCATGGTTGTTGTTTAATTTGGCTACACATTAGAAGGGATAGGAAATTATTGTAAATCACTTTGAATCATGTTATGCTAATGAGGGGATGCTTGAATAACTTCCCATAAGGATATCTTAGCAGGAGTATTCATAAGTTGTTCAACAAGATCATGCTCCTTTCCACTTTATGAAGGAAAACAATGAGGATCAGCTAAGATAAGGCTAGGTAATGGGAGGGATGTTGAAGGTGTTTGTCTTGGTTGCAAATTGTTTTGTAGTGTTATATGTATGAGCAATAGTATTATAACTCGGTAGCTACAAAACATTATTCTTAGGAGGGTAAAGGATAAGTTTGGGTTTGATTTAAGTTTGTGGTTTGTGTGAAGGTTGGTTCACCAAAATTTTGTGTAGGAAATAGGGTTCCACCTTTTTGGAAGATAGAACACAAGGGGGATGAGATCATCCTATTTCACTAACATCACATTCAAAAGGACCCCTAGAGATCTCAAACTAGAGCTGAAATGAAGGAGAGAGAGATCTTACAATAGGGTATCCTAAGGTGCAATTAAAGACAATAAGAGGTTTCACCAACAAGCTAGGGCTTGGAAAGACAAGGAATGATTGTAACATGCAAAGTACCATGCAAAACCTAAATACATGACCTAGGGAATAAAATTGAAATACATAGAATGACAAACTAAGAATGAATAGAGGTGCACCTGGAAGAAGGATGAGGTCACAACAAGCTCCAAAACCCTGGAAACCTATTGTTTGCTGCCCACTAGGACTCATATGCTAGTGTAGGTGATTTAGTCCTAGACTAGGGTTTTTGTGCCAAAACTAGAATCTGACAATAGTGAGTCTAAATCTCCTAAAATATAGAAAAAACAATGTACTAGGATTCATACGCCCAAAGTGGCGTATCAGTCCCACTCAACTTTTTCAGAGGGTTAAGGTATGATTCTACTGTCCTATCTCTTCTCTTCCACACTTTGTTTCTAAGTTTGAAACCATAATTTGCAACCTGTAGGTGACCTTTCATGTAGATGACAACCTTGTGACAACTTGATGACTTTCTTCAACCTTGCAACCTAATCTTCAAAGGATCTTCAAGCTTCAAGACACCTAGATCTGCAATCACACATGTAGAGAGAAAAAAAATTGTTGATTGTTAGAGTATAAGGGTTTTCCTTGGTAAAACCCCTTTTAAGTAATTAAACCAAATGATGAGATAATTACATAAGGACATGAAACATGAAACATGAATAATGATACCTTGAATTATTTCTTATAGATCAACAATATAACATGAAGTGTCCATGAAGGATGTAGATCTAGATCTTGAAATAAGTGTAGGACTGGTGAATCTTGGATCTTGAATACAACATCACAACACTAGCTCAACAACATTTTTGATGCTTGATAACCTCGAGATGATGATGGATCTTAAATTGCTGCAATAATTGATGAAGAATTTTTTCCTTGAATGCTTTATAAATTCTCTTGTAAACTCTCTTGATGCTCTTGTGTAGTCTTGTAATCATAAACTTGTTATTAGGAATGCTCTCTTGAAATTATTAGGTGAAAATGAGTGAAATAACCTTGTATTTATACTTGTTTATGCCAAATTTGCCATAATTACAACACTACAAGCTAACATCAAATCTAGAATGATAAAATCCTGCCAAGAATTTGAATTAAATTTTATTTTGGGCCACATAGGACTCATACACTTGAAGTGGCATATGAGTCCCATTAGGCTTAGCTATGGGATACTTTCAAAAATGCTTAGAATGATCTAAACTCAGGATTAGGGTCCAAAAATCTAGGTGGTACTCATATGCCCAAGGTGGCGTATGAGTCCCAAATCACTAAATCTGGTCCACACAACCTAAAAACACCTAAATTATGATTGGATGTGTTGGGATATTGTTGGATGTTGTGGTTGTGTTGCTGATATGTGGTTGTCATTGATGTGAACACTATTAGCAATTATTGTATTGAAGGTTGTATATGTCGAGGATATTGAGAAAATTGTTAAAGGAAGAGTTGCAGGTTGTTAGTGGAATAGTGAAGGTCATGAAGGTGTTTTGTTCTGTACATTGAAGATCAGTTGTTGTGGACTAAAGGGTTATTCTTGAGAGTATCTAGATCATCTACCAAAAGTTTCAAAGGTCCACATGAAGATTTGATCGAGTTATGAATAGTTGTGTTCTGACAGTATTTTTGTGGGTTCTGTCAGTGTTCCTAATTGGAGTTTATGTGATTCTAGTAATTTTTGTTGTTGTGGATGATTCTCTGTTAGTTTTTTTTTTTTTTATGCTTCTAGATCATTCTCTATCTTTGTTGTACGTTCATGTTGATTTGTGTGCTTGTGGTCAAAGATTTTTCTTGTGCATGTTCGGGTTTTCATGTTCCTGGTTGACATGAAGGTGGTAACATGTTGCAAATCCTTGGAGATTGAAATTTGAATGTTTGGTGTGCTCATGGATATTGTTTTGTGTCATAACATAGAATTGACTAACGGTGTTTGATTCGCATTGAAAATTTATTTGTTAATTTGGGCCGACATTATAATTATGTTTTCTATTTTCTGGCTGACAAAGTGGTTGATGTAATTCCATGATGTAGATATATAAGAGTGGTTCCTTGTACGAAATTGGTGTGTGTGTGTGTGAAGTGAGAAAATACAAAGATAGTGCAAGTGTGCAATCATTGATCTATCCATTCGATTGTTGAACATAGTGAGAGTGAAGAGTGAAGAAGTTTTTTTGTGCTTAACTGGAACTATAATTAGGCTTGTGTAGAAGCTATTTTCTTAGTTCATACCCTCCAAATTTAATCCGATTTTCTATGTATTGTTTGGTAGTGAGCCCTTTTGTATATTTGAGCAGTGAGCTCTAGGCAGTGTGCCTAAATGCATGTGCATTCCCATTATCATTTTCATTATACTTTTAATAGGGTATAATATTATGGACTAACATCCACCGTGGTTTTTCCCCTAGCAAGGTTTCCACGTAAAAAATCTTGATGTTCTTTATGTTTTTGATGTGTTGATTTTTTATGGTTTATTGTTCATTCATCAAATCTGAGATTAAGTAATGTCTGAAAAATTTAATATTCTGTGACAACTGATTCACCCCCCCACCCTCATTGTTTGTCCTTGTTTTTCCAATAATTGGTATCAGAGAAGGTTCCTCTGAAGAACTTTAAAAGCTTGAGGTGATCCGAGATGGAATCATACAAGAAGGATAGTCCTAGATTCGATGGAACAAACTACTCATTGTGGAAAGTTAGGATGGAATGTCATTTGAGGTGTATTGGAGAACCCTTATGGAATATTACAAAGAATTCATATGTTATTCCTCAGAATGGTCCTTCCACTACTAATGAGATTAAAGAAGTTGAGAATAATGTCAGGGCTATGGAAGATTTGTTGAGTGCTCTAACAGATTCAGAAATGACAAATGTGATAGGTCTGAAGACAACTCATGAGATTTGGATGAAGTTGGAAACTTTGTATAAAGGAGATGTACATGTGAATATGTATAAGCTACAAAGTTTGGAAGGAAAGTATGAAAATTTGAAGATGGGTGAAGATGAAAATATTTAGATTCTTTTATGTAAAGAGTAAATGAACTAGTGATGGGTATTAGATGTTTCGATGGTACCCTAGAAGAGGAAGAAATTGTAGCTAAAGTGCCCATATCATTGCCTCCCTCCTACAAAGCAAAGGCTCATGCTATTGAAGAAACCATATCATTGACGAATATGACAAGAGACACTCTGATTGATAAACTTGTTGCCCTTGAGTTAAGTGAATTTGGTGAATCTATTCACAAGACTAAATCTGCATTCAAGGCTACTGTATCTGGAAGAAACAAGCAAAGATATGATCCAGGAGAGTGTTCTAGAAAGTCATCTAAGTATGATGAAGAATTGAAACAACTTGAATAAAAATATGAGTGGGTTATTGACAGCGGATGCTCACATAATATGACTGGTAACAAAAGTAAATTTTTAAGTCTTGAGAAGTATGATGGTGGGGTTGTAAGATTTGGAGATAACAATGTTGGTGTGATTCTTGGAAAGGGATCTATTTTTCTTGGTGGTAAGCATAACACTAATGACATTCTTTATATTGAAGGATTGAAGCACAACTTGTTGAGTGTTGGACAGATGGTGGACAAGGGTTATGATCTTCAGTTCAAACATGGAAGATGCAGGATACTTGGAATATTTGGAAAAGTAATTGTTTCAGGTAAAAAGATAGAAGGTAATATTTTTCACCTGAATGATGCTAGTGAAAGTTGTTTAATTTCTCAAGTAGATGAAAACTGGTTATGGCCCGTGTCATGTGAATTTTGATAACATTGTCAAAGTAAGTTTCACTCAAGCAGTAAGGGATCTACCTAAGCTAGTAAAGCCTGCTAACACAATTTGAAAGGAATGCTAGATGGGTTTCTTTTTGGAGAAAACAACATCATTCAAATGGATTACTAGAGCTAGTACATACTGATCTATGTGGTCCCTCCAAATTCAGAAGCCTTCATGGAGAAAGGTACTTTATGTTGCTTATTGATGATTACTCTAGAATGATATGGGTTGCTTTCTTAAGAGAAAAATGTGTTCAAAGCATTAGAAAAGTTCAAAAGTTTCAAGGCCATGGTAGAAAATGAGAAAGGTCTGAAAATAAAATTCTTAAGGTCATACAGAGGTGGTGAATTCACCTCCAGGGAGTTCAATTATTTATGTGAAGAGCATGGAATCAGAAGATAGTTATCTGCTCCCCGAACCCCTCAACAGAATGGATTTGCAGAGAGGAAGAACAAAACAATTCTGGATGGTGCTAGAACAATGATGATTGAAGGAAATGTTCCTCACATCTATTGGAGTGAAGCTATAAGCATTGTTGTGTACACTTTGAACCAAGTAAATGTCAATGGTAATTATGGTAAGACTCCTTTTGAACTATGGTTTGGCTATAAGCCTACTGTTAGATATTTCAAGATCTGTGGAAGCAAGTGTTATATCAAGAGAGATGAGGATATAAGAAAGTTTGATGCGAGAAGTGATGAAGGAATCTTTCTAGGTTACTCTACTAAAAGCAAGGTCTACCGGTGCTATAACATAAGACTGAGAAAAATGGTTGAGAGTGCAAATGTCAGAGTTGATGAGGACTCTGCTAGATCATCTAGATATTATAGATATGATTCAGATGACCAGAAAGATAGTGCATAAACAAAGGGAAGAATGCTCAGACACATAATCAACTTTTAATTGTGCCATATGTTATGGTAAAACAAATTCAGTTTTTTATGGTAAATCAAGTCAGGAAGGAGAGACAAATACAAGTGTAGAAGAAAGAACAGAAGAACTAGAAGCTCAAGAGGGTCCCAAACTTCCAAGGTATGTGAAGCTAAATCATTCTGAAAATCAAATTATAGGAGATAAGAATAAAGATGTGCAAACTAGGAGAAAAATTGTAGAAGAATATTGCTTGATATCCAAGATTGAGCCTAAAGATATCAATGAAGCCTGCAATGATGAACACTAGATGGAATCTATGAAAGAAGAACTAATGCAAATTGAAAAGAATGATACATGGATACTTGTTCCCAAACGTAAAGACAAAAATGTGATTGGTACTAAGTGGTTCTTTTGAAATAAGTTGAATGAACAAGGTGAAGTGGTCTAGAATAAAGTAAGACTGGTATGTAAAGGGTATTCACAAATGCAAGGTATTGATTTTGAAGAAAACTTTGCCCCTATTTCCAGAATTGAAGCTGTTAGATTATTTCTTGCTTATGCTGCATATAAGAACTATAAAGTCTATCAAATGGATGTGAAGTTATCTTTTCTGAATGGTGAGCTAGAAGAAGGAGTATATATTGAACAACCGAATGGATTTCAATTGACTGATAAGGAAAACATGGTTTGTCGATTGAAGAAAGCTCTATATGGAATCAAGCAAGCCCCTAGAGCCTGGTATGCTAGACTGGACAAATACTTATTAAAGCTTGGATTCAATAAAGGTACTCCTGACAACAACTTGTATTTCAAATTGGATCATGACAAAGAGTTAATTATTGAGGTCTTTGTTGATGACATTATTTTTTAGAGGAAATGACAATATATGTATGAAGTTTGTTGATGAAATGGAGAGTGAATTTGAAATGAGCATGATTGGAGAGATGAAGGTCTTTCTAGGATTACAAGTTACTCAATTAGACAAGGGGATTTTCATATCTCAGTCCAAATATGTGAGAGAGTTGCTAAAGAAGTTTGGCATGGAAGACTCAAAGCTAGTTGGTACTCCCATGGTAACCGGATGCAAGTTAACACAGAATGATGATTCTCCTAAGACAAATCAAATAATATATAGGTCAATGATTAGTGGATTGTTCTACTTAACTCATACTAGACCAAACATTATGAATGTTGTATGTATGGTTGCTATATTTCAAGCTGATCCAAAAGAATCACATGTGACTGTTGTAAAGAGAATCTTTAGATATCTAAAAGGAACTATTGATTTTGGGCTATGGTATCCAAAGGATGAAGATCTTACTTTGAGTGCATATACTGATGCGGATTTGGTAGGAGATGTAGATGACAGGAAGAGTACTAGTGGTGTTGCCTTCTTCCTAGAGAGGAAGTTGGTGTCTTCGTTGAGCAAAAAGTAGAATTCCATTTCTCTATCTACTGCTGAGGTAGAGTATATTGCTACTGCAAATAACTGTACTCAAGTAATGTGGATGAAACAAATACTAAAAGATATCAGAGTAGTATATGATGAACCTATTGCCATATGCTATGACAACTCAAGTGCAATTAACATATCAAAGAATTTGGTACTACACTCTAAGACTAAGCATATATCAATCAAGTTTCGCTTCTTGAGGGAAAAAGTGAGTGAGAAAGAAGTCAGACTGGAGTATGTGTCTACCAAAGAACAGGTTACAAACATTTTCACTAGGTCATTGTCGAAGGATACTTTTGAGTATCTCAGAGGGATGTTAGGGGTGATTACCCCTCCTGATATGAACTAGAGATGCATTTATTTGCATCAATTTGTGTGCTTCATAGATATTTCTTGATCTGGATTGATGTTTTTGTCACTGTTACTCAGGGGGGAGTAGTCAAATGTGCAGATATGTGGCTCAAAGCTTGTATGTGGGAAGGTAATGCTTACCTTTTCCATTGATGTCAAAGGGGGAGAAGAGAAATGTGAAAAATTATTTAGGGGGAGAGGAGCAATGTGAAAAATCCTTTTTGGGGAGAAGAACAATTGAAAAGAAGAGTTAGAATCTAAGGGGTAGTAAGTGTGTTGGGTTGATGGTATTTTTCACATCATGTGTTGCCATCAATGCCAAAGGGGGAGATTGTTGGGAGATTGTTGGATGATGTGGTTGTGTTGCTGATATGTGGTTTTCATTGATGTCAACACTATTAGAAATTATTGTATTAAAGGTTGTATATGTCGAGGATATTGAGAAAATTGTTAAAGGAAGAGTTGCAGGTTGCCAGTGGAATAGTGAAGGTCATGAAGGTGTTTAGTTCTATATGTTGAAGATCAGTTGTTGTGGACTAAAGGTTTTATTTCTAAGAGTATCTAGATCATCTACCGAAATTTTTAGAGGTTTGCATGAAGATTTGATTGTCTTATGAACAGTTGTGTTTTGACAATATTTCTATGGGTTATATCAGTGTTCTTGATTGAAGTTTATGTGATTCTGGTAATTTTTGTTGCTATGGATGATTCTCTGTTAGTTCTTGTTATTTTTGGATGCTTCTAGATCATTCTCTATCCTTGTTGTACATCCACGTTGATCGGTGTGCTCATGGTCAAAGGTTTTTCTTGTGCATGTTTTGGTTTTCATGTTCCTGGACGACATGAAGGTGGTAACGTGTTGCAAATCCTTGGAGATTGAAATTTGAATATTTGGCATGCTCGTGTATATTGTTTTGTGTCATAACATAGTATTGTCCAATGGTGTTTGATTCACATTGAAATTTTATTTTTTAATTAGGGCCAACATTGTAATTATGTTTTATATTTTCTGGCCGACAAAGTGGTTGATGTAATTCCATGATGCAAATATATAAGAGTGGTTTCTTGTGTGAAATTGGTGTGTGTGTGAAGTGAGAAAAGCCAGAGATAGTGCAAGTGTGTGATCACTAATCTATTCATTCAATTGTTGAACAGAGTGAGAGTGAAGAGTGAAGAAGTTTTTATGTGCTTAACTGGAACTATAATCAGGCTTGTGTAGAAGCTATTTTCTTAGTTCATACCCTCTGGATTTAATCTGATTTGTTGTGTATTGTTCGGAAGTGATCCCTTTTGTATATTTGAGTAGTGAGCTCTAGGAAATGTGCCTGAATGCATGAGTATTCCCATTATTATTTTCATTATACTTTTAACAGGGTATAATATTGTGGACTAACATCCACCGTGGTTTTTCCCCTAACAGGATTTCCACGTAAAAAATCTTGGTGTTCTATGTGTTTATGATGTGTTGATTGTTTATGGTTTATTGTTCATTCATCAAATCTGGGATTAAGTTAAGAAAAGTCTAAAAAAATGAATATTTTGTGACAATTGATTCACCCCCCCTCTCAGTTGTATGTCCCCTTTTTTCCAACAATATGTTGGTTTACGTCGAGATTATCCTCAAAAAGATGCATTAATAAGCGTCGAGATTATCCTCAAAAAAATGAATATTTTGTGACAATTGATTCACCCCCCCTCTCAGTTGTATGTCCCCTTTTTTCCAACAATATGTTGGTTTACGTCGAGATTATCCTCAAAAAGATGCATTAATTAAGGCTTGTGGATATAAAATAAGGCCAAATAAGGCATAAAGAAGCCTAATTATTTAATGACACCCTAGATTAGTGTGAAAGTGTGTTACAACACTTTACAACACTCGAAATACAACACCAATAAGCTCATTTAGTTCACAAGGGCCCAAGACCTAATGTGAATATGTTAGACACATTACAACTCAAAATCAAGGCCATGTTAGGGATTAATTTTTTTAATTATTGCAAGATTGATATGATGACTTTTGCATTGACCTTATGTTGTACTTCCCCTTATCTATACTCAGGAGTCACGACCATTGACATTTCAACTTTGGGACTAGTTGTCAGATGATGAGAGACACACACTTCTAGATCTTGGATTGTTCTATGTGACATATATGCCCATTGTTAGGGAAAGCAAGGGTATGCTAACAACACTTGCAGAGTGATGGCACTCTAAGACTTGCACATTCCATATATTGACAGAGGAGGCCACTATGACCTTGGAGGACATGTACAAGATTTTTTGATTGCTTATTCATGGAGAGCAGGTGCAATATAATCCCATTCGAGGGCTATAGGTGATCTATGACTACTATGAGTAAGATGATGTGTCAGAGCTTGGTATAGAGGGCTACAAGATTAGATGGGAGACCCTTGAAAAGAGATATGATAGATTTTACTACGTTCTATGCACATTGATTGTTGGTGTTCTAATTCCATATTGTAGGGGCCATGGGTTTCAAGTAGGCTGGGGAGAGGTATTAGCAAGGATGGTGCAGGAGGAGATAGTTTATGCTTGGGGAACATGTCTATTGGGCATGCTTTACTTCCAATTGCATGATATCATATGTTGAGGTCGTTAGAGTATGAGCTACATGGTGACACTACTCATGATATGGACATGGGAGCACATAGCAATGTTTCGACTAGTAGTGGGATGCCAGTTAGGAACTGGTACTCTGCATGTATATGTGTATGGGGGTGTTGTCACTCAGACCCATGTAGGGGATATAGGATACTGGAGACACGATATTGATACATTGGCAAGCTTTGTTTGGAGATCATATAGGTATTTCCAATTGTGGGTTGGCAAGGATGAGCATTTACCATGGTGTTGATAGCCTAGGTACTTGATTGGTCATACTGTACAATCACAACATATCATAGAGATGTATCTACCAGAGCGAGTTTAGAGAAATTTTGGAGAAAGACATGGTGTACCTGCAGGTACTGTTGAGTTTGCATGCTCCTCACAAGAGGTGCATCCATGGCGACAGGTAATACTAGTCACCACCACCAAGGAGGATATTGATGCACCACAGCCAATGCAGTGGGCCTAGAGAGGGGGGAATTGGATCTATGTACAATTCCAGAGTATGATGCATGGTGGTAGACCCATAGGCCATCTCCATATACAAATCTTGAGCATCCAACACCTATAGAGCACAAAGGTAGGGGCGCACGGGGCCTAAGGGGAGACATGGGATAGAGGAGTGGAGGGTGAGGAGATGGAGGATGGTGGGATGGTAGATGGGGAGATGGGGGAGATGATGGAGAGGATGGTTGTGGAGGCTAAGGAGGAGATAGAGGCAAGAGGAGGAGGGACAAGAGAGAATAGGTGGTGAGACATTTGTCATCGATTCATGAAGAGGGTGAGGAGGAGTAGCCAAAGGAGAGGGTGGTAGGGGAGATGGTGGTGGAGGATGGAGAACAACACGTAGAGGTACCGGCCCTAGAGGTAGGACACCAAGATGTCAAGATGATGGAGGTAGAGGAGGATCATGTGGAGGAGAGGTGGGAAGAGGAGAATTTAGAGTATTTGGAGATGGGAAAGGCTGAGAGAGTCCTCCGAGAGAGGATTGTCGTAAGATTAGATGTAGAGAAGGGTTTGGAGGAGGTTGGGGTTAGAGCCAATGACAGGACAGTGGATCAGAGAATAGCCACCCTACAAGCTTGAGTACATGCACTAGAGGCATAGTTGGGGACACTTAGAGCAGAGTGAGACAACATGAAGGATGAGAGAGACACCCTACAAATAGAGAGGGACCTAGTAGTGATCAACCAACAATAGAAAAATGAGTTGATGTTGGATTTTGTGGCTACATGTAGTAGGTTAGTGGTGGATGTTGCACGAGAGTTGGTCAGGTATAGTATTGGATTATAGTACTATAGAGATTTATACGAGAGAGCAGTTCCTTTAGAGAGGAGAGAGCCAAGCTTCTCATAGGTTCAGAGTGGATCCCAAGGTAGGTCATAAAGTAGATCCCATAGAAAACACTCCCACACCAAGTCACAAAGTGGTGAGGCATCAGGCCCAAGACAATCCACTCCATATGATAGACCATCTACTTCAAAGAACATGTCTCCAAGCTCACCACAGTGAGAGGATAGGCAGGCATCAGGGTTAGGGGAGTAGGATAGCTTAGGATAGGACTTGTTTTGACATTTGTATTA
This sequence comes from Sequoia sempervirens, assembly GCA_007258455.2. Taxonomy (NCBI): domain Eukaryota; kingdom Viridiplantae; phylum Streptophyta; class Pinopsida; order Cupressales; family Cupressaceae; genus Sequoia; species Sequoia sempervirens. The sequence goes on along the minus strand of VDFB02086081.1, from coordinate 32,728,425 downwards.
TGACACTATATTTTGATCATCGAGCCTACGAGCTCCATTTTGCTATATATGATACATCTTCACCTTGTATTATGACACATTTTAGTGTTATATGATATGACTTTTAGCGGTGATTTATGATATGCAGTCCTATGTGATTATGCAATATGGTTATGTTTATGTTATGGATTTTCATGTTTTATAATGTTTATTTATGCATTCTATATGATCATGTGATGGTGTGATATGATGTATGATTATGCCTTTATAAAGTTGTTTATTCATCTTATATGATTATGAAATGATGTGATATATTAATTTAGTACTGAAGACCTAATTTTATGATGTGATGTGATATGTGGATGCAATTAATATGATGTCTATGTATCATGCATGTAATGATTAGAAATGTTTAATGTAAATGAAAAATATGATGTACGATATTATTTTGATTATGCAATGTTTATGAAAATTTCGATGCAATAGATGTGAAATGTGATAAATTGGAATGGACCATGATTATAATGTAAAATGCAATGATATGCTTAATATGTTATAATGCTATGAAATGATAATTATATGTGAATGCACTCTATGTTTTTTTTGTATTTTCTCATGCAAATATATGTGGCTTATTATGATGATGTCTACGATGATAGTGCTTTCCTATAATGATTCATAACATGATCATCTATGTATGGTATTTGTGTGTGTCATAGGATGTTGTGAAGATGTAGATATAAGAAATGTTAGCATGGAAGAGATGGATGTTAGCATGGAGAATGAAAAAGAAGGTGTGAATTCAGAAGGGAAATGAAAAAGGATGGACATTCATACTTTTATGTTTATCATCATTAGGTATTAAAACTATCACAAATGGAGCACAAAAACCATAGTATAACATAGAACAAGGTGTGCAAGGTGACCATTTGTGAGAGAAAAGCAATCAAAAGACAATGCCAATAGACAAGGGATGCCCCAGCTCATACTAAGGACCCAATTGTCCCAATCTTTTTTCCAAGACAAACCGTAGACAATAAGAAAAGAGAAGATATCATGATCCATCATCGCCCCTCTAAATATGTGATAGGACATCCTCAAGGTAGCTAGTAAAATGACCAAAAACCAATCAAAAAGATAAGAAAAACTCAAACCAACAAAGTGTTTTCCAAAGTGATAATGTTTTCTAATAGGATTGACAAGATTGATTGATATGATTTATTAGGTTGGCCAAATGTCCCATTGGTTAATTGTTTGACCAAAGTTGACTGAAAGGTTGATAAGGTTGACTAATTGATTTGATTGATTACACCTAGTTTCAGGAAAGATATATCCCATTTAAGGCAAGGATAATTGACCAATACGATAAGATTGATTAACCAAGTGACTAACTTGAGTTGATTTGATAAGGTTTAATTGACATGATTGACCGATGTGATGACACCTGGTTTTAGGAAAGACATATCCTGTTTAAGGAAAATAACACATCTGATAGATTGATTGATTGACCATTTTGATGAGCACCTAGTTGCAGGAGAGATATATCTTGCTTAGGGTGAATGACAAGGTTAACCAATGATAAAGTCTAGTCTCAGGAAGGAAGTGTCCTGATAGTAGAAAAATGATAAGACCAAATGAGAAAAATGACATAATGTCCCATTCTGATATATGACCAATGACCAAATAGTGATTGATGACAAGGTAATTGATCATTTGAAGGTAATTGTTTTCCTATTTGGATAAGCTTGTTCATTGATTCGTGATTCGATTTGAATAGTGATGGCTTGAAGACGAAGAACATGACCATACTTGAAAAAACCTAAAGGATTGACCTAGGGAATCAAGGGCTCATCAATTGATGGCCTTTCCTACATTATACATGCAGAGACCTCGTAGTTTGACTGACGCAAACCAAAATTGGCATGACTCGACAAAACCCTAAGGACATAACTAATGCCTAGGAGCCCCATTAAGTGAGGGCCTTTCCTACATAGAAAATTCGTAGAGACAACATAGTTCAACCAAACTAACACAGACTAACTCCAACTTTGACTCTATTTTTGGAAGTTTTGATGTTTTATGATTTTTTTTGGATTTTGATCATTTTATTATTTTTTTGGATTTTGATATTTTGAAAGGTTGATACCATGTGTAGGATCCCATGAAGATGTAAGTCAAGGAATTTCCCCTAGTCAGGTATAGGACCAACTTATTATGTGTGAGAAGATCAATGGATGCAAAGGATGGTCATGAAAGTGGAGGATGCTAAATGTCAGTGGTTTTCAAGTCATGAGAAGGATAGAAAGGTTTTATTACATGGACGTATGATATGTGCAATCAGATGAGTGAAGGATTGAAAACCAGGTAGAGTGATAGTAGATAGAGGAGCATAGACTGACTATGCATGGTGCTTGTTTGCTAGGTTTTCACCATGGTACTTATCCAAAGTGCCACCAAAGTGGTTTTCACTTTTGGATGAATTATTTCTCTTTACTATTTTTTTATATTTTTTATTATCACCAAGACGCCTGGTTGCTAAGTTTTCATCAAGGTGACAATTTTTTTGTATTTTTGAATTTTTGATGGGATACTCTAAGAATTAGGTGTAATATCAGTGAAGGTGCATGTTGTTGATGGGTTTAGGAAATGATTCACCTTCAAGAGTGGACATCCAATAGACATCGGATCCATATGTTTTCATGATGATATAAGGGCCCAACCAATTAAGTTCAAACTTTTTGAGATTTTCTTGATCTATTTGATTCTTTGAATTCTCTTTCAAGAATAAGTCACAAATGTCAAAGCTTTTAGGTCAGACCTTCTTATTGTAGTTGCATCAAAGGAAGTTCTAATATTCCTATGAATGTGTTAAGGCATTATGTCTCTTTTCATCCAATAACTCTAGCTCGTGTAGATGGGATACACAGTATTCTTCTTGATCGATCAATCCTTGCATAGATACTCTCAAGGATGGTTACTTGACCTCACTAGGAAGTATGGCCTCAGATCCAAAGACAAGGGAATATGGTGTGGCTCCTGTAGGGGTGTGAACATTGGTACGATAGGCCCATAAAGTAGGATTGAGTTGGAGATTCCAGTCATGGCTAGCATCATCGATGGTCTTTTTTAATATTTTAAGGATAGTCTTATTAGATGCCTCAGCTTGACCATCACCCTAGGGCTAATACGGGGTAGCGAAATGGTGCTGGATATGAAACTTCTCACAGAGTTCATGGACATCCTGATTCATGAAAGGGTGACCATTGTCTATAATGATGGATTATGGGATGCCATAGTGGCATATATTGTAATTCAAAATGAATTTGGATGTCTACTTACTAGTAATTTAGGTCATCGTGATAGATTTGATCCATTTGGTAAAGTATTTTGTAGCAAGAAGGATAAAATTATGCCCATTTATAGAAGTGGGATGGATCTTTTCTATGAGGTTGAGCCCCCATTGATACAATGGCCATGGTGATGTAAGTGGTTGTAGTTCTTGAGTTGGCGCATGTATAAGATCTCCATAAATTTGAAATTGACATCTCTTCACAAAGTGATAAGCATCATGTTCCATTGTAGGATAGTAATATCTCATCCTCATAAGTTTTTTAGCTAAGGTAGGACCAGTAGAGTGAGCTCCGCATATACCATGGTGAACCTCTTGTAAAGCCATTTGTACTTCATTTGAGTCAAGACATTGAAGGAGGGTGTATCTAAGCTACGACGATAAAGGAAATCTCTAATGATGGCATATTTAGAGGCTTGTCAGATAAAGGTTTTGTATTGGTTGGGAGACAAGTCAGGAGGGATAATATAGTGATGCAAATAATTGTAAATTTCTTTATACCAGGGAGATTCAATACCAACAATTTTGCATTCAAGTTCTATTTCGAGGACATCGAATGCAAGGATCAACAATTGTTCCACCATGAACTCATATTGTGATGCATTATTAGGGATGTCCAACAGAGATCCAATTGTTTCCATTGCATCTACTTCCTTATTTTGGATTCTCAATATTTTTCAAAGGTAATAGCTTCAAATTATAGTCTAAAACTATCAACCATGCAATTGTAGAGCCTCAATTTTTCATCCTTGGTATCATAATCATCATTGAATTGCTTGATCACTAGCTGGGAATCACCATAAACTTGAAGATCCTTGATTTTCATTTAATTTCCATTTGGATTCCTATTAGTAATGATTCATACTTAGCTATATTATTGGTGCATGGAAATTATATTCGAAATGATAGGAATGAAATCCCCTTGAGTTGTGATGAATAAAATACCAACTCTTGAACAATGACTTGTGTAGGACCTATCAATTACGATTTTCATGTTGTTGTTGTCTTTATGACAAAGATTGATTCATCTAGAAAGTTGTATATTAGAGGATGGTTTGCTTTCATCAGTACATCTGTAAGTTGATCAACTATCACTTATCCTTTTATTGCTTTTCAATCAATATATTCAATGTCATACTCACTTAAAATCATAATCCACTTAGCTAATCATCCTATTAGAGTTTCTTTACTGAGAAGATACTTCAGAGGATCAATTTTGTCTATCAAGTTTCTCATATGGTTTAGCATGTAATGTCTCAATTTTTCGGCTGCAAATACAATTGTGAGGCAAGCTTGTTCAATAGGGATGTAGTTTAACTCGTATCCAACCAAGGTATGACTGATGTAGTAAATTACTTGTTCTGATCCATCATTATCATTTTGTGCCAATAATTCCCCCTAATGTTGATGTAGTTGTTGTCACATGCAATATCAAATGTCTTCCATCAATCGGAGCCATGAGAATTGGTGGAGTCAATAGATAATGTTTAATTTGATCAAATGATTCTTGACATTTTTCTATCCAAATGAAATGGATTCCTTTTCGTAAAAAGTGGTGAAATGGGTGAATCTTGTCTACTAGTCGAGTGATGAATCTACAAATTGATTGCAATCTTCCTTATAAAGTCCTTAGCTAACTGATATTAGTGGGTGGTGGCATGTACAAGATGGCATGTCTATTCCTCGGTGGGAGACAATGTATCCTAAGAGTTTTCCTGATTGGACCCTGAAAACACATTTCTTTGGATTCAACCTGAGTTTGTATTTTTCAAGTAACATGAAATTATTATCCAAGACTATTAAGTGACACTTCTTTCTAGATATTTTGAGAGAATATCATCAACGTAATCCTCCATAAGTACATGCATGTAATCACGAAAAATGGTAGTCATGGCTCTTTGATATGTAGCTCCAACATTCTTATGTCCAAATGGCATAACGTTCCAATAGAAGGTTCCCCAAGTGCATGTAAAGGTTGTCTTTGGTTGATCTTTAGGAGTGATCCTTATCTAATTATAGCCAAGAATCTGTCCATAAGTGATAACATTTCATATCCAGTAGGGAGGTACACTATAATGTCAATATTTTGTAAGGGGAAATCCTCTTTAGGACATGCCTTATTAAGATCCCTAAAATCTGTGCATACTCTAATTTTCCCATTCAATTTTGTGATAGGAACAAGATTAGATATCTAATCTGCATAATCAATAGAGCATATAAATCCAACATCTAGGAGTGTCCTCAATTCAACCTTGACTAGGAGCGCAGTCTGTGGGTGCATTTTCCTTAGCTTCTATTTATATGTGTTTGGTGTTTGGTATCAATGGAAAGTGATGTAAAACAAGTTTAGGGTCCAACCCAAGCATATCATCATATGACCATGTGAAATTAATTTGTCTTTATGTTGTAAACTCAGGTTTTTCCTCAGTGATCAAAGATGTTGCAAGTTGTATGATTCTAGGGTTGTCTTGTGTCTTAATTTTCACTTATTTTGTCTCTTCTACGAGCAATGGAAATATCTCTTAGTCTATAAGGAGACTATCCAATCCTCCATCCTCAAGTGCCTCTAAGAGGTTTTCACCTTCGAATACGTCCTTTATTTTTACTTTTTCATGATCAATAGGTGCCTTTCAATTTTCACCTGAAGACCTATTCTTTTTATTTATTTATTTTTCATTTTCACTTCTACGACTAGAGGAAAGGATGGCCTCACCAAAGTATGTTTCCCTATTGAGTTCTATGAAAAATATAACCTTATGATCCCCTCTTGGTATTCCTTCATGAAGTCCCATGAACTCAACAATTGCTTCATCATTCTCAATTGTGTCTAAACTTAGTGGCCCTTGTTGGTCCCAATCTATTAACTATGGGTAAACGAGGGACATGCCATCATCGGTGTTTTCAAGGGTCATGGTGTAGGTAGATAAGGTAAAGATAGAGGTAGAGTCATCAACTTCCTAGAAGGTTCAACTCACACTTCCCTTTTCAAGGAGAGCTCTTGGTGGGGATTTGAAAAGTTTTATAGGGGACCAATTTTAAACATTTAGTTGAACCTTTCCTCAAAAGTAGGCTCTCAAAGTTCTCTCAATGTTTCCTCAAGGTCATATTCATTGAATGACTTTTTAAAACCCCATTCCCATAGATTGGAATCATAATTGGTATAGTAGTCCTCAGATGTCTTGATTTCATTTGAAGCATTAACAGTTTCACTCAAAGGTAATCCGATACCCCGATACCCCAGATAGTCACTTTTACTAGTACCAACCCTAACCCACTATACTTTGGTAATTTAGGAGGTAGTAAGTGTTCCAAAATCCTATGTTTGTTTAGGAAAAGGCTGCTATATCCTTCATATCCTTGCCTCTTCATCAAGAGGAACCCTTTTGGATATTGTTCGACTAGTAACTATTTAGGTTTTATGTCCCCCTCTTCTTTATATAGTCATGTGTAAATATGATCATCTAAAGATTATTTTTCTAGCTCCACCCATTTAGTGAAGGTGGTAGGAGGATTTTGGATGATATCCTTTAGATGCATGGGATGTAGCTTGCCATAAGAATTTGGTGATTTAGGTAACTTTCCAATACAAAATAGGATTTTTATGTTGTATTCTCCACATCCTTTGTCTTGAATCTAGATTTTGAGTTTGGATGGTGTGGTGAATGGAGTGGATGATTTGACAAGTTCAGATGGATTGATGTAGTGGGATGAGGTGGAAGATGAGGCCTCTTGATTTATGTTCACTTGGTGCTCAACGGTTTCTTTTAGGTTTGTGCAATACTGAAATGGATCAGGATCACTAGGAATAGTAATTTTAGTGCCATTACATGGAAACTTGAGGCATTAGTGGTATGTGGATGCTATAGCCTTCATGGAATGAATCCATGGGTGGCCAAGAAGAAGGTTGTAGTGTAAATCTAGATCCAAGATGTGAAAATTATATTTTGCATGGTTGGACCAACTTTTACAAGAAGCAAAATTAATCCTTCAGATGAGCGTTCAACATCATCATAGGCTTTGATAATAATTTTCTTGGTTTGATCTATGTAACTCTTAGAGTATCCTAATTCTTTTACCAATTTTAGAGAGAAAATATTCAGACCTACTCCACTATCTACATGGCTTGTTTAATTTTATGTTTATTTATGTAGACTTCTAGGTGTAGGGGATCATTATGATCAAACTTTTGTGCAGAAAAGTATTGTTCAGAGAAGGTGGCATGATGTGGCATAACTAAGTATCCAACCATGGCCTGAAATTCATTAACATCCACGTTGGTGGGTATGAAAGATTCTTGGAAGGCTTTGTCAAGGATAGCTCTGTGTTGAGGGGATAAATAGAGGATTTCTAGAATAGAAATTTGTATGAGAGTCTTTCCTAGCTACTCTAGGAGATTTTACTAGCTTTTTGGTTGTGGATTGGAGGGAACCCCTTCTAGAGTTACCTTGGCTCTGTAATTGGTGACAACACACTCTTAGATTTTCTTATTTATGGTAATAGTGGTGACGTGATCATCAAAGGATCATATGTTATGGATGGTGGTGTTGTAATCATGCACGACATGGGCATAATTGGCATTATTATTATTCCCTGAACTAGAGGCCTTTCCTTTGTCATGATCTTGCAAGAGAGTTTTAAATATGGCATGATCAACATTTGTCATACCTTGTGAATTATCTATTGAAACTATTCCTTGTTTGATGAGGTCTTGAATGACATTTTTTAGTGTCCAATTGATGAAGGGGAAAATGGATATCCTTTTGGGATATCACACTTTTCTCCTCAATCATTCACTAATGACCTAATAGTCCTAATTGGATTGACTAAAAACCTCACAAGGTGAGCCAATTCTCAATTAGGAGGGTCCTAAGAAGGGGGTTCTTTAAGTTCTGAGGGTTCACCACCAAGAAAATGCTTGGAAAAGACAAATTTTGTAAAACACAATGTGATATACAAAATGCAAGATAAATGAACATTCAATTCATGAAATTAAGCTACACCAAGTTAGGTTATGTGTACCTGGGAAGTTTGGAGATGTAATGAGGATCCTGGAAATGTAAAGAATTTGTCAAGATATGTTTTGGAGGACTAAGATGCCTAGAGTGGTGTATTAGTCTCACTGCTCTTTTTGGGGCAAATGTGGAGTCTTCGGATGTCGAAACAGAATCCAAAAGAATCTCTAAAAAATACCATGTGGAGGACTAAGACACCCAAAGTGGTGTATTAATCCCATTCTAAATTTCTAAAGCTTTTGAATGTGGTCCTAAAGGTTGATGTTTGTACTTGCTTCTCCCCAGATCTGAGGTCCTGAAACTTCCAGATCTGGCCTGTAGGTGAGTTTCCATGAAGATGAAAAGTTTGGCAATGCAACTTTGAAACTATGGAAACTTTGCACTTTAAAGGATCTTCATGTCTTCAACCTAGATCTACAAATAAAAACATACAAGAGAGGAAAAACTTGTTGATTGTTAGTGAATGGGGTTTTGCCTTGGTCAAACCCCTTTTAGGCAATTGAACTAAATGACGAAATGAATCAAGAAACATGAAATATGTAAATGATATCACCTTGTATGATGTCTTGTGAAGGAAATCTACAATCTACCATGTAGTTTCCATGAAGAATGTAGATCTTGGATCCTTGGATATGGTTGCCAATAGATCTTCAATGCTACATCCACAATCTTGGCTCAACAACATGAATGCATGCATTAAACCTTTGACATGATGCTTGAATCTTGATGATGGCTTCAAATGCTTGATAAGTTGCTCTTGAATGTTCTTGTGGACTCAGATATGCTATTAGGAATTCTCTAACAACTTAGATGAAAATGAGTGAGGGAACCTTGTATTTATACTTATTCATGCTTAATATCCTAAAATTACACCATAACAAGCCAACATAGGAAAGCATTAATTAAAGGATGATAAATCTCGCCCAAATTTGAAATTGGACCCTAGAAATAAGCCAAGGAGGAATAAGACACCCTAGGTTGCATCTTAGTCCCAAGATTCAATTCTTGGGGCATGAACTCCAAAAAGGGACCTATTTGGTGGTTTCAAAATCAGGGTCCCAAGACCCATAGAGGACAAAGACTCCCTAGGTGGCATTTTAGTCCTAGTCCACAAATTAGGGACACACATACAAAAACATTAAATGATCATTTATCTTTTAATTTTTTTTGGTATTTTCCATAAAAGCATATAGTTTATTAGGCTTGTGGATGGAAAATAGGGCCAGTTAAGCCATAAAGAAGCATAAATAAAGTAATGTGGGCCCAAACAAGCGTGAAAATGCAAGGGTATGCATTTTTCTACACTAGAAACCAACATGAAGATGTCTTATGTCCTTTTCTGCGGTGATATTCACAGTATTTATTTTCCTTCCACCAGTCAAGTTTTATCAATGAAGGTTCATAGTTTTTGATTTTTAGTAGTTGGATGGCATTAGATTGTAAGAGTGTCTTTAGGACAAATTCAATGGGCTCACGTAAGGGGGTATATGTTCTCTTGGCATGTGGAGGACCTCTGTGTTGTTGGTTGTTTTGGATTGTGTTCAATGTTTGGTCTTGACCTTTTGTTTGAGCATTTGATATGTTTGATGTATTTGAAGTGGATGGACCTTTGAGATGAATGGTAGGACCTTTGTTTGTCAGTTTAGCATCAACTCCATCGTTAGTGACATCCTTGTTTTGAGACAAAAAATTACTTTTCTCATTGTTTGGCTTTGGGGTTTCTTTGTGTACTTTAACTAGTCCCTTTGCAATAAGAGTCTTTTCCGCAAGGACACCTTTCTCCATAATTTCCTCAAAAATTATGCAACATTGGATTTGAAGGCCACTCATCAATTCTGCATTAAGGTTTTCTAGAAACATGGGGACTAATTTTTTCTTTGGGATGTGGCAAGGACACTTGTTGGCCATACCTCGCCATCTTTGGTAAAGCGAGGTAAGTGACTCCCCTTTGTCTTGTTTGGTAGTGCATAATTTTGTGAGGGTAACATCACTTTCAATGTTAAAGGAAAAGTGATTAATGAATTTTTCAGTCAAGTTACCCCATGTTCTAATCCCTAGAGGAAGGTGTGCGAAGAAATCTAGGGCTAGCCCCATGAGACTTTGTGGTAATAGTCTCATCAAGTAGGTAGGATCATATTCGATTTCCATACATGCCATATTAAATTCTTGTATGTGTTCCACTAGATATCCTTTCCCTTTGTATTTGGGTAAAATTGGTGTTGTTAAATGAGAAGGAAAGGGTGGCATGTATAGATTTTTGTCGAATGGATATGGGCACAATTCCTCCATGGAATAAGTTTTCTTGTTGGTCCACAATTGCATGTTTATCATTTGTTACTATATGGCTTATATTTGTTGCATCAAAATGTCTACAAGAGATGGTGTTGAATTGGTTTGATTTTGCATTATGGTGTTGGTGTTGAGATCATATGTTGGATTTGGACTTGGATTGGAATTTTGTGACATAGGACCTTGGTTACTTTCTTGATATTGATGTGTAAAACTTACATTAGTATTGGTTTGGTTTGGATTGAAATTGGAATTTGGATTGGTCCTAAGAGTCATGTTGGTATTTGGTATGGAATTTTGAAATTGTGATGTGGGCCCTTGATTCATAATTGGATTTGAAATGTTGGACCTTGATTTGTGTTTTAAAGTGGTGGTGTAAGTCCTTGATTGGTATTTAAAATTGTAGGTTCTTGATTGATTTTTGAAAAGGTAGGTCCTTGGCTGATGTTTTGGTATGATGGGGTAGGTCCTTGATTGGTGTTTTGATTTTCCACTCTTTACGAAACAATATGAATCTTCCTAGATTTACTCGGTTGATTTTGATTTGATGGGGGAGTGTTTTGAAATTGAAATGTGGGACCTTGATTCATGTTTTGAAGTGCAGGTGTGGGACCTTGGTCAAATGTATTTTGAAGTAATTAAAGGTGTGGGACCTTGGTTCGTGTGTTGAAATATAGTTATGGGACCTTGACCCATAGGACCTTGGTTTGTATTTTGAAATAGAGGATTTGTAAAGGTCTTACCCATGGAATTTGATGAGCTACCAAATGTAAAATTTTGTCCTTGTGTTGTTGCATGAGTTCTCTTGTTTCCAAATGTTGGGGTATTGGGAATATGTGTGGTAGTTGTGGCCATATGTGTTGTTGTCCCAAGTGGTAATGTAGTGGAAATTTTTTGTGAAGATGGCATCCCTAATGCAAATGGGTTTTGATTAAGTCCTTGGTTTAGCGCTTGAGTAGCTCCTTCCACAATTGTGGAGACATCAAAGCCTTGAGGGAGTTTAGCACCCTTTTTTGGCTAGTACAAAAAAGTATCTATTAGGATCTACACGAACGAGCTCATCAACAATGTGTAAAATTCTTGGATCTTGGTAAGCTCTTTCAACCTCTTCAGGAGTTAATTTCTTGTTGAATTCCTCTAGGCCTAGATTGTCAAATGTGTCGATTGGGTCTCTTTGTGGTGTAGATTGATCTGAATGTGATCCAAGGTTGGTGTCATAATGTGGACTAGAAAAGGGGTCACTTGATGAATCCATGTCCTTTCTTTTAGTTCGTGACCTTGTTTCAACCATGTAAGACTTGCAAGTTTGGAAGGTAATGCAAAATGATGAAACTAAACTATGTTTTTTTATGCAAGATGACCATGTAAGGATAATGATGATCGTAAGACCAAAGAGATGGGATTAAATGAAACTAATGGATGTTAAATGATAGTAATCTATGACCAAGGATAATTATATGGAGGTTAGGTAATGCTAAATCTATGACCAAATACTATGATGCAATCTAAGTCTAAGATGAAGTTTAAGTTATGTTTTTATAATTTTTGGGATATATAAGGATGATAATGCAACCTAAATCCAAGACCAAGGAATATAGGATGATATGAAGTTATTATCAAAGGATATGGTGTGAAGCTAAATGACACTTGTGAAAGGACACTAAGGATATGTAACTTAAGATTTAAAAAAAAGGATGGTAACCAAGCTATTGTAGGTCCAAGATAACAAACCCAAATGTCATTGACCTTTGTGATGACCAAGATGATGGATTTGACAACATGAGTCTAAAATAGGACACAAGTTTGAGACCCAAATTTTGACCAAGATGACAATTATAAGGATTGATGAGTTAAAAATAACGGTCAATGACAAGTTGAATAAGTAACCATGGACTATCCAAAGGCTTGATAATCTTCCTATGTCTAAAATATAGAAGGTATGTGCAAACTAAAACCTAAGATTAATTATGCAAGGAAAGGATGAGGAAGGCAACCTAGAATGTAATGCAATCCTAAATGAAAGTGATGGAATGGACTGGTGAAACTCTGCAAGTCTAAGGTTTAGATAACAAGATCTCTATCAAGATGAATTGGATCATTTTTGGACAAGGATTTTGTGAAATTGTGGCTCTATTTTTCTTAAATGCATCATTTCAATTATAGGTTTTTGATGAGCAGTTGCGGTGTACTATAGCAATTACGGCTCTATTTTAAGCAATTGTGATGTAGGATATCAATTGCACTTTTTTGGTGAAAAAATATGACATAGAATGTAGTTGTTGGCCTATTACGAGTAGTTGTGGTTCACAGAGATATTTTTTTCAAATTTGATGGTTTTGAGCTAGTTTTCTGATTGATTTTTGATTGGTTTTGGTGTGATTTTTTGAGATTGTCTTTGGAAAACACAAAAAACAGTCAACAAAAAAAATTTCTTGGTCTAATTTGAGTGTGAAAATGTGTAAAAAGACACTCGTAGATAATGCACAACCTAGGCTAGAAAAGAGACTAACTATTGAGTCCCTACTTGGATTGCTCCAAACACTTAGACAAAGCGGATAGCTAGAGACCTTGGTGGTGCTAGCTCCCCCTTACACAGCATGGGCTCACCAAGATCTCTTTCCCCCTAAGATCCAAAAACCTTGAGGGATTTCTTGTCTCTACAATGAATAGTGGAATGTAGGGTAGCTCTGAAATGACCACTCTTGCGCAAACAAGTAAAAGGGTTTTTGGCCACTAAAACAATTAGTTCATAATCTATGTTTCTAGGAAATACTGGTGCATATACATGTGGAAATATTAGCTCAATTAAGAGGCCTCCTAGTCCCTTCTTAAGAAATGATTTTGGCATGTCATGTAGACACTAGGGGTGGCACTTGTCAGCATAGGACATCATCATCAAGTGATTGAGGATTTTCCCAACGATCACAACAATTTATATAGTGGACTAAAATAAAGTGTTGCTTGGGTCATTCCCTCTCACAAGACAAGAGGTAGTCTCTCTAAAGGTAACAAAAGCAAGAAATTATGCTTATTTTATCTCCCAGATCACACGAAGTGTAAGAGAGCATACACAACACCTTTTTCTCATACTCGCATGAGGTTCATTTTAAAAAGAAAATCCCAAATTGAAATGTGTGGGTGGTTATACAAAATTCCAAAGGAATGATTTTTATTCTCAAGATCACCAAGTGGCATGAGAGAGGAGCATACACATCCAAAGACAAAATGCAAACCACAAGACAATGCAAACACTAGTTTATTTTAGTCCCACTTATGATGTCAAACAAACACTTGGGTTATTTTTAGACCAATGGCATGTGATGCAAGTAAATTTTAATTCTCATGAGTGAAGATATGCATTTTTTTGTTCATTTTAGCCTTCATGAATGTAATTCATGTTCATTTTAGCCTTTATGAGTGTGATGCAAATTTGTAGTTGTAGACAAGCAAAACAAAATTGATTAAGTTTAAAGTAAATGATGGTAAGAGCATTTTTTTCTAAAGAAATAGTTTTAAAACTCCTCAAATCCAATGCCACATGCTAAAAATGAATGATTAAAAAAGCAAAAACCCTATCCCAAAGAAAACACAAAAAGAAAAAATCAAACAAAAATGAAAACATAAAAGATATACCTAAATAGACAGTTGTGTCATTTGGGTTCAAAAATGTGGCTCTGTAATGTAGCTCACTCTGAATTAGTTGTTTTGTTTCAAATGTAGCTCAATATCTGGCAATTGCATTGTAATTTTAAATTTTAAAATCATGCCTTCAATTACATCACTTTTTGTCACAGTTGCATCATTCTTTTAAATTTTAGGATCCTGGTTTTAGTTGTGTCGCTGCACTTCATAATTGCGGCTCACAAACCTGTTACACATCAAAAGAAAAAGGAAACATGTATTTTTTTGCAAATTTCGTTCATTTAAAGTCAGGTTCACCAATGTAATCTATAGGAAAATCTAATAGAAAATATTAAAGTGACAACCACTGCACTAAGCTAAGCTAAAAATCTAATCCAAATAAAGAAGAACAATCAAATATGAGGAATGAAATGAAAGCAACAAAATAATAAACTCCCCATGTTTGAAGTTGAATAACCTCCATTTTCTCTCCTCAAGTAGCCTTTGCAAGTTTTCCCTCATTTCGTTGTGTGTGTATTCAAGTACTTGCAAACAATAGGCATGAAAGTCAAAGATATGTGGTTGTTAAATCAAAAATAGAGGAGAAGACCATCTTTTATAGAAGGCCATTCAAATGGACGGACAAGATCAAGTTTCTACAAAGATTCTCAGATCGACGGTTGAGGATACTGTTACCAAGTTTTCACCTATAGCTCAAATTGGCAGGGCTAAAGTAGCTTATGTTCATTTTAAGGTGAAAATATTTCAATTCGTTTATGCTTTGCTTAAACCATTACATATATGGGATTTTTAAAGAAAAGTTCAGTTTCATTGTGCAATGTGTTTTTCAAATAAAAGAGAGCATTCAGTTTTCCATTCAATATTTAATGGCATAAAAGAGAATACGTGAGATATAACATATTGCTTTCATTCATCTTGCAATGATTCATATACTTTACAATGTTTCATTTATTTTGCAAGAGAGATATATACAAAATTGCACAAGATTGCAAAATGTTGTTTTCACATTCATTGGAAAGAAAAGAGAGATCAAGTGTCCCACACAAGTCATGGGAGTAGATGAACCAATTCTTCATAAGTAATGAACTATAAAACTGAAGATTAAGAAAAGAAAGGAAGCATATAATGAAAAACATATCCATCATTTCCTAGTTTGGGTCTTCAATTGGTCTTTGTTGCTATTGCTCCTGCTTGCTCCTAACCTTGGATGAACTTGCATCATGTTGAGAAAATCTATTAGAGCTCCAGATATGAATATCACTATGTGCTCTATCAACAAAAATATAGTGCATGCTTATAATGTATTGAGTCAGTTGAATAAACATTAGAAGTATGCATGAGAGCCTAAAAAATGAAACATCACAGGAGCATTAAGCTTCACTATTTTTTTATCTAACATGTTTGTTCACTGTGCAAGTATAGGAGAAATCATGTTGTTGATCCATTTCTGAAGACATTATATTATAGCATGTGGTGCAAAACTAGGCTCCCACAAGGGTTGAGCCTAGCATGTTGCCCCTTGACTTTAAGAGGGTTTGAGAAAGGAAATACATTCATAAGTGCTCAAAAAGAAACATTCAACTGAAGGAGAAGTTCACAAAGAAAATACAAGAGAAGCTGATTCATATCCCATTCATGACAATCAGATTCATAAGTGCAAATGAAAATTAAAAATCGCAGATGAGTAAGGAATCCTCTTGAATGGTCAAAAATATGTGGAACATAAATTAAATTGCAGTATCTTTCATTTGAGATTGTTGTTTGCATACAATATGTCATGCACAAGTGCTATTACAACATCATATTGTTGCCATGTTTCATATATATTTTTTTCACATTGATAGGGTAGAAAAGTAGGTATTGTTGTTTATGTTGTTTATAGTGTTCATGTAAACAATGATTTTGGTTTTCCCTCATAATACTCTGCTCCTCCTAGGGTTTTTCACCTAAAAGGAGAAAGGAGATTGAAAGGGGTCCCAAAATGCAAGGGTTTACAGTCAAAGTTATGTTCATGAAATGTATTATGCCTAATTAAGATGCCCTAATTTTTTGATCTGAAAATGAAGTGATCTAATGATGCAAAACTTAAGAGAAGTAAAGTGCTGGAAAACACAATGTGATATGCAGAAATGCCTAAAAGTGCAACTAAATGATGAAATAACATAACAAAATGAAAGAAGTGCACCTGGAATATGAAAGTTAATGTTGGGAGATTCTGGAATCTTGGAAAATTGACTAAAAATGTTGACTAGGACACATACTCCAGGTGGGGCAGCTTAGTCCCAATTTTGGGAAACTTTGCCAGAATGAGAATCTGCTAAATGGGTATCTAGAAATGTCAAAATCGGTTTTTAGGACAAGAAGTGGGACTAATTCACCACTAGTGGCGATTTAGTCCACCTACAAATCTTGGGGAATTCGAGACTGAATTTGGAAATCTCAGGTTTGCACTTTCTTTTTTGATAGGTGTCCATACTTGATTATGTAGAAAATGGGGTTGAAAGCCTCTCCAAGCTTGAACTAGGGTTGTGTTGGCTTGATTGACTTTGTAGATTTTTTGATCACCTTTCAACACTTATTTTCTTGATAAATTTGCATACAAAAGTCTACAAACACATATGCAAAGGGGGGAAAATGGTTGAGGGTTAGAGAATAGGGGTTTGCCTTAGTCAAACCCCACTTTGGTAATCAAACCCTAAACAATGAAATGGAATGAAAAGAGTATGATAAATAGATAATATGCAAATGTCATAAACTTACCACACCTTTGATGCTCAAAATATGAAGATATGCAATGTAGTGCTCCAATAGATTGACTTGATAATGCTTGAATGCTTGTGAATTGAGAGAGTGTATGAGAAGATTGTAGGAGATTGCTTGAATGAATGAGGAGATGTAAAATGAGGAGAAAAACACTTATTTATACTTGATTTTATTAAAATTTCTCAAAATTAACACATCACAGGCCGACCTCAAGGGTTAGAGAACAAATTCCCGTTAGAATTTTAAAATTATTTTGAGTTTTCTACCAAAAAGGACTAAGTCACCCCTATTGGCAACTTATTATCACTTAAGAAAATTAAGTGGGTGTTGAGAATTTTGGGGCATTAAAAGTTGTCCAATGGGAATGTTCTCGAAAACACACTTGAAAACGGTTAGAAAGTACCTTAAGGGGTCAAATAAAGCATAAGAAAGGTGTAAACAGTGAAATTAAGCCTAGAAAAGTGTGAAATATTGGTACAAGACTTTACAACAATTCAAAATAGGATTTAATAAGTGATGGAAAGGTGATTTTTAGGTGAATTGTAATGAATAGAGTCTAGAAAAGTGTAGAAATGTCTTACAACACTTCACAAAACCTTCAAAAGACGTCATAATTTTAATGTTTAGGACCTAATGTGAATGTTTAAGCCACATTGCAACATTAAACCCAAGCCAAATCAAGCCAAAGTCTATTAGAAAGATTCAAGTGAGCATAAAAATGTCAACTATACATTTTTTGGTGACACATTAAGCCCCCACTTTGGTGAGAGGATAAACTTTCTTCGAACTCTCACTAAAGTAGCCCAACATGCATATCAAGAGGGATCCTAATGTACTTATGTTGGTAAGATGAAATAAAAATAATCAAGAGGGATGATCAAGCCCCCAGGATTAAGATCTCATGGAAAACCAAACATAAGAACAAAGGAACACACGTGATGAAGAAAAGGAATGAAAACTTTGATCATCTTTCCAACTTGTTGTGGATTAGATCTAGGCTAGTTGTTTGAAATAAGAAATGTCAACTCACTCTAGGGCGACAAAAATTTATGGATGTCCATCGGGTGAGAGGTCCCAAGTATACTCACTCTAGGGCTACAAAACTTCTAGTTTAATGCGTGGTGTGAGAAATCCAAAAAAGGAGATACATATACTGGATTGGTATGCACTCCACAAACATATATAGGTGGATAGCAAAATTAGTACCAGCGAGGTGGGCTTCCCTTTCAACTGTATACCAAAGTTATACCTCCCAATAACTTTAATAAGGTTCCACACAAAAATGACTTTTTGAGCTTCATGAGACAAGCAAAAATTTGTATGCTTGGAGCTAATGAACAAATGTGATGGTGCTACAAACATGCAAGTTGTGTTATGCAAGGTGGCCATATAACAACAAATGAAAAATGAAAAGAATGCTCAAAGGAGTCTTGTTAAGTTCATGCAAGGTTTGTCACTTAAGGGGAACATTGTATCTATCTCAAGAGAGGACCAATCAAGAATAAAAGTATTCACAACCTAGGGATCGTTGCATCATAATAAAACCACCAAGAGGAATAGAAATGCTAAGATAAAATCCACACTTATAAAGGATGTCACACCCAATATCATCCACAAAGTGATGAGCATGTTATGGTGACAAGGCTGCACTAAGAACCAAAATGTAAATGAATTACATTGGCTAATGTAGCACTTTCTGCTTTAAAGGAATTTCTACACCTTAGTTTTTGTGAGAAATTTGCACAAAATAACAAAAGGAAAAAATGTAAAAAGGAAGCAGAAGACATGAGGGAGCCAACTTGGAGAAAGCTTCACATGCCAAGTCATATGTTTCTAAGTTAGGTTGCTTCATGTAAATAAAAATGAAAAAAAAAGAAAGGGAGTTTCCCACTAGAAAAGAACACACCAAACACATAAGGGATCTATGGATTTGGGGTCAGTATGTTTGTTGCTGAAACGTTTTTGTTAAAGAGCTCGAAACTATCATAATTCCCCAAAGCACATAGAACTAGAAGAATGAGAAGAGGCGAAAACAAAAAGAAAAGCTCAAAGAATATATATTTTTTAGTCCCAACATGGAAGAGACATTTCAGTCTCGATGCCTTGTGTCATCCCCAAAAGGAAAACACAAGAAAATACAAAGGAAAAGGGACCAATTGGGTCAACATGGAAAAGACATAGGGCATCTCAACACTTTGCGTCATCCCCAAAAGGAGAACACAAAAGCAAAAGAGAAAAAGGAAAAAGGACCTTTTGGGTCAACATGGAAGATACCTAGGGTGTCTCAACACTTTGCATCATCCCCAAAAGGAAAACACAAGAAAAGACAAAGGAAAAGATAAAGTACTACATATAGAAGAATAAAGGTAGAAATAGCGGAAGTGTACAAAGAGAGAGATAACATAAAACACACATTATGGGGGAACATGACACACACATAAATAAAAATGAAAATGTAAAAGGAGGTAGTAATGCAAATGTATGTCAACCATTAACCGAGTTATTGACTTCGCAATCTTAAGTAGTCTAAGCAGAAGGGGAATAACATGGTTAAGAGACAAAGGACCAATGAATTACAAAGAGAAGGCTAACAACGTCTTGCCTCCACAGAGTGTAAGCCAAGAATGAGCCAAGATAGGGAATGGGAAAGGATCATGCAATAGTGAGAATGGAAAATTCTACAACTATGGCATGATAAGAGGGATTTGTGTTAAGGGATTATGGGAAAGCATTCAGTATCAGTGAAGTGATACTTGTTCAATATGTCATTCAATGTCTGACATTCTTCAGTGTGATGTCCAAGAACACGATGATATTTGCAAAATGGTATGTTAGAATCTTTAGGATGAATGACCAACCTATTCATAGGTGGTAAGAGTATTTAAGGCATTTGTTTAAAATAAATTGAAGTCTCCTTTCACATTCAAGTGGAGGATGAGTAGGAAACTTGAGGATTTTCAATTTGCAAGGTCGTTTTTCATTTGCTAGATTCTCCTTTTTCATGAATGGAAGGAGGAAGAGGACCTGTGGGGATCCTAGCATCCTTCTCATCAAAATCATGTAATGGTCATTCACATGGAAGGAGAATGTTTAAGTCAGGAGGAGAATCAAAGATCCTTGTACCATCATCTCGAAGTCTCTAATATTCAAAAGGAGGCTTGTCAGTATGAGGAGGATCTTGATAGCCTAATCCAATTATGTTTTCTTCTTGTGGTTTTTTTTCAAAGAGTTGGTGAATTTTATGTTTAGTTGTTGTATCACAACCTTGTTTACTTAAAATAGTAAAGCCCTTGTCATAGGTTTCTTCAAGGTTGATGGGAGTGTTTGTAACCTTGTTATCATAAAATGGGTGAGGGTGCGGTTGTGTAGAGGAACTAGGTCCACCTAATGGAGGGAACGTAGGTCCTTCATTAGTTTCAGGGTGAAGATAGCCAAAGGTATTAGGAGATGCAATAATAGGGAGGTTTTGCAACCTCATGGATGGGTAAAAGGTTGCATTGGCTTCAAGGTTATCAAGACATTTTTTTATGAACTTGTTCATGCTATCATCATCTTCTCCATTGATGTCTACATCACGAGGAGAACAATCATGAGGAGTTGAAGGAGCATGAATAAGCTCAAGATCATTAGGATCACAACCAAAGGCACAATTGGATATGTCTACTAAGGATTTCAAAGAATTTCAAAACTTATCAAAGGAAAAGGCCATGATGCAAGAAAATTAAATGCAAGAAACAAAAAATCTGAAAAATTCTGACAAAGTACAGTAATAGAAAATAGAAGTACAGAAAATACCCAAAAATTACCAAAAATTATAATGCAAAATATGCAAAAGGACTAAGTCGCCCAGGGTGGCGATGGTGATTTAGTCCCACTTATGATTTTTTGTGTTTTTTCAGAATTTTTAAATGCAATTCTATGTCTTTCAGATGCACAAATGGAACTACAATATGTAAATGTAGAATTTTTGTGTTTTACAATGCAAAAATGATGCAATCTAAGTGAGTTAAATTCACTAATGCAATGTTAGAATCCTAGGATGCACTTTAATGAATGCAAGGTAAAATACAAATGAAACCTAGCATGCACTTTTCAAATAAAAAAGGAATATGCTCAAATGTTAGGTTCACCAAAATGTAAACCGTGATTTTGGTTTGCCCTCACAATACTTTGCTCCTCCTAGGGTTTTTACCTAAAAGGAGAAAGGAGATTGAAAGGGGTCCCAAAATGAAAGGGTTTACACTCAAAGTTCTGTTTATGAAATGTATTATGCCTAATTAAGATGCCCTAATGCTCTAATCTAAAAATGAAGTGATCTAATGATGCAAAATTTAAGAAAAGTAAAGTGCTAGAAAACTCAATGTGATATGCAGAAATGCCTAAAAGTGCAACTAAATGATTAAATAACAGAATAGAATGAAAGAGTGGCACCTGGAAAATGAAAGTTGATGTTGGGAGATTTTGGAATCCTAGAAAATTGATTAAAAATGCTGATTGGGACACATACGCTAGGTGGGGTGACTTAGTCCCAGTTTTGGCTAACTTCGCCAAAATGTGAATTTGCTAAATGGGTATCCAAAAATGTCAAAATCAATTTTCAGGCCCAGAAGCGGGACTAATTCGCCACTAGTGTCAACTTATTCCACCTACAAATCTCGTTGAATTTGGGACAGAATCTGGAAATCTTAGGTCTACACTTTCTTTTCTGACAGGTGTCTATACTTGATTCTGTAGAAAACGGGGTAGAAACCCTCTCCAAGCTTGAACTAGGGTTGTGCTAAATTGATTGAATTTGTAGACTTGTTGACCACCTTTCAACACCTATTTGCTTGATAAATCTGCATACAAAAGTCTGTAAACACACATGCAAAGGGGGAAAAATGGTTGAGGGTTAGAGAATAGGGGGGGTTTGCCTTGGTCAAACCCCACTTTGGTAATCAAACCCTAAACAATGAAATTGAATGAAAAGAGTATGATAAATAGATAACATGCAAATTTCATAAACTTACCACACCTTTGATGCTCAAAATCCAAAGATATGCAATGTAGTGCTCCAATAGATTGACTTGATAATGCTAGAATGCATGTGAATTGAGAGAGTGTATGAGAAGATTGTAGGAGATTTCTTGAATGAATTAGGAGATACAAAATGAGGAGAAAAACACTTATTTATACTTGATTTTATTAAAATTTCCCAAAAGCAACACATCACAAGCCAACCTCAAGGGTTAGAGGACAAATTCCCGCTAGAATTTTAAAATTATTTTGAGTTTTGTGCCAAAAAGGACTAAGTCACCCCTATTGGCGACTTAGTCCCACTTAAGCAAATTAAGTGGGTATCAAGAATTTTGGGGCATTAAAAGTTGTCCAACGGGAATGTTCTCAAAAACACATTTGAAAATGGTTAGAAAATACCTTAAGGGGTCAAATAAAGCATAAGAAAGGTGTAAATAGTGAAATTAAGCCTAGAAAGGTGTGAAATCTTGTTACAAGACTTTACAACTTCAAAATAGGACTTAATAAGTGATGGAAAGGTGATTTTTAGGTGAATTGTAATGAATAGAGTCTAGAAAAGTGTAGAAATGTCTTACAACACTTCATAACACCTTCACAAGACATCATAATTTTAATGTTTAGGACCTAATGTGAATGTTTAAGCCACATTGCAACATTAAACCCAATAAAAATCAAGCCAAAGTCCATTAGAAAGACTTAAGTGAGAGTAAAAATGTCAACTATACATTTTTTGGTGACACAATTCAATATCCCACAAAAGGTGTCATCATAAATATAATGTCTTACAACCAGTGTCTACATACAAGTGGGATACAAAAAGGAGCATGTGGTCATGAAGTGATAGTGAACAAGCATAGATAGAAAAGTTCACATATTTCAAGATCTTCTATGCATTGTGGATCAAAGGAAACCAATAAGTCATGCTAAACCTAGTTAGAGTCATGCAAGTTATCAAAACTAGCATATTCATATCAGTTGTAGCTGCTCTCAATAGGGGGTAAAAATGCATGAAGTTCTTCCTTTCATGTCTTATTGTTATTCTACCAGGGTTTGAGCTCAAATTTAGCTATCTTTACACAAAAATGAGGAAATACTCAAGGTATGGTCGTGGCCTCCATGAAAAATATACGAAGATTCATCTCTTCCTTCCACAAAAAGCAAAAATTGTTCATTACTTTGTTCAAAATGAGCTCGAACCAATCCTATTTAAGAGGGAAATGGAAAGCTTAAGCAATGAAATACATATCCATTACTTGATGTTGAAGAAACTCATCCAAAAAACTGTGGATATGGCTACCAAATGCTCAAGATGGAGGTGTCAATGGCAGCCCAAGGTAATGAATATCAACAGAGGAAATTAACATAGAAAATGCATTAGAAGTTTACTCATGGCTGCGGCCAAGAATTCCCAAAATCAACATGAAATGGAGATCATTATCCACATTTTTTTTCAAAACAACTTACCCAGTGATCCTCTAAGTGAAATCAAGAAGAAAACAACAAGAATGATGAAGACAAGTTCGAAACCCTAGTCTCCATGGCAGCTCAAGCAGAGCTCTATTTTTCCAAAAGTGCCAAAGTGAAAATTATGAGAAGAATTATGGATTCGTCTTGGTTTTGTTGCGAGGGCTTCCTCTTTTTCCCTAATTCAAGTTCTACATTTTATCACAATGTTTTAAAAAAAATAAAATGCCAAACTAATGCCTTGGCATTGCCTTGTATTTTCATTTGCATTTTGTGCCAAACTTAGGTTCTTTGACTTCTATTTATTTCATGACCTTGTCAAAAATCAAGTCAATGCCCTTGAGTTTCATGATTTTTCCAAAGTTTTGAATGCCCTAGGTTTCCCTTTGAGCTTTGAGTGGACATAATATGACAAGTGCCTTAAATATTTTTATGATTTTTTATAGAAAAATCAAATATATTAAGATCCATAGCATATTATTGTGATTTTTGCAAAGTATCAAAATTTTATCTTTATTGCAAAAATAAAGATAATTGGAGTCATGTTGTAAAAAATCAAGACTAAGGTGAAACTTTCTATATTGTAATTCTGAAACTTCAAAATTGTAAAACATTGATTAAGAAATGTTCCTATAAATTGCTTAATTGATTGTTATTTAAATGTAGTTTATTTGTGCATTTGAGTTTCCCTTTGAAACTTTCTTTTCTGAGTTTGAGTTCTTGGGAAAAATTGGAAAAAGATGAACAAACTGAACCTTCTATTTTTAGTTTTGGGGCAGTGTGTTCCTGATTTTGTGACTCTTTTGGATCAACCTTTTGGAGATAGAAAGTTTCTATATTTCTCATGTAGTTTGGAGCATTTTTGGACACTATTTTTTTGGCCTTTCTTTGGAGCTCGAAAATGGATCAAAATTGCTAATTCAGAGATGTAGTTTAGCTTTTTTTTCTATTCTCACTATTGGTGGCACTTGGGAGATATAAGTTAGAGAAAATATTATTTTTCTTGGTTCAAATTATT
The DNA here is from genome assembly GCA_007258455.2 of Sequoia sempervirens. Lineage (NCBI taxonomy): Eukaryota > Viridiplantae > Streptophyta > Pinopsida > Cupressales > Cupressaceae > Sequoia > Sequoia sempervirens. The sequence continues at coordinate 32,703,893 of VDFB02086081.1, read as the reverse complement.
GTTTCTTTCTCTCCTACTCATTTTCACTATGTCAATTGTAAACACTTATTGTACTCATATTTTAAGTTTGATACTCCTTTAGTTTTAATAAAAATAGCAGGGCTTTCCTTCTCATTTTCTTGTCTCAGATTTACAATAGCAATTTGATGTCAATTGTGATTCAAAACCACAGAATCCTTTTTATGTCTTGTGTGGTAGTGTACAAGGAGTCTCATATAGTTCGAGGTTGTATTTTATTACTCAATTTTGTGATCCTTCATACAATCACTATTGGATTGTATGTTTTATGGTGAGATTGTAAGAGTTGAAGTTTTTGAGAAGTTTTTGAGAGTGAAAGTTATCAAAATCCTTTGAAATTTCTGGTGAATCATCTTTAGGTTTTAGATTTCATTTTCTGTTTTTCTCTTAACCTTTCCTCAGAAATCTTTTTAGATTAGGTGATTTTCTAGGGGAACCAGCCCACTCTGGAGATTCACTCTCATTATAAATTACCCACAATTTGAGAGTGTTTCCATGTTTCAACAGGATAGTTAAGTCTAACTTGGCTAAGAGTGTAATACTAATTGACAACAGTTTTTGGCATGCCCAATGGGACTCTGAAAGTTGTTTTAGAGTTTATTTTTTCAATTGTAAGTTGTTGTTTGGTATATGCAGTAGTGTTTTCCATCCTTTGGAAGTTTCAAGATATACCCGTCGACTCTATTTTCTAGTTTTATTTGCAGATTCTATGCAAATAGCTTATGAGAAGAGTAAAAACTAGATCAAGTCTTGCTTCATTTGAGTATTTGCAATTATCTCCACCAAGAAGAAGGGGTAGGACAACAAGAAGGATTTTTGACTCAACAAGGAGGTCAAAATCTACACCTCTCAATCTTAGTCCTAGAATTTCAATGCAAAAAAATATGGTACTTGTAGCACAAGTACTGCCAATGGCAAGGGTTTGCATTTGCACCGTTTAATGGGGGCGACCCATTATTTTTGGCCTGGCATGATGATATTCATGTTGCAGTACTAAAATTTTTGCCATATTACAGTGGAGAAGATCAAACAACTCCCATTGAGCATATTAAATATGTGGCAACTTTGTGCTCGGTTCAAATTGTTACTAAAAAAAATGTTGTACTAAGGACTTTGGCTACATCATTGAAGGGAAAATCTTGTAAGGTTCAAAGGTCTTTCAAAAAATTCTATTGCATCATGGGACCAACTCAATGATGGCTTGCATCAACAGTTTGTAGATAAATCAAATCATCTATCTTTGTTGGAGCAGTTGAGCACCATCAAGAGAGCTCCTCATGAGCACATGGGAGATTTTAACTACGATTTCAAAGGAATTGGGATTGAATCCTTTGATAGTCAACCCTTTGCACGATCATGCATTTCTTTTCTTTCTCAAAGCTATAAGTGAAATTTATGTAATTATCAATCTATTGGTGGGTTTATGCTTCCTAATGCCTTTGATATTGCTATTAGAGCATAAAATGCCTTGTAAAATTTGGGAAAATAGCCCCAAGGCCTCCTATGCCCATTTTTCCTAAAAGTACAACCACCTATTCTCATGTCTTTACCTCCTTTGGCTATTGTCCCGCTAGTTCCAGCAATAGGATACCAAGCTACAACTCAAGAAAATGCTTCCCCAGCCCAATCTCAAGAGCTGCAAGAGATTAAAAATATATTGAAGAACTTTGGGAATGACCTAGTGAGTATTAAAAAGAAATTTATCCAATAACATAAGCCATATCAAGCCCCGTATCAACAAAACTAGCCAAATAGGCCACCTTTTCACGTTGATTTCCAAGGCCAAAGGAGAAATTTTAGTGCTAAGCCTTTCCAGCCATATAACCCTAATGCTGCTAGTTCTTCAAAGGATCTTGTACCACAAAATAACATGGTACAAGAGTGTGACTAGTGTTATCCATGCAACCAACCTCATAATCAAACTGTATGCACAAGTAGCATGAAGAATCAAGCTCTCATAAGTGCAAAATAGTTATTGTAGTTCAAAGAATTTGTTGAACAAGAATGTGGAGTAGCAAGGTAACTCTAAGGTTTCCTTGATGAATTAGAAAAGCACTAAATTTTGTGGGGTAAACCACTTTCAAGGCCAAAACCAGCAAAATTCGCCTATTTCAACTAATACCATATCGAAAAAGAGAGTTGTAGATTTGGAGCAGCAAGCTATAAATGTTCAACAACAAGTTGCTAAGGATAAAATTCATGTTTTTTCACCTCAAGTTATCCCTAGAACACAACCAAAAGTGCAAATTCTACAAAGAGGGAAAAGTACACCTGAAAGGGAGCAGTCTAGAGTGCAATTACAACCTTTGCAAAAGGAAAATGATGTTGTTGCTTCCAAAGGACAACAAAAGGTGAGCCCTATTTCCTTCAATGTGTTTGAACACCTTAAAAAGGATATTGTTAACATGTATTTAATGGATGCTTTACACATTTCGGGTCAAAAGAATTTGCTGCAAGATGCTTTGGATAAACTTTCAATTTCTGATGTTGCTAACCCAAAAAAGAATAAGGTTGTGCTTGCAAACATCCCAGAAATCAAGAGTGGGAAGCAAACTCAAGAGGTAAAGCCCCCTCCACTCTGCTTGAGCCTCATTATTGGAGATATGTTTGTTCATAATTGCATGATAGATTCTAGAGCAAGTAGTTCAGTCATGCCCAAGAGTCTAGCTAATAAGCTAGGTTTAGTCTATGAGTCTTTGTCAAAAGGAGTGGTACAACTAGATGGTTCTATTGTTCAAGCAACTGGGATTATTAAAAATTTATCTCTTACATTGCATGCTTGTCCCAATTTTGCAGTTCTTCAAGATATCCATGTTATTGATTTGCCATCTCATTTTTCTATATGCCTTTCAAGGGACTTTACTGCCAAGTTGGGTGGGTTTTTGTCTTCCGATTGGTCTCATTTGTTTTTTAGAACAAGGTATGGCACAAAGGTAACCATAAAATTTGAACCTTTAGCTAAGGATCATATTGAGCCATATGACACTAGCCCTATAAATGCTAACCTCTGTGTCACTCATGGGATGAATGATCAATCCATTACCCTAGACCCAACACACCTACTAAAAATGTGAATCTAGATGAGTGGGCAGCCGAGAATCATGACCTTGATCCTTTCAGCCACACTGATGAGGTAGGGTTAGACATTTACATGATTCATGAGCTTGATGCAGTAATTCTAGTCTGGTCAAGGACCAAAATCAACACTTAGATAAAGGCCCAATACTTTTGAGAGATGAGGAAGTTATCAAAGAATGGGGGGAATTTCTTTTAGACGATCACCATTTTGATAATCAAGCTTTGGACCAGGAAGAGGACTTCAAAGATGAACCTTTCAAGCAACGTGAAAGGCTCATTGAAAGCTACCATGAGAAAAGAAAGGGTTCCTTTTCATTCAATATCCAAGAGGAAGGTAAAGAGATTTTATTTTTGGAGGACCTTAAGCTTTTTGTTGTAAACTTTGAAGATGTGGAAGAAATCAGTGTTGAACCATAGTTCCTAGCTAATTTTTCAAATTAACTTCCTAATTTTGTGGATGAGATCCAAAGAAGTATTTCCATGTTGGGATCAATGGCGAGTGATGAGAAATTTTTTTATGAAAGACATTTGGAAAAACTCCTATTTCAAAAGGCTAATGTTTAGTAGGATGAAGAATTAAGCACCAACATGATAGAGGATTTTTGTAGAGCAAAGCCAAGAGATTTCATTGTTGGAGATTTAGAGTTCAAATGGGATGAACATAGAAGAAAACCTAGAAAACATTCCAAGTTTGATGCAATTTGGGATGGGCCATATGTGATTATAGAGTGCAAATAATGCAACTCTTTTCAACTTTCTAAGTTAAGTGGAGGGGTGCTACCTATCCCAGTTAATGTGATCCACCTCAAACATTACCTCTAAAAATAAGTTCTACTTTTGTACTATAATAGAGTAGTTTTTCTACTAATAAGTGCTTGAAGAACATTTCATTTCAATTATTAAATTCTTTCCCTAAGTGCTACTGCACATTGTTTTCTGGCCACAAGGGCCTCTTAGTTTGCTTTTAGTTTGGTTTGGTTTTGTTTTCTGTTGTTTTTTTGGAGTGTTTGCAAGTTTAGTTTCATGAGTTTATGAGTTTGAGAGGGGAAAATTTGATTCCACACTCAATGGGTGTGTTTAAGGGAACTAATCTATAAGCTTAGCAGGAAAGCATTCAACAAAAAATGCCAAGAATATTACCAATTTTTCACCTACAACTCAAATTGCAAGAGATGAAATAGCTTATGTTCATTTTAAGGTGAAAATATTTCAATTCATTTCTACTTTGCTTAAACCATTGCATATATGGGAGTTTTAAAATAAAATTTTGGTTTCATTGTGCAATGTTTCTTTCAAATAAAACACAACATTTAGTTTTCCATTCGATGTTTAACAGCATAAAAGGGAATACATGAGATAAAAATATTTCTTTCATTCATCTTGCAATGATTCATATACTTTACAATGTTTCATTTATTTTGCAAGAGAGATATATACAAAATTGCACAAGATTGTACAATGTTGTTTTCACATTCATTGGAAAGAAAAGAGAGATCAAGTGTTCCACACAAGTTGTGGGAGTAGTTGAACCAATTCATCATAAGTAATGAACTATACAACTGAAGATTAAGAAAATAAAGGAAGCATATAATGAAAAACATATCCATCATTTCCTGGTTTGGGTATTCAGTTGGTCTTCGTTGTTGTTGCTCCTACTTGCTCCCAACCTTGGATGAACCTACATCATGTTGAGAAAAGTAGTTAGAGCTCTGGATATGAATATCACTATGTGCTCTATCAATAGAAATATAGTGCATTGCTTATAATGTATTGAGTCAGTTGAATAAACATAAAAAATATGCATAAGATCCTGAAAAATGAAACATCACAAAAGCATTGAGCTTCACTATTTTTTTATCTAACATGTTTGTTCACTATGCAGGTATAGGACAAATCATGTTGTTGATCCATTTCTGAAGACATTATAGCATGTGGTGCAAAAATGGGCTCCCACAAGGGTTGAGACTAGCATGCAACCCCTTAACTTCAAGAGGGGCTTGAGAAAGGAAATACATTCATAAGTGATCAAAAAGAAACATTCAACTAAAGGAGAAGTTCACAAAGCAAATATAAGAGAAGTTGATTCATTGCCCATTCATGGCAATCAGATTTAGAAGTGCAAATGAAAATGAAAATATTGCAGATGAGCAAGGAATCCTCTTGAATTCTCAAAAATATGTGGAATAGAAATTAAATTGCACTATCTTTCATTAGATATTTCTATTTGCATACAGTATGCCATGCACAAGTGTTGTTACAACATCATATTGCTGCCATGTTTCATATATATGTTGTTCACATTGATAGGGCAGCAAAGTAGGTATTGTTGTTTATGTTGTTTATAGTGTTCAATATCCCACAAAAGGTGTCATCATATAAACATAATGTCTTACAAGCAGTGTCTACATATAAGTGGGATACAAAAAGGAGCACGTGGTCATGAAGTGATAGTGAACAAGCATACATAGCAAAGTTAGCATATTTCAAGATCTTCTATACATTGTTGATCAAAGGAAACCAAGAAGTCATACTAAATAGGACTATAGATTTGTGCAAGGTATCAAAACTAGCATATTCATTGGTGATCCCACAATACTGGTTTACAATTTTTGGCCAAACAAGACACTAAACTAAATTTTTCTAACTAAATCTTCACTTTTGGGCACCTATAGCGGCTAAAACATGAGGAATTTGAAGATGATGCAAAATAGTGATTTGTTACACTTTGTCTATAGATTATAAATATGTTTTTTTCAAAAAAATTGGAATTAGATTGCATTTCTTTTCCATCTCCTTTGAAAACTAGTTTTTTTCAATAAACACCATTTTTAAGGAGTGACACTCACCGTATAACACATAATTTTTTTTCCATGAAGGATAAAATTCTATTTTTTTCGAATTTCAATTTGTAACTACGATATCTAGTGCTTCCAATTGGTTTCATAGTGTTTTATTGAATATTTTTTCCTTAATCAAGTTTTGAAGTCAAACCAATTACAATTCAGACATAGGCAGACATATAACACAACTTTTTTTGTATGTATCGAAATTCAATTTTTTTTGTTGGATCAAGGACTTCAATATTTTGTGCACTCATATTTTTCAAATTTCTTTTTTGATAATCTTCTATTTTTCCACATGTGCAAAACAGGGAGCTTGATTGTTGGTGAAAAACCTACATTCACAAGAAATAAAAAATAAATATAATAATTAAATTAAATTTATTTAAAATTATCCTTTTTGGAAAGTTTATAATAAGGACTACATACTTACAAAATAAATTTTAAATGAATTCATTTGATCCCCCAAAAGGTAAATCAAAAGTGGTTTTTTATCAGCATTTTGATAAGTGTAAAGGAGACTCCTATTATAGGTATGGTTTAAAACTAGCGGGGTTCTATCCAAGGGGGTTTGATCTCAAGTAGTTTGATTAAACCCTCTTCAATTGTAATGATTTAAATGGATCTTTTTAAGGCTTAAATCATTATATTTTCTAAGAATATGTAATTTAAGCAAAAATCAGAATCTCCTAGAAAATGCAAACTAGCTCTATGGGATCACCCTGAATATCAGTTGTAGCTTCTCTCAATAGAGGGTAAAAATGCATGAAGTTCTTCCTTTCATAAGTCTTATTGTTATTCTACTAGTGGTTGAGCTCAAATCGAGCTATCTTTACACAGAAATGAGGAGATACACAAGGTATGGCCGCGACCTCCATGAAAAATATACGAAGATTCATTTATTCCTTCCACAAAAAGAAAAATATGTTCACTACTTTTTTCAAAATGAGCTCGAACCAAGCCTATTTAAGAGGGAAGTGCAAAGCTTAAGCAATGAAATACATACCCATTACTTGTTGTTGAAGAAACTCATCCAACACCCCGCGGATATGGCTACCAAATGCTCAAAATGGACGTGTTCATGGTGGCCCAAGGTAATGAATATCAACAGAGGAAATGAACATATAAAATGCATCGGAATTTTACTCATGGTCACAGATAAGAAGGCCCAGAATCGACAAAAAATGGAGATCATTATTCAGATTTTGTTTCAAAACAACTTACCCCTTAAATTTTTTGATGAGCATTTCTAATTATTCTTCGTTCAAAAAATTGTAACCCACTATTGTGGGTTTACCCCCAGTGATCCTCTAAGGGAAATCGACAAGAAAAAAACAAGAATGATGAAGAAAAGTTTAAAACCCTAGTCTCCATGGCGGATCAAGCAAAGCGAGCTATTTTTCCAAAAGTGCCAAAGTGAAAATGATGAGAATAATTAGGGATTCGACTTGGTTTTGTTGCTAGGGTTTCCTCTTTTTCCCTAATTCAAGTTCAACATTTTATTACAATAATTTTTAAAAAATCAAATGCCAAACTAATACCTTGGTGCCTTATATCTTCCTTTGCATTTTTTTCCAAACTTAGGTTCTTTGACTTTGATTTATTTCATGACCTTGTCAAAAATCAAGTCGATGCCCTTGAGTTTCATGATTTTGCATAAGTTTTGAATGCCCTAGGTTTGACAAGTGCCTAAAATATTTTTATGATTTTTTATAGAAAAATCAAATATATTAAGAGCCTTAGTATATTATTTGGATTTTTGTAAAGTATCAAAATTTATCTTTATTGCAAAAATCAGGATAATTGGAGTCAAGTTGTAAAAAATCAAGACTAAGGTGAAACTTTTTATATTTTAATTCTGAAACTGCAAAATTATAAAACATTGATTAAGCAATGTTCCTATAAATTGCTTAATTGATTGCTATTTAAATGTAGTTTATTCACTTGAGTTTCCCTTGGAAAATTTCTTTTCTAGAGTTTGAGTTCTTGGGAAAAATTGGAAAAAGATGAACAAACTGAACCTATTTTCAGTTTTGGGGCAGTTTGGGCCTGATTTTGTGGCTCTTTTGGATCAACCTTTTGGAGATAGAAATTTTCTATCTTTCTCACACAGTTTGGAGAAGTTTTGGAAAATATTTTTTAGGCTTTTCTTTGGAGCTCGAAAATGGATCAGAATTGCTAATTCAGAGATTTAGTTCAACTTGTTTTTTCTATTCTCACTATTGGTGGCACTTGTGAGATATAAGTTGGAGAAAATATTGATTTTTCTTAGTTTAGATTATTGTTTCTTTCTCTCCTACTCATTTTCAATAAGCTTTGTAAGCTCTTCTTGTACTTAGACTTTGAGCTTGATATTCCTTCAGTTTTAATAAAAACAGCAGGGCTTTCCTTCTCATTTTCTTGTCTTAGATTTACAGTATCAATTTGATGTCAATTGTGATTCAAAACACAGAATCCTTTTTATGTCTAGTTATTGTGAACTTGTGTACAAGAGTCTCATATAGTTCGGGTTGTATTTTGTGCTCAATTTTGTGATCCTTAATACAAATCACTATTGGATTGTATGTTTTATGGTGAGATTGTGAGAGTCGAAGTTTTTGAGAGATTGTTGAGAGTGAAAGTTATCAAAATACTTTGAAATTTTTGGTGAATCATCTTTAAGTTTTAGGATTTCATTTTCACTTTCCCTCCTAACCCTTTCCTCAGAAAGTATTTTAGATTAGGTGATTTGCTAGGGGAACCAAGCCAATTTGGAGATTCACTCTTGTTATAGATTACCCACAATCTGAGAGTGTTTCCATGTTTTGACATGATAGTTAAGTCTAACTTGGCTAAGGGTGCAATCCTAATTGACAACAGATACATGCACCACATAGTAGTGGGCTAGGGATGACTATGAAATAAATGGTCAAGATCAAAAAGAGACCAAAGACAATCAATGGTTGAGATTCAAAAATGAGAGAGTGGAGGGAGATAATGGAGAAATTAAATAATAAAATCATTTAATTCATGAGAAGGGAATCTTTGATCAAGTGGAGGATGAATAATTCATTTAAATTATTATTTGTGGAAGAAAAGAAAGGGGGCATTTAATTAATTGACGTGTGCAACCAATTAATTAAATAAGCGAAAAATGGAGGAGAATTAAATAATTAATTTAGATTAATTATGTAATGGGGGCGAAATGACGAGAGATAATTAAATAATATTGATAATTATTTAGCTATGGAAGAATTGAAATATTAATGAATAGATAAATAATTAATAATTATTATTTAACTATAGACAAATGATGAAAGGAAAATAATTAAATAAATGATCATTTATTTAATTATTGAGGAAAAGAGTGTTAGCAACACAATTAAATTTATTTAATTGATCGTAATAGAATAAAGGTCAAGAGATGAATTATTAAATAATTAAAATTAATTAATTACATAGGGAAGAAGACCAAGACAAATGATGATTGCAGACCAAGACATTTTTCAGTGTCTACAAAATGTTCTTTGTGAAGGTTAAAACTTACACGAAAAGGAATTAGTTACGCTTATGGTACAAAAAAATGTATTTTGCTTGTTTGTAGAAATGACTTCTTTAAAATGAGAGGCCCTATGAAGCATATAATTAGTGCGACTTAACTTCTTTGAAATGAGAGTCCCTATGAAGCATATAATTAGTGCGACTTAACCATTAACCGACACTTGACACTGACTAGGACAAAGGTGGGATCCTTAGCAAGCTCTTCTTCAAATGACTTAAAAGATATTAAAAGCACGTGCATATAAGAACTTATGTCACTAGGGAAAAGGGGGGCCTCAAAGTACAATGAAAAGGGACTTCACTAGAAGACTTAACATTATACGCGAAAAAAAAACATGAGATTTGATCGGGGAATAAAAGAGCATTTTGTAGGCTCACGAGAAGAGAATAACAACATGAGATGCTCCTGCGAATTGGTTACTCTAAAAGGCTTTTAAAAGCACATGACGGTGATAGACACTTCTGATACTTTAAATAAGGGGGTTGGTAAAAGCACGAAACAAAAGCCACCAAATTATAACTTAAAGGACCAAATAACAAGGGTAAATAGTCAATGCAAAATTAGAACAAAAATGCAATGGCATTTATCATGACTTAGAGTTTTACCCTAATGAAAGCTTGCAAATATCCCTATAAAATGACCTCTTATCAATCACTAGAAACACCAAGGCAAAAAAATTCACAAGCACCATCACACTCTAAAACAGTTCTTAATCTTACAACAAAAACTAGATTGAAGTTAATTTCACCATCTCTTCCCTCCGATAAAAGGTACCCAAAATAATTAGACTATTGTCTATCTAGTTTTGAGAATGTACATTTGACCATATTTATTAATTATTAGAAAATTAAAATACAATATATTTTTAATATTAAACTAATTAATAAATACGATCAAATATATTTTTTAGAAGCTGCATAGATGTTTCCGCCAAATTTATCACTTCAAAAGTTGCTCAAATTTTCAACCATGAAAGCTGCAGATTCAATTCCAAGTGCATTCCATAGAGCTCGGAGTGCATATATAAATACTGTTCCCGTACAATATTTCCGACAAGCAAATGCGCCAGCTAGCTGTCAAACATTTATGGGGTCTGAAAAACATACCACAGCCGTCAATTTCCTCCCGTGGAATCTTTCTAGTGTACAACACGGTAGATTTTGTATTACCAACATTGAATAAGAGAAGGGATTTTCTAAAGCTGCACAAATTACCTGTCAAAAGCATTGTACGGGACGGAGTACACGCGCTCCTTGCTCTATGGAATGGCCTTAGAAAGATCATAATGATGGAACATATGCAAATTTGCCTTGTTTTTCACACCCTCCAATGTGCCTTAAAATCGGTACTCAATTTGTCAACGAGACAATTGAATGTAGGGAATTCTCCAAAAAGAGAATCGTCAATTACAGTTCTGGGCAAAGCTGATTCGACCTAAGTGCGACATGTCTCGATGGGTCCACGGTAGGGCTATTTAATTATTTCATCTAGATTGACACGAGGATTTCATTGATGATATTTATGACTGGGACAACTGACAAAACGATTCGATCTTGTGGGCTGACAGATCGTTCATGCAAGATGACCTGATAGCCAACAGTAATGGCTGACGGATTGCTCATGTGGAGGGTGATGCAATTCTGGGTTCTTCTATTAACCACTCAACTGTAGAGAGTGGAAGTTTTCTTACCGCACGGACTCGAGCTCATAACCTCTCTTCCCAATTGCAGAAGTTAACCCAATGGCTCTAGCCATACAGTGCAAGTTAAAGAAATATTGATTCATGGGTTATGAGATGTAGTCTTCCCTTTTGTCTTCGTGGTACCCACTCTGTCTCGTACTGAAGAACTGCCCCATTCTTACAGTCTCAAAAAAAGGAAATAAGTGGTTGATGTTTGTGAATTTAAATAAATAAAACAAATTAATTAGTCTGCTATATATATAGATTTGTCTTATGTAATTAGAAAATTATTAGTATATATGATCTTAGAAATTGTTTGTTTATGTTTTTTGATTTGACTAAAAACTGTGTTGTTTGGTTAGGAATTTGTACATGATAAGAATGATATCTCCCCTCAATCAAATCTTCTAATTATGTTGAATCAATGAATTTGTATTAAGATAGAAAACAGCAAGCAATTATGCATTATGCCTTGAAATGATGATATAACATGGAAAATAGTTTTGTACTCCTCGAAGTCTACAAGAGATAATGTTTAATATGTCTTAGGTTTATATGTGCAGATGAATTATCGTTAGTCCTTAAATGCAATTTGAAAGGTGCATGTAAAATGTTTAATGATTTAGGTTAGCACATAATAAGTCAAGGGAAAATAAGTAGGCCCAAAGTTTGAATTTTAAGTTAAAAATTTTAAGGTCATTTTTGGAAGCATTCATTTAACTAGGGTCACTTGCACAACTATGGTTTTCACCCTAGGCAAGAATATAGTGAATATAAATATTAGAAATTGTTTCTAGTATTGATTAAAGTGGGTATGGATTAACTTATGTGCCAACTCTTAATAGAAATTGAGTCACTTGTACACTTGTCATTACATAAAGAATAACTTAGCCAAAATGAGCCAAAAATAAATGGGAGAACTACAAGTTATGCAATTCTCTTCATTAAATTTTCTCACATTGACTTGCATGGGAATTGCTATAAGAATGCACCTTAAAAGTAAAACCAAGCAATCAACATAGAAATTAATTATGTAGAAATTCATAAAAGGATATAGTTATGGATATTGATGTTGGTTCAGTACATGTTGGTGTGTCTTTTCACAACATGCCCCATTTTTCTTTTGGAAAAATATGGACCTCCTCTCTTTTGTTTATGTTTTGGTCAAGTTCTAGGTGTTAGTAGTTATCATGTCTTAATAGCCATCTTTTTAAATGATTAATTTCAATAATTATATTCATCTTGTTTGATAAAAAGATCAAAATAACCCCAAGTTCTTTTTAGAAGTTTGTCAAAATATGTCATCAAAATAAAGAAATAAGCTTGTAGAATTTACTTTATCAGTTGTACTTAGTGTTCACTTCACTGAAATATCCTAATAACTTCACAAAATCGACAAACTATAAAATCGCACAAAATATTTTACATGTATGTGTTGTAGAAATATGATTCATATTTGAACATGACTTTTGCACTTTGAAAATGTCTTGTTCTACTTTCTGTAAATAGTTAAAATGTTGAAAAGGGAAGATAATAAAAAATCACAGAGATTCAATTCTTATCTAAAACTGATCTTCATTCATATAAAAAATCACTTTAAATTCCATGATAAACCTCACAATCCTCATGGAATTCCAACTTCTATTCAAGCTAAACCTCATAAAAACCTTAACTTCGCATGCACATGCATTTGAAATTCCCACAAAATATTTTTTCTATCTGAAGAATTCACCACTCACCTACCACTCTTATCACATTATTGTCATATATATACATCTCATTAATCCTAAGGCATAAATATGATATATTTGGGGATCAAATTAATGCATTAGTATTGTTTGAAAATGAATTATGAAGCTTTACAACTTCCCATGAACAAAAAAAAAAGGGGCTTAAGAAAGGTGATGGCCATTACTATGACCAAAGGCATGAGGAAGTGAATGAAAAGGAAGTGACAAAAGTAGTATATTACTATAAGGAAAAATCACAAGTGAAATAAAATGTAGTTGACGAGTATCAAAATCATGCCATATATCCTGTATTTTCTTAACAAAATGACTGATTCAAATCAATTTTGTTTAAAAATGAAAATTTTGTTGCCAAAATGTAATTGTCTATACAAATCAATTTAGAAAGAAGCAAACAAGTAAAATTTCATAAAGAATTTCAAAAATCTTTAGGTGAGAGTAGTATATGTAATTAGAACTAAATGTTTGATTGAAACATTAAATTACATGAAATTTTCAAAAAACATAGGCAATACCCTAATGTGGAAATAATGAAAAGTCCAAATAAGCTAAAGCGATTGCATTTTCATAAAACTTTGGATTAGGGAAGTCATTTTTTTAAACTCATGACATCTATGAAATAAAATATATAAAATAAATATTCTTTTAAAATGTCGGGTCATAGTAGAATTCATGCAACTACGTGCAATTTAAATTACTAACTAAACTTCACTTCGACACTAAATTCCTCCAAATATACTATAACCAAAATCATGAGGAAGTGAATAAAAAGGAAGCGAAAAAAGTAGTATATTACTACAAAGAAAAAACATAAGTGAAATTGAATAGAATTCCTTCAAATATGCTATGATCAAAAGCGTGATGAGGTGATAGCCATTACTATGACCAAAAGCGTTATGAAGTGAATACAAAGGAAGTGACAAAAGTAATATATTACTATAAAGAAAAATCACAAGTGAAATCAAATGTAGATGATGAGTATCAAAATCATGCCCTATATCCTATATTTTCTAAACAAAATGAATGATTCAAATGAAATTTGTGTTGTCAAAATGTAATTGTTTATATAAATCAATTTAGAAAGAAGTTGAACAAGTAAAATTTCATAAAGAATTTCAAAAATCTTCAAGTGAGAGTAACTTATATGTAATTAGAACTAAATGTTTGATTGAGACATTAAATTACATGGAATTCTCAAAAAATATAGGCAATAGCCTAATGTGGGAATAATGAAAATTCCAAATAAACTAAAGTGATTGCATTTTTATAAAACCTTGGATTAGGCCAATATTTTTTTTCAAGTCATGATATCTATGGAATCAAATATATAAAATAAATATTTTTTAAAAAGGTCATGTTATAATAGAATTCTTGCAACTATGTGGAATTTTGATTACTAACTAAACTTCACTTCCATACTAAATTCCTTTAAATATACTACGACCAAAAGCATGAGGAAGTTAATAAAAAGGAAGCGACAAAATTAGTATATTACTATAAAGAAAAATCACAAGTGAAATCAAATGTAGTTGATGAGTATCAAAATCATGCCATATTTTTTGCATTTTCTTAACAAAATGGCTGATTCAAATCAATTTTGTTTAAAAATGAAAATTTGGTTACCAAAATGCAATTGCCTATATAAATCAATTTAGAAAGAAGCAAACAAGTAAAATTTCATAAAGAATTTTAAAAATATTCAAGTGAGAGTAGTATATGTAATTAGAATGAAATCTTTGATTGAATCATTAAATTACATGAAATTCTCAAAAAACCTAGGCAATAGCCTAATGTGGGAATAATGAAAAGTCCAAATAAGCTAAAGTGATTGCATTTTCATAAAACCTTGGATTAGGGAAAAAAAAATTCAACTCATAATATCTATAGAATCAAATGTATAAAATAAATATTCTTTTAAAATATCATGAAATAATAGAATTCATGCAACTATGTGGAATTTTGATTACTAACTAAACTTCACTTCCACACTAAATTCCTCCAACCCCTATGAAAATTTAAGTCCAACTAAACATTTATGTCTATTTTATACAACTAGACACTTTAATATCTAAACCCCACCATTTCTATGAAATTTTGAACCTCATCTAAACTTAACTCTTCCTTCTATTAAATTTAACTTAAAAATGAAATTCCTACAATCCTTGAAAAAAATTAGTTTCAACTAAACATGATTTCTAATTTTTCAAAAAATACACTTCTAATACAAATTCCTTTAAGAGGTAAAATGTTAATGTGCCTGGTTATCAAACCATAACTTCCAAAGGTTAAATAGATTAAGTGATAGATGGTTTTAACCTAGGCATGTAGGAATTAATTACATCTAGAGCTAATTTTAAAGTTGGTAGTAGAATGATTTGATCGATATGACCCAAGGAGAGTGGTATAGTTGTAGAGGGAAGAATTCTAACCAAACTATCAAGTGATAATATTGGAGACACATTCAACATCTCATTTTACTTTAAAGGTAGCCTGGATAGTAAGACTGGATGAGATAAAATAAAAATTTAATAAGATTATGGAATCTTGTAAGAGAAATATTAATTCTAAGTGGATAGAACATCCTAAGAGTGTTGTCACCAAGTTACCTAAAACTATGTGTAAAAGTGATCTCTAGCTAGAAACTGGTGATATGATCAATTTGTTAAGTAGAGCCACGAGACACCCTATAGCTACCACATTTGAACCCTAGAAGTATCTCTATGTAACTACTATATTGAATGGAGAAATCAAGGTACACTAGTTTGGTATTATTAGTAATAATTTTCATGAGTAGTTAACCAAGATGGAAGACACTAAAAGATTTTATGTGAAATATTATTTGGTATATTCTTTGGCTATGAATTTCACGTTTCCAAGTTTAAAGAAAAGAGAAAATGGGCTTGAAACCGGAACAAGTATTATTATATGAGCATTATCCTTAGTTGGAACACGAGTAATCAATTGTACATTACCAAAGAGTTAATGATGATTTCTCTATTTGGTTGGCATGGTTAATGGATGGAATCAAAGAAAATATTATCTTTTGAAGCCACTAAAGAGGTACAAGAAAGTGTGATAACGATTTTATATACTTTCCTAAGCTTTCTTATATCATAATAGAAGGATTTGTCAATGCACCATACGAATTGTCAAGATATACTATAAATAAGATGGTATTATTAGGATTTCATATATCTAGGGTTGATTCATATATTATAAGATGTTCTTGTATTGCACTTACCTATACAAAGGCAAAGGAATTAAAGAAAAAGTTGCAATTGCATAACCTTCACCCATATGATGCAAGACCAAATTTTAACCCTTTTGGAAGGATGGAAAAATTGGTATCATCGATCGTAAACCATACCTTCATCTAGAGGATTATTGGGTTGATTGTGGTGATTATCATGAGGATAGGAAAAGATTCTATTACATGTTAGCAACCACTCAAATGAAAGCTCTTATCACACACAAATTTCTAGATCAATTCATTGATAATGAAGTGGTATTCATAGTGCCTATGAAATATAGGTCTTTAATGAACCCATCTTGTAAATAAACTAGTTTGAGCCTAAAGTAAATTACATAAAAAAATATAATACAAAAAATTCTAAATAATAGTGGAGGTTGGTTGGAAGAAATAGTAAATAAATTAAGATTTTGTGATTATACCCACATCAATAGTTGTGCCATTAATAAATATTCCACCACTTTGTATTATACAATGATCCTCTTCAATAATATAAGAAAAGAGAACTTGTTATGGTCACTTTTATTAGTTCTCATATAAGATCTATGCAATTTTGTCTTCACCATCTATGTTGAATAATACTAGAATTTACATGGAACTAGAAGAAAGAGAATTAGGCCAAGATGAATCCATAGAGAAATAACTATTCTTGCAAAAAATATTTTTTTAACAAAGAAGGAACAAGTCGAATTAGATCAAGAAGAGTATGTTGATGAATTGAAAAATGATTACAATTCATTACTTGAAAGTAAAAAGATGATGTAATTATCAAAAGAGATAATCCCATTCCTTTTGGTCAACCAAATATATTTAAGAACAAAATAAGGCATCCAATCCTATGAAGATGGAAATTCAAATCAATGTTTCTACATAGGACATTGAGATACTTAAAACCTCACAAGAGCATCAAAATAAATAAGATAAAATTGGCCAATGCCAATAAAAATAGAAAAAGAGGAAAATATTATAACGAAAACAAAGAAAAGAAGTAACACAAGAATGAAATATTGATGCATCATCTTCAAATATTAATGAAAGTGCTAATGAAGGAGTATTAGGTGGAGGAAACAAAGAAGAATTGAGATAGAGAGGAATAATAAAACCAATAAGTACATAGAAAATAGATATAGTTTAATTAGACACTATAGACTAGACAATAATTCATTCACATTCAAAACCTTCAGGACAACAAGAAAATAAATAATTAGAGCCACATCTTCTACACCTACATAGAAGTAAAGGTACAAATAAGGAAATAGCAAGTGTCAATACCAATTTATCTCAAAAGTATGTTAAGTAAAATTGACACTCCCAAGCCTAAGAACAAAGATATAATCCTATCTATCATCACTAGGGATGCCTCCATGTCCAAATTAGCATGAATAGCCACTTCTATAATTAATGAAGATGACTAGGATCTTGGAATAGGAGATTAACAAGTGTTGAATATCAACCTAGCTTATTCTACTAGGGAACAAGAAATATCATAGCTACACTTAACTATATTTGTTGCCACAACTAGATTGAAAAAGGATTAAAAAAATTGCACTACGTTGTCATTAGTGTTTTCATTAATGTCAACATATTTCAACCTCTATTGTGGTTATGATAAGAAGGTATTTTTAGCATTGAGAAGGTGAACATTGTAGATGCAATAGGGTCACTTGGTTTCCAAGTGCTTTTGAGAAAATTTGTATAAAGAGTGTACAAGGTGACATGGATGTGTTCTATATTTTGCTCCACATTTCTTCATTCTTGAAGATGTGATTGTGTGGTTTGGATATGATGTTAAAAAGTATTAAGAGGTATTATATATAGAGTTTCATGTTCTAGATCGTGTGATAGTAGAAGATGTGTTTGATAGTGTGTTGGAGTGTGAAGAAGGATGAATGGGAGAAATGAAATTGCTTTGAATTTATTTACATTGAAGTTCCTTGTCTTGCAGATTTGGAAATATGCTAATGATGCTTGTATCTATCTTCCCTTGGAAAGTTTTATGTTCAACTATTTTGCAAGCTTGTTTCATGAGTTGTGTCTCAATGACAGTTTGAATAGTTGCACAAGATGATACTCTTCTCAGTTGCATGTGTTTTCACCAATATGATACAATATTTTGTTGGTGTTGGAATATTCTAGGATGTTGTCTGATGTTTCTAAATAGTCTACAAGTTGTTTCCTAACTTGGTGAAGTGTGTATGTGGTTGTTTGGTAGCATTAATGTTGGTTTTTCCAACCTGGCATGTTAGCGCTATTTACAGATGTGCTTCACTTTTTGTGGAAGTGTGGTGTAGCATGTCAATATGTATTTGGATCCTTGTTAACACTTGATGTGGTATGCCTTCACTTCTTTCCATCGTGGAGGTGTTTGGTGCCAACCTATTTGTTGGTTTCACATTTGAGGTGCATATGTTTCATTGAAGCTAACTTGGAGAAGGTTATTAATGGTTGCATAAGGTATATATAAAAGATCATTTATTGGAGAAGTGTGTGATGTGTTGTGTAGTGTGACATGATCTATATGCGATCAAGTGTTGAGATCTGAGTGCGAGCATGCATCCTTAAGACTACCAAAAGTACTGAACATAAGGTGTCTACATTCTAGTGTGCCTGAAGGCTATGTGCAGGATCATGATGGGCCAAAAAGTGGCAATATGATGGGTATTTGTAGGGTATGTGGCTGACAATTTTTTTTACCCAAAATTGATGAAATGAAAAGGGTTTTTAAAGGAGATTCTCAGCTTTCCACTAACATAAATTATGCTTTACTTTGGATTTAATAAATAATTATTATTCATTTTCTATTTGAATTATGACTAAATTCTTGATTGATAGGATGATTGAAAAACATCTATAACTTTCAAATGGTATCACATTTTTTGAATCTGAAACATGTGTCACATTTTATGCTTTGCATGCTATAGGATTAAAAAAAAAATCATGAAGTTTTGACCAAGTTAAGGTGGTCAGACATACGGGTTTTTATATTTTCTAAAAGTTCTAATAAAAAAATCATAATTAATTATTTACTTGGAAAAAAATCACAAAAAAATATGGATCACATTGGGACATGAGTCCTCTACTTATATCTAAAATCTTATAAAAAAATATTATCATTTTATTGTGGTTAGGGTGGTCAGATAGATACCTACTTATTTTTTCCCTGAAATTTAAGTACTACTGCATTGAAATTTCAAATTTTCACCAAATAGATTTCTTTTTTTCTTAAATAAAACTAGTATTTTAGAAACTAAATTCAATTTTATATAGCTTCTATTCTTACATATTTTTGAAATAATATAGATAACTTATTCAAATTTTTACGTCAAGTTGCCTAACTTTGATTTTTCTGAATTTTTTGCCACTTAAGGGCCTATTTTTCCATGATGATCCTGCACATACCCTAAAGTTGTTGGAGATAGTGAGCCCATAAAGAGTTGTTGTGGAAGATTCTTCTATTTCTTTGATAGCCAACCTCCTTGTAATAGTTTATTTCTATTCTATTTTTATCCCAGTAGTGATCCCTTAGTAGTGAGCCTTTTTTTCTTTCTTTTGGATAGTGAGTCCTTTGGATAGTGAGCCCTTCCAATAGTGAGAATTTTATAATTGGTGTTGTAATTATGCCTTAAAGAAAGAAAGGATGGAAGCCTTTCTTGTTTCATTCGAGTTTGGTGTACATGGAAGTTCGTTGAAGATGGATATAATGTACCTGTTATTGCTTTGACAAGAAAATATGAGATTAAGGATTATGAGAATAATGGAAAAGTAAGGTGTGAACATGAAATATATTTAGATCAAATGCAACTAGAATCAACTAAGAAACCAAGAATTTAGCCTAATTAACTCAAATTCCCAATGAAATTCTTGTAAATCTAAATAGGAATCCATTAAACATGTAACATGAAATTGATGAAATAAACCTAATTAAACACAAGAAAACCTCATCCCATTGAGGGATTAGTGTTGAATTGTTGTGGAATGATCATCCCTTTCCTAATCCCATTTTTGAAGAAAGATTTGAATGATCTTCTAATGGTGAATTGGATGAAATTTCTCTCAAAATGAGGATGAAATTAACTATAGTGCAATTTCTCAAATGCTTTGTGGATGATTTACTCATAGAAATGAGGATTATTTATAGGATTTTTAGATGAATCAATGGCTAAGATTGAATTAGCTAATCAATGGAGAGAAATGAATGTGAGAGAATGGCATGGATCAATGATAAAATCCACGGATGAGATTGAATATTGACATAGATCACTAAATTTAATCAAGGGCTCTAATTGAATTAGAATGTGCAAGTCCCTTAATTTTAGGAAGAATGTTGGAAGATATTTCCATTTGGAGGGAAATATTTGAATTTGAATTAGAGGAATATTCCATGAGAATATTCTCTTACAAGTGGTAGAAGTTGAAGGAATTATAGGATATTAGTCAATTAAATAATTGAGATATTATTTAATTGTACAAGATGAGAGAATTTAGGATTTAAATTAAATAATTAGACCATTTAATTAAAAAGGGGTGGGATTTGTGACATTCAATTAAATAATTAAGATTATTTAATCAAATGAGAGGAATTAAGGGATTTACTTAAATAATTTTCATTATTTAATCAAAAAAGAAGAAAAATAACATGATAGAGGTGATTTAATCCAATAATATTGATTACCTGATTAATAGAAGAAAATTATGAATTTATTTAAATAATCAGGATTATTCAATTAAATAGATGAGAATGATTGAATTAGGATGAACATGGTGTTAATAAATCAAATTAGATGTGTGATATTGATCAAGAAAATTTTAAGTTTCTATATTTTACCCTTCTTTGAAGTGAGGTGCCTAGTACATTGGTTCAAAGAACTAATGCCTCTCAGATCACCATAGCTATTCATATCAAAAAATTTAAAATTCATGAATTTTTATGGATGCCCCACTCTGCCCCAACAATAGGAATGGATACTAGTATACTGCCCCTCAAGAGATTGAGCAAAAAATTCAATTTTCAAGTCGAGATCACAACAAGGATACAAGATCGGTTCAGTTGTGAAGATGACAATAAACAAAACTTAGGATAATGATAAAAGGATTAAAGGATTAAAACAGGTTGTTAGACAAAAAATGGAGATTCAAGATGAAAACCCTAGGTCAAGAAGTGCATTCAAGGTAAAAACCCTAATTTTACATGCATATATAGGAGGTTGGGGTCACTTTCAAGCTCATTTACACAGTTGGATTTGAGAATTTTGAGATATCTGAGATATTTTGCGAGATACCTAGTAGTGTAGCTGATAGAATGGTGGATCATGTGCTTCCCTTGCATTGCTCAGACAGTCCATGAGTTCCAAACGGCTAGCTGATGCAAAACCACTGATATGTACCCTAAAAAAATTCCTTGCATGTACTTGAGATAGAAAAATATAGACTAGATTAGGTCAAACAAAGGCATCACTATTTCAGTGAAACTTTTGTAATGGTTGATGATATTTTTGTAAGTGATGCTTTGGAAAAGTGCATCACTCTAGAAATTGCATTGGGGTTTAGAATACTACCATGCTTTTGCAAACAAACTTGTGCCTTGCAAAGTTTCAGAGCCATGCATATGCATAATTACAAAACCACACTTATTATTTATAGTGGTGCATTTGAAATTCTATCACACCTTTTCCATTCAATGACACTATTGAAAAATAGTGATGCATGTGCTGAATTAATAGAGCAATACCTTTCATAAAGGCACACTTTTGCATTTTTAGGGCTTCAAACAAGATTTTTTCCTTGATTTTAGCAAAAAAATAATGTTGTGCACATGTGTGTGCAAGATTTATTTCATCCACTACAATCATGTGAGTGTAGGCCCAAGATTCTAGGTCGGATGATTTCTTTTGAGGGATGAAGGATGATTTCCTAGGATGAGTCTATCTATATGATCAGAGAATTAGGGACTTTGAAAGAAACACCAAGTTACAAGACTAACAATGATTCACTCTCAACCTTTCAACTAGGCACCAACATGGATATAAGGCCTCAACTTTGCATTCATGATTTATTTTCCTTCTTTATGGACCCAAACCCTAGGAACACTCTTAAGAGACCCAAAAAAACTTGTTTTAAATGATTTCAAAGCCCAACCCTCTGACTTAGACACAAAACCAATTTTTCACCTTAACTAGGCTACTAGCCCAACTAGGCCTCCTGCAGTGATTTTTTGACTTTGCACTCAAACTTTCCAAAGGAAACCCAAATATAATGACTGTTTCAAGTGTGGTTTGTGATGAAAAACAACATATCCAAACCTTGATATCACTTGCTTTAGACAAACCCTTCCAAAATCTGCTGTCTCCTAAAAGACTAGGCCTAATTAGCCCACTTTTACAAAGCAACCCCCCTTTAAACTCAACCCCTGACCATGAAAATTTCATAAGTCTTCTAAAATGACTCAAAACCAAGGAATCCAAGTTTTTAGACCTCTAGGACACATATAACACGCTCCAGCACAAACCCCTCCTCAACTTGCCTCAAAAACTAGGGCTTCTTGAAAACTAACATTCCAATCACTTCCAGAACTTTCTCATTGACTCTACACCATTAGGACAACATATTTAGTTGATCCAAACTCAAAAACATGCCCCTCATTAAGGCAGATCTTCTGCTGCTACACCCTAGCCTCCATCTTCAAGCACTTTTCCCTTTGACAACTTGGTGTACACCCTGATATTCTTCCTTCTTGCACATTAGTTGGTTAAATATATATGATACATGTTAGGAATGATCCATTTCATAGGTCACAGCATCATTCTACCTTGAAATGGATCAATCATCCATGAAAAACCTCAAAATTAGTGAAAAATCTGTGTTCTTTTTTAGGACAGTCAATATAAAATGCAAAGAAAGTAATTATCACTGCTTTCAGAGCCTTCAATGGTGTTAAAATATGTAAACAAAAACTCCTAAAGCATCCTACTGGACATATATTCAATAGAGATCAAGTATTTAACAAAAAAACACCATAAAAGTGCCAAAAACTGTGTTTTTTCACTATTTCCAGAAAAAAGTCCGTACAGTACTTGCTCCAAACGCCCAACCTCCGTACAAATGATTATTTTGGCTTTGTATATCCTTTCCCCAACTGATCCAACCGTTTGGGATTGATTAAGTTGCATAAAAGTGATTAAAACTCAAAAAAACTACTTTCCCGCCCAAAGTGAAATTCAAAAATCTGAATTTTACAATCTTGAAATTTATTAAAATCTACCACCTTAAAACTATTGGATCTTCAATATCCAAGTTTATTTGACCTACCCAAAGCATTAGATCATTAATCAAATCCCTAGAACATGACTTTCCCTTTACATTGCATTTTTAACCTAGGATCCTTATTAGGAACCTTAGAACTTTTAACATTCCCATTACATTTATTCATCCCAAATGCCATTATAGGCTCCAAAAGGTCATAATTAATGTTTTGAATTGCTTGGAAGGTCCTCCTGACCCTTGCACTCCCCTGGTTCTTGAAGTGCTCCTTGAAGGCCCTGGGTGCTCCTGCACCATTCTCCCCAAGAAAGAAAGATTTCTTGCCCCAAGAAGCATCCAAATTGTTGCTACCATAATACTCCTTGTTCCTATATGTTTGTACCTTCTGATTACCAAGCATGAAATCTCCCAAAGTTACCTTTTTCCTTTTCTTCCAACCTGCATTCATGTCACTCAACATGTTAGTGTCAAAAATCAGTTTTGTTTTTCCTTTTTGCTGCTTGATAACAGCCTGTCCTTGTACCCTGTTTCTGCCTTTATTCCACTCATTTCCTTGTGAAAGAACACAACTCCTATTACCCTCAACAATAGGGCATTCAATACTCCCAATCTTAATACTGTCCAAGTCCCAAATATTCTGATTTTTAGGACTGTACTCTTCATATGTCTGTTGCAACTCATCATTCCTCTTCCAACCAGTATCTTCCCCTGTTTTACCCTGCTCATTTACCTGCAAATGCTTCTCAAAACAAATCATAAAACTTTCATTTGACTGCTCCAAAGGCAAAGGAACCAACTGATATTTAACATCCCCCTTGTGAACCAAATAGGTGTTAAGAAACCCATCATGCAAAGTTCTTCTAACATACTGCCATGGCCTTCCCAAGATAATATGACCACAAGTCATAGGAATAACATCACAAAGCACTCTATCATGATATGAACCAATTGAGAAATCAACAAAAGCTCTCTTACCAATCTCTACATGCTGTCCTTGAGTTACCCAAGTGGCCTTGTAGGGAGTAGGATGATCAAAAGTTTCAATCCCTAGCTTGGTTACCATATCAACTGAAACTAAATTGCTATGTGACCCTGAATCTATAAGCAATCTGCATATCTTACCATGACTGAGACAATTTGTTTTGAAAATGGTTACCTTTGGTTCTTGATGAAGCCTTTCTCCTTGCTTGATCATGAGAAACTCACCATCAGTCACAGGGTCTGCCATGAATGTTTTTGACTCCTCCTTCTTGTCTTCTTCTTCTTGTACCAAATTAGCTCTCCTTTCTCTGCCTTTATCAGCTTGTTCCCATTTAGGACACTTGAAGGAAGGATGCCCTGGTTCATTGCAATTAAAACATCTACCTGTGAATGGTCCTCTACCTTGTCCAAATCTGCCTCCTCCTCTTGGAGTGTATCCACCTCTTTGATTAGAAAATATCTCTTTACCCTTGTCATTGCTGCTTTTATCATTACTGCCTTGTCCTTGCTCTCTATTACCTCTGCCCCTATTTGAACTACCTCCTCTTCCACCATTGTTTGATCTTTCTTGCTTCCTTTTCACCTTTTCTTCTGCTCTAATGGCCAACTAAAAACATTCTCCTAATGTCCTTGGCAATTGCAAACCAATCTCATCTTGTAGATTGTACCTCAAGCCATTGATGTACCTGGCTATTTTCTCATCCTCTTCCTCATAACCTCCTCTAATACTAAGCTTGTGAAATTGCTCAGTATAGGACATCACATCCATGTCCTTTTGTTTTAAATTCTGCCTCATTCGTTTCACATGAATGGTATAATCAGATGGTAAAAACTGCTCCTTGACCAAACTCTTCATCCTTGCCCATGTAGAGACCTTTGCCAATCCTCTAGCCATCCTATCATTCTGGAAACTTGTCCACCATGTCAATGCTGTGCCTCTCAACTTGGTTTTAGCAAACTTGACTTTCCTTTCTTCATCCATCTCCTCAAATTCAAAGTAGTTTTCCATGGCATCAAGCCATCCCAATACCTCTTCACTATCCATCTTCCCTTGATAGATAGGTAAGTCAATGTGACTCTTCCCTCCATGACCCTGTACTGCCTTCAATAACCTCACTAACCTCTTTTCCTCAGGGTCCTCTGTATCATCAGCTTGCTGTTCCTGATTTACCCTCACATGCTCTTCATCCTCTTCATTGTTTTCTTGGTCTTCTTGGTCTTCTCTCCTCCTACTCCTCTCAAGGTTATTGATCCTTGCTTGCATAGTGTCTCTCTCTCTTCTCCATTGTCTTTCATCTCTTGCTCTTGCTGCTTCTTGTTCCCTTCTTTCTCTTCTCTCCCTTTCCAAGATCTCCTTCAACTCTTCCAACTCTCTTGCCAATTGATTTTTTGGTGCCATTGCTGTTTCTCCAATCCCTCAAGGACCTACTCACTACTCTGATACCACTCTGATGCAAAGGGTTAGGGACTTTGAAAGAAACACCAAGTTACAAGACTAACAATGATTCACTCTCAACCTTTCAACTAGGCACCAACATGGATATAAGGCCTCAACTTTGCATTCATGATTTATTTTCCTTCTTTATGGACCCAAACCCTAGGAACACTCTTAAGAGACCCAAACAAACTTGTTTTAAATGATTTCAAAGCCCAACCCTCTGACTTAGACACAAAACCAATTTTTCACCTTAACTAGGCTACTAGCCCAACTAGGCCTCCTGCAGTGATTTTTTGACTTTGCACTCAAACTTTCCAAAGGAACCCCAAATATAATGACTGTTTCAAGTGTGGTTTGTGATGAAAAACAACATATCCAAACCTTGGTATCACTTGCTTTAGACAAACCCTTCCAAAATCTGCTGTCTCCTCAAAAACTAGGCCTAATTAGCCCACTTTTACAAAGCAACCCCCCTTTAAACTCAACCCCTGACCATGAAAATTTTAGAAGTCTTCTAAAATGACTCAAAACCAAGGAATCCAAGTTTTTAGACCTCTAAGGACACATATAACATGCTCTAGCACAAACCCCTCCTCAACTTGCCTCAAAAACTAGGGCTTCTTGAAAACTAACCTTCCAATCACTTCCAGAACTTTCTCATTGACTCTACACCATTAGGAAACATATTTAGTTGATCCAAACTCAAAAACATGCCCCTCATTAAGGCAGATCTTCTGCTGCTACACCCTAGCCTCCATCTTCAAGCACTTTTCCCTTTGACAACTTGGTGTACACCCTGATATTCTTCCTTCCTGCACATTAGTTGGTTAAATATGTATGATACATGTTAGGAATGATCCATTTCATAGGTCACAGCAGCATTCTACCTTGAAATGGATCAATCATCCATGAAAAACCTCAGAATTAGTGAAAAATCTGTGTTCTTTTTTAGGACAGTCAATATAAAATGCAAAGAAAGTAATTATCACTGCTTTCAGAGCCTTCAATGGTGTTAAAATATGTAAATAAAAACTCCTAAAGCATCCTACTGGACATATATTCAATAGAGATCAAGTATTTAACAAAAAAACACCATAAAAGTGCCAAAAACTGTGTTTTTTCACTATTTCCAGAAAATAGTCTGTACAGTACTTGCTCCAAACGCCCAACCTCCGTACAAATGATTATTTTGGCTTTGTATATCCTTTCCCCAACTGATCCAACCGTTTGGGATTGATTAAGTTGCATAAAAGTGATTAAAACTCAAAAAACTACTTTCCCGCCCAAAGTGAAATTCAAAAATCTGAATTTTACAATCTTGAAATTTATTAAAATCTACCACCTTAAAACTATTGGATCTTCAATATCCAAGTTTATTTGACCTACCCAAAGCATTAGATCATTAATCAAATCCCTAGAACATGACTTTCCCTTTACATTGCATTTTTAACCTAGGATCCTTATCAGGAACCTTAGAACTTTTAACATTCCCATTACATTTATTCATCCCAAATGCCATTATAGGCTCCAAAAGGTCATAATTAATGTTTTGACTTGCTTGGAAGGTCCTCCTGACCCTTGCACTCTCCTGGTTCTTGGTGCTCCTTGAAGGCAGGTGCTCTTGCACCACTATACCATATTTGTTATATTCTAGAGATTCAGACACATCTTGTGATGATAATTGCACTCATAGATCATTGGCATTCAAAGACCTCTTCTTTCCACCTCCTAACATGTGAGGCTACAATCACATTCAAGGATGTATGGTGCATCCTACAGGTACCAATTCACGGTGACAAGATTGTCTTCAATTCAAAGATTGGAACTCCCTCCATGTTCAAGGTACTAGGAGTGGATCATATGCATGTAGTGGGTGGCCAGATCGACCTATGAAGGTACCATGGTTGGTTCAGTAAATTGACTCTTGTGATTGGAGGAATCATCATGGGAATCTTGATGCTAGATAGATGTAGTTAAGGATTCAACCTCGATTGGGGTGCAATACTAGAGGGTATTGTTGAGGTTGTTCAAACTTATGCATGGAGACCATGTATTATGGAGACCCTATACCATGACATGAATCAGATGGCATATGTGTTAGGGAACAACTTATCAATAGGGGTTACCGTGTTACACATCTAGGTTTGGAAGCACATTTTTGTGCTTCAACCTATGATCATGCACTACCTTGTAATCTAGAGCTAGAGCATCCTATTGCTTCACAAATTGTCGAGCCACTCTATCAAGTAAGTACCTCTCAATGATATGAATTTGTCACCCCACCACCCACTGTTTCTGGCTTGCATAGTATAGTTGAGACTAATCATTGTCCCACTACTCTGTATTTAGATATGGGAACCACCTAAACATTTTCATATCATCGATCATTCTATGCCAGTAAACTATATCCACTGCACCAATATGGTGAAAAGTAGTCATCCTTTCATATTGGTAGACTGCAGGAATGTGATTATATCTTTAGAATCCATCCATGAGTGAAAGAATTCATATTCCCATGGGGAACATATTGTTGGAATGTAATTTCATTTGGTCTTAAGAATGTTGGAGTGACATATGAGAGAACCATGACCTTGATTTTTCATGACATTATCCATAAGACTCTAGAAGACTATGTGGATGATATCTTGGCACCAATATTTGATAGACTTGAGAAATATCATGTATGGTTGAACCATAGGAAGTGCATCTTTGGTGTCACTATAGAAAATCTCTTGGGATACTTTATATCATGAAGGGCAATTAAAGTGGACCCAGCTAAAGTCAAGGAAATCATGGATATGCAACCACCACATACACTTAAGAAACTTCAAGGCCTACAAGGGAGATTGTAATCTATGAGAAGCTTCATAGTGCAACTAGCTAACAAGTGCCACCCGTTCACTCATCATTTTCATAAGGGTGCATGGCCTACAAATGGGATCTAAATTGTGAGCAAGAATTTCAAAAACTCAAGGATTATTTAATGATGCCACCGATCTTGATGCCACTGATAGCATGAAAGTTGTTGATATTTACATCTCAACTAACTCAACAACCCTGGGGGCTCTTTTGGATCAACATGATGAAATGGGAAAGGATAGAGCTATATATTACATCAACATAACCTTCATGGGATATTAGTTGAATTATCATGTATGCATGCATACTCTAGTTACTCACTCTATGGGCAGTATTTTATCATGCAAACCTACAATGAGTTAAAAAAACCCAATCTACCCACTAAATAGGCTATGCAATTTGATGTGTTTTAATGTTTAGACCAAGTACCACCATTTAGTGAGTTCTTGTGGAAGAAAAACACATGCAAATCACTTGATCACCTCATTGAGTTAGTATACATGCTATTTATTATTTTCTTGTTTTCATTTCATTCCACTCTTAGATGATCCATCATTGATAACCAAATTGAGAAATCCTACATGAGCCATCTTGCATGAATTCTCCTTAAAGGGTCCTGAAATTGGCTAAGTCCTGAAGTTTCAGGCTTTCAAGTTTTTCTTCCCTTCATAAACATATGCTTTCTCCATCACTCCTGCTACTTCATCTTTGCCTTTGCTTTCCTTCTAAGTTTTTTGGGTTTCGGCCATAAGCCTTTCCTTTTAACCCTTACTGCTTTGCTTTGGTAACCCTTAAGCCTTACCCCTAATCACTAAAGTCCCAAAGAGGCTTTTCAATATTTTTGCAAGTCTTGACTTATCAGAATTTAGGGGTTGAGCTTCACTCTTATCTCTTTCCATCTCTTCATCTCAAGAATTAAGCCTTCCTCTCAATCCCTAATCCCCAGAATATCATCTTTGGCTTCCTATCATCGAACTTTCATCTTTTGCCTTTCTTCCTTCTTCCTTTCACTCCTTCAAAAAAAATTCTAAGTGTTGAGTTTTCGGACTTTGAGCTTCAGCCTTATCCTTTACCTCTCACCTTTCTTTGGTAAGAGGTAACTCTTCTCTCTAACCCATGATGGCTCCTTTTGGACTTCGGCCTTCAATCTTCCCTTTTACCTTTTTCATCTCTATAATAAGGCATAAGCCTCCTTATCAACCTCTGAATCCCAAAAAGGGTGAACCTTTTGGACTTTATGATTTACTCCTTTGACCTTATCTTTTCTCTTCTACTAGTATGTGGTAATTGGAACACCCAAAGCTCAATCACTAATGATTTGATACCAAGATGTGCATAAATTATGGAGTGGGTTTGACACTTGATCTTTGATAAAGATTCCTTTTCACAGTGTTGGATAGGACAATTGAGAGGGAGGGTGAATCAGTTGTCATATATTATAACCTTCAATTCAATTACTAGAGCTAACACATAAATCAATTAAATGATTAACCATCAAATGCCAATGCAAAAACACAATAACACTGTATTTATGTGGAAAACCCAATGAGAGAAAAACCACGGTGAGGATTAACTCATACTATAGAGAATATCAAACCCAATTACAAAAAGGCTCACTACCTAAAATAAGGCTCGCTGCCTAAAATGTGGCTCACTACCTACAATAAGGACTCACCGTTCGAACTCAATATGCATAGGGCTACAACATAGAGATACAAAATAAGACAAAGAAGATGTGTTACAGAGAGACAACAATCCCAATGCAACAAAGGATTCCACCACAGTCACTAATCAACTTGCATGAATGATAGAGTTCACCTTATGCTCACTGCATCCAGAAACTCAACATTAAGCTTTGCACTAATCAACCACACACATAACTCACACACTTTCACGATAGCCTCAAAATTACATCTCCTCTTTTGCTTATATTCCTTCTTTTCTTGTGTAAAATTTTCATTGCTAGATCATTTTGTATTTATACTATCTCCCACCTTGAAAAAGATACAAAGTCAGCCATCCAACTTCAAATTCAAATTAGGTCAGCCCAAAACATCCTAGGGTGGAATTAGAATGAGGAAAACCCAAACACACACTTCACCAGGACCCATAATAGATCTAACATACTTCATCAACTTCAAGACAATGCTTAACACACGGTCAACCAAACGGTGTAAAACACATAGAGAAGGATTAAGTTCAACACTTCCATAAACAAAAATATTTTTCAATGCAATCAAAATGTTTTCTCTAAACCCACAAGTCAATAAAAATTCAACAGAAAGTCGGATAACAACATTTCTCAATTTCGGTAGGTACATAGAAAAACATAGTTCACAACTAGTGAGCACAACTTGATCTTCACAAAGAACCAACAACCAAGAATCTAGATATAGCAACCTTCAACAACCTTGAATAACATATTTGATCTACACAAACATAGGGACAAGTACCAGATCAAAAACCTCATTAGCTAAACACCTGTAATCTTCCTTTAATATAATTTTCTGAATATCATCAACATATACAGTCAACAACAACTAGTAGATAACTAGCTAACCAGTTGACATCAATGACAATAGTTTCATTCCTTTTTCCATTCTTGCAAAAATCTCCCCCTTTGTCATTGATGGCAACATATAATGCGAAAAACCATCAAAGACACATGGATACCAAAAATGAAAATACTTCTCAAGATTTTTTTTGCTTCTCCCCCTTAGAAGATTATCTTCCGCATTACCTTCTTTCTCTTATAAGCTTTCTCTCCCCCTTTGACATCAATGGAAAAGGTTAAAGATATGTTCATTGAATCTTCGTTTGACATGAAAAATAAAATACTCATAATGACGCTTACTTGAAACTATTTGCTCCCCATGAGGTAGCCACCAAGTATCCAGTCCTAAAAGATAGAACCATGAATCCCACCGGTGATGCACCTCAATACATCTAGTTTATGAAGGAGGGCAATAACCCATAGGATTCTCCTAGAGATACTCAAAATATCTTTAGGAAGAAATTTTGCAAATATATCACCAATCGATCCTTTATTGAACATACTCAAGCTTGACTTCATTCTCCATGACCTTCTCTCTCCAAATGATACTGATAGATATATGTGTCATTCTCAAAGTGCATCATAGGATTTTTGAAATGTTAATTGCAGCTTGTATTATCTAAAAGATAGAAATAGGATCATCATATAGCACTGTGATATCATTCAATGTCTATTTCATCCATAACACTTGTGTACAACAAGATGAAAAAGAAATATACTCAGATTCAACATTAGACAAAGAGACTAGATCTTTCTTCTTACTCAACCATTCCACCAACCTATGTATCCAAGAAAGAATGCACCAGCACATGTACTCTTTATGTTATCTATACTTCCAGCCCAATCTTCTCGTATAGGAGCTGAGTGTAAAGTCGTTATCTTTAGAGGATACCATAACCCATAATCCAGAGTGCCATTCAAATATCTGAATATTCTTTTAGTAGCAGCAACATGTGTTTCCTTAGGATCTTCTTAAAATCTAGCCACAAGACAGACAACATGCATAATATCTGGTCTAGTAGCATTCAAATACATTAGTCCACAATCATATGAATCATGCTGCGATTAGCCTTGGGTGAATCATCAAATGCACTAAACTTGCAACTAGTCACCATAGGGTACTACTTTGGTTTTGGAATATCTATCACAAAGCCTTCAGCATCTCTCCACATAATTATCTTTGTGAAATGAAAATTCCTTTCTCCATTTGATTAATCTATAGCCCAAGAAAGTAATTCTCTCCCCAAACATAGACATTTCAAATGATTTTTGCATTTCATCTCAAACAATAGGTGCACATCTTTTCATTTCACACTCCAAATATAGTAACCATCCAACCTTTAACTTCACAATCAATATTTTGTCATTTTCAGTCTTGAAATACAAATTACTATTTTTTCATACCTTTGTGAAATCCTTTCTGATTCAAATACTTATCTAACCTTGCATACTAAGCTCTAGGATCTTGCTTCAGTCCATATAAAGATTTCTTCAATCTGCACACCATATCAATTGTTAAATTGCTAAAATCCTTCTGGTTGTTCCATGTAAGACCTCTTCTTCTAGCTCACCATTTCAAAGAATTATGACTTGACATCCATCTCATAGGCTTTGAAATCTTTATAGGTAGCTAATTAAGAACGTCATACGCAAGGCATTCTTACTCTGGGAAAAGTCTCACGAAAATCTATACTTGGCCCTTCCTAAGTGAGTACCCTTTACACACAAGTCTTGCTTTATTTCTAACAACTTTCCTATTCTCATTCAACTTATTTATAAATACACAAGTTTGATTCTTTTCAATCTGCAAAAGTTATTCTTTCATTTCTTCCTTCCAATTTTCATCCTTACAGTCTTCACTTACTAAATTTGGCTCAATCTTAGAGAATAAGCACAAATTTACTTCAGCAGCAACTTTGCTTTAGGTTAACACACCTTTTGTCTTATCTACAATAATTTGACTTTCTGAATGATTCCTTTGTACATATTTCGGTGTCCTAGGGGACATCACCAGAGCATCCTCTTCTCTTTCATTTTGTTCATCCTGTTTTTTCTCTTCATTTTTATCTTGTTCTTTTATAATTTATTTTATTTTTGTACAGTCATGTTCATTAGACAAATATCCATGAATATCAATAGAATTCTTCATTGTTTCATCAACCTTCACATTCAAGCTTTCTACAATATTCCTCAATCTTTTATTAGAACATATGTACACCTTGCTTTTAGTAGAGTATCCAAGAAATATTCCTTCATCATTTCTTGTATCAAACTTTCCCAAAGTTTCCTCATAATATAGCATTTGCTTCTGAATACCTTGAAATATTTAATTATAGGAATTCTCTCATACCACAACTCATAGGGAGTCTTTGTACTATTTGCTCTGGCCTGAACTCGATTGAATACATATATAGCAGTGCGAATAGCTTCTTTCCAGTAAAATTTTGGTAATTTGGCTTCAATGATCATTGACCTAGCAACTTCTTGAACTATTCTATTTTTCCTTTCAACAACTCCATTCTACTAAGTTCTCAAAGACGATAACTGTCTCTTTATTCCATGCATTTCACAAAACATATTGAACTCATGGGAGGTGAATTCTCCATCTCTATCAGATCTCAAACATTTTATCTTCAAATTCACTTCATTTTCAACCATAGCTTTGAATTCCTTGAATCTTTCCGATGCATCTGATTTCTCCCTTAGAAATGTAACCCATGTATATCTAGAATAATAATCAATTAAAATCATAAAGTACCTTTCACCAAGTAGACTTCGCACTCTCATAGGACCACAAAGATTTGCATGAACCAAATTTGGTAATCCAATAGTAGATTGTTCTCTTGATCTATAATGATTTCTTGTTTGCTTCCCAAACTGACAATTCCTATGATGGAGCTTCCAAAATTTTCCAATTTTCATGCAGCTTATAGACCATGTTTACTTCATAAACCCTTGTCCCCATGTTAGTAGGGTTTTTTTTATAAAGTATTCAAGTATTCTAATGCTTCATTGACCTGTTATACCAATCACCAGTTTGTTAAGTCTTTCCTAAAGCCATAGTGCATGTTCATTTACTGGCCCCTTTGGTTTAGAGTACCGGTCACCCATTTTATCGTTCACTCCAAATTTTCCCTAAGTCTGAATGATGATTATTTTCCAATGACTTAAGACTTAATTCATTCATCCTAAGGGTTAAATATCATCAGCCTAATGAGCCCCTTATTATTTCTAACCTTGATGTATGCACAAATTTTAAGATTCGAGGTTGTGGGAAGCAATCTGGACCGCACCCCGCTAGCTCACGGGTGATAAATGCCAGCAGGTTACAGTGTGTGTGGTGCGCGGTATAAAGATGTGTGTCCTTGTACAATCATGGGGCCCATTCTCCACTACCATTCCCACTGCTTGAAGCATTGAATAGATGGTGTTGATCGAACACCTAGGTTAATCTCCACCATTCCCCGCTGGCTCACAAGGAGAAGTTGGAGACTTGTTAAAAGCTATGAGGTATGCGAGAGCCTGACACATGGATTAATCTGCTAGCTAGTGAGGATATTAAGACCTATCATCGGATGAGTTACTAAGCTAATTGGTATGAACACCATTGGCTGAAGGTGATTAATCAACGAACACCTAGAATTCAAAGACGATCAACTTGGTGCAAGTCATCTAATTTACCATCTTAGTAGAAGATCGACAACAAATATTCAAAATAAATGAACAGGTGTGTGATAGACATTTGGTCTTGCAAACAGTGCACATTAATGGCTAGCTTTTTATAGGAATGATCAAATTGATCTCCATGCATGTGGAGATTTAATTACTGGCAGTCATGAAGTATGATTTACAAATTTCTATGCATTTGTGAATCAAATGATGATGATACATACACCAACAAATTTACACTCTTTCATGCATGTGATTTTCTAAGTATTGATTGTTGTTGTCATCACATCACATGATAAATATAGTAGGAAATAACTGCTAATTGTAGTTAGAAATTTTTTGAATTGAGATAGAGTGAGTCTGAGAGATCACCATATTCAGAAGACGAGTAAACCGGTAACTTCTGTGGAGCCATCAAGAAGGTTGGTTCGATTGAGTTTGCACAGGCCTAGTTCTAGTGTTCTAGAGTGTGCTTCAACTATAGAAATTAATGCTCCTGCTAACAAGCCCAAGAGTGCACCCACAAGGTTTAGCAGGAGGTTGCAATTCCAGAGTGCTGCTACTAAAAGGATAGAGGACAAAGGCAAGGAGTCGTTGCAATCCAGGGCAAGCAGAAAAATAAGATATGGGCATGGCTCCTTTGGATGCCAAAATTCTCCCATCGATCTCATAGATAGCCCGTCAGATAGTGAGATGGATACCGACTCTAGTTTTTGCTAGTATCTCGCAACCTTGGGTCAAATTCCTGCTCCTGGTGAAGAGATATTGTCTATCCCTCCACTGGTTGTTAGGACTCCGAGCAGATGGGATGGCACCATACTACAAAAAGAAAAGGACTAGGAGGGCGCTGAGGTTTCTTCTCCCTCCCTTGCAATGACACAAAGTGGGTGTGTTTATTGAGGTGTGGGTGTTGGTAAGGGAAAGGTGGTTGATTGGTGGGAAGATGCCATGTGGGATGGAAAATTTTGGTTTTGGTAAATTACTATGCTAGTTCCTCTCTTCTTCGGTGTACGTGGTTGTTTTTTTTGGGTCTGATGCTGACTGTGCAACTTCGTGATGGTGTGGATCTCTGGTTCATTGCGTACTTGGCTACAAAGGGAATTTTGGTGGTACTTTGCATTTACCTTTGTAATGGTTGTTGTAAAATTCCTTTCCCCGTTTTCAATGTGTTCTTGCAGAATTAGTATGTGGAGAATTTTAAAATGCAGGTGAAATTAAAGACGAAATGAAATTTTTTATTGAAATTGCATTTGAGCCAGTAGCTTGTTTTCTCCCTTATTCTATAAAAGGGAATTTAGGGCTCAATTGTGGGGAATTCTGATCAAGTTTTGAGTCAGGTGCTTATTTGGGTATAATATTAGGTGTAGAGGAAAGAAAATGACTAGAGTAGATAACTTGTTTTGAGCTTTGATAAACATATGTGATTATCTTAAATAGTTTTACAGAAGTGACTGATATAGAAAAAAAATGTATAATTTTGATGCATGTGATCTCCTGATGTAAATTTCTATGAATTTTGAATGAAATGTCAATGATGTCTTCATTCGTCTTCAAATATTTGTTTGAATGTGTGTCTCTGTTTGTGCTTTGATTCAAGTAATCAATTAGAATGCTTAAATGGGATCATGAATTTGTAGTTATTTACAAAGGATTTGATAAGCAGTCGTGTATTAGAAGTTGTGAGCTCTATAATGCAAATTAGTTGTGAGAGTAGTCCATTTTATCATATTTAAAATAATTTATGTGTTACTGATCTTTGTGTATGTGACTCTGATGTCCTATGTAACAAGGCACTGGTCTATTTTCAAATATTCACATAAAGGGTATATCAATTTTCCATCCAGTGACCGACTTGAAATCAAAATGAAAATTTGTTTTAAATTCATTAAGCCTAAGGTATGTATGTGTCAATAATCTTGAGAATACCTTCATTTTGATGAATGGGTAGCAGTTTACTTAAAGATAAGCCAGTATCATAGTAATTCATGCATAATTACCCTTCATTAAAATTGATCTATGAAAATGATGTGTTCTATAAAGTATGAGTCAAAATGAACACAATAGGAACACTCTCCTTGGTCCCACAGAGCCTAAAGTGTAGAAGATCTCAGTCTTCAACTGAATCTTGTTAGTTGGCCATTCATTGTAAGGGTCTTGAGTATAGGAATTGGATATTCCTTAGATATTCCTTAGGTGCATTGGAAAACACCAACATAATGGATACTTTGCTAGGGAATTCTCCTTCTCCAAACGCAGATACAAAATGTAGAGTCAAAGGGTAAAGTGAACCTGAAGAATCTGGTAAATAATTGGAGTGTAGCAAAGATTGAAGGATCTAAGTATGACTCTGTTGTGGAAGATAGACCATAATGTGAAATGCTTGTAAAGAAACTTCATCTCACTTGAAGTTTAGTCCTCTAGAAGGAGGTGACGACTCTAACTCAAAGAACCTGTTAAATCTTTCATCAATTGACCGGATCTACAACTTAAAAGGCAAAGGATAGTTACTTGCTGCAAATTACCAGGTATTTTCATATAATTTGAAGGAATAGGAGAGTATTACTGATAAATCAGGATGAATTTTCTCATACTTGAGATGTAATGATTCCCTAATAACTGAATTAGCACTAGATGAGGGAATGATAGCAATATTTTAGTACGATCTTGTATATAAGTTAAATTCCCGCGTTATGATGAAAAGAGCATGTTAAATTGTTAGATCCTAGCTAGCATTTGTAAGAAATACATATGCCAAGATCTCAGGGTCAAATCTGTAAAATGGATTGAAGTGATGTTTTATAATTGTTGAGTATATTCTCAATTCCTTTTTAAGAATTAAAAGTAAGTTGTCAATTCACCTTATCTGGTATAAATATGGAGAAAAGTATGCAAGGTGAATAGTCATTGTTTCACCAAGGAAATTTTAATACTAATAGGTACAAGGCTATTAGCTTTTACAATATTTGTGGTTACCAAATGGGGTACCACCCAAGGTTAGGGACAAACTACCAAAATTTAGTGGTGAAAATTCAAAATCAGCAAGCAAGCATGTCCAAGAATTTGTTGATATGATGGGTGATTATGAAATAGACCCTAAAGATGTGGTTATGAAGCTATTTGTTCAATCCTTGAAAGAGATGCAAGAGATTGGTTCTCTTTTCTGCCCATTTTCTCTATACATTGTTGGAACAAACTTAAGGAAGCCTTCATGGACCAATTTAGTGAGAGGATAAACCCAAGTGTTGCAAGAAAGAATTTCATGGAGATCTCTAAGGGTAAAGGGGAATTGGTCTCTGCTTTTAACCTTAAATTTT
The DNA here is from genome assembly GCA_007258455.2 of Sequoia sempervirens. Lineage (NCBI taxonomy): Eukaryota > Viridiplantae > Streptophyta > Pinopsida > Cupressales > Cupressaceae > Sequoia > Sequoia sempervirens. The sequence goes on along the minus strand of VDFB02086081.1, from coordinate 32,665,665 downwards.
CCAAGGTCATAAGGAAAATCCCTGAGCATATGATACCAAATGATTCAGAGTGTTTGGTTGTATATCTGGGAGCATTTGATAGTAAGATGGGCTTCTTGTTTAGAGATAAAGAACCTACCACTTTACAAAAATCTTATCAAGAGGCCATGAACATTAAGAACAATTTGAAATATTCAATCATGATAGGACTTGTGATTGCTAGCAATAGTTCTAGCAGTATTCAATCCTATTGAACCAAGCAGACCAGGAGGTAAAAAGGTTTGCCAAGAAAGGGATCTCATACATGTCATATCTGCTTTACTCCTAAGAGATGCGGAACATGGGCAAGCATCAACATCACATCAACTAAGGATGAGAAGGTTTGATTTAATTTTCTTTGTCAGGAAGTTTTATGAAATGAAGAGACATGAAAATGAGTCACCATATGACTTATTCTCAAGATTCTTAGACATTCTGATGGAGATACCCAAGAGTTTTAGGCCTAGTGCGACTTAATACCGTATTAATTTTGTTTTGGTGAAGCATGCCATATCAAGACGCCGCTGGTCCGAGTGACCGGGGTTCTTCATCCCTGATTAACTAGTAGATTGGATAAACACTGTGTAAGAAATTGAGCATGGCCATATGCCCCTAGCTATTTCCCATAATGTGGGAAATAATTGCCATAATGAGGAGAATCAAAGGCTAAGGTTGAAAAATCAAAGAGAAGCATCAGATTATGAGAAATTGACTATTGAATGTTGTTATTTTGTAAGCAACATAGAAGCAAGTGCATGTAGTAGTGATGAGGATGAAAAGATAGAGTATGAAAACAAGGTGGTACCTAGTTATCTTCCTTGGGATGTCATAAGTTATGAGAAAACACAAGAGGTATAGGGTGAAACCTCACAAATTTATTCATCTTGCATTTATCATGCATTATTCAATGAGGGGAAATGCAATTTGGCTCCAAATAATACAGGCCAAATAGGAGTCAAAGTGATGATCGAAGCTTGGTAGTCTCAATTGAGTACGATTTCTAATATGAAGTGTAGAATGGGAATCCTTGCTCTAGTATGGGATATAATAGCCTGCGTATGTTTCATAGGAAGTGAACAATTCTCTTTGATGCAAAGAATTCTTTGAATGTAATAATTTTTATGTCGAAAATGATGATGAGATGGAGAATGTTTCTCTTTGCTCTTCAAGAGATTACATTGATGTCAACGTATCATGATCAAGACTATTGGAATCCTTCAAGGATAATGAGCATGAGATACATGCAATTACCATGAATGTATGGAAAATATTTTATTTAATGAATCAGATCGGAAATGAGGCTATGAATGATAATCCAGCATTGGTATAGGAGTAACTCCTTTTAAGATAACCCTAATGAGTACTCAAATAGCATTACCGGGTGAATGTTTGCTTGGATACAATACAAACAAAAATCAAGGTGATATGGAGATTGGTAACTTTACCTTTGAATATGTTAGCTCTGATTTTCTGGTTCCTCGACTAAGTGGGGGTTGTGAAGACACAAGAACTAATGAATCAACTTATCAACATGTGATTGAGCAAATTGTACTAGATAAGTGTGCCTCAGATTTGCTGGAATCTAAATGTGACAATGGCTCTCATGATAAAGAAGTTCATGACAATGATGTCAGTTTTGGATGTAGCATGGATATCCAAAAGAATGTGGAGGATTGTATTGACTTTCCTATGGTGACATGTTGTGTACCTAAAAAGATAACTGAAGTGTCATCTATTCATGTTCCACATGATGAATGCATGGACACTTAGGAAACATTATTTTTGTTGGAGAGAGAAATATTTGATTATTCTGCAGAGTATGCAAATATTGTGGCACTATTTCATCCATGTGAGGAGCATTCCAAAGGAATAGATAATCAAGGGATTGATACAAGTCAATATGAAGCTATAGTGGATTTCTTTGTAGATACTCCTTATCTTATGGACCTAATCATGGAACTTCTTTCATCTTTAAAAAACAACACTTGTGACAAATAGGTTGAAGGTATGCTTGATCATGTTTTTCCTTTCCCCGATCTTTTAAAAGACTGGCCAGGTATGAGCTAGAGTGTCTACAAGCCTTTCAAGTTTGATGAGAAAATGGAATGTGCATTTATACCTCAAGACAGTGTGGAGTATGAGAGTTTCATCTTCTCAGTCTAGTTTGATGAACTTCTGATGGGGAAAAATAAATTAGGCAATGCTACATCAAGTATCATGGATAGTGCTGATTGTGATGGTGCTAGTGGCTTGGAACTACACAATGTCCATATGGACTCATTACCAATAAAAAAAGATAAAGTCTTTGACAAAGGAAAGAATCATCCCTAAATTTTGGGGGCTTGGGGCCTCCACCTTTTGGAAATGAATTGCAATGTATATTTTGTAAATAGTGTACATAGGTTGATATGGTGTGTCTGCTTGCCTTGCTTGGGCGTGCTCCTAGGTTTTGGTCTTCTACCCTAGTCTACTTCAACCTGAGATTTGGATTCTTGCAATACCCACTAAGGGTATATGTCCTCGAGCATGAGCCACTGATGGAGCTTCCAAAATTTTCCAATTTTCAAGCAGCTTATAGACCCTATTTACTTCATAAACCCTTCTCCCCATGTGAGTAGGGTTTTTTTTATAAATTATTCAAGTATTCTAATGCTTTGTTGACCTACTCTACTAGTCACCAATTCATTAAGTCTTTCCTAAGGCCACAGTGCACGTTCGTTTACTGACCCCTTTGGTTTAGAGTACTAGTCACCCGTTTTATCATTCGCTTCAAATTTTCCTTAAGTCTAAGCGATGAGTATTTTCCAATGACTTAAGACTTAAGTTATTCATTTGAAGGGTTAAATATCATCAGCCTAATGGGCCCTTTATTATTTCTAACCTTGATGTATGTGCAGATTTTGAGATTTGAGGTTGTGGGAAGCGATCTGGACCATACCCTGCCAGCTCGTGGGCACTAAATGTCAACAGGTTATGGTGTGTGGGCTGCATGGTATAAAGAAGCATGTCCTTGTACGATCATGGGGCCCAGTCTCCACTACCATGCCCATCACTTGAAGTATTGAATAGATGATGTTGATTGAAAACCTAGGTTAATCTTTGTCGTTCCCCACTGGCTTGCAAGAAGTTGGAGGCTTTTTAAAAGCCATGAGGTATGCAAGAGCCTGACATGTGGATTAGTCTGCCACCTTGTGAGGATATTAAGACCTGCCGCTAGATGACTTGCTAAGCTGATTGGTACAAATGCCATTGGGTGAAGGTGATTAATCAATGAACACTTGGAATTCAAAAATGGTCAACTCGGTGCAAGCCGTCCGATTTACCATCTCAGCAAAAGATTGATGATGGATATTCAAAATAAATGAATAGGCATGTGACAGCCATTTGGTCTTGCAACCAGCGCGCATTAATGGCCAACTTTCTACAGGAATGATCAAATTGATCTCCATGCGTGTGGATATTTAATTACTGGCAATCATGAAGTATGATTTACAAATTTCCATGCATTTTGGAATCAAACGACGATGATACATATGCCAACAAATTTCTGCTATTTCATGTGTGTGATTTTATAAGTATTAATTGTTGATGTCATCACATGACACGATAAATATAACAGGAAATAACTGCTAATTGTGGTTAGAATTTTTTTGAATTGAGATAGAGTGAGTCTAAGAGATCACCATACTGAGAAGATGAGTAAGCCAATAACTTATGTGGTTCCAACAAGAATTTTGGTTTGATTGAGTTCACAGAGGCCTAGTTCTAGTGTTCCAAAGTGTTCTTCAACTATAGAAATTGATGCTCTTCCTGACAAGCCCAAGAGTGCACCCACAAGGTGCAATAGGAGGTTGCATTTCTAGAGTGTTGTTGCTAAAAATATGGAGGACAAAGGAAAGGAGTCGTTGCTATCTGAGGTAGGCAAAAAAATAAGATATGGGCATGGCTCCTTTAGATGCCAAAATTCACCCATTGATCTCACGGATAGCCCGTTAGATAGTGAGATGGAGACTGACTCTGATTACTACCAGTATCTCGCAACTTTGGGTCGAATTCTTGTCCTTGGTGAAGAGATATTGTCCATCACTCCACTAGTTGTTAGGACTCCGAGCAGACGAGATGGCACTATACTGCAAAAAGACAAGGACAAGGAGGGAGCCGAGGTTTCTTCTCCCTCCCTTAAAACAACATGAAGTGGGCATGTGTATCATGGTGTGGGTGCTGGTAAGGGAAAGGTGGCTGGTTGGTGAGAAGATGCCATGTGGGATGGAAAATTTTGGCCCTAGTAAAATTGTTGTGGCACCTCTCTTTTAGTGTATGTGGCTATTGTTTTTTGGTCCTATGCTAACTATGCACCTTCCATGATGGTGTGGATGTCTAGTTAGGTTTTGTAATTCTGGCAACAAAGGGAATTTACGCTACTTTGCATTTCCCTTTTTAATGGCAGTTGTAAACTTCCTTTCTCCATTTTCAATGTGTTCTTGTAGAATTAGTACATGGTGAATTTTGAAATGCAGGTGAAATTAAAGACGAAATGAAATTTTGTATTGAAATTGCTTTTGAGCCGGTAGCTTGTTTGCTCCCTTATTCTATAAAAGGGAATTTCAGGGCTCATTTGTGGGGAATTCTGATCAATTTTTGAGTCGAGTGCTTATCTAGGTAGAATATTGGGTGTAGAGGAAAGAAAATGAATAGAGAGAATAACTTGTTTTGAGCTCTTATGAACATATGTGATTATCTTAAATAGTTTTATAGAAGTGATTGATAAAGAAAACAAATGTATAATTTTGAAATATCTGCTCTCTTGATGTAAATTTGTGCGAATTTTGAATGAAATGTCAATGATGTCTTCATTCATCTTCAAATATTTGTTTGAATGTGTGTCTCTGTTTGTACTTTGATTCAATTAATCAATTATAATGCTTAAATGGGGTCATGAATTTGCAGTTATTTACAAAGGATTTGATAAGAAGTCATGTATTAGAAGTTGTGAGCTCCATAATGAAAAGTAGTTGTGAGAGTTGTCCATTTCATCAGATTTAAAATTATTTATGTGTTATTGATCTTTGTGTATGTGACTTTGATGTCTTATGTAACAAGGCACTGGTCTATTCTCAAATATTCACATAAAGGGTATATCAATTGTCCATCCAGTGACCGACGTGAAATCAAAATGCAAATTCATTTTAAATTCATTAATCCTAAGGTATGTGTGAACCCCAATCCTAGACCCGCACAAACATAGCAAACAAACACAATATTAGATCCATATGCAAGTTAGAACTAAGATTCCCCATGAAATTCATCTACAATGCTCAAAATAGGAAGGAAATGAAGAACAAAACAAGAAAAGCAATTAAATCCTATTTAAACATGCAAACTTTCAATCCCATGGGGGAATTGGTGCCAATTTGATGTAGAAATTGGCCCTTTCCCAACTCCTTTGCAAGCTTGATGAAGATTGATCCACTTGGTGATGATGAACAATGTGCTTCCTTGATAAAATCTGTAATAACCTAGCTATGATGATGGAAAATGCTATAGAAATGGATGAATTTTCTAAAATGTAGGAAGATAGTAACTTTGCTCTAAGTTGTGGATCCAAAATAAAGGAAAGCCCTTTATTTATAGATGAGAATGTTGAAGAATGAGGGAAAATGGATGACGTGGGATCATTCAACATCCACTAAGTGTCACCTGGTCAAGATGTGAATGGAGGAGTTTGAGCACATTTTGAGAATGTGCACAACAAATTATATTAAGGAATTTAAAAAAATTGTGAAACAGACATGTCGAGAGAGAAAAGAATGAATTCAAATGCCAATTTGGCTCAATGCATCAAGGACATGTAAGAGGAAATGAATGCCTTGTTGGAAGGACAAATCCATCTTTGGAGGGATTGTAAAACTCTGAGGAATATCTTTACACTTTTGAAAGTAATTAGGATTTATTAAATCAAAGAAATGATTTATCGGTGCAAAGTTGCAAAATCAGAGTGATTTAGGTGATTAGGATTAAATTAACCAATATTTGATTAATTTAATAGGAGATTTTCACTTGATGACCATTTGATTTAGATTTTGGATTTATTTAAATCAAAATTAGAGTGATTTAGGATTTTAGTTAAATAAAGGTTTTGATTTATTCAATTAAAGAAGGAGATGATGTTAGATTGAATTGAATATAGACTGATTTAATTTAATAGAATGAATTTAGAGATTTAATTAAATAAAATGGATTATTTAATTAAATAGAGATTAGAGGATTAATTAAATAAAATTGATTTATTTAATTAATAGAAGAGGATGACTTAATCAAATAAATCTGATTTATTTAATTAAGGGATGAAAGGTGATGACTAGACAAGAAGATGATTCAGGACGAACAATGTTAGTAATCAAGATCAAGTGTGTCAGTATATTTTCCATGTCTATAGTATGTATGTGTTAATAATCTTGAGAATACCTTTGCTTTGATGAATGGGTAGTAGTTTACTTAAAGATAAGCCAGTATCATAGTAATTCATGCATAATTACCCTTCATTAAAATTGATATGTGAAAATGATGTGTTCTATAAAGTATGAGTCAAAATGAACACAAAAGGAACACCCTCCTTGGTCCCACAGAGCCTAAAGTGTAGAAGATCTCAGTCTTCGACTGAATCTTATTAGTTAGCCATTCATTGTAATGGTCTTGAGTATAGGAATTGGCTATTCCTTAGAGATTCCTTAGGCACATTGAAAACACCAAATATCCTAGATAACATTTACAAGCTTTTGTACTCTTAGTGAACTTCCACGACCTGAACAACACTAATCCTTTCCAAGTTGTCAAAATTCATGTGACACATTCTCCTATTCCATAACCAACTATCATTTATCTAATTCATAAAGCATTGTCCATCAACACCCTTAAGTTGATAAATATTCCCTTCAAATTTCTTTCCTATAGCAATCAATGTTATGGATCCTTTCTAGATCTCACATTTCTCATCCTTAAACACAAGATCATATCCTTTTCTGCACATCTGAGCAACACTCAACAAATTATGCCTTAAACCCTTAACATAGTAAACATCATCAATATGATTCTCATTAAAACTTAATTTAACCTATCCCATAGATTTTAGCACCAGTATCATCTCTGAACATAGCCAAACCTCCATCATATTTCTCAAGTTTCACAAAATTACTCTTATCACTAGTCATGTGATGTGAGGAACCACTATCAACTACCCAAAAGTTCTTTTCTTGTTTGGCATGCAGGGCAGAGATAACTGTACCTTCATTTTTCTCCTTCTCCTTCTCTGGAGGACTTTCCTTTGTATGTTTTTCTGAAGTTGTAGAAGTAGGTTCATCCTTAATTGCCAAGAACAAGCATTCATTTTCATCTAGATCTTCATATTCTAAATCTTCATCTAAAATACTAGCACTCTCATATTAACATAGTAAGTTTTGTTAATCTTCTTTTCCTTTCTTTTCTTTCTCATATCTTTGTTTATTCATTTTAGCTCTTTTTGGACACTTTGCAGCATAGTGACCAATTTCTCCACAACTAAAGCATTTAAAGGGAAATTTACCTTCATAATTACTCGAGCCTTTTCTCATCCTTCTTACAAAGTTAGCTTCAATTTCATCAAATTTTTCTTCATTTGGATCTTCGATTTTTGTAGCTTTAAAGTAGTCCTTTTTTTGCCTCCACTTCTTAGATTCAACTTCCTTATCTCATAAGATGTCAAGAATCCTAGCAGTAGATTCTTAGTACAAGTATTATAATCTATAGTCTACTCAATAAAACTCACCTTTTCACTGTAAGCATCTAGAAGAGTTATAAGAATTTTCTTTACAATCATGGTTTCATCTATAGTAGTGCCAAGAGATCACATTCCAACCACTACCTCATCCAATCTCTATACATAAGCTTTAACATTTTCATCTTCATACATATGTATAAGATCAAACTATGTTTCCAAATTCTATAATTTTTCCTCTTTTACCCTTTCATCACCATCATGTACTCTTTCTAAATCATCCTAGACTTCCTTAGTTGTCTTCAAGTTTTGAACCTTAATCAACTCAAAATATACCAAATTGTTCTTTAAGATGAACTTTTCCTTATTATTCACTTCATGTGCTCTAATTTGTTTAGGTGTACTTGGACCATTAGCAAGAGGAGTGTAGGGATTCTTATAAGCTTTCTCTACATCATTTCCACAATAATCTAGATATTCTTCCATCAATACTTTCTAGATACCATAATTAGTTCCATCAAACCTCAGACAATCAAGACCATTTTGCTAGCCATCTCGAACCTTCCTCAAGTGGTTAATCTCTTCACCAAGGAACCAAACTCTAATATCAATTATTGGATAGGACAATTGAGAGCGAGTGGGGGGGGTGAATCAGTTGTCACAAATTATAACCTTCTATTCAATTACCAGAACTAACACATAAACTGATTAAATGATTAACCACCAAATACCAATGCACAAACACAATAACACCATATTTATGTGGAAAACCCAATGAGGGAAAGACCACGCTGAGGATTAACTTACACTATAGAGAATATCAAAACCGATTACAAAAAGGCTCACTGCCTAAAATAAGGCTCGTTGCATGAAATGAGGCTCATTACCTACAATAAGGACTCACTGTCTACAAAGCTACAACCTGGAGGTACAAAAGAAGATAAAGAAGACTTGTTACAGAGAGACAACAATCCCAATGCAACAAAGGATTCCACTACAATCACTTATCAACTTGCATGAATGATAAAGTTCTCCTTCTGCTCACTACATCTAGAAACTCAACATTAAGCTTCACACTGATCAACCACACACATAACTCACACACTTTCAAAATAGCATCAAAGTCATGTTTTCTCTTTCACTTATCTTCCTTCTTTTCTTGTGTAAAATTTTCATTGCTAGCTCATTCTATATTTATACTATCTACAACCTTGAAAAAGATATAAAATCAACCGTCCAACTTCAAATTAAAATTAGGTCAGTTCCAGACATCCTAGGGTGGAATTAGAGTTAGGGCAACCCAAACACATGCTTCACCAGGACCCATAATAGATCCATCACACATCATCGACTTTGAAGATAGTTCTTAACAGACGGTCGCCCAAACCAATGTAAAACACATAGAATGATTAAGCTCGACACTTCTAGAAATAAAAAATATCTTCAATGCAATCAAAACATTTTTTCTTTAAACCCGCAAATCAAAAAACTTCAAGAAAGAGAAATTTAGACCAACAACATTTCTCTCAGACCTCAGCCAATACATAGAAAAACATAGTTCACAACTGGTGAACACAACTCGATCTTCACAAAGAACCAATAGCCAAGAATCTGGACATAGAAACCTTCAACAACCTTGACTAACATATCTGATCCACACAAACATAGGGACAAGTATAGGATCAAAAACCTCAACAAATGTACACCTATAATCTTCCTTTGATACAATTTTCTCAATATCCTCAACATATACAGTCAACAACAATTAGTGGATAACCAACTAACTAGTTGACATCAATGACAACACTTTAATTCCTTTTTGCATTCTTGCAACACACAAATCCATAATATTTAATGCATTACAAAGGTATTCCTTTAGGCCTAACACTATAACCTTCCTGTGGATTTGGTGTGTTTTTTGGACAATTCCATTAATGGTCAAACCACTTCATTAGCTACCTGTTTCAACTTTTGGGCTTCAAGGAAAACATTCAATACGTTCTTTAACTTCTATAAGTGAATTTTTTGGTACTTATGCTCATTTATTATTGCTTCTTTTTCCCTTCTAATTGATCCATGCTCATATCCATGATTTTATGGGGAGATTTGGATGCACTTTCAAAAAAACATTCATTTCTAGGTATGGCATGCAAGTCTTGGCTTCTCCTAGCTCTCCTTTTGGCACAAATTTCATTAGTAAATATTTCTTTGATCATATCTCCCTGACTTCTAACCCTAGTTGGGTTAGGGTTTGAGTTGCATTCATCCAAGTTATGCTTGATCTATAAAAGCAACACTTCTATTCTTTTTAAGGGGTTCTTCCTCTAGGTCCTCCAAAGTTTTTCTTTAGTAGACATTGTATTTTACACTCTTCCATTGTAAAGAGTGGATTTTTTCCTGTACATCAATGAAATCGATCAAACTTTCCTCTCTCAACTTTTTTTTATGTTTGTGTAAGTTCATTACTTGCATATATCTAAGTATTTTTTTTTCTCTTTCCTTGCATTCATGCTTGAGTTACATCATTTATAGTTGCTGCTTGAGAATATCCTTTTCCTTCTAGCACTCTAGAAAACCCTAACCTCCATGATTTCCTTTGGGAATTGGTCAAATAGAGATCTATGTGAGTCCCTTGGTCCTTATTCAATGTGTTTTTGTGCAATCTTAGCTAGGAAGAAAAAACTTTCCATATTGGTGTACTACCTCCATTTCCCTTTCATGCTTTCTTTCTCCCCTTTTCCCCTATGAGCTATTAGAGTAGAATAGTGGTAGGTTTTCATGTTTTGGGTTGGAACAACACATTTCACTTAGATCAAAAGAGGAAGCCAACCTTCTCTAGAGATTCAACATCATATGCACAAAGTTACCACACCTTGAGGTTCTTTCCATTGTGTCATTGGAATGTTGAACTTCATGTTCAACAGGGTGTAATTTCACGTGACAATAGTTCTCAAAATCAAAAAATATTTTTTTCTAGGTAAACTAGACATTTTAAAGATCCCTTGAGCTGACTAATGCATTTTCTTGATAGTATAGCACTTTTGCACAAACTGAAACTTTTATTTTTAACAAAATGGTGCTTATGTTTAAACATCAACACTTTTACACATATTGACATAGTTGCTAGGGAAAATAGAAATTTGAATGACACTTTTTTTTGGGTAGTATGACACTTCTATTCAAACATTAACTCTTCTACCAAATATTGATGCTTTTGTAGAACAATAGTGCAACAATCTTTTATGATAGTTCAATGCTTTTACATAATTTGATCTAATAGCACACATGTTTCAAAGAAAAAATGATTATATTTTGGTTTTTAAACATCAAATATATTTTCAACTAAGTCAAACTAAGACAAAATCAACTATGGATTACTTATAAAACTCATCAAACAATACAATTCTCATGACTTTCAATATCTTGGTCTTATCAAAATTCACTTTTTTTACTTGATTCAAAACATACAAGCAAGGCAATGCATGCTCATTATTGTTTTTATTAAAACAATAATTGGGTATCAAACATTGACACGTCATACAAGAGTTCTTTATCAAAATCACTTGGTCTTGTCAAAAATATCTTGTAGGCTTTCAAAATGGATCAACATCAACATTAAAACATCCCACTTCACATAACAACTTGAAATTTTTGGCAACAAACCCTTAGACTAAATTTTCAAACATCAACTAGTTTATCTCTATGTTTAAAAACAATCTATTTCTAGAAATTGAATTGAATTAGTACACATCTTTTTGGAAAATTTTACCTTGAAGCCACAAGTCCACTATCAAGGTTTACAAGTTCATAAACATTGTCATAAAAAATACTTCAATCAAATTTGAGTCTAGGTTATGGTCAAAAATTGAAAGTGTCATTTCATTCATCTCTTCAAAACATCATTCATCATTGGTCCAAAACATATTAGGGGGTCTTTGTTAGAGAAATTTGAATCAACCAAGGAATTCAAACAATATCATTTATAATAGACAACTCCTAGGGTTCATATGCATTTCATGGTTACAACAAGATCACAACATAAGAAAAGCATGGAGTTGAACCCTAGTGGTTCAAACATACACATCACAACTAGTGCTAGTGAACCTACCTTTGGGGTGCTCCATTTTAATCCTATAGGATTTTACACTCCACTAAACGATCCACCACCATTTCACTCATCACAAGAAACAAGGGTTCAAATAGATGATATAGTGTCAAAAATGTACTTTACTTTTAACACTTTGTTTGGGTCCCCTCAATTAAATTGGACTTAATTATGCCTTAATAAGCCCTATTTTACATCTACAATCCTAAAAAATTACATATTTTTAAGGGGAAACCTAATAACAATTAATGCCAACACAATTAATTACCTTGAGAAATCTATGTTCGAGGAATAGGGACCTAGGACCTGTTCACCCATGGGTAAATGGGTCCTCCCTAGGCCTCTAAAACGAAATTTAAAATATATTTTTACTAGTATTTTAATGTTCCTAAATTCAAATTTCAATTTCGACTTGCGATGTTTAATTTTCAGGAAATTAAGGATAGATACCTATAAATACAAGGTCTTTTATCAATTAAAGTCTAAGAAAAACTAAGCAACAATATCTAGCAAGAAGGAAACTTTCATGAGAGTGAAGATTATGATCAAGAGCATTCAAGAATAGATTTATTAATGATTTATTGGAGCAATCAAGATCTCAACCATCATGTCAAAATTCTTTTGCCATCATGCATGTTTTTGGAGCTAACATTGTGATGTAGGTTTCAAGATTCAAATAAACATTCAAGTCAAGATTCAAGTATCAAGATCCACATCCACTGAAGCCATTTAATGCTAGATCAAGATCAAGATTTTAGTCCTCCAAAGGTTTATTCAAGGGTTTGGTGAGTTGCAACATAACATTGTTCATTCATCATTCCTTTCATGTCTCATTATTTCAATTCAAGGTTTAATTACCAAAATAGGGTTTGACCAAGGCAAACCCCCATCCACCAAAAATAAATGTTTTTCTCCTCTTTATGAATGTACAGATTTAGAGGTTGAAGAAGAATTGAAGAACTCAAAGTTATGAAGTTGGAAAGTTGGAAAAAGTTGTCATATTTGTTGTCAATCCATGGAATCTCACCTATTGGCTTTATTTCCAACTGTCTAACATTGAAACCTAGATCAAAAAAAATCTATAGAATGACACCAGAGGATCTTAAAAGCTGAGTCAAACCTCTGCACAAAGACCCATTCACCTATAGGAAAATGAGTCCTAGGTAGCCTTCTGAAACTACATTTTGGTGGCAGGTACACATCACTCTACCATTTCCAAATCCACAAGAATTTTTTTGTTTATGTTTGTGTTATTCTTTAAATTGAAGATCCAAGTCTTATTTTGCATAATTGTGGTGAATTAGTACTTTTAGTTTTTCTCCCAAAGTTTTTTTTAGGCTGATACCCCCATCCTCAATCATAATGAAACCAATAGATTCCCTCATTGAGTTGACTCAACTAAGGGTTGTAAGTCCATTCTTTGTGGGGATCTCATTTCCTAATGAAATAAGGGAAAATAGGTTCATATTTCACATCCCATACATCACCGACCTATTTTTCTATGTTTCATTTTGGTGAACCTAACTTTTTTACATCATAATTTCTAATTTGGAACCTTAGATTTAGATTTACATTATTTTCCTTTAGTTTTCACTTTTAGATCTCTCAAATTTGCATTAGCTTGATTTGAATTTTTAGGATGTTAAAGTGTATTTTGGCATTGTTGAAAATCTAAAAATTCACAAAAATTGCATAGCGTTAGACTCATTTTTCATATAGTGCTTACATAAGATTACATGATCAATCACTTAAATTAGAAAATTGAATCAAAATTGCATCTCAAATTAAGAATTTTTTCATGTCATTTAGCATCATTTCACACTTGCATTTAACTTTGATTTGATAGAAATTTGAAATTGTAATTACTTGTTTGCAACTAGAATCTAGAAACATAAACATTAACTCAAAAATTTAAGATTTAATTTTTTAAAACCCTAATAGAAGACTCATTTGACCATGAGCGAATGAGTCCCTAATCATACATGTTTCTTAATTTTTTGGGAATTAAAAACTCTCTATTTTATTTTTGTGTTTTTGCATTTAAGTTTTTGTTTCACTTTCCAAAATTTATGTTTTCTACAATCATTTATATTAAGGTTAATTGATCAATTCAAATGCATTTCAAATATATTTTCATTTAAAAGACATCATTTTTTAGGTTTTTGCATAGTATAATAAAAAAATTATCTTGTTTAAAATTTGGAAATTGCTATCTCTTTTTACATATTTGCATTACACTTCTTATTGTTGATTGTTTGTTTCATATTCTCCATTTTGGGTGCACCTTAAGTTTGGTGAAACTTGTATGAGCTTCATAACCTGGTGTCATATTGTCAATACTCTAGCGAGACATAGCTTTAGACTCATGCCATCTCACGCTAGCACATCCACCATGGATCTTGAGTTCTCTAACTCTTTCACTCATAGTGTTGACACTAGTCAATCCACCACAGACCTGTTGTGTCATTTTCTCACACATGCCCCGCTAGAGGAAGGGACCCCCTTTTTTCTTTCTTTTGCTCGCTTTTTTTTTTTTAGGTTCTTCCTTTTCCCCTTAAGGGATGGGTCCTTTGAATTTTGGTTGACTTCACCTTTAAGCTTTTAATGATTGCATAGTATTTAGGGTGAATGTGGTTCACAACAATTGACCTCATGTTTCACATTTGAAATAACTAAGTCCCTTTAAATTACTAAGCATCAAATTGGCTAAGTTTGGTCCAAGTTCGAGAATTTCATGAGGTCTGAAAATCCTCGAGAAACTATTTTTCATGGAATCTGGGGGTGTTTGGATTACCCAAGTTCCCTTTCACTAAATCCAAGTTCACATGGAATCCCTAATAGTCCTTTTTCCATGAAATTCCTACTTTCTTGGATTCTCTGAAATCCTTGTTTTCGGAGAATCCTTGCCTTCATGGATTCCCTGAAACCCAGTGCAGTGTCTTGTCACATCATTTATTGCCTTCTGTGAATGACAAGTTTCCATTAATGCTTGTTTTGGGTTGGATTTATAATTCAATTTGAGTCTTTTGGATGCCATTATTATTTTGATATCTTGAGAGTTTTCATCTTTTAAGAGCTCTTGAGGTGCTTGAGTAGATTGGAGCCAAGGGTTTTGCTAATTGTGTGTAAATTTCAAAGCATCATCGCTAGGGCTTCCAAGGTGCAATTTGTGTGTCCATTTTTTCCTTTCATAATATGAAGTAGGGTCTAAACTTCCTCTTTTTCCCTTTTTAAATGAATTTAATGAGGATTTAAATATTTATTTTTCCCTAAGTCATGATTTAAAGTTGCATCTTCTATTGATCATAAAAAAAAATAGTTTGAAGTTGTTTCATTGTGGTTTGCATTTCAATTATGTATGGTTTGTAATATGAAATTTTATTTGGCTTGATCTATGTTTTGAGATTGTCATTATTGTACCTATCATTTGCATTCAAAATTTGGATTTATGTTTGGGGCATTGCCAATAATCTAGGGTTTATGTTTTGGATACTAATTCAATGCACTTTGTTGATTCCATATTTGATTGATACAACATAGGGCATCATTTACTTGTGTTCAAAAGGTCATAAATAGTCGATTTGGTTTCCCTAAATCTTGGATTACTAGGTGCATTACGATTAGAACCATAGATTTCCTTGTGTTGAAGTACTATTGGAAGGGTTGTGCTCATCGATGTGTAATACATTTGGATTCATCATTGATTCAAGTTCGTGGTTGTTTTTAAAGGTCAAATTATGGTCAATTAGTGAATGTAGGGGTATGATTGTCCAAGCTTAGACTTTTCATTTAATCCTTCAAAGTTTGAAAACCTAACATTTATTCTCTCATCATCAAATTTTTTTGCTTATGAAATCATTGATGAATTGTTTCTTGTGAAATCCCTTTTCTCTTGGAATTTCTGAAATATGAATATTATCGCTTAATCATTGATGGATTGGATTCCCTGAAGCCTCTTGTTATTTGCTAAATATGCATCCAGCTGAAATCCTCAAAATTTGTTCTTTCATGGAATTCTTAGACTCCTGCATTCCTCGAAGTGTGTATTTTTTGCAGAATCCACACCTCTTAGGATTTCCCGATGAGTTAGTTTTCACAGAAACTACTTAACTTTGGTTTTCTCAAGAATCGAGCCTTTGTTAATTCCCTATCTATGTGGATTTCTTGAAATTGCATGGTTTTCATGTGGAGTGCCTTGACATCATTTGAAGTATGACTCATACTCATAAGGTTTTAAAATCTTTAAATTATAGGGAAAATTATTTAGTTTGGTGATCACTTTGCACATATATTGTTTCCTTCATAGATTTTCCATGCTCGTGGATTCCTCAAGGAACTCTCTTTTGTGGATTCTGTAAGGTGATGGATTACCCAAAAATCTATGAGAAGCTAAAATCCTTGAAGTCTATAAAAACCCAAAATGTTCTAGAACTTAGTTTTAAGTATTTATAACTTTGTTTTTTGGATTATAATGATGGATTATGAGTTGTTACATATTGCATATGAGATATCATAATTAATCTAACCATGAAATGATGTGATGATTAGTTTTACTTTGCATTTTGAGTGATTATGGTGTTTGTCTAACCAGATGCAGGAAAAGTTTAGCAAGGCTAAAAATGGAAAAGCAAAGTCAACTGAGACAGTTAAAGAGTGAACCGTCAATTTTGAGGTGTGTTCTATGTACTTCTCTTCCACTCTTAGGATATTTCACCTAAAAGGGGAGAGATATAACCCCAAAATTGAGGTAGTTCACTCAAACTAAGGAATGCAAGATGAAATTGAGACTAAATGCAATGATCTAGATACTAATTGATGAAATTGATTGATTATGAATGCAAAACTAATGAAATATGCAATATTTAAAAACATAATGTGACATTTACAAAAGACTTAAAAAGATGAACAAAAATGCAAAAAGGACTAAATAGAAAGTTGTAACTTAGAATGTGTGCACCTATAAGACTAATGAAGGCTAGAATCCACTCTGAAAATCTAGAAAAGTTGACCTTTTATCTGACTGGGACTCATTTTCCACCTTGGGTGAATCAGTCCTAGGTTAGGGTTTTCTTCCTAGAAATTGATTTCTGCTCACTGGGTACTGGAATCTATAGTTAACTCTTTCAGCCACCACAAGTGGGACTCATTCTCCAGCCATGAAAAATCAATCCTTTTCAGTTTTGTACAAATTCATATCTCAAACCTGCACATTGTCAACTATAAAACACTTTTTGATGGGAATTTGAATCGGGATGTCAGAAAATACCTGCAAAATAGCTTAAATTTTTTTTTCTAATGGGGGGTTTTCCTTGGTCAAACCCCTAATTGGGTAATCAAACCTTGAATGGATAAAATCTACACAAAACCCTAGCCTTAAGTGTGTCAGAGACTAGGAAAATTTGAAGTATAACAAAACCCTATTCTATTGTGCTAGAATAAGATGTGTAAATGTGATTTGAATGATGCAAGACTTCAATCCTAGAAACCCTACAACATACCAAATGGATGTAAATGATATGAAAATAAATGCAAACCTTAAGTCTAAAGCTAGAGAGAAGATGGAAGATGGAATCACTTTGAAAACAAGTCTTTAGGCTTGATTTGATGGCTAGTTGCATCTCCTCAACCTAGATTTCTCCATGATTCACCATAGGCATCTATCATCAACTCTTTGCAATGTTGATCTTGAATGAGAAATGAGCTTGAAGACCTACAAAAACCATAGTTTGCTGCCCTAAAGCTTCAACTTTGTTGTAGAAAATGGAAATAAAACTTATTATGGAAGACTCCTAACACTTGACTTTTGATTTTTCTTTGTAAAATTGACCAAGAGATGTGAAAAATGACCTAAAATGTGTATTTATAGGCATCAACACCTAATTTTTCCGTTATTTAGACCTAAGAGGTTGACATCCACTGAAAAATTATGTTGATTTAATTGAATTCCCATTCAAAATTGAATTCCCCCCAAAAGGGACTCATTCACCACCCTTGGCAAATGGGTCCTACTAGAGGGGACTCATTTGGCCAATGTGGCAAATGGGTCTCACTAGTGGTTTTTGGAGGTGGGTTTTTGGGATATGAGTGAATTAAGTGTTGTTTGTCAGGATTTGGATGATTTCCCAAGTGAAAGGGTCCTCTAGATTAAAAAATAATGGGTCTCAGGGGCCTATAAATGTTGTTTTGAAGATTGAATAATGTAGGGGTACTCAAAAGTAGGTATAAATTAAGCATGAAATTGTCTCTTTTCTCAAGAGTGTCCAATTTTCTATGCCACATTTAGCCCCCACTTTAGAACCCATATGACTCTACGCGCATATGTAAGCTAAATGACTCTAAATAGTGCACATTATTGCATAAAAGGATACTCATTCAAAAGATGGGAGAACAAAGCCCCTAGTGTAGTTATCTACAAAACCAAAACATTGGGAACCACATCTTGTAGAAAAAAAAATTTAGTTGCCTGAAAATCCTTTTATCTAACTTCTAGAAATCCAATTCGAGGGTAGATGTATGCCCCCCTTGATTCTTCTTGCTTTATGGAGGTGGAATCAAGGTTGAAATCTAGCCACGTTGAATAAAGAACATCATTACATAGGAAATTTCCAAGTCCCATTCCACATATCAATAGATGATTGATGATGTCGAGTGTGGAATCATGATTCCAAAACATCAAACGGCATTGAAAATAGAGTACCCTAGCTCCCATTATGTTGTTTTGAAGAAAAGGTATTTTATGAACTCTTAAAATAAAATAACACTATTTTAATGCACAAGAATAAAAGTAATGAAAATAGGTGGAAAGAGGTAAAGGATAGTAATTTTTCACTTACTATTGCATTTTACCTTTGTATAGCTTGAGAGTGACGAGTGAGACAAGAAGATTCTGAGTAGACGGGGTCACACCCCTTCGCGACTAGATGAGCTTCGAAAGTAGGTGGCGTACGACGAGCTATACCATTAGGTGAGTTGATTCTATAGCTTTCATTTAGTGATTTTGTATTGATTTAATGATGTTTAATGCATTTATAAGTTAATTTAGGGTCTTGGAAAAAGAGTTCGCAAAGTTTCCCCTTTTGTTGCAAAGTGCCCCATTTGTTCACAAAGTGTCCTGTTTCTTCTTGAAGTGTCCCAAAAGGGTTCTAAAGCGTCTAGGGCCTTTAGAAAAGTACACTAGATTAACTTTAGCACACTTGCATGATGAATATTGTAAAAATTGAAGATATTAGATGAATGTTTAGAGTATATTGTTGTGATTTTGATAGGTACCTGCCTGGTCATGACCACAACTAGGGGGAGACAAATTAGTTTTGTTATAGATCTAGCTCCAACACTATCTATAGTGGAGACGAAGCATCTATAGGCAACAAGCATCTATTTGGAATATTTGATGCCACCTATGAGATACCATGATGCCATGTTGATGGCCCTGTGCGAGCGTTGGGATGCTGACACATGTACATGTCACCTTCTGACTGGGGAGATGACCATCACTCTAGAGGATGTACACCATATTCTCTCAGTTGCTATTTAGGGAGAGCGGGTATATTTCTGTGGAGATCTATCATTCCACAAGAAGAAGGAAGACATGTAGTATTGCTTGGTTGGACATGTTCATGATGAGCATGTGAGAGCACGAATCAAGATTCATATGCTACTATATTTATGATCCCCTATTGTGAGATAGATTCTAATGCATACAAAAGCTCTAGTTCTCAATCTTGATGGATGAGCAACACACCTAGATGGAGGATTGGTACACTTGATTCATGGGATGGCAGAGCGTAGGACGGTCTATGCTTGGGGATGTTGTATCCTAGCACATCTTTATTATGATTTGGGCTGATTTGTGTTTTGAGAGATCAACAGTATGGTGCACTACACACTTCTGTAGGTGTGGTGCCTTGAGCTTATTACATGCACCAAGCCTATCAGGTTCCCATGTGCTATAGTTGCATGGTATCCACAAGCCTTCATCTATCCTCTATGACACTTGTGGTAGTACAAAGATCTACAATTTTGGAGGGTGATATTTGACCAATTGGAGGAGGATGAAATCCTATGGATACCTTATCTACTCACACTATAGTGGGTTGATCCCATAGGATAGCTGAGAAGGATGCAGATGGATAGATTTTTGGCTGGGTGGCATGACTATGTTGTATGTCATTCTATTATGGTTGAGTCATGTGACAATTTAGGCAGGTGCAGACACCACTGAGGGCATGTCCCTTCATTAGGCGATTAGTACAGAGTGCCCGAAGGCCAGGTGATACCGTTTGGCTCACTATAGACCATGTTTTCCAAAGTGACTCAGATGATTCATATCACGATTACCCTACAATCTCTGATGCTAAGGAAGTCGACAACATAGATGAACATGAGGAGTGGTGGTTAGTGACATGACCAACTCCTATATTTCCCATGGATGTCCCTATAGGTGATGCAGGACCAGCACCAGATGAGGGAGATGAGCCAGAGGACAGGGCTGAGGATGTGCGATATAGGCCATCAGATATATTTACTGATGTTATCGATGATGAGTATGATTCAAAGGTTGATCCTAACTATGATGACTAGGATGGAGGAGAGGAGGATGAGGATAATTATGAGGAGGAGCCACCCCTTAGTGAGGGTGATGAAGTAGTGACTGAGGATCAACACAAGTGAGGAGAGCCCTCACACACTCATGTGACTAGATCACATATAGTAGCTACAACAAAGATCAATGCCCATGGTCAGAGAGAGGCTAGCACGTCCTCCATGCCCCCCAAAGAGGATGAGGTTGATATCCCTCAGCTGACGTGAGATATAGGTCATGATATTTTATTTTATGCATGTACTTTAGTGGCGAGGCTTTATATATATATATATATCATGATGATGTTTACTAATTGTTTAATGTTTTTACCTTGCAAGAGTGATGAGAGACTTGCAAAAGTTCTATCATCAGGCTTCCAAAAAGATAGTGCTTGCATCCATCGATGAGGAGGAGATGGACCCTGATTACATGCCCCCACCAATCATGGAGGAGGATCCAGATTCACTTAGACCTTTCGCGAGGTTGCGGGAATTTTATGAGAGCATGAGGAGATGACTCTGTCGAGCTGAGAGTGCAAGACAGTCATCATAGATTTTGATAGACATTGAGAGACTACATGTAGAGCTAGCACATGTACAAGTGGAGAGAGATCATATGGAAGAAGATCATCTTGTAGCTATTGGGTGAGTACAGGGTCTAGAGTATGCACTTAGAGTCAGCAGATCATGATCACAATCACACACTAACATCTCATGACGTTTGGGGATTGAATCATGGGTGCTAGAGCCCAAGGGGTCTAGCTCTCATAGACCTTGGTGATTTTGTAAATTATATTGAGATGTATATAAAACATTTGATATATATATACATGCACACTTCATGTTATTGTAATTTGTCTTAATGTGTTTGAATGTTAAATGACAATGTGATTAATCAAATAACTTGTGGTAAAATTATTTAATTAATTTCTACATGATTTAACATGATTGATGTGATCTAATGTAAAACATATTTTAGTTTCACTTTAGATACAATATTGTTGAATTAAAGAGAGTATGTTAAATTAGATACACCTATAATTCATATAAGGATCAAACTTAACATAACACAAGGGTGAATAGTATGAAATCTAAAGTAATTATAGAAATAACTTAAATAATTACCTTAGTGTTCAAGACAAACACATGATTAGTTGTCAAGAATGAAGCAATGTGAAAGTTATTTAGAATGAAACCAAATAACCTTAGACAACACCACTTTATCATTCATACTATTCAAAGAGATTAGAGATAATACTAATGTAGATGAGCAACATTAATAGGTTCCTTAAGGGGTGTTTTGTTGAGCTCTATTAAAAGGTAAGCACCAGACCCATAACTAGTATCGATTATGTAAGGTCCTAACCAATTAGGGATAAATTTATCTTTGTCTTCATGGTCAACATTAGTATTACATTGATTCTCATAGAGAATGAAATCACCCTTATGAAATGTTCGAGGAATGACATGATTGTTGTGTTTTCATTGTAATTGTTTAATGTAAGCTTGAAGATGCTTAGGAGCATTAATGCAATTTTCATCGAGCATCTCAAGATGATGCAATCATTGATCTTTATAAGTGGCATCATCAATAAGGTCTTGAAGAGAAATTCACAACATAATAATTTCTAACTTCAAGGGAATGATCACATTAGTACCATAAACAAGGTTATAGGGTGTAGTGCTCATGGATAATCTAACACTTGTTCGATAAGCCCAAAGCACATAATTTAATTGCTTATGCCAATCCTTATGATGTTTGTTAATAGTTTTCCTTAGTATTTGTTCAAGAATCTTGTTAGTGCTTTCAGCTTGTCCATTGGATTGCGAATAGTATGGTGTAGAAAATCGATGTTGGATGTTGAATGTTTCAAGAAATTTCCTTACATCATTATTCTTAAATGGGGTTCCATTGTCTGAAATGATTGTGGATAGAAGTCTAAAGTGAGCAATTATGTGTTCCAATATGAAATGACAAATTACTTCAGTGTTTGTAGATCGAAGAGGAATACCTTCCACCCATTTTGTGAGATAATATGTTGCAGTTATTATAAATGTATGCCTGGCAGAAGAGGGTGGTGAAATTTTTCCAATGAGATCTAATCCCCATGCTAAAAATGACCAAAAGGGAATTTGGGAATGAAGCTCAGAAGTAGGGGCAAGGATCAAATTTCTATGTTCTTGACATTTGTGACATCATTTAATGTAAGCAAAGCAGTCATTCTCCATATGTCTCCAATAATATCCCATACAGATAAGTTTTTATACTAATGACCATCCTCCAAAATGACCTCCACAGGAACCAACATGAGCCTGCTCAAGGGCTGTAGGAATTTCAGAATCCCTAAGACAGCTTAGTAAAATACCATTGAAGGATCTTCTATACAACACATCGGCGAGGATCACATATTTGGTTGCTATTTTGTGTAAATGATTTTGGGTGTTTGTTGTTGTGGGCTCAGGAATGGTACCATCTCTTAAATAATTGTATATTGTATCATACCATTCTCGTGAGTCTTATTGAGTTGTTAAAATGTCTTATAATCAGGTATCAATCGAAGGTTTCATGATTGGGTGAATAATAAAGGTGAATTTTTTTGAAGGATCATGAGAGGATATAAGAGAGGCTGGATTCACCATCGCATTCTTAATGGTGATTATCTTTTCATGGGATGTTATCAATGGTGAATGATTCAAAATTCTCTAACATTTTTATTGTAATATCCTTGTATTTTGATAATTTGTCATCTTTAGTTTGATATGTCCCATTGATTTGTTTGATTACTAATTGTGAATCACCAAATATCTTGATATCTTTAGCACCCATGGTTAAAGCAGCTCACAATCTTGTGATTAATGCCTCATACTTAGCTGTGTTATTTGTACATAGGAAATTTAATTAATAGGACAAGGGAATAGGCTTTCTATTGGATGAAATTAATACCACTCCAGCATTGGAACCTGTTCTACACTTAGATCCATTGAAGTAAAATTCCCATGTTTTAACATCTGCGATCAAGACACTATCATCAGGAAAGAAGTCATGATTAGGTAAAGTAGGGGCATCAGGTAAGTGATCGGTTAAGGCTTGTACTTTGATTTCTTTTTGTGAAACAAACTTAAGGTCAAACTCAGTTAACAATATCACCCACTTAGCTAAGTGTCCAGAGAGATCATTTTTATTAAAAAGATGCTTAAGGGGATCAAATTTTGTTATGACTTGTATTTTAGCATTTAGTAAATAATGTCACAATTTACTGGTAGCAAATACAAGAGATAGGAATTGTTTTTCAATTGGTGATTATTGAGTTTCATAATAAATTAAATTTTGAATAATGTAATAAACAAGATGTTCTTTTCCATGATCATCTTGTTGAGCCAATAATGTTGCAAGAGCATGGGCTGATGTAGCTACGTAAAGGATAAACAGTTTGTGTGGCACAACAGGTTGTAAAATAGGTGGAGTGGAAAGGTATTCCTTTAAACTCTCAAAGCTCATTCCAATCAAAGTTTATGTCCTTTTTGAGGAGATGTGTGAATGGTAACGTGCAATCAACTAAAGATGCAATGAAACAACAGATAGCTTGAATTCAGCCTTGTAATGTGCATAATTGAGAAATGTTCTTAGGAGGTGGCATGTTAATAATGCAATCAATTTTATTTATATGCACCTCAATGCCTCTGTGAGATATGAAAAACCCCAAAATTTTCCCACTATCTACACCAAAGACACACTTTTGCATATTTAATCACATGTTATATTTACGTATTCATTCAAAGACTTTTCGAAGAACATTTACATTGTCTTGTCTTGTTCAGGATTTAGTCAGGATATCATCAACATAATCTTCCAAGATTTTATGTATGTAATCATGAAATATCAAGGTCGTCTCTCATTGATAAGTTGTGCCAAAATTCTTTAAATCAAAAGGTGTCACGACCCAACAAAACGTTCCCCAAACAGTTGTAAATGCAGTTTTGTATTGATCTTGAGGGTTGATAAGGATTTGATTATAACCAAAAAATCTATCCATGAATGACAACAAAGCATGTCTAGTAGTTGAATCCATGATTGTTTCAATATTAGGAAGTGAAAAGTCATCTTTTAAAGAGTCTTTATTCAAATCACGAAAATCTGTGCATACCCTACGATTATCGAGTTTAGCAACTATGACAATGTTTGAGATCCAAGGAGAATAATCAATAGGTCGAATGAATCTTGCATCAAGGATTTTTTTAAGCTCTTCTTTAACATGCAAGCCTATTTTAGGGTGCATTTTTCATATCTTTTGGTGAATAGGTTTAACATTTTTAGCGAGAACAATGTTATGTGTCACAATTTTTAGGTCAATTCTTGGCATATCAGAATATTTCCAAGAATTTTTTTTAGGAAAATCATGAAATAAAGTTGTAGTATCCTCTTGTTCTTCATCATCAAGGCATTTCCCAATTTTAATAAGTTTGTCTTTATCATAGATATGTCCATTGGCACATCGATTGTATGTCCTAAGGGGAGTGCATTAGACTTAGGAACTTTAGGATCATATGGTTCTTCAGTGATATCACTATCTTTTTGCTTGGTAATTATCACAACACAAGTAACTCATTTCATGGGAGTAGTAGAGAATGTGTTATCATAAAATCCTAACATTTGTTTCAAAGTTTCATCACTATCAACATACTGCCATGATGGTGTGAAGTTCAGATCAAGAAATTCAGGATTCTTGATTGTGAGTTTGTGTTTTGGTTGACATGTAATAGTGTTGATATTCAAAGATTGTCGTTGAGTAGATTTTATCATTTTAGAAAAAGAATATCCCAATCCAGTTTTTGTCTCTTTTGTATTAGGTTCTATAGGGACACAAATACCTTGTTCATTCTTTCAGCACCCTTTTCCAATATATCCTAATTTTTTCACAAGTTCATAGCCTTTTCCATAAAGTCTTTCCATTTCTTTCAAATTAGGTGGAGGTTGATAATATATCTCATCAAAATCTGTTGTGTACAATGTAGTTTCTTCCAAAGTAGAGGAGGTAGATGTTTAAGAAGACTTTTTTGAATTTTGAGTTGACATGATAGTTGGTTGTTCTTGTTACCCATCCTTCTTTTGTGTTATTATGCATTCACCCATGAATGAAGGTGTGAATTCTAAGGATCCCCAATCATCATCAAATAATTTAGAAACTGATTCCTCATCTTGTTGTTCAATTTTGAGAGGTTCTATATTAGATGTTGGAATTAATGTATTTAGAGAAATTGTAGTTCCTTTTTCAAGGTGCAAGAAAATTTTAGGCTTGGAGTCTATTTCAACTTGATAAATGTTGTTATAGACATATTTCATGATACGATGAAGGGTCAAAGGTATTGCATTCATCTCATGAATACACGATCTGCCTGAAATAATATTATATGAAAGATCATAAGGCATGACATGAATAGGAGTTTGCATAGTAGCCACCCCAATTGTAATAGGAAAACTGATTACACCGAGCAATTGCTTTGTTGTATTGTCAAATCCTCAAATGGATAAGGAATCGGGTTTTATTTGTGACTTGTCAATAGGAAATCTATCAAGGAGACTCACACTACACACATTAAGGGAAGAAACATTATCAATGAGGGTTCTTTTGCTACCTATTCGATTGAATTGAGCAATTATCATAAAGGCTTCATTTTTTTTTCGCAACTCTAAAGGAGGGAGCTCATGTTGATGGAAAGTAATATCTAGATTAACTTTATTTATTCCATATATTAACGATGCCACATCATTTGGATTTTTACTAGGAGGAACCACAATTTTTTGTAATGTTGTTTGAAGGATAGTGTGATAATTTGGTGAATTCTAAAGTAAATCCCAAAGGGAAATTTTTGTAGGAGTATTCTTGAGTTTTCAACAAGATCATACTCCTTTGTGTGTGAGGGGAAGTGAAGAGAACTGGGTAGATTAGGTAAAGGAAAAGAGGTTGGGGTTGGTTGCGGTGGTTACAGATTGTTTCAAGTATTATATGTATGAGCAATAGTAATATTACTAGATTGCTACAACACATTAGTTTTAGGTGGGTAATCAGTGAACTCAAGTTTATTGGAAGGATGAAGTTTATGTGAGGGTGGGTAAAGAACGAGTTGAGGTTGAATCACATTAACATCCTTAGTTTTAGATTGCTCACAACAAACCCTAATGGATGACTTAGACAAGACGAAGTCCTAAAGGGCTTCATCTAACATATCAAGGTCATCATGACTAAAAGGTTTGAGAGATAAATTATCATTAATTAGTTTAATAGGATTATCATGGCAAGCTTTAGAGGATGAAGTGAGTGAGATAAATTCTTGAAGGACTTCATCTAACTTGTCTACATCATCACTACTAAGAGGCTTGGATGAGATGGTATTTCTAAATTGAATCATTTGTTTAAAAGGTTGGTTTGATGTTTGTGGTTTTTTGTTGTTTTGATGTATTGACGAATCTGATTTAAAAGAACTAGGAACTAAAACTAAAAAGGAAACTTGCAAAAATCTAAGACTATCCATAAATTCCATGAAAGGAAATGATGCTTATGCAAATGATTTAGATATAATAGAAAGTAACTGAACTAAAACAAAAAAGGAACTACATGAAACAAAAAAGTGCAAAGAAGGAAATTGAATTCTAGAACTACTGATGCAAAAAGTGCACTGGGACTGATTCTCCCAAGGTGGCGAATGAGTCCCAAGAGAGGTATTTTTAAATTTTTTATTTATTTTTTTATGTGCTCAGGTTTGTAAAATGTAGATAAAGACTAAAAATGTAGAATTTTGGAATGATGTGATGAAATGAAATGAAATAGTGACCTCTAAATGATAGTTTCACTAATGCGATTTTAAGAAGTCCTCAGATGCAAAAACAATGCAAAAGACAATGCAATGGAGTCCTAGGATGCAAATTCAAATGAAAATGCAAATTAGAAAGATATAATGTTCAATATGCAGGTTCACCTAAATGAACCATCAACTTTGAGGTGTGTTCGATGTACTTCTCTTCCACTCTTAGGATCTTTCACCTAAAAGGAGAGAGATAGAACCCCAAAATTGAGGTGGTTCACTCAAAATAAGGAATGTAAGATGAAATTGAGACTAAATGCAATGATCTAGATTCAACTAATTGATTAAATTAACTGATTATGAATGAAAAACTAATGAAATATGCAATGTTTGAAAACACAATGTGACATTTGCAAAAGACTTTAAAAAATGAACAAAAATGCAAAAAGGAAAAAAGAAAAAGTTGAACTTAGAATGTGTGCAACTATAAGACTGATGAAGGCTGGAATGCACTCTGCAAATCTAGAAAAGTTGACCTTTTATCTAACTGGGACTCATTCGCCACCCTGGGCAAATCAATCCTAGGTTAGGTTTTTCTACCCAGAAACTGATTTCTATTCACTGGGTACTAGAATTTGCAGTTCACTCTTTCAGTGACCACAAGTGGGACTTATTCGCCATCCATGGCGAATCAGCCCTTTTTCAGTTTTCTACAAAATTAGATCTTAGACTTGCACCTTGTCACCTATACAACACTTTTTAACGGGAATCCAGATTGGGATCTCAAAAAATACCTACAAAACAACTTAAAATTTGTTGTCTAATGGGGGGTTTTCCTTGGTAAAACCCCTAATTGGGTAATCAAACCTTGAATGGATAAAATATGCATAAAACCCTAGCCTTAAGTGTTTCAAAGACTAGCAAAATATAAAGTATAACAAAACCCTATTCTAATATGCTAGAATAAGATGTGTAAAGGTGATTTGAATGATGAGAGATTTCAATCCTAGAAACCCTACAACATATCAAATGGATGTAAATGGCGTGCAAATGAAATGCAAACCTTAATTCTAAAGATAGAGAGAAGATAGAATATGGAATCACTTTGAAAACAAGTCTTTAGGCTTGATTTGATGGCTAGTTGCATCTCCTCAACCTAGATTTCTCCATGATTCACCATAGGAATCCATCATCAACTCTTTGCAATGTTGGATCTTGAATGAGAAGTGAGCTTCAAGACCTACAAAAACCCTATTTTTCTACCCTAAAGCTTCAACTTTGTTGTAGAAAATGCAAATGAAACTTATTATCGAAGAATCCTAACACTTGAGTGTTGATTTTGTTTTGTAAAATTGACTAAGAGATGTGAAAAATGACCTAAAATGTGTATTTATAGCCATCAACACCTAGTTTTCCCATTATTTAGACCTAAGAGCCTGAGATCCACTAAAAAATTAAGTTGAATTAATTGAATTCTCGCTCAAAATTGAATTTCTCCCCAAAAGGGACTCATTCACCACCCCTGGTGAATGGGTCCCATTAGAGGGGACTCATTTGGCCAAGGTGGCAAATGGGTTCCACTAGTGGTTTTTGGAGGTGGGTTTTTGGGATATGAGTGAATTGAGTGTTGTTTGTTGGGATTTAGATGATTTCTCAAGTGAAACAAACCTCTATATCAAAAATAATTGGTCTTATGGGCCTATAAATGTTGTTTTGAAGATTGAATAATGTAGGGGTACTCAAAAGTAGGTCTAAATTAAGTGTGAAATTGTCTCTTTTCTCAAGAGTGTCCAATTTTCTATGCCACAAAGAGGGGCCAACCACCAGAGTAGAGAAGATGAAGTATTATTTTAAAGGAAGAATCCTAGAGTCTAAGATAGCTTCTCACTATGAAAAGGTTGAGGATACAAATATGGGGCATGTAGACTATTAGGAGTTCAAGTAGAGAATGTACTATAATTCTCCCACTCCATTGGCTAGAAGATTAGTGAAGATAGGATTGGCACAAGTAGTAGGTAGGATTTCCTCCATCAACCCACTATCCAGAGCCCATTATGGAATGTGCCAAATATTATGATTTAGATAGGAGAGTAATAGTGGGTCCTTAGGCTAGAGTAATGGATAGTCTAATAGAGGACCCACTGGTAGAAGCATTTAGTATTGTACCACATCAGAAATTGGTGATGTTTAGCATGGATGAAGAAAATAAGTTTTACACTAATGACCCAAATTAGGCATTGGAAATAATGAATGCTTTCTAGATTGATAAGCCCAGGTCTCATTATTCTAAGTTTCCCAAACAATTTCATAGAAGTTATTTCAAATTGGTGTACAATGACATGATCAATCTTTTCAATAGAGTGATGGGGTTAGAGAAAGCTTTAGTTTTTGAAGACCAAATATTCTATGTAATAGCACAGATTAAGAAAGGAGTCAATTATCATTGGGATGGTATAATTAGTGATAATTTAGATAAATAATTGAGGGTTTTTCAAGATACAAGAACCTTTACTATCACCTCCTATGTAATCTATATGCTTGCAAGACACTACAAGTGCAATGGTTTAATTTGCAAAGGTACAATTGGGTAGGAAAAAGTGTATGAAATATGTCCTTAGCTCCATCTGAATACTTCAAATTATAGGAGGGTAAATGATACCTTCACTATGTACATGACAAGAAGTTTGCAAGAGGCATTGTATCTAAGGGTTTCTATTGATGCAATGGAGTTGGTCAAGAAATATGGGTATTGGTTTATTCATTTTCCCAAGTTCATATACATCAGGATTCAAGGTAACCCTAAGGTACCTTACAGTATTCCAAGGTATCCAACTCATAAGGTTGTATTGTTGGAAGTAACAAGATAGTTGGTTTCTTTTGATTCAGTTTTGAAAGGTATGCATAACATTGGAGTAGGTGGGCAGTTCCCCTTGGAAGTCAATGGATGGGAAGCCTATCCAACAATTCATAGTGCTCAGTATTTAGAAGCATAAATGACACACCCTCATTTTCTCTTGCATTCAAACAAAGAAAATTTTGATCCATATGGAGTAGCATGAAGGATGGATAATAGAGAGTACATGCATAGAGATAATATAAGAGACTACTAGGCCAACTATAGTGATGAATTTGAGGCAATCAAGAGACACTTTTCTAGACTCTCATTGAAGATGATAAGACTCTATGGAGTGGTACAAGCACCAGATCAAATTGAGGATGAAGAAGAGTTGATACAGTACCATGATTATAAGCCTCTTCCTGCTATAAATTGGGTTGAAGAAGAAGTGGTAGAATTGGTCAAATCGATACCTCCATTATGAAGTATTCAAAACAATGGGTGAAGCATAAAACATTAGAAATGGAAGCTGATGGGATTACATCGACATATGAACTAATGGGAGACTTGGAGTCCCATTCTTCCTCATAATATGATTTAAATAAAATAAAAGAGGATCTCCCTACTACCCAAGGAGAAGAATCTAAGGAAGAGCAGTCTCTCATCATCAAGAGGAGAACTAGAGGTTAGGAAAAGGCTATGGATAAGATTGGTGAACCTAAAAGATAGCCAATACCCAAGAAAATGAAGCCTACTAAAGGGGTCTCTGTAGAAACAATAGAAGCTTAACCCTCCAAAAGAATAAAATTAGTCAAAGGAGGAAATAAGGGTCCCTCTCCCTAGAAGAAATTTAAAAAAAAAAAGTGAAGAAAATGTGCATGATGCAGAGGGAGAAACTCGAGAAGAGTCAGTTAATGTGGAAAGATCATGAGATAAAACTAAAGCGTATACTAGAAAGGCTTCTCCTTGGTCTGGGATACCATTCCCAAATTTGGAGAACTTGGAGAAAGTGGTTGAGGAATTGGAGAAAGCTACAAATGAGCCACAACTTGATAAGGAGGAAGATACAAGAAAGGGAACTATTGAAGATATCCTCCTAAATCACCTCCTCAAGAACATCACTCTGATAAAGAAGGGGAGATAACTAGAATTGCAACATAAACTTCCAAAGAATAAGGGATAGATGATGAGGAGCTAGAGAATCCAAAAGATGGAGACCTCAGTAATCTTGGGGAGCAGTTAGAGATGAACATTTTTTAGTAGAAACTCATACAAAATAGGATCCCAAAAAGATAGAAGTACATGAAGATTCATCTAGAAAGGAAGATATACATGAATTAGATAAGGAAAATATGATCAAGGAGGAATAGTCAAAGAATCCAAGAATGGATAAAACAAAAGATGTCTGAGGGCACAATAGTCCTCATATGGATATAAATTTAGAAGATTCTACTACTCTAGATTTGCTAAAAGAAAGCCTGAAGCCTATGCTAGCAGTGAATGAGGAAATAGTTCAAGATTGGGATAGTTTTCTAGCAAGTTTAGAAAGAACTAAACAGAAGAAGAAAGAAAAATTATTTTCTAATATTGTGAGAGATGAATCTAATAATAGGGTGGTACATGTTGCTAATCCTATTACTGAGAAGATTAAAGAAGAGGCCACCCTTGTAGACAATCATGTACAAAACATCAACTTAGGACCATCTATGAAGAAGCAAGAAATTGAAGACTTAAAGGATTTTGTAGATGCAATCATGAAAAGGGTGGATAAGGAGGTGTAAGCAAAGGAAAATCTACAAAAATAGGTGGATGAATTGAAAAAATATATTCAACATCTGGTTAAGCCTTTATAGGCTCAAGATCAGGTAGGTACATCTACTCTGACTAACATATTATCTAAGGATGCCATCAATGAAGTGGAAAAGATGAAGACATATGTCTAGGTAATCCAATAGTGGATAAATGGTGTTCATCAAAAGGGAATTGTTTTAATTGAGGATATTTTGAACTTGTATGAAAAAAGTTCTTCTTTTCTAGATGATGTACATCAAATGGCATTATAATATAAAGCAACAAATGATAACTCCATGAAAAGGTTGATGAAGAAAATTCAAATTCCTAGAGAAATTTTGGTTAAGATATTTTAGCCTCTAAGGATGTAGACAAGCCAAAAGAATGGATTGAGGCTTTTAAATTCAAAAGTGAGATAATGAATAAACCATTGGAAAAGATTCAAGAGATGCAAAATAAACTAGATTATATTCTTGTTGGCTGCATTCTATTCTTGGATATAATGGGTAGGAGGAAAACTAGTAAGGAATGCATAGAGATTAATCAATTAAAAAAATGGTGGAGAGAGGTGTATTCCCAAGTCAAGGATGGATCAATAACAAAAAATCATTAAGAAGATGCAGCCATGTACATCACTATGTCACATAAGTACCAGGAAATGAAGATTGATTGGGACAAGACTTTAAAAAAATATGAAGATGAATTAAAATAAATTAATTTGAGATTAAAATTTATTTCAATCCCTAATCAGGCCGACCTCAACAAAGTTTTTTACAAAGTTCAAGAATTTTCTAGGAAGCAAAAAATAGGGAAGGAGGGCAACTAAGGTAGATACCTTGAGTTTTTTGCATACCTCATTAGCCAACTGGAGATGCAAGTCAACCATCTAGAGAATAGTTCCTAAGCATTTTTATTTAATTTTTATGTATCATTTGAGACATGATTTTAAATGCTTTATTTCAAAAATTAAATGGGCATAAAATTCTATTAGGCCGACCTATCTTGGCTGACCTATATTGTAAACCCTAATTTAATTTTTTTTAGGCCGACATATGTGATATATATATATATGAGGTCTTTCCTCATTGCAAAATATGATTCTAGAATTGTTGCAAATTTTGGTGAAGTGAATATAACAAAATATATTGTCTTGGTGATCTTTTCTACATTATTTCATCTATGTGCATGGTTCATATGTTCCAAATCTATTTGAAGTGATTAGTCTTTAGAATTAGTTAAGTTCTTTCATGTTGATGATAAATTATTTGAGGTGTTTGAGGAATCTTCGGTCCATACTATTGGTGGATTGTTGATTGCAAGTTACTATGTATAGTTAGCCTAGGCTTACTCTTATTGCAATAGTTCAATTGTGGGAATTTATGCATTTCATGTTGTTTTAGGTGAATGTTTGAATGCTTCACAGTCTTAAAATATTTTATATCATTGGAGATTGCACTGTTTCTATTATACTATATATTTTATCTTTGTTAAGTAGGAACTGGTTATTGAATATTGGTCCACCTTGAATGTTGTATTGTTTTCATGATTGCACTTAGAATTTAAATTAGAAATCTCTCTAAACCCTTGTCTTTTGATATTTCGTTGATATTTCTATTAGAGTAGGATTGAAAGCATCACTAAATTGCTACATTTGATGAAATTTTAATTTTTAGATCATAGATCTAGGAAAATTATTTCTCGGGTTTGTATTTATTTAGATCTTGCAAAACCCTTATTGTTGACTCAAAGGTTTCAACTTTTTTGCTACCATAAATACCCCTTGTGATTACTCTCAAATCATATCATGACTAAGTTTTTTATGCATTATGAAGACCTAACATTAGAGACCTTGGGGTTGTTTCATGAGGTTTACTAATAGGAATCACCTTTCAAGATAGATAGGGTACTCGTATTCTATATTTGCTATTGCAATTCTAAAAACACCATCAACAGAATTGGCACTAGAAGGAGGGTTGTTTTGAACAAAGTTGGAATGAATTTGGTCATTCTATCCTCAAAGGTTTAATAGAGTTACCAGGTCCATAACTAATAAAGGAGATTTGTAGCAATTAAAATCTCCTACCAGGTCTAAGAGGACTAAGAAGGGAGAAGCGTTGTCATCCACTACACCCACCAGACCTCCAACTCCACCCTCTCCATCATCCAAATCATCCAGCTCTTCATCTTTAGATTCTAATCATTTTCATACTATTGTATCTCATCCATAGGTTGTTGTAACTCAACCATTACCACCCCCACCTCCACCAATGTCTTGGTTGGAAAATAACCCATCACCCTTGTCATTCAATGACTAGCATGAAATGTCTAAAAATCTTGAGAACTGCTCTAAATTCCACATCAATGATCCTCATAGGATAGTTGAAGAACACATCAAGATCTTCCAAACCACTCTTAAGGATAGGTAGATTGAGCATGAGGATGTGGCATGTAGGATCTTTCCATACTCACTAGGTGAAGAAGAATTTTACTGGTACATTCATTTGCCTATTGGTTCAATTACTACTTGGGATTGTATGCAAGAATTTTTTTTCAAAATATTAAAATCCATGTCAATCCCACTAATTTAAATCAGTAATTCAAGTCAGTTAGGAGGGAAGTTAATGAGCCAATAAGTTCCATTAATAATAGGTTCTATCGTGGTTATACTAGAGCTATTTATTATTCTTCTTTAGACAATCTCACTTTGACATTAGTTAAAAGGATGGTGCAGGAGCACCCAAGGCCTTCAAGGAGTTGTTCAAGAGCCAGGAGTTTGCAAGGGTCAAGAGGACCTATCCATTATATCAAAACATCAACTATGACCTTTTGAAGCCTATAATGGCATTTGGAGAGGATAAATGCAATGAGAGAGTCAACTGTCCTAAGGGTTCTGATAAGGATCCTAGGACCAAAATGCAATATAAAGGGAAAATCATGTTCTAGAGGTTTGATTAGTAATATAATGATTTAATTAGGTCAAATAAGGTTGGACATTGAAGATCCAATTGTTTTTAGATAATAGAATTTAATAAATTTCAAGATTGTAAATTCAAATTTTTGAATTTTAATTTAGGTGGGTAAATAGGTTTTAGGAGGTTTAAGCACTTTAATGGAATAAAATCAGTGTAAAACATTCTAGGAAGTTGGGGAATGGGTTTATAACCCCAAAATATTCATTTTTACGGAGGTTGGGCGTTTGGAGAAGTGACTGTACAGACTGCTACAGGAAATAGTGAAAAAACACAGTTTTCTTGCATTTTCTTGAGTCTTTTTGATGATCTATTGATTCCTTTTGAATTTATAATCAATTGGATGGTTTAAGAACCTGTATTTACTTTCAATTAACCTCTTGAATGATCTGATAGATGTTAGGAATCAGTTTTTGTAACATATTGCTGACTGTCCTCAAGAATAACACAAAATTTTCACTAGTTTTGGTGGTTTTCATGGATGATTGATCCATTTCAAGGTAGAATGCTGATGTGACCTATGAAATGGATCATTCCTAACATGTAACATACATATTTAACAAACTAATGTGTAGGGAAGAAGAATATTGAGGTGTACACCAAGATTTCACAATGCAAAGTGCTTGAAGTTGGAGGCTAGGGTATAGCAGCAGAAGATCTGCCTTAATGAGGGGAATGTTTTTGAGTTGGGATAGACTAAATATGTTTTCCTAATGGTGTAGAGTCAATGAGAAAGTTCTGGAAGTGATTGGAAGGTTAGTTTTCAAGAAGCCCTAGTTTTTGAGGCAAGTTAAGGAGGGTTTTGTGTTTGAGCATGTTAGAGGTGTCATAGAGGCCTAAAAACTTGGAATCCTTGGTTTTGAGTCATTTTAAGGGACTGTTGAAAGTTTCATGGTCAGGGGTTGAGTTTAAAGGGGGGTTGCTTTGAAAAAGAGGGCTAATTAGGCCTAAATTGGAGGAAACAACATATTTTTGATTGGTGTGCTCCAAAACAAGTGCCATCAAGAATCTAGTATGTTATGTATCATCACAAACCACATCTGGTTCAATCATTATTTTGGAGGTTCCTTTGGAAATTTTGAGTGCAAAGTCAAAAATCCTTCGCTAGAGGCCTAGTTGGGCTAGTAGCCTAGTTAAGGTGAAAAATTGGTTTTGTGTCTAAGTCAAAGGGTTGGGCTTTGAAATCATTCAAAACAAGTTTTTTTGGGTCTCTTAAGAGTGTTCCTAGGGTTTGGGTCCATAAGGAAGGCAAATAAGTCATTTGGTGCATTATTGAGGTTTGTCTCCACCAGGGTGCCTGAAGAAGGGTTGAGATTGCATCATTAGGTTCCTTGAAATCTTTGTGTTTCTTTCAAAGTCCCAGACCCTCTACATCAGAGTGGTATCAGAGCAGTGAGTAGGTCCTTTAGGGATTGGAGAATCAACAATGGCACCAAAAAATCAATTGGCAAGAGAGTTGGAAGAGTTGAAGGAGATCTTGGAAAGGGAGAGAAGAGAAAGAAGGGAACAAGAAGCAGCAAGAGATCAAGCCAGAGCAAGAGAAGAAAGGAAATGGAGAAGGGAGAGAGAGACCATGTAAGCAAGGATAAATAACCTTGAGAGGAGTAGGAGGAGAGAAGACCAAGAAGACCAAGAAGACAATGATGAAGATGAAGAGCATGTGAGGGTAAATCAGGAACAACAAGCAGATGAGACAGAGGACCCTGAGGAAAGGAGGTTACTAAGATTTTGAAGGCAGTACAAGGTCATGGAGGAAAGAGCCACATAGACTTGCCTATCTATCAAGGGAAGATGGATAGTGAAGAGGTGTTGGGATGGCTTGATTCCTTAGAAAACTACTTTGAGTTTGAGGAGATAGATGAAGAGAGGAAGGTTAAGTTTGCCAAAACCAAGTTGAGAGGCACAACATTGACATGGTGGACTAGTTTTCAAAATGATAGGATGGCTAGAGGATTGGAAAAAGTCTCTACATGGGCAAGGATGAAGAGTTTGGTCAAAGAGTAGTTCCTACCATCTGATTACATAATTCATGTGAAGAGGATGAGGCATAATTTAAGGCAAAAGGACATGGATGTGATGTCCTATACTGAGCAATTTCACAAGCTTAGTATCAGAGGAGGTTATGAAGAAGAGGATGAGAAAATAGCCAGGTATATCAATGGCTTGAGGTACAATCTACAAGATGAGATTGGTTTGCAATTGCCAAGGACATTAGGAGAATGTTTTCAATTGGCCATTAGAGCTGAGGAAAAGGTGAAAAGGAAGCAAGAAAGATCAAGCAATGGTGAAAGAGGAGGTAGTTCAAATAGGGGCAGAGGTAATAGAGAACAAAGACAAGGAAACAATGATAAGAGCAGCAATGACAAGGGCAAAGAAGTATTTTCTGATCAAAGAGGTGGATACACTCCTAGAGGAGGAGGAAGATTTGGACAAGGTAGAGGACCATTCACAGGTAGGTGTTTCAATTGCAATGAACCAGGGCATCCTTCCTTCAAGTGTCCTAAATGGGAACAAGCTGACAGGGGTAGAGATAGGAGAGCTAACTTGGTACAAGAAGAAGAAGACAAGAAGGAGGAATCAAAAACATTCATGGCAGACCCTGTGACTGATGGTGAGTTTCTTATGATCAAGCAAGGAGAAAGACTTCATCAAGAGCCAAAGGTAACTATCTTTAAGACTAATTGTT
Organism: Sequoia sempervirens; assembly: GCA_007258455.2. NCBI lineage: Eukaryota > Viridiplantae > Streptophyta > Pinopsida > Cupressales > Cupressaceae > Sequoia > Sequoia sempervirens. The sequence continues at coordinate 32,628,129 of VDFB02086081.1, read as the reverse complement.
TGAGTCATGGTAAGATCTGTAGATTGCTCATAGATTCAGGGTCACATAGCAATTTAGTTTCACTTGATATGATAACCAAGCTGGGGATTAAAACATTTGATCATCCTACTCCCTACAAGGCCACTTGGGTAACTCAAGGATAGCATGTAGAGATTTGTAAGAGGGCTTATGTAGATTTCTCAATTGATTCATATCATGATAGAGTACTTTGTGATGTCATTCCAATGACTTGTGGTCATATCATCTTGGGAAGACCATGGCAGTATGCTAGAAGGACATTGCATGATGGATTTCTTAACACATATTTGGTTCACAAAGGAGATGTTAGATACAAATTAGTGCCTTTTCCTTTGGAGTATTCTAATGATAGTTTTGTGATTTGTTTTGAGAAGAGTTTGTAGGTGAAAAAGCAGGGTGAAATAGGGGAAGAGATTGGTAGATTGAGAAAAGACAAGTTGCAGTAGGGTTGTGAAGGAGACAGTCCTAAAAATTAGAATTTGTGGGACTTGAACAATCTTAAGGTAGGGAATATTGAATTCCCTATAGTTGAGGGTGATAGAGGTGATGTCATTTCACAAAGGAGACAAGGGAATGAAGGCAGAAATAGGGTACAAGGGTAGGTTGAGATCAAACAGCTAAGAGGGCAGTCTCATCAATGTTTTGATTTTGTCAAGAATGCAGATTGGCAGAAGAGGAAAACAGTGACTTTGGGAGACTACATACCTTCTCATTGGAAGAGGAAAACATATGAGAGTAAGGGGTCTTTTGGTGGCAACACATGGGATACTTCTTGGGGCAAGAATTCTTTCTTTCTTGGGGAGAATGGTGCAGGAGCACCCAAGGCCTTCAAGGAGTTGTTCAAGATCCAGGAGTTTGCAAGGGTTAGGAGGACCTATCCATTATATCAAAACATCAACTATGACCTTTTGAAGCCTATAATGGCATTTGGAGAGGATAAATGCAATGAGAGAGTCAACTGTCCTAAGGGTCCTGATAAGGATCCTAGGACCAAAATGCAATATAAAGGGAAAATCATGTTCTAGGGGTTTGATTAGTAATCTAATGCTTTAATTAGGTAAAATAAGGTTGGACATTGAAGATCCAATTGTTTTTAGATAATAGAATTTAATAAATTTCAAGATTGTAAATTCAAATTTTTGAATTTCAATTTAGGCGGGTAAATAGGTTTTAGGAGGTTTAAGCACTTTAATGGAATAAAATCAATGTAAAACAGTTTGGGAAGTTGGGGAATGTGTTTATAACCCAAAAATATTCATTTTTACGAAGGTTGGGCATTTGGAGAAGTGACTGTACGGACTGCTACAGGAAATAGTGAAAAAAACACAGTTTTCTTGCATTTTCTTGAGTCTTTTTTATGATCTATTGATTCCTTTTGAATTTATAATCAATTGGATGGTTTAAGAACCTGTATTTAATTTCAATTAACCTCTTGAATGATCTGATAGACGTTAGGAATCAGTTTTTGTAACATATTGGTGACTGTCCTCAAGAATAACACAGAATTTTCACTAGTTTTGGTGGTTTTCATGGATGATTGATCCATTTCAAGGTAGAATGCTGCTGTGATATATGAAATGGATCATTCCTAACATGTAACATACATATTTAACAAACTAATGTGCAAGGAAGAAGAATATTGAGGTGTACACCAAGATTTCACAATGCAAAGTGCTTGAAGTTGGAGGCTAGGGTATAGCAGCAGAAGATCTGCCTTAATGAGGGGCATGTTTTTGAGTTGGGATAGACTAAATATGTTTTCCTAATGGTGTAGAGTCAATGAGAAAGTTTTGGAAGTGATTGGAAGGTTAGTTTTCAAGAAGCCCTAGTTTTTTAGGCAAGTTAAGGAGGGTTTTGTATTTGAGCATGTTAGAGGTGTCATAGAGGCCTAAAAACTTGGAATCCTTGGTTTTGAGTCATTGTAAGGGACTGTTGAAAGTTTCATGGTCAGGGGTTGAGTTTAAAGGGGGGTTGCTTTGAAAAAGAGGGCTAATTAGGCCTAAATTGGAGGAAACAACAGATTTTTGATTAGTGTGCTCCAAAACAAGTGCCATCAAGAATCTAGTATGTTATGTATCATCAAAAACCACATCTAGTTCAATCATTATTTTGGAGGTTCCTTTGGAAAGTTTGAGTGCAAAGTCAAAAATCCTTTTCTAGAAGCCTAGTTGGGCTAGTAGCCTAGTTTGTGTCTAAGTCAAAGGGTTGGGCTTTGAAATCATTCAAAACAAGTTTTTTTGGGTCTCTTAAGAGTTTTCCTAGGGTTTGGGTCCATAACGAAGGAAAATAAGTCATTTGATGCATTATTGAGGTTTGTCTCCACCAGGGTGCCTGAAGAAGGGTTGAGATTGCATCATTAAGTTCTTTGAAATATTTGTGTTTCTTTCAAAGTCCCAGACCCTCTACATCAAAGGATGTATCATCCTCCAAGGAACCTAGTGGATGCATATGTAGAGGTATTCAAGGCTAGTATTGATTTAGGACAACATTTATCGTGACCTTTGCCTTCTTTAGGACCCATTGCTAATCCAGAATAGATTCAACGATTGAATCAAATATGCTATTGATGATGCTTCTACTAGAGCTATTTATTACTCTACTTTAGATAATCTCACTTTGACATTAGTTAAAAGGATGCATCAACCTCCAAGGAACCTAGTGGATGCATATGAAGAGGTAGTCAAGGCTAGTATTGATTTAGGACAACATTTATCATGACATTTTCCTTCTTTAGGACCCATTGCTAATCCAGGATAGATTCAATGGTTGAATCAAATATGCTATTGATGATGCTTTTACTACAGCTATTTATTATTCTACTTTATACAATCTCACTTCGACATTAGTTAATAGGATGCATCAACCTTCAAGGAACCTAGTGGATGCATATGCAGAGGTAGTCAAGGCTAGTATTGATTTAGGACAACATTTATCATGACCTTTTCCTTCTTTAGGACCCATTGCTAATCCAGGACAGATTCAATGGTTGAATCAAACTTTAGCCAATTAAACAACCTTACTAAATCAAGTCCCTCAACTATCATTATTCTTGCATCTAGGTCCACCATTGAGTTAATCTCAGCCAGTCCTTAGTTATCTATAGAATTCCAATCCACCAACATATCCACAACATGCCAAGATCCCATCCTACTTGCAAAATTTTGACGTGCCTTCTTACCAACATAATTCTTCTAGAACAAACCCTATTTATTTATAGAATTTTGTCCCAACACAAAACAATACAAAAAGGGAGAGAATAGATGAGTTGTTTGAATAGGTGAAGAATCTAACTACATAGGTCATCTACTAGAGGAATAAAAACAATCAATTGCAAGCTTCACATAGGAGTATTCAAGCTAATTACAATCAAGACAGTCGTGATCTTGGGCAAGGTTCCAAATAGAATTTTGAAAGGAGGAAAGCCCCAAGGTAAAAAATAACTTGGAACACAAGGAATAATAATGGAGGATTCCAAAAAACATTGGATCCACCCAAAAATCCAACAAATTCAACAAGTGGAGTATATCTAGCCAAGGCTACATTGTCCAGATGGTGCAAGATTCATCAAACAAACAAACATTTTGAATTGGATTTTCTAGAGTTCCAAATTGCTATTGCAATATTTTAGATGGAGGTCCAACAAGCTACTGGTAATGATGGTTTAGGTGGATGTGAGATTGTGCCGTCAGAATTTTATGATTTAGTTTTGGTATTGAATCATGCTACTTTTCCTAAAAGTGTAGAAAATCAACCTGAAGATCAGTTTGTTGAAGATGGTACTCAAAGAAATGATGTTTGCAATGAAGAAATATTAACCTAGCTATTTGAAAATGACAACATCATAGATAATGGTCCAAGAGATGAAGAGGAGAAGAAGGAAGAGGTTACAATGTTCCATTAGTGCTCAATTCCCTACAATTTACGAAATAGATAGGTTGGTGGACCATTTACTACTTCTATTCCACTCAATAATTTCAACATACTACTAGATCCCAATGGAAGCAATAATCCTTCCTATCCAAAGGTCTCAACATAGTACTTCTCTAAAGGACAATTGGATTCTACCCAAGGAGGACAGACAAATCAAAATAGAAGTAGCTAATCTGAAGTGGATGTGGAACATATGGGAGAATATGTTGTTGATGAACTTAAAAAGGTAAAAGTTAGTCTTTCTGCTATAGAATTATTAAGGGTACCACCAATTAGGAATAATTTTTTCATATCTTTGAATGGTATTGCACCTCCTAAGTCTTGACAAGATGTTACTGCAAAGAAGGTTACTTTCAGTACTCCTAAAAGTGAACCTATGATCAGAGATGTTGTGGGAAAGACTCAAAATCAATGACCAACTAGAGGTCAAGTCAAGCAGTTAACAAAGGATCAAATTCAAATGCAAATTAATGATAAGGGAAAAGAGAAGTACAAAACTCAGGTTGCTCAAGTGGATACTCTGGTAAGTCTATTTCAAGGAAAGCCTGAAGCACCTCCTTTCTTGCTTACTATTCATTTATGTGGGAAGAATTTGAATAATTTCTTATTGGATTCTAGAGCATCCACAAATGTCATGTCATTTTCAATATGTAAATCATTACGTATTACTCTTTCTCCCCTTGAACAAAAAAGTCACTCAATTGGATAAGATAGAGGTGAGTGTGGTTGGGGAGTTATATAGAATTCCTATGCAGTTTGCATTAGACCCAAGGGTGTATCAAATAATTAATATTTAGGTGACTGATATCCCTAATACATATGGGATGATTTTGGGTAGAGAATTTATAAGAGCACTTTGTATACACTGAAAAATTTCCTAATTGATGTCATACACTTAAATCAGATTTATTACATCATTTCTTCTTTATCCATCCTCTTTTTGCTTAATTGATTTAATTATCCTAGCTAATTAATTAATTGCATCATTTTTCATCCATTTGGCCTAATTAATTAAATTAGGTTAATTCATCTCTTTCCGCACTAACACTTCATCTCATTAAATTAAATAAATCAAAATATTTAATTTAATCTCCTAAGTCATCTTATTTAATTAAATAACCCTAAGTTATTTAATTAAATATCATTTTATCACCCCTCCCCTATTTAATAAATCATTTAATAAATATCTTTTAATTCTTCTAATTCCCTAATTGCATAAATTAAACCTTGTTTAATTACCAATTGAACCAATTTTCTTCTAATCAAAGGGAATATTTCCATGGAATATTCTTTATCCTTTTTTCACAATTAAAACCTTTTTTTAATTTGTAAAATCCCTTTTTCCTCACCTTAAACGAATATTCTAAGGAATATTCTCTTTCCTCCAATCAAATCACTTAACTTCAAAAGCAAGTTAACCCTTCAACCTCTTAAACAAGTTACCTTTGACCTGTGTGAGCAGGTCAAAAGTGTGTTTGTTTGAGGCAAGTGTGAACCTTTGATTAAATTTCATCTTGCATTCTCATCTGTTGATGAGAATCCATGATCCATGCCTCTCATCCCCTTCATCTTTAACCATTGATTAAGATTTTTGATCTCAACCATCCATTCCTCATTTTCTCTCCTATAAATAGATCACTATTTGGAGACAAATGGATCCAACTTTTATTACAAACTTATACTGTTAAATTCACTCACATACTTGCTCATGTTCATTTTTAGCATAAACTACATTTTCATACATCAAAAACCATGGTTTCATCGATTCTCTTCCATAGAATTGACTGAGAAAAGCTCACCATTATGGGATTGGGAAAGGGTCATCATTCCACCTCAACACGAGACCAATTCCACAACAAGATAAATTTTTAATGGATTAGAGTATATTTTTTGATAAAATGTTTAGTTTTAATCTTATTTGATTGATCTTGTTGAGATTCAAGTATTGGTGGATCCGTTATGCTTTGATTCTTCATGGATCAAGTGCAATTTGGCCCATACTAGTATCCTCACAATTGACATTTTGGTGCTAGAAGTAGGGCTTGAACCTTTAATCATTTAACCATATTTTAGCTTGAAATCCATGTTCATGTTGTTTTGTAGGTTGTAGTGATGCTCATACCACAAACAACGATGCTATTTCAATAGCATCACCATATAGCAATGCCCAAGAAATTTGATATAGCGATGCATATTTAATTGGTCGATGCCGATTTAAATATAGCGACACATATTTAAATTTAAACTATCGTGGAATGAAAACAATGATGATCATTTTGACCAGACCAATGCTTTCAAATTTATAAAAACAATGCATTCATTTCCAATGACGCCCATCAAAATAGCGATGGAATCGTGCTCACTGGTTTTATTGAAGAAAGATGCTTAAATTCACTAGAGTGACACCCATATTTCAAATTGTGATGCTATTGTGTGCAGTGATGCTCAACCAGGGTAATAAACTTTACATTTGTTTCTCAACATGTGACTTAATTTCTTTTGATTATCTAATCACTAATGGATGTCTATTTGTGTTTTCATTGTTAAACTAACAGTTTTTTGTTAGAAACCAAGATTTGATTGAAAACCAGAAAAATCACCTTCCACAGAAGAGAAAAATGAAAAAGCGGAGATTTGCAAAAGATGTGCAAATTGATATATTCGAAGTACCAAATATTACAAGAGATAATTTTCTTTATAAAAGCAAAGTTACATAAACCTAATCTTATCTTGAGCAACAAGATAGCTCGATAAGATAAGGATAAAACCTATAACTTAGGAATTAAAATAAAGCCAAAGTAAACTTATGCAAAGTGTAATTAATAATTAATTACACCAACACCCCCCCATAAGTGAAACTTAGGGAGAAGCAAATTATTATGCAAAGATGAGTCTGGACAACAAGGCCTGATTAGGTACTCATTTACAAATGAAAAGAGAGAGAAAACCCAGTGGGAAAAACCCCCCCTCAGAGAGATGAATTGCTGCAAGGAATCACTAGAAAAACTTTGATGAAGAAACACTGGAACCCCAAATTCAGCAAGCAAGGAAAGATAATTTTGTCTGCAACTGAAACCAAAAATGGAATCACAAATGCAACGATAGACCCGATGCCAAGGAACACTGGAAACTCACATACTGGATCAACCCTGGGATCTGTAAGCAACAGTAGATGAAAGGATGAATGGACCCATAATGATGACAAATCTAGAAGTTGTGTCTCTCGAAGCCAATGCCAAACTAAAACTAAAACTGCCCATAGGACGAGTACCATCAAGATTCTAGAACATTAACCATAAAAACATGGCCTTCAAATGAGAAAGATCTGAACCAATGTGGATCAAGAACCATAAAATCCCAACTAAAGTGTGAACCAAAGCAAACCAATGATGTGTCTAGCTAAGCAAGAAAGAAGCTAAGGGAAACAATAGGAAACTAGACAAACTCATGCGAGTTGTCACCAATACGAAAGATGGATGCAAGAACCCCCCTTAATGGAACTTTATATCAGTTTGTTATTACAATACACAATGATTGCATACGGAGATAATGCAAAACTACAGAAACATAAGTGAAAATGCAAACCTAGAGCACAAAACAAAAAATGAATGCATGCATAAAATAAGTTACACATTTTCTATAAATGACCTCAAATCTGCATAGAGGCCGAAACTAGCTTTCCAATGCCGTGAAAATCGTAACAAACAGATAAGCGAGTCACAAGATATGTCTCCCAGAGTGAAAAAGGAAATATCTAACTTCTGAGGCAGAAAAAAGAATCAAAAAGGAAAAACCAGAAAATCAAACCTACACCATTGCATAGAGCTCGGAAATAGCTTTCCGACGATATCTTGTTTGCAAAAGAATGACACCGTATGCAAAATTTATGCGCGTTTCCATGAAAGTACTCAAAGAATGTCTGATTCGGCCATGTATAGTTCTCAGGGGCTAAGAAAATAGAGCCCCTGGTTGGTTGGGCGGACCAGGGGCTGAAGTGTAGGAACTGGGGCTGAAGCTTTTGGTCACCCATGTGACCACTGTAGGAGCTAGGCTGGCGCAACAGGGATCTGGGCAGAGCCCATGGTCCTCCAAATGATCGAGTGCTTTGTTTAAAGCCCGCAAGAGCTGCTGCTTGGGCCTGGTCGCAGATGCGACCTGCGGCTAGGAGATAAGGCCCATAGGGGCTAAAACGAGAGCTGTGGGCAGGTGGAGGTGGGCTGGCAGTGGTGCAGCAGAGGCCACCAGGTGGCAGACAGGTTGCACTACCTCTTAAACGGGCAGCACCGAAAATCAACAATTTTTTTGATTTTTTTAATGATTTTTTTAATTTTTTCTTGATTTCTAAACCTCGGTATACGTGCTTGGGGGTCGTACGGTCCTCGAGCAAATTTTTTTTGTCTCTCTAGATGACTGTGTCCAAATCGGAAAAAAATTTATATGGAAATAGGGGTTTTTGGGCGCTGTGAATCCCACAATGAGGTCCATCTGGGTCCAAAGTGCTCTGAAAATATGGCGACCCCCAGATCTATTAGAAAAATCACTGAGCTTGAAACCCTCGTAGATCTGGCAAACAGTGATGAAAATCAATGAAATAAAAGCCATTTCTGACTTTTTCCAATGCTCTGAATCCAATGGAAAACCCCGATCTAATCCAAGACACTACATAATGATGCTCAAGGAATGAAACCCTCGAGGGACCTCAAACGAGCTTTGCACTGTGTTCCTCTGAAAAAGCTGAGAAGGGGCTACAAATCGAGGCTCTGATACCATGTTAGAAACCAAGATCTAGTTGCAAACTAGAAAAAATCACCTTCCATAGAAGAGAAAAATGAAAAAGCAGAGATTTGTAAAAGATGTGCAAATTGATATATTCGAAGTACAAAATAATACAAGAGATAATTTTCTTTATAAAAGAAAAGATGCATAACCTTAATCTTATCTTGAGCAACAAGATTGCTCAACAAGATAAGGATGAAACCTATAACTTAGGAATTAAATATACCTAAGTAAACTTATGCAAATGTGTAATTAAATATTAATTACACTAACATTTTTTTAGGTTTAAAGGCATGGAGTGAGATTGAATACCTTCTCTTCTATCTTAACATTCTGTAATTGTAACTAGCGTTCAATACTTTGGGGCAATTATAACCCAATTTCATGATTTTTTACTTTTAGTTTTAGGAAACACACTAGTTTTCCATTGGGTTTAAAATGAACGTTCAAAGTTGGATAAAAATGAACCCTCACATCACATCTTTCAATTGGGCTTAAAATTGAACAAGGAAAACTCATCTTTCAATTGGTTCATAAAATGAACTCATCATTACTTTGAAGGATGGAAATTGTCAATTGTTTGTTTTTTTTTGTGGTTTTCAACTTTACTAGTGAATGTGTATGCAATTCTCTTGCACTATTTGGTGATTTTAGGAAATAGAAACATTCTCTAACACATTGAAAATATCACCCACATCTTTCAATTGGGTTTAAAATTGAACCATGCTAGTGTGAGAAAAGGCATAGCATGTGTTCTCTCTTTGTGCATGCAAGAAAAGATGATTGAACTACAGATGTACTTACTTGCTATTTTTCACCTTTAGAGGGCCTTCCATGGTGGGAAAAAGTACTCACCCCAAGGGAATGACCCAAGTGGTAACGAGCATAAGCCAAACTCTTCTGAACCGTTATATAAATTTGTGGTTGCAAGGAAAGTTTGCAATCAAAGGAGTGATGCATGATATCTCTCCCCCAATATCTTTATAATGTGTAAATCCATTGTTCTAAGGGTTGGGGGACCTCTTGAGGGAGTTTATCATAGTTTCCTCTAAATTGTATGCCCTTATTATGAACCTTTGTGTGGTAGCCAAAAATACCAAATATTTGTTGATGTCAGGAGGTCAGACCTCTGAAGTCGTCCCACATATTTGTGGTTCTTAGTAGAGATGAAAATTTTGTCATGGGAGATTCATGAGAACTTGAAGCTTGGATGACCTATAGAAGTGAGTGCCATGGAGGGGAGCCAGTGTGGTCAAGCTTCTAATCATCCACTATGAATAAGTTTAGCTGGAGAAATCCAAGTGGGAATACAAAAAATATAGCCATTTCTATCCTAGGGTTGTAATTCTTGTGAGTTAGTTTAACATTGTGCTTGGTTTCAAAATGATCCCAAAAAAAACATTCACTATCCAAAATTTCAAACACTTTGGCTTAAATATGGACCTCTTGAGTTAGCCTTGATATTACTGCTTGTCCTAAGGATTTATCCTTATCGATTTCTAAATATCTTGACATTAATCTCAAACCCATATTTACCAAAGACAACATAGGAAATTATGGCTTTAATCTCATTATTTTCACAAAATTCACATTGTGAAAGTTATGATGTTTTTGACATAAACATCTAGTTTAGAAAAATAATCAAATACAAGTGTTTGTGGTAAAATAAATTCACCTAAGAAAAGATAAATTGAAAAATGAACCCCACATGACTATTTGGAGATCAATTGCTCCCATTGAAAAACTTGATCTTTCAGGTGCTATAATTCAACCAAAATTTGAATTCATAAATGGTGAACAAACAAATCTCATTAGTAGTATGAGAACCTTCACTTTTGAAAACAAGGAGACAAACACATAGTGGAGAAACACAACAATGATTCTAGATGAAGAAGAGGAACACGCTGATATTGAGGCTAGAAGGCCCCTATTATCACCACCCACATGGCAATAAATACCTCCCTTTCTTCTATAAACTTAAATTGTTTCCCCATGATCTCACAAAAAATTAGGATTCCTAAGCCAAAGTCTACAAGTCCTCATTTTAGACTTAGAACCCGAACATGTTTGAACATTCCCCTTTGTCTTCTCATTTTCTAGGAGTTGAACATTTTAGAGGTCTATCATCATTCTCATTACCTTGGTTTTGTCAAAACAAAAGGTTCACTTTAGGTCAACATTGGGTCCAACATTTCACTCACCCCTTCATCAAATTTCATCCTTCACCTCATCTATCTTTGCAAAATTTCAAAAAAAATACCAACACTTTGGGACTTAAACATCAAACCAACTTGCCATCTTAGCTACTTTGTATGTGAAATGTATCCTTTTCCCTGCACTTAGTTCAAATAGTTATCATCTTTGAACTATTTTATCTTGAAGGTCACAAGTCTACCCTAAATATTTCTAAATTAATTATCATCCTTTATTCCAACATCAAATTATCAAACTTAAGTCAAAAGTGTTGTCCTAAATGTTTGCAAAGATCACTTCCCACATCACCCATATTTTCATCCCACATTATCATCATTGCTCCCAAAATACTTAGAGTGTCTTTTTTACCTAGGTTTGAGTCAACAAGGTAGTTCAAACATTGCAAAACTCAACACAAATCTCCCATAGCTAACACCAAATTTATGGTAATGATGAGATCACAACACAAGAGAATCATGGAAAAATAAAAAGTTACATTTACCTCCAGTGATCCAAATCCTTTAGAATTTGATCCTAGAAGTCATGTTACACCATCACAACAACCATCATCTCCTTCAAGACCATACAAAATCAAAGATATCACAAACAACCCATTTGAGATCACTAGAGAAGAACCTTTAGAACATCAACTTTTTGAAAGTGTAGCTCCTATCTCCCCGATGTTTGTAGCACAAAGTTTAACACAAAAATTCACCACTCCATCACAAGGGCTAAGTCAAACATACATACCTAGTCTTGCAACCAACATTTCTAAGGATTTTGGTCACACCTTACCATTTGATAGTAATACACTTGTGGGTACTCTTGAAACTAATCCTCCACCTCGCACCACTGTTTGGAAACCTACCTTTGGTGCTCCTCCCATTCCCAAGGATCCAAAACAGCTACAAACTCTGCTTGAACTTCACTATTCCACCACCACTTCAAAATTTTAGGGAAACCCTTCTTCATCCACACCCATGAGTACCACAAGTATTCCTAGCATCACATAAAGCAATACAAACAAAAAATCTCAAAACAACACACTAGGGTATGCCAATACCATATCACAAAATAAACCCTCAATGCAAATAGGGACATCTTTATCCAACCCTTCGGCGGGTTCATCCATTCCATCTACCATTACCACGTCATCTCCTATCAATCCACCCCAAAGAAATCTCTTGGTTACAAGCTCTATCAATCTTACGAGTACCTTGATCATGAATCCTTTGTTTACATCTTTTGCACAAGGAAATCCTCAAAACATAGGACAATGGAATCTTTTCAATCAATGGAGTCAAGGTCATAGTGTGTCATTTCCATTACAAAATTTAATGACATCATCTTTTTGAACAACTCCCTTTTCTATACCAAATCAACCAGGACCTCAAATACACATTCCTCCACCTCATTCTACCATATTGCAAGGAATGTTAAACCAAGGGAATCCTCCACCTTTCACTAGAAATATGCTATCCACTCAAAACATCACTATCCCTATTCCTCCATAGATGTTTGAACAACCACCTGATCCCACATTGCAAGCACATTCCTTAGCTTTACAACAACCACAAAAAACTTATCAACAAGCCATACAAAAACAACAAGAAGTTTTAGCACAACAACAACAAGTACAACAAACAACCTTAGCAGCTCAACAAGTAGCCTTAGCCCAACAACAACATCAAGCTCAACAAGTAGCCTTAACAGAAAAACATCAAGCTCATCAAGAAGCCTTAGTAGCATAACAAGTTGCACAATAGCAACAAGCACAACAAGTAGCTTTATTAGCAAAACAACAATAGCAGGCCCAACAACAAGCCCTAGTGGCACAACAACAACAATAAGCTCAACAACAAGCCTAAATAGCTCAACAATATTCCTAACAACAACAACAAGGTTCTTATTTTCTTCATACAAACATCGTCAATCCAAATACATCAGGAACATATTCATCACTTTGAAAAAATCTCACACCTTCATACACCCCATATAATTGATCCTTCATCCCACCATATGTTCCTTCACCCAATCTGAAAGATGATGTAACATCACAATTGAAATCACGTTCACAAGAAATGCAGGAGCTTTTCATTAGAAAAATAAAGAAACCTTATACAAAAAATTTGTATCCCTACCAATTTGATCAAAACATAGCAATGATACCATTCCCTATTGGTTTTGAAATCCCTAAGTTTGACAAATATAGAGGGAGAGGAAGTCCTACTGACCATATCAAATAATTTAACGTCATGTGCATGGAAGTGGCTTACTACAATTCATATCTAATGTGCCTCTTCCCTCAAAGTTTAATAGGTACTGCTATGGATTGGTTCTCTCATTTTCCTCCTGGTATCAAATCTTTTCAAGAAATCACTCTTAAATTCATCGATTACTTCTCCTTCAATATTGACATGGATGCTAGCTTAGAAGAGTTGTACACTCTCAAACAAAATCTAAGAGAAACTTTCACTATTTTTTTACAATGATGGAGACAAAGAGCTAGTAAAAGCAAGTGGCCTCTACCTGATGAACAACAAGTGGGAATCATTATAGCCAACCTTGATCCAAATCTACAATTCCACTTGAAAATGAAATTCATCACATCCTATGACAAGCTTGTTTCAAGAGCCCTTAACATTGAAAGAGCCATGATCTCACAAGGAAACACTCAAGTGTACAAAGATAACCATCCTTCAACTAGTTCAAATGAGAAACCTTGTGTATGGACTAAGAACAAAATCATAACAAATGATAGTGTAGTAGACGCTAAAGTTATACTAAGTGCTCCTAGACCCAATAACAATCAAGTTACTAACATCCAACCAACTGTGCAACAAATGGTACCACCTCAAAACAATCAGATCAATAACACCAACATGAAACCATGAAAAACCAGTAATAGGAACAAATATCCCAAATGCAAGTACACATAGTTATTGAAACCCATCAAGACAATCATGAAGAAATTGGTAGAGTCAAATTTGATAACACTTCCTAACTTTGAAAACTACCAAGAACCCCAAGAGAAGCCATCCTGGTACAATGAGCGTGATCTTTGTGACTTTCATAAAATCAAAGGACATAAAATATTAAAGTGCATGAAACTTAAGAACATCATCCAAGATCTCATAGAGAATGATACCATATCTGTTGAGGTACCAGCTAGAAACCAGGATCTCAAGATATACAAGAACCCTATGCATGATCATACAAAGCAAACAACAATGGAAAAGCTAAGGATTACACCAATGTACAACATACCTATTCCAATGTAGTTTCCTCCTATGATAGCGTTATCACTGTTGTCACCATCAAGGGAGCTTGTATGAAATGTGGAGTCACCACACAACATGGAAAAATAACCATTCAAGGAGCTTCCCCAGCTCAATCTAGAATATTGCCTACTTTGTCTGCATTTAATCCTAGCAAGTACAATCTTGTAGATCAGCTTAAATAGACCCTGACTCAAATATCATTCTTAGAACTCTTGAGATTATCTCCTGCACATAGGGAAATACAAGAAAAATCCTTTTTTGAGTCATCTGTTATGGAGAACATTGATATCGATCAGTTTCAAGGTATGGTAGGGCATATCACCAGAAATCTTCTCACTTTCTCCAAGAAAGATTTACCATAAAAACCATCTCATAACCGTGCTTTACACCTTGAATTTTTCATTCATAAAAAAAATGTCAAAAGAGTTTTGGTAGATGGAGATGTTGGTCTAAAAATTTGTACCCTACAATTGATCAAGCATCTAGGCTATTCAAAAGATACTATTGAGAAGACAAAGAGTACCACCGTCAAAGCGTATGACGGCCAAGAATGGGTATCACAAGGAATCATAACACTTCCAATCCAAGTGGGACCTCTTATTGCATAAACCACATGACAAGTACTTAATCTTGATCTTCCATATAGCATACTACTTGGTCGACCTTGGATCCATGCTTTGAAAGTTGTAGCCTCAACCTATCATCAGTGTGTGAAGTTCCCTTTTGAGGGAAGAGAAATAACTACCCATGGAGATCTTGAGCCTTTCTACTATTGTAAAATCCTTGAGGCCAAGTTTTATAAGATCTCACAAATACCCAAAAATGATGAAGGACCTACACCAAGAAGCTCTTTTGTTGACCCATCATCCCTAGCCTCTACCTCAGCATCAAATATACCCATTGTGAAAATCATACCCGATGTCAAAGCAGTGATTCAAGATGATGGTTGTGGAAGCTACAAAATATTGAGACACCTTTTACTTAGGAGAGTTACCTATTTCTCCTCAAACTCATAGGAAACCAACATCTAGCACCAAGGAACTAGAAATAATCAAGATGGCAGCTACTACCTTTACCAAGTGGGGAGTCTTGAATAAAGAAGACATCAATGAGAAAGATATCTCTAAATTACTCTATCAAGATGAAAGACCATTTCCTATTCTTCCCATGGAAGATGATTGCAAAGGTCTACAACTAATGCAAAATTGGAGATATAACAAGAATGAGAAGCTAGGAAAGAATGACAATGGTTTACTAGAACCCATCGTTCCTAAGAAAAAACTAAAGAATCTTGGCTTAGGTTGTACTGCTAGCAAGGTCACACTTATTGGAAAAGGTATTTATGTTAAACAAGTTGAGGCTTCCTCTTGGTTACCTACATCACGTGATACTACCTTAGATGACTTTCCTCTTGATGTTGCTAACCTATTTGAGAAAAACACCCTTTTCATGATATCCATAACATCCTTTGTCTCAAATAACCAACCCACTGAAATATGCCTAGTATATTTGTAACTCATTGACATGGACCAACAAGGACCACCGATTCTAGATTTATTCAAAAAGGATGAAGCAATCTCAAAATTCATGGGACTTCGAGACAACTTATCATGGGTAGATCATAAAGCAAGCTTTGACATAGAGCTCGATATAGGGGCATACTATGGGGAGATGATTGAACCCTTCAATCGCAAAATAAACGAAATGAAACTAACATGCAGATCCTTGAGTGAAAACCCCCTAGTGGCACTCTCTAGTCCTAAAATAGTAAAAACAAAGGGCACATCCAACAGTCAAAACCTCTCTAAGGTGCCCAAGGATGAGGGATTCAATCTCCCCCTTAGTGTCATGCATCCAGAAAAGTTAGTGGTACTAGCAGAAAAGGCCACTCCATTCAATGTGGGAAAAGAAGAACCTAAGATCACCTTCTATACTAAATCCTTGTTAGAAAAAGAATAGAGGAACCTTGGAGCATTCCTCAAAGAAAGAAGAGCTAACTTTGCATGGTCATACATAGATATGCCAGGCCTTGATCCAGAAGTGGTTGTACATCACTTAGCAGTATATCCTAATGCCAAACCAGTCAAGTAGAAATTAAGGAAGATGCACCCTCAGAAAAGCACTCTTGGTCAAACTAGAACTACAAAAGCTTCTTGATGTTGGATTCATCTGACCGATAGATTATCTTGAGTGGGTTTCAAACCTAGTACTAGTCTCAAAACCCACTAGGGGCATTAGAATATGTACTAATTTCAGAGATATAAATAAGGCATGTCCAAAGGATGACTTCCCTCTTCCAAACATTGATCTCATTGTGGATTTAACAGTTGGACATGAAATGTTGTCACTCATGGATGGATTTTTATGCTACAATCAAATCATAATCATCAAAGAAGATCAATATAAAACTTCCTTTACTTGTCCATAGGGAACCTACTACTAGAACTTGATGTCATTTGGGTTAAAGAATGTAGGAGCTACCTATCAAAGAGCAATGACCCTCATCCTTCATGACATGATCCACAAAACAGTTGAAGATTATGTGGACAATATTTTGGAAAAATGAAAGAATAGAAGTGAGCACATACAAATCCTAGGACCTATCTTTGATAGGCTTGAATAATACAAGGTACGACTAAATCTAGAAAAGCATGTGTTCGAGGTCACATCAGGGAAACTTCTTGGTTTCATCATTTTACAAAGAGGAATAGAAATTGATCCAGCAAAGATAAAATCCATCCTAGACATGGAACCGCCACAAACATTGAAACATATGAGAGGATTAGAAGGAAGGTTGCAGTCCATCAAAAGGTTCATAGCCTAGTTATCGGATAAAACTCATCCCTTTTCACATCTTCTCCATAAAGGGATAACCTACAAATGGGATGACAAATGTGATAAAGCTTTCCAGTAGATCAAGGATTATCTACTAACACCTCCAGTGCCTATGCCATCAATACCAAACAAGCCATTGATCATGTACATCTCAGTAACATCAACAACATTAGGAGCTCTTCTAGCACAACATGATGAGAATAGAAAGGAAAGGGCCATATACTACATCAGTAGAACCTTGGTGGGCTATGAGATGAACTATTCACCCATTGCAAAAGCATGCCTAGCGGTAGTTTTTGCTTCACAAAAGTTCAAGAATTACATGTTGTCACACCAAATCAATCTCATCGCAAATATTGATCCATTAAAATGTTTGTTATCCAAAGAAACCCTCATAGGACACATGGCTAAATGGGTAATGATCTTGAAAAAATTTGACATAAAGTATGTGGAGTGCAAAGCAATCAAAGGACAAGTGATCATAGACCAGCTAGCAAAAGCAGCTATCAATGATGATAACCCTTTGATATCTAAGTTCCCTAATGAATCAATGATCCTTATTAATCTCACACCTTAGTGGAAGATGTACTTTGATGGATCGTTCACCAACAAGAATCAAGAGCCAACATTCTTTTCATGACCCCCCAAGATGATTACACTCCAAAATCATACAAGCTATCATTCCCATGTACCAATAACATTGTTGAGTACAAAGCCTTGATCACAGGTCTCAGGATAGCAGTTTAGTGGCAAATACAAGAGATGAAATTCTATGGAGACTCACAACTGGTTATCAACCGAGTCAATGTTGACTATCAAACTAAAGATGACAAGCTCACTCCTTACAAGAAAATGGTGGACAATATGAAAGATATTTTTATAGACATAAATTTTGAGTAGATTCCCTGCATGAACAATAGAGCAACAGATGCCATGGAAACAATTGGATCACTACTAGACATGTCGAACAACATTCTTTAATGTGAATTCTTGGTAGAACAACTTATCGTACCAAATTTTAAAATCCTTGAATTTGAATTCACGTGTCATTGTTGGTCCTGGATCCCCTTGGTACCATGGCATCTTTACTTACCTTAATTGAGGAACCCTTCCATTAGACATCACCCCGAACCTTAAAAAAACCTTTGTCAAAAAGTCATCTAGATTTGTGATCTTAGGTGATACCCTTTATCATTGAAGCATCAAAGGGACATTACTACGATGTCTTAACCAAGAGGAAGCCTTAACTACCTTAAAAAAAGTACATGATGGAATATGTGGGTCTCATTCTAGTGGTATGGCATTAGCTAAGAAATTGTTGAGGACATGGTACTATTGGCCAACCATGAAAAAAAAGCTTATCAGTATGTGTGGAAATGCATCCAGTGTCAACAGCATGGGGATCTAATTCATGCTACAACTCAAGAATTGCAACCAATTATTACACCATGGCCTTTTTCATAGTGGGGACTTGACCTCATAGGAAAAATCACTCCAACCTCATCCAACGGCCATAATTTTATCATAAATGCCACTGAGTACTTTACTAAGTGGGTTGAAGCCATTCCTATGACTTACATAATGGGGAAGTAGATAGCTAAGTTTATCCTGAATTACCTAATTTTTTGTTATGGTGTACCAAAAACCCTCATCTTAGACAATGGAACCCCATTCAAGAATCAAGATTTGAAAGAGTTGTGCCAAAGATTCAATATCCAACACTGATTCTCTACATTGTACTATCCCTAAGGAAATGGACAAGAAGAAGCAACGAACAAAACTATCCTAAAAATCCTAAAGAAAATAGTTAATGAAGTTGGCCATGACTAGCATCTATAGCTAAATCCTCCTCTTTGGGATTATCAAACCAGTATTCGCATACCCACAAGAGCAACCCCTTTCTCCCTGGTCTATGGATCATAAGCCATCTTGCCTATTAAGGTTGAGCTCCCATCATTGTGAGTGTCACTAAAGAATCTGATAACTAAGGAAGATTATAGAGTGTCTCAATAGAATGAGCTAGAATTTCTAGATGAACATTTTCTTAACACCCTTAATCACTCGTAAGTATATCAAAATCAACTAAAACAAATCTATAACAAGAGAATCAAATGTCAGTCATTCTAGGTAGGCAATCTTGTCTTAAAGAAAAATTAGAAGAACCTTCTAGATCAAGAAAACAAAGTAAAGTTTGAGCCTAACTAGTTGGGTCCCTTTGTCATCACAACAAGCTATGGATTAGGAGCATACCAACTATCAACCCTTGAAGGTGAACCCTTGTAGGATCCAATCAACAACTTGCATCTCAAAAAAATTTATGCCTAAACATGAAGGGTATAAATTAGAAAATACAAAATAATAATCAAAATCCAAAAAAAAAAAGAGAAAAAGGATTGAAAAAAGTAAAGAAAAATATTGTCCTCTAGTGAAAACCACTTTGGTGGTGCTTTGGGAAAGTACCTTGGTGAAAACCTGGTAAATAGGCACCTTGCATAAATAAAGCATCTCCATCTATTCTTTGGATCTTTTGGCCTATCATTCTTTGCATCACCATTCATCCCTCATCCACATCCTTATCATGGCTTGTCACTATGAGGTATCATGAACTCTTTAGCACTACTTGGAATATTCCCAAGGTCAGTATGTCCTACCTTTATCGAAGTAGGCTACCATATCACACTAGGGGAATTTCTTTATGTCACAATCGGGTTCTTGTATATCTTGAGGTCATGGGACATCTTATTAGAAAACACCAAAAAATTCATAAAATCTTATCTAAAAAATCCAAAAACATTTGAAAAATCAAGTATAGCAAAAATCCAAAAACATTCAAAAAATTGTAAAGAAAAAATCCAAAACATCCAGAAAACATCAAAACCCTAAAAAGTTCAAACATCAAAAATCCAAACAACAATGTCTCTTGTTGAACTACATTGTCTTTGAGCTTGAACTTAGGCAAGGCCATCATTGATGTTCCCCCAAGACACCCTAGGTCAGTCCTGAGTGGTCCGTTGTAATTAGCTATTCTCTCTCCTTTGTTCATATCTTTGTCCTATAAATCAGTCGAGTCAGTCAAACTACATTGTCTCTGAGCTTGAACATAGGCAAGGCCATCATTGATGTGCCCCCGAGACACCCTAGGTCAGTCCTTAGCAGTCTATTGTAATTAGTTGTTCTCTCTCGTCTATTCATATCTTTGTCTTGTAAATTGGTTGATTCAATCAAACTATGTGGTCTCTACATGTATAATGTAGGCAAGGATAATATTTGATCAACCCCCGAGGCCCCTAGGATAGGTATCTTAGGTTAGGTCTTGGTCAAAACTTGTAAATTCTTAGACAATCCCAAAAAAATCCAAAACATCTTGAGAATCCCAAAAACATCCAAATATCTCAAAAAACACAAAAACATTTAGAAATTGAAAATCCAAAAATAATAGAAAACATTTAAAAGACCTAAAAATCCCCACAAAACTCAGAAAACCCTAAACAACCTCAAAAAATAAAAAAACATAAACATCCACATAAAAATTTTCAAAATACCAAAAATAGCCTCAAAATATTTTCAAAATACCAAAAATAGCCTCAAAACATTTTCAAAATCAGCTTCAAATATTCTAGAAAAACCAAAATCCATCCATCCCACTTTGCTTTCACCCACAATAAAAAATCATCACATTCACCCTTTGGAAAAACAAGTAGAAAGAAAACATAGCAAGTTGTAAAGTGCGAACCCTAAAATTCAAAGTCTGATGTCTAAATGATAGGTAAATGTGTTAGTGAAGTTTATAGCAATGGCTCATCTTAGCATCATCATCCTAACATAAAACAACCCTCTGATCAACATGTCCTAGGATGTATCCTTTCTGTGATGGACATCAATATCAGACATCACTTTAGCTAAACTTAAACAAGGCAGGAGCTATAGATAACACTGACTGTTTGTCTTTGATCTTTCCTTATGATTTATCTTAAATGACCCATTCCAAGGACCTCTTGATGATGTCTAATGAACTGATTTAGAGAGAAAGGAATGGGGTATTGATCATTATCTTTCGTTTGCTATGCTTGTGGATACTCTTGTAAAACAATCTTGGCACATACTTGCTTAGTTGTGTGTAGGAAGGTCATTTGGAGTATGTTGATGACTTGCGTATGCTTTGGTCCAATATGTTTTAAGCTTCTAACTCACATTTCAATGACGTTTTTGTTGGTATGTGGTGACTGATCATGCTATACTGTATAGCCCATGGTATACTGTACACCTCGGCATGTATCCTACTTTTTCGCGCCATCATTGAAAAAGGGAAAAATCAACGAAAAAAGAAAAAATCAATTTTGTAGAACCCAAAATCTAGAAGCTTCTAAGCTTGATAAAAAAGGGGTTTAGATGGGTGTTATAGGATAAAGAAAAATGTGATTATTCGTAAGATTGTAATAGGCTTTTGCATTGGATAATAAAATAATTGGATGGTTGCGGTTTGGTGGATGTAGCCTCGATTGGGTGAACCACATTAAATTCTTTGTTTTATAATTTATTCTAGATGTGTTTTTAGTTTCTCTTTTTATTACTTAAATCTGCATTTAATTGTTAGATATCTACCTTTTCTAACCCTAACAAGTGGTATCAGAGCGGGTTGTCTTTTGATTATTGTTTGTAGGAAGGTCTCACGGTTGAGTGGGAGTAATGGCAGACGAGGGTAAGAAGGTTGAGAATTTTAATGGGAAAAACTATCAGTTATGGAAGATGTAGATGGAGGACTATCTCTATCAGAAGGATTTATGGCGGCCATTGGAAGGGAAAACCAAGAAACCCCAAGCAATGTCTGATGAGGACTGGGAGATTTTGGATAGAAAGGCTCTTGGCAGTATTCGTTTATGCCTGGCACAATCGGTGGCATTCAATATTACAAAAGAAAAGACAACTCAAGAGTTGATGGAAACCCTGGCGAAGTTATATGAAAAGCCTTCTACTTCAAATAAGGTATTTCTTATGAAGCGTTTATTTAATATGAAAATAGTAGAAGGTGGGTCAGTTACTGATCATTTAAATGAGTTTAATACGGTCACCAGTCAATTAACTTTCTGTAAAAGTAAACTTTGATGAAGAAGTTAGGGCTCTTTTGATTTTGTTCTTTTTTCCGAAAGTTGGAATAGCTTGGTAATGGTTGTTAGCAATTATGTTTCTGTTCGAATACATTGAAATTTGATGATGTTGTTGGTGTTATTTTGAGTGAGGAAATTCGTAGGAAAAGCTCAGGTGGAACATCCACACGTAGTGTTTTGAATGCAAGTGGCAGAAAAAGGAGAGAGGAAACAATTACATAAATTATGGGAAGTCATGAGGAAAATCGAATGACGAAGGTCCCAATCTAGAGACAAGAGGGATTGCTAGTAATCGTGGTAAGTCGTCATTTAAAGAAAGATTGTTGGTCTCGAAAAATAAAGGAGACAAAAATAAGGAAGTAAAGAGGAAAATGTGGTAAGTAATAAATTTGATGAGGATGCTTTGATTCTTTCCCTTGATAATGTTGATGATTCTTGGGTGTTAGATTCAGGGGCTTCATTTCATGCTACCCCCCATAGAAGTTATTTTTCTTGATTATGTCCAAGGGGATTTTGGGCTGGTTTATTTAGGAGATAACGAACCTGCGGTCAGATTGTTGGAAAGGGAAGAATCAAGATTAAGTTGCAGAATGGGAATCATTGGCTACTACATGAGGTAAGGAATGTTCCAAAGTTAAGCAGAAATTTAATTTCAGTAGGGCAACTAGATGATGAAGGTTGTGTTGTTACATTTAGTGATAAAAATTGGAAGGTCACAAAAGGTGCCTTAGTGGTAGCAAAAGGTGTGAAAGTAGGCACCTTATATCTTTGTATAGGTCATATTGTTCCTTCTACTTTAATTCCAGAAAAAGGTCAATGTTTAGGAACAATAGTTGGAGTTCAAGAGGTAGAAGATCATACAGTTGTGGACTCTAAATCAGCATTGTGGCATAATAGACTTGGGCATTTGAGTGCAAAAGGTATGAAAGTACTTCATTCAAATAATGTTTTACTAGGTCTAAAATGTGTTAATATGGATTTCTGTGAAAGTTGTGTGTATGGAAAACAAAAGAGAGAGTAAGTTTTCTCAAGGATGGGAAGCAAAAGAAAGATGAGAAATTGGAGCTTGTGCATACAGATGTATGGGGACCAGCTCAGGTATCTTCTCTCGGTGGCTCTCTATATTATGTTACATTCATTGATGATGCAACTAGGAAGGTATGGATTTATTTCCTTAGGCAAAAATTTGATGTATTTGAAACTTTTAAAAAATGGAGAAGCTTGGTTGAGAATGAGATGGGAAAAAATCTAAAATGTCTTAGATCTGAAAAATGGTGGTGAGTATTGCAGCAAAGAGTTTGAAGATTATTTTTCCTCTAATGGTATTCGTAGGTAGAAAATGGTTCCAAGGACTCCATAGGAAAATGGAGTGGTTGAGCGCATGAATAGAACAATAATGGAGCATGCACAGACTATGAGATTGCATGTTGGGCTACCTTTAAAAATGTGGGTAGAGACTATAAACACTGTTGTTTATTTAATTAATAGAGGTCCCTCTAATCCTTTGGGTTGTGGTATTCCAGAGGAAGCATGGAAAGGTAAGAAGGTGAGCTATTCTTTTCTCAAAACCTTCGGTTGTGAAGCATTTGCACATGTAGATTCTGAAAATAGAACCAAGCTTGATGTAAAATCAAATAAATTTATATTTGTTGGATATGGCATTGATGAATTTTCTTATAGGCTTTGAGATTTTGAAAATCAGAAAATTGTGAGAAGCAGGGATGTCATATTCAATGAGAAATTTTTGTACAAAGATTTGTTAATGCAGCATGAAAAGAAAGAAAATGATTATGTAGTGTTGGATGATATTCCAAACAATGATGTTTCAATGGTTCCTCATGCTAGGAAACAACAACAAATATCACAAACTCCTGTTAGACGATCTTCAAGGATAAGTAGACGTCCAAAAATATTCTCTCCTTCTTTGTATACTATTTTGTTAACTGATGCTAGTGAACTAGAATATTATGATGAAGCTATGCAGGTGGATACCAAGGATTAGTGGGAGCATGGAATGGAAGAAGAAATGGGCTCCTTGCTAAAAAATTAGACTTGGGAAATATGCAAGTTGCCTACAGGTAAAAAGGCTTTACCAAAAAAATGGGTTTATAGGCTGAAAGAGGAGGATAGAGGTAAGAAGAGATTTAAAGCCAAATTAGTTGTAAAGGGATTTGCACAGAAAAAGGGTATTGATTTTGATGAGATTTTTTCTCCAGTTATTAAAATCACTTCTATTCGTATTGTTTTAAGTATTGTGGTTGCTGAAGATTTGCATTTAGAATAGCTTGATGTTAAAACAGCCTTTCTCCATGGTGATTTGGAAGAGGAAATATATATGGACCAGCCACAAGGATTTGAGGTCAAAGGTATGGAGAAACTAGTGTGTAGATTGAAGAAAAGTTTATATGGCTTGAAGCAAGCACCTCGGCAATGGTACTTGAAATTTGATAGTTTTATGGCTGAGAAAGGCTACAAACCGGTGTAATTCTAACCATTGTGTTTATTTTAAGAGGTTGGATAATGATAGCTACATTATTTTATGTTTATATGTTGATGACATGCTTGTAGTAGGGTCTAACATAGATCACATAAGTGAGCTAAAACAACAGTTAGCAAAATCTTTTGCTATGAAGGATTTGGGGTAGCAAAACAAATCCTTGGTATGAAAATTTGTAGAGACATGAAAAATAGAAAATTGTTTTTATCTCAAGCTAATTATGTTGAAAAGGTGTTGCAGAGATTTCATATGGAGAATGCAAAAGTTGTCAGCACACCTTTGCCTAGTCATGTTAAATTGACTAAGGATATGTGTCCAAAGAAACAAAAGGAGGAAGAAAAAATGTCCAAGGTACCATATGCTTCATCTGTAGATAGTTTAATGTATGCCATGGTATGCACGAGACCAGATATTGCACATTACGTAGGAGTTGTTAGCAGGTATTTGAGTCATCTTGGAGTTGAGCATTGGAATGAGGTAAAATGGATTCTTAGGTACTTGAGAGGTACATCTAATAAATGTTTATATTTTGGGGGCTCTAACACTGATTTAAAAAGCTATGTTGACTCAAATTTGGCAGGGGATATAGATACCAGGTGGAGTACCATAGGTTATGTATTTATAGTTGGTGGGATAGCAGTGAGTTGGATTTCTCGATTGCAAAAGGTGGTTGTTTTATCCACCACAGAGGCAGAGTATGTTGCTGCAACAGAGGCAGAAAATGAGATGATATGGCTGCAAATTTTCATGGATGAGTTGGGAAAACAACAGGCTGGAAATTACTTGTTTATAGACAACCAGAGTGTTATACATCTTGCAAATAATTCTACCTTGCATTCTAAAACAAAACACATATAGTTGAGTTATCATTTCATTCGGTTGGTGTTGGAGGATGGAAAGATCAAGCTGGAAAATATACCTATAGATGTTAATCTAGCAGATATGTTTACAAAGGCGATGACAAGGGAGAAGTTGAGCTCCTCTTCAGCTTCAGTTGGACTTCAAGGTTGAATTCAAGTATAATAGCGCAGCAAGGTCCAAGTTACTTATTTCCAGTGGGAGTTGTAATTGCAGCAGTGTCATCCAGGATCAGTCTCCAAGTGGGAGATTGTTGGTATGTGGCAACTAATCATGCTATACTGTACACCCTGGTTGTATCCTTGCTGGGGTCTGGGGCCAGGTTGGGCCCCGAGTGGGGGTTCGGGGGTGACAGCCCCCGAGAAAAAATTTCCTCCTTCTTTTTCACGTCATCACCGAAAAAGGGAAAAATCAACAAAAAAAGAAAAATCTGATTTTGTAGAACCCAAGATCTAGAAGCTTCTAAGCTTGATAAAAAAATGGGTTCGGATGGGTGTTATAGGATAATGAAAAACATGATTATTCGCAAGATTATAATAGGATTTTGTAATGGATAAGAAAATCATTGGATGGTTGCGGTTTGGTGGATGTAGCCCAAATTGGGTGAGCCACATTAAATTCTCTATTTTATAATTTATTCTGTGTGTTTTTAGTTTCTTTGTTTATTACTTAAATTTGCATTTAATTGTTAGATATCTTCCTTTTCTAACCCTAACAGTTTCTGTATGTTAATGTGTGAATAGGAACTATCCTATCTATTTGTCAAGTCAAAGTCAATTACACTAGATACAATGCCATCTTGGTTATCAATAGCTTGATGCATCGTATCTATGTGTTATATCAAACAATAAGGAATGACAAAAAATTCCAATCCTGAAGTGTGAACACCCATCCTACACTTCATCCTGCATTCTCTTGCATTGTCTCATCACCATCTCTAATAAAGTCTTGATGGATCATGGACTTGCTGGATCTTTTGAAGCAATCATCATTATCGACGGTGATTCATCCTTTATTCTTTTATGTTCTCTCCACACTAACTCGATATCATGACACTCAAAAACATCATCAATGAATCCATCTCACATCCACAAAATCATCAACATACATGCATCTCATAATCATATCATAATCATAAAACATCCATCAACATAATCATCCATATCATAATCATTGCATATCACATCATACATTTTGAATAATCATTTGAGTTGTGATGAATAATATAGATTTTTTATTCTAAGCATCTTAAATAATTGCATATCATAAGCATTTGCATCCATACATTTTCCCCCACATACATCATCATCATCATAACATGCATAGAAAATATACAAAAAAGAAATGCATCCATAAGATCTGCATATCATAATCCTTCATCCACATCATATCATGAAAAGATAATGAAAAAGAATACAACATTGCATCCATCCATATCATGATCGTCACATATCATATAGGCGTAAAATAAAATACATCCATACATGGAATAAAGTCAACACATCATAAATTGTCCATATCTGTATCATATATATATCAAAAAATGTGTGCCATGGTACAAAATTTGGATTAGTGTATGTACATCAATGATAAGTACAATATCCATGAGGCTATCAAAAAGGAGCCCATGAATGTATATCAGTATAAATAATGGGGCAAAATAAAAAAGTGTCTATACATAAAAAAAAATGCTAGCCGTGGTGGTTGCTACCCTCTCTAGCCTAATGCTTAGGCTGATCCTTGACATAGGGATGCACATCACTATGCTGTGAAAAATCTAGTTGATGAAGAGTCATTGGAACATCTTTGTGATAGTGTTTCCTATAGTATGTAGCCTTTGTAACAACCTCTTTGTACAACCTAGTTGAAACTGTTTGACCATGTGTGGCTACTACCATCCCCTCAACTTGTTGCCACCTCACAACCTCTTGATCCCTCTCCCCGGTAACAACCACTCTGTAAATTTGCATCCCTCTTGGCTATCATTGCAACCATCTACTACTAATTCTGGTCTCACTCAATAGTCACAACCAAAATCTGTTGGCGGGCCTAGTCCTGCTCACCTGTCAAGGCCGACACCTAATATTGTATTTGAGCATCTCATGGATCTAGTGGTGGTGGTGGTGGCAATGGTTGCTGCTGCACTATTGGAGGTTGCTGAGGAGGTTGTTGTCCCACTAGAGGATCCCCCAGAACCTTTTATCTTGGCCATCCCAGCCTCCTTGTCCCATGCCCTTGGCACCTCTACCTTATGGGCTCCCTCTACGAGGAGCACCTGTAGGATCTTTAAGTCACCTCAGAGGGATGAACCATGCATCGTAAGCTAGAGTGGTCTACACTATGGGCTGACCCTGATCATATTCCCAAGGCTGGCAAACCAACTGGTAGAAAATCTCAACGGCCTCTAGTGGTGGAATCATGAGTTCCCATGTTGGAACCTCTCAAACTGATCTCACAAAAATCACCCTATAAGCATCATCATGCCTATCTTGTACATTTCCAAACTGTATAGCTACTCTGTTAGGAAGGTATCACTCAACCTTGCATATATCAGATCTATCGAGTGAAGAAAAGATGTTGTACATCATCGAACTGGGCCAACATCTAAAGCCATGGCCATTGGTGGAACACAGTTATATCATCTATCACTCATCGCCAGTATGGGAGCCCAATCTATCCTGTGTTCCTGAGCGTGATGGAACCTCAATATCTCCATATGACGGGATCATCTGGCTCCACGTCCACCATCTGTACAATTGACTGAAGCATAAAAAATATGCTCCCATGCCTAGATATGAAGGAGAGTCACACCTACATTGAGGGCTCTCCCATCGTAGTAAATGAAATCATGCAAATCATGGTACAATGAGACCAATATCATAGACCCCCACACAAAAAGAGTCCTCTAGTACAACATCTGTTGTCAAGCCAAACCCCATCCCGTACTAAAGAATCAGCTGCATCTGTCTTGATCCACCAAACCTAATATGATGGCTGCAACAATTAATCTGAAGGTTGTCACCTAACCTCTATATGTGTCTAGGTCAATCTATGAGGTGACCAATACAATTTGGTCCATATCCATCGCCTCTAAATAGGTATTAAATCTAGCATCAGGATCATAGATCACATGATCACCATGAATAGGAAATCACAATATCGGCCACATGTCCTCCAAGGTCTCTATCGCCTCCCCCATACGAAGATAGAAGGAAAAGGTCTCGCTATGCCATCTCTCACACAATGTTGTCATCATAGCTAAATGTGTCCTCACAATAGGTGTGTATGCAATATACCATAATTTGATCTCTCCCAAGTGCTCCTAGCTCAACTCTGACAAATTGCCCAATGTCTCAAGTATTGTTAGCCTGTGCTTCCTCGACATCAATGGTGGGAAGACCTCCTACACCCATGAAGTGCACAGTGCTAGGAAATCTTCAAAATTTGAAGTTATTTGGAATTTTTGGCTAGGAAATCACAAATACATCCCTATTTACAAATGCATCGCTATATTCAAAACTCAAATAGTGACGTCTGATGCATTTCAAGTTTCAAATTGACAAATGCATCACCAGAAAAGCTGGTGTCACAATTTAGAATTTGGCATACCCTAACCCTAACTTTCAAATCGGCAAGTGCATCACCAGATATGATTGCATTGCCATTTAGAATTTGAAACCCTAAATTCAAATCCAGAAAAGTGTTTCCCTAGACATGTCTCGCTATATATCATTTAGGCATTGTTGATTGAAGTTTGGGCATTGCTATATAGTGATGTCATCAAATTCTAAATTTTAATGCCTAATAAATGTATCAAAATTTCAAATTTCAAATCAGGTTTCAAATCACATATCAGTGGTCTTGTGCTTGGAAGTCGCTGGAACTCACGAAATCGATTAGAGATATGTCGGGGAAGCTCACGGTGCACCATTTTTTTGTAGGGTTAGAGCTCAAATTGCAAGAAAGCCTTAAGTGTGAATGCACAAATGATTTGAAAATGACCCCTCTTGACTTATTTAAGCTAGAAAATTAGGGTTTTTTGCACTAATTTAACCTTTTTAATGGGGTTTACTATCATTTTCACCAATATTGCCAATCTGGACCAAATTTTGCATAATTTTTTGAATTTTTAGCATTATTCTTACATCATGGAACTTTTCTAGACCCTTAGGCCAACTTTTGAACCTTAATCGAGAAATCAACCCAAAATAAAAAAATTCTGCTAGATTTCTTGAGGGGGCAGGGAGTCAATTCTATCCTTCCATTGGGGCATCTAAAAAATAAAATAAAATAAATATTTTTTGATTCAAGCAACATTTTTCATCTGAAAGGAATTATTCTTTGAAATGAAGCAGTAGGTACCTCATTTCAAAGAGGGGAAAAATTTAGACACTGAAAAATGTCCTAATCAATGTCATACACTCAAATTAGATTTATTAACATCATTTCTTCTTTATCCATCCTCTTTTCACTTAATTGATTTAATTAGCATAAATAATTAATTAATTACATCATTTTTCGTCCATTTGGCCTAACTAATTAAATTGGGTTAATTCATCTCTTTCCACGGTAACACTTCATCTCATTAAACTAAATAAATCAAAATATTTAATTTAATCTCCTAAGTCATATTATTTCATTAAATAACCCTAATTTATTTAATTAAATATCATTTTATCACCCCTCCCCTATTTATTAAATCATTTAATTTAATAAATATCTTTTAATAATTCTAATTCCCTAATTGCATAAATTAAACCTTGTTTAATTACCAATTAAACTAATTTTCTTCTAATGAAAGGGAATATTCCCATGGAATATTCTTTATTCTTTTTGCACAATTAAAACTTTGTTTTAATTTGTAAAATCCCTTTTTCCTCACCCTAAACAAATATTCTAAGGAATATTCTCTTTCCTCCAATAAACTCACTTAGCTTCAAAAGCAAGTTAACCCTTCAACCTCTTAAGCAAGTTACCTATGTGAGCAAGTCAAAAGTGTGTTTGTTTGAGGCAAGTGTGATCCTTTGATTAAATTTCATCTTGCATTCTCATCCGTTGATGAGAATCCATGATCCATGCCTCTCATCCCCTTCTTTAACCGTTGATTAAGCTTTTGATCTCAACCATCCATTCCTCATTTGCTCTCCTATAAATAGATCACTATTTGGAGACAAATGGATCCATCTATTGCAAACTTATGCTGTTAAATTCACCCACATACTTTCTTATCTTTTGCTCACTTTTTAGCTTGTTTTAGTTAATTTGCATTGCATATTAGCTTCAAGCTTTCATTTATGGCTTCCATGCATCCATCTTAGTTTGTAAATAAATTAGGGTTTTCATCTTTTAGCATCATTTTAGCTTAAATTACCTTAAATTAGCTTATATTAGCTTAGATCAGCTTAAATTATCTTACCAATTGCATAATTAGATCATTTATAGCATAAAATCATGATGGCTTAGCTTGCATCATGTTCATTTTTAGCATAAACTAGGTTTTCATACATCAAACACCATGGTTTCATCGATTCTCTTCCATATAATCGATTGAGACAAGCTCACCATCATAGGATTGGGAAAAAGTTGTCGGTCCACATCAACACGACACCAATTCCACAACAAGATAAATTTTGAATGGATTAGAGTAGATTTTTTGATAGCTTTCATATTTTAGTATGTTAGGTTTTGATAAAATGTTTGGTTTTAATCTTGTTTTATCGATCTTGATGAGATTCAAGTATTGGTGGCTCCATTATGCTTCAATTCTTCATGGATCAAGTGTAATTCAGCCCATAATGGTATCCTTGCAATCGACACACTTAATGGTTATATCTCTACAAAACACTCGTACATGTGGCTCCCATGGAAAGGACTGCCAAATCAGATTCACATAGATCATGAGCTAAGGTTAAAATTTATGATCACTGAATATAATAACACAATAAATGAAGTATTTTTTACAAATACTCAATTAGAAAATTATGTTCTTGCTGTAGTAGCAGATGAAATAGAAGAAATAAATTTTTTTTTGATGTTGTATGATGCACCTAAAGACTTGACTTAGCTCCCTAATAGTACTAAAGCAGTGATTGAATTTGATGATGATGACTCACAAGTTGATGGTAAAATCAGCCTTCTTGAAAGTTTTCAAGAATTCATCAAGAAATGTGTTGAGGACTAGGTCAATCTTGGAGGAAGGATGGGATTCAAAGAATTATTGTTGCCTGGTTGGTGTAGACTGTATGATGCATCACATTCTGAGTTTGAATGTTTCCTTTTCCAATCACCTGTTGATCAAATCAAGAGGTAGATTAAGCCAGTAATAGTCAAAGTTGATAATAAAAAAATCTGGAATAAATGATAAGGTGAAAAAAAGAGTCTGGAGGATGATCCTTTACCTAAGAATGATGCAGGTGTACTGTATTTAAAAGGTGTACACCTCACCAATTTCTGTAATTTTCATTTTGATGGTTCTAAATTGAAGCAAGGAGTTGGTGCAGTCTTTGAGCTGATTAGTCCAATGGGTAAAATTTTTTTTGTAGCACATAGATTATAGTTTCATTGTATGAACATTGTAGCAGAATATGAGGCTCTAGTACATGGATTGCTGATGGATTTGAGGAAGAAATTTAAAGCCTTACAAGTCTTTGGAGATTCAGATTTAGTGGTAAAATAGGTTAGGAAATAATACTCATGCCATGATAGAAGATGGTGTAGGATGTAACCAAAGGTTGCTTGCACAATCTCCAAGAAGACTTCTCTCTATCTTCCACCAAGAACCTGACAACTTCAGGGCTCTGTTTAGACTTAGATCATTAATAAGTCTTGCTTCAACTCTTCTCAAAGAGTTTTCTACCTTGTGCTTTTCCTTTGGAAGATCAACACCTCCTTTGAAACTAATTACTCTTCCTTAGACTTAGAAGAATCTAAGTGCCAACTTCATCATCATGCTTGAACTATTTGCAGGGGAGTTGGAAACATTGATTTCATGTATTTCACATCCAATTGAAACCATCTTGGAGGTTCTTCAATCTCCACTCCTACCGATCTCAGTATTTTGTCTTTGAAGAGGGCTAATCCTTGTAGCCCTTACCAGTCCCTTTTTGGCTTTTCCTGCCCAAACTTTCCAAATGACTTAGCAAAACAATGTCACTTTTAGACACCCTTTTTGGAGCTTTAAATCTTTCATTAGGTTTCAGACCTCTGTCTCTACCGTACGGTGGATTCCTACAAACAAGGACTATTAGGGCTAATAGACCTAATACTTAGGGTTTCACTGCTTTTTGATTCACACCCACCTCTAATGGATTGATTGATGCTTCAATCTTTATGGCATGTGAGGATCTTATCTAACCCTACCTGAAGCTGTACGGATTTTGTATAGTGGTCTCTTCCCATGCCTAAGTTCCTCACTTTTCCTCTCTCAAACTCCTAACCGGGCAGTCCTGCTCGCCTAGGGTTTGATTTCTAAAATGCTTTCTTTTCTCCCCACGATTCCTATCACTAAATATTTACAATTGACTGGATCCCCTTCCATATTCAACCAATCTCAGGAAGATCCCATGGTTAGTGTTTATGGGGGAGCCATTCAAAATCTGACTGCACAAAACAGAAATAAAAACCCTCTACAACCTAATTTGTAAATTCAAAACAACAATCCTACTCTAAGCAACTAGATTATAGGATAAATGGCACTCAAGACTATTCTAAGAACTCAAAAACAATGCTAAATCAGTATTTACAGTGCCCTTAATAACTCTGTTTCTTAGAATACACGGGTAACACAGAAATCTGCCAAACTTTCTTCTATTCCACACAACAAAAACTTGTTTACAATGCATACTAACTGTTTCTACGAGCCACACCTCTACTTTGAAGCCTTTACCATGTTTCAAGAGAATTTTCTCGACTCCACATCCTTGATTTCAAGGGAATCTAATCCAACCAAGCTACATGCAACCTAACAAAATGTTACCATGCAATTTTACAACTTTACAACTTCCATGATTGTGTCATGATCCTCAATCTTAGGACCTCTAACACCTTGATCTCGAGCCAACAACTCCCTTAACTATCCATTGGTATCTTATAACAACAACCATGTGTTTAGAACACATTAAAGGCTCATTACCCACATTAAACTACTAAACTCTTTAAAGAAAAAGATGCTTAATGAAAACTAAGCTATGATGATATTAGTCCTAGTGACTAATTCATTCATTCCACACACAAACAAGACCTTCTAAGGTCAAAACTTAGCACTCTAATACCCTGATTTGGCTAAGATCAGGTACAAGCCAAAATTAATGTCAAACCAAAATGGAGGTTAGCCTAGGTGCTCCTGCACCATCCTCCCCAAAATAGAAAATTTCAATCCACCCTTGGATTGAGCAAGTTAGGATCAATGCCCAACTTCTTGAACTCTGCCTCCTTGATCCAAACTGCATCAGCATCAGGTTGACCATGCCTTTTGATCAGATGTTCTTTGTACTCCTTGGTTCTAGTCCTCTTGTAAATCCTGGTATCCAATATCTTGTTAGCTTGCTTGACTGTAACAGAGGGCAGTTTGAGTTCTTCCACATCTTGTATGACTTCATGAAGGGTCTGATCCATGCTTGGCGGTGGTCCTCTGTAGTGAACTAGATCTTTAATGTTAAAAACAGGGGACAGTCCACTGTCATCTGGTAATTGCACCTTGAAAGCATTACTTCCATACTT
Source organism: Sequoia sempervirens (assembly GCA_007258455.2). Lineage (NCBI taxonomy): Eukaryota > Viridiplantae > Streptophyta > Pinopsida > Cupressales > Cupressaceae > Sequoia > Sequoia sempervirens. The sequence continues at coordinate 32,593,918 of VDFB02086081.1, read as the reverse complement.
CTCCAAGATACAACAAGGACCTATCCTCTTCATTTTAAACTTATGAGGAACTCCTTTCTGCAGTCTAGACTTGTTCAAATGCACCATTACTAAATCTCCAACATTGAATTGAACTTCTTTCCTATGCTCATCCACCTTAATCTTATGTTTCATGGTGTTTTCTGCCAGTGTTTTTCTGACTGTGTCAGGAATCTCCTACATTGCATAAGAAAAGTCATTAGCATATCCACTTCCTTTGACTCCATCCTTCAACTCTCTCAGCTCATAAACACCTCTAGGATGTAATCCATAGACAATTTCAAAGGGACTCTTCCCTATTGATCTGTTGACAGTATCATTATAGGCATATTCAGCTTGCCCAATCAATTGATCCCATTGTTGACCATACTCCTTGGTCAAGCATCTTAAGAGATTTCCAAGTTTCCTATTCACAACTTCGGTCTAACCATCAGTTTGGGGATGGTATGCAGATCCAAAGGATAAATTAGTGCCCATTCTTTGCCAAAGAGTCTTCCAAAAATGACTCATAAACTTAGTATCTCTGTCTGATACAATGCTGATTGGTAAGCCATGAATCCTTACTATCTCTTTGAAGAAAAGAGAGGCTATTTGACTGGCATCATTAGTTGTTTTGCATGGCACAAAGTGATCCATCTTGCTAAATCTGTCTACAACTACATAAACACTATCCATACCTTGCCTTGTCTTGGGTAAACCAACTACAAAGTCCATACTCAAGCATTCCCATGGCCTAGTAGGGATAGGCAGTGGCTGGTATAGGCCTGCATTTGAAGAAGTGCCCTTGGCCTTTTGACACACCACACAAATCTCCACATATCTCCTGACATCTAGGTTCATCTTTGGCCAATAGTAAAACATTTGAACTAGTTCCTGAGTTTTGGTGATCCCAAAATGACCACTCAATGCACCATTATGCTTTTCTTGTATTAAGTTCTCTCTAATAGAACCTCTAGGAACACATAGTTGATTCCCTTTAAACAAAATATCACTTTGCAAAGTATATTCAACATATTTTCTATGAAAATGATTCTTGTACTCAGCACATACCTTATAAATGTCTGCAAAGTCTTCATCATCTGCATATAGATCCTTGAAATGATCTATCCCCATGCTCTTCAACTGAATTTCTTGAATTGTGAGGACTCTTCTGCTCAAGGCATCTGCCACCTTGTTGAGAGCTCCTTTCTTGTGCTTGATATTGAAGGTGTAAGCTTGCAAGTACTCCACCCATTTCATATGTCTGTGACTCAACTTCTCTTGTGAATTCAGGAAACTAAGTGCTTGGTTGTCTGAATACACTATGAATTCCTTGGGAAGCAAGTAGTGCCTCCACTTCCTTAGAGCTTGGACCAATGCATACATCTCAAGGTCATAAGAAGAATACTTCTTCTTGGCTTCACTTAAATTCTCTGAATGAAAAGCCACTGGTCTGCCCTCTTGACTGAGAACAGCTCCAATAGCTATATTGCTTGCATCACACTCAATGGTGAATAGCTTCTCAAAGCTTGGTAACACCAAAATAGGTTGGGTATCTATCTTCTCCTTCAGCAACTGAAAAATCTTGTTAGCTTGCTCATTCCATACAAACTTGGTCTTCATTCCTCCTTTAATGGTATCCAACATAGGAGCACAAATAGCACTAAACTACCTTATGAATTTCCTATAGTATTGAGCAAGACCATGGAAGCTTCTTACCTCTGTTGCTGTCTTTGGAGTAGGCCAATTGAGGATGGCTTCCACTTTGCTGCTGTCCATCTTCAATTTGCCATGTGATAGCACAAATCCAAGGTACACCAGCTCTATTTTGATGAATTCACACTTTTCCAAATTGATCATTAGCTTCTCCTCCTGCAGCCTCTTGAAAATCAACTCTATATGTTGGAGGTGCTCTTCTCTTGTTCTGCTATAGATTAGTATATCATCAAGATACACTACTACAAATTTGCTAATGTAGTCCTTGAGGATTTCATTCATGAGTCTCATGAATGTGGAGGGGCCATTAGATAAGCCAAATGGCATAACTAGCCACTCATAGAGACCCTCATTGGTTTTGAAAGTTGTTTTCCACTCATCTCCCTCATGTATCCTGATTTGGTGATAACCACTCTTTAAATCTATCCTGGTATAGTACCTAGCTTCACCTAGACAATCCATGAGATCTTCAATCCTAGGGATAGGGAACCTATACCTGACGGTTATCTTGTTTATTGCCCTGGAATCAGTACAAAGCCTCCATTCTCCTCCCTTTTCAGGTGCTAAGATAGTGGGTACTACACATGGACTAATGCTTTTCCTAATGAGACCTTGGTTTAGAAGTTCTTGGATCTGCCTCGCTATTTCCTCATTTTGTTGAGGAGTCATCTTATAGGCTGCTTTGTTTGGTAAGGTAGCTCCTGGTATCAAGTCTATCCTATGACTTATGGCTCTTTTAGGAGGTAATGTTACTGGTTGACCACTACTTACTATACCTTCATAGGTCTGCAGCAATTTTTGTATCTCCTTAGGTAACTCTTTCTTTTTAGCTATTTTCTCTTTGCTCACCTCTCTTGGCTTGATCATCACTGCATAGCCAACTCCTTCTCCTTCTTCCAAGGCTTCTAAGAACTCTTTTTCACCCACCATGAGCAGTTTAGAACCTGCTGTCTGCACCTCTGTATCTTCTAGCAAAGACTGAATTTTGAAAGTCACCTTATCTTTCTTGAAGATATAGGAGTTCTTTGCTCCATCATGCACAGCTTGGTGGTCAATTTTCCATGATCTACCTAGGAACAAGTGGCATGCATCCATAGGTAACACATCACACAAAACTTTGTCCTTGTACCTACCAATTGAGAACTCCACCCATGCTTGTTCATTCACCAAGACATGTTGACCTTTATTGAGCCATGTGACCTTGTAAGGGTTGTTGTGGGGTATCCTTGTCAACTTCAGCTTGTTGACTGCCTCCTCTGACACAATATTGTTAGTAGAACTTGAGTCAATGATGACTCTACACACTTTCCCCATCATCTTGCACTTTATCCTAAACAAGGACCTCCTTTGGCTTGGCTCTTCTTTCACCGGTTCCTTGATCAAAGTTCTCCTCATCATGAGATTCTCACCTTCCTCTGAATTCAATGGCACTTTAGGATGTTTATCTGCTACAGCTGTCTCATCTTGAATCAGGTTAGTTCTCTTATCTCCTCCATGAGAAGTACTACCTTTCTCTGGACATCTATAGGCCGGGTGTCCCAATTGATTGCAGTGGTAACATTTCATATTGGTGAAATAGTTGCCTCTTCCTTGTCCACCACTTCTTCCTCTGGAGCTAAAACCTCTTCCTCTACCACCTCTACTAGAGCTTCCTTCTTGCTGCTCAGAATATCTAACTTCTCCTTGGGCTCTTGGTTCTGAACTTCTTCCACCATAACCTCCTCTTTGTCCTATGTTGTCTTTCCCTTTACCTCTACTTTTGGGGTTTTTCTCTTGCTTCTTTTTTCCTTTTTCCTCTATCTTTAAGGCCATTTGATAGCATTGGCGGACTATTTTGAAGTTCACTAGGCTCATGTCTTCTTGAATATACCATTTAAGCCCATTTAAGTACCTTGCTAGCTTGATGCTTTCATCTTCAACCACCTTTGTTCTTAGGCACAATTTTTGAAACTCCTCGGTGTATGTTTGAACATCCATATCTTTTTACCTAAGATTGTGTCTTCTCCTATGCAACTGAACTTCATAATCATCAGGTAGATAGGTCTGCCCTATCTTAGTTACCATTCCTCTCCATGAAACTATGTGACCTTTGCCTTCTTTCTCTCTTTCAGCTTGTACAAATTTCCACCATGTGAGAGCTGCTTCTCTCAACCTGGACTTGGCCACTTTTACCTTTTGGGCCTCTGTTATACCATCACATTCAAAGTGATTTTCAATGCTCTCAATCCAGTCTACAATTGAATCAGGGTCCATTTGTCCACTAAATAGTGGCACACCTTCCAATGCTTTACCACTTAAGGCTTGCAATGCCTTTAGGAAGGGTTCTTCAGTAAGAATAGGGTCAGGCTTTGGAGCTTCCTCCTCCAAGTCCTCTTCTTTTTCCTTGGCTTTCTGCTCTTCCTTCTGCTCTATCTTGTCCTTCACTTTATCTGCTGTTTCTTGGACTTCATCCAAGAGCTTCTCCACTTGAGATAACCTTTCTCTTAGCCTTTGGTTATCTTCCTCTTGCTCTTCTACCTTTTAAGCTAACTCAGCATTAGTCACCATGGTTCTTTCTTCCTCTGGTGTGTTCTCTCCTACTGACTCAATGGGCTGCAAAATCAATCACAAGCCTTGAATCAAACGTAAGCTCTGATACCAATATGGTGTAGGATGTAACCAAAGGTTGCTTGAACAATCTCCAAGAAGACTTCTCTCTGCCTTCCACCAAGAACTTGACAACTTCAGGGCTCTATTTAGACTTAGATCATTAATAAGTCTTGCTTCAACTCTTCTCAAAGAGTTTTCTACCTTGTGCTTTACCTTTGGAAGATCAACACCTCCTTTGAAACTGAATACTCTTCCTTGGACTTAGAAGAATCTAAGTGCCAACTTCATCATCATGCTTGAACTATTTGCAGGGGAGTTGGAAACACTGATTTCATGTATTTCACATCCAATTGAAACCATCTTGGAGGTTCTTCAATCTCCACTCCTACCGATCTCAGTATTTTGTCTTTGAAGAGGGCTAATCCTTGTAGCCCTTACCAGTCCCTTTTTGGCTTTTCCTGCCCAAACTTTCCAAATGACTTAGCAAAACAATGTCACTTTCAGACACCCTTTTTGGAGCTTTAAATCTTTCATCAGGTTTCAGACCTCTGTCTCTACCGTACGGTGGATTCCTACAAACAAGGACTATTAGGGCTAATAGGCCTAATACTTAGGGTTTCACTACTTTTTGATTCACACCCACCTCTAATGGATTGATTGATGCTTCAATCTTTATGGCATGTGAGGATCTAATCTAACCCTACCTGAAGCCGTACAGATTCTGTATAATGGTCTCTTCCCCTGCCTATGTTCCTCACTTTTCCTCTCTCAAACTCATAACTGGGCAATCCTAGCTCGCCTAGGGTTTGATTTCTAAAATGCTTTCTTTCATCCCCATGATTCCTATCACTAAATATTTACAATTGACTGGCTCCCCTTCCATATTCAACCAATCTTAGGAAGATTTTGTGGTTAGTGTTTATGGGGGAGCCATTCAAAATCTGACTACACAAAATAGAAATAAAAACCCTCTACAACCTAATTTGTAAATTCAAAACAACAATCCTACTCTAAGCAACTAGATTACAGGATAAATGTCACTCAAGACTATTCTAAGAACTCAAAAACAATTCTAAATTAGTATTTACAGTGCCCTTAATAACTATGTTTCTCAGAATACACGGGTAACACAAAAATTTGCCAAACTTTCTTCTATTCCACACAACAAAGACTTGTTTACAATGCATACTAACTGTTTCTACGAGCCCCACCTCTAATTTGAAGCCTTTACCATGTTTCAAGGGAATTTTCTCGACTCCACATCCCTGATTTCAAGGGAATCTAATCCAACCAAGCTACATGCAACCTTACAAAATGTTACCATGCAATTTTACAACTTTACAATTTCCATGATTGTGTCATGATCCTCAATCTTAGGACCTCTAACACCTTGATCTTGAGCCAACACTCCCTTAACTGTCCATTGGCATCTTCTAACAACAACCATGTGTTTAGAACACATTAAAGGCTCATTACCCACATTAAACTACTAAACTCTTTAAAGAAAAAGATGCTTAATGAAAACTAAGCTATGATGATCTTAGTCCTAGCGACTAATTCATTCATTCCACACACAAACAAAACCTTCTAAGGTCCAAACTTAGCACTCTAATACCCTGATTTGGCTAAGATCAGGTACAAGCCAAAATTGATGTCAAACCAAAATGGAGGTCAGCCTAGGTGCTCCTGCACCAGAAGACAAAAAAATTATAGGCATGGAGTATGGGATCTAATAGAGGAATTTGATGCATTCAACATTCAATTAGTACCTCAAAGTAAAAATTAGACTATTGATTTGTTAGCTCAAGCATCCAACACTTTAGAGACCTCGTCATTATCTGGATTGAAGAGGTTCATGGTTGAGCTCACTCCAACTCAATGAGTGTTGGACAATGTCGCTAATTTCTAGGTATTTGATGATGATAAGCATATTCTAGATTTCATTACTGGTTCAGATGTTTTTTCTTCACATATTATTGATAAGGTAGAACCAGAAGAAGCGGAAGTTGATATGGAAGGAGTTATTAATTTGAAGACCAATACAATACCAAGAGGAATGGTCCAACTAGAAAATGTATTTGATTTTGATAAAATAAGAGATCAAAATCAGTAGGCCAGGAAAGATTCAATGGTTAATTAGTGTAACATGCACAACATGAGCACTATAGAAGAGGTAAAGAAAGTTTTTAAATTGAAAAATTCTATACTCCAGAAGAGAAGGAAGGAATAATCAATGTGTTGCATCGATATCTAGATATTATAGGATGGAGCTATGAAGACCTCAAAACATATGACACATCAATCATCACTCACATGATCTAGCTTAAGCCGGATGCAAAGTCATTCTAGCAGAGAAAAAGACCAATAAATGCATTAATTGAGCCTATCATAAAAAATGAGGTAATGGAATCATTGTCTTCTCATATTATCTTCCCTATTAGACATTCCACTTGGGTGGAAAATCTATTTCTCGTATGTAAAAAGAATGGGGAAATCAGACTATGTGTAGATTTTAGAAATTTGAATCATGCATCTAAGAAAGACAACTATTCAATGCCATCATTAGATGAGGTATTGTATATTTTTAATGGCTCCTAAATGATGTATTTTCTTGATGGATAACCATGCTATGATCAGGTAATGGTTTAGTATGAGGATAGACATAAGACCACCTTCACAAAAAAGTGGGGAACTTTCACATACAGAAGAATGCCCTTCAGTTTAATCAATGTTGGAGTAACATTCCAAAGGTCCATGGATATTGCATTCAAGGATTTTATAGGTAAGTGCATTATCATCTATATGGATTACTTGACTATGTTTTCAAAGAAAAGAGGAGACCATATTTCATATTTGTGCAAGGTATTTTAGAAATACAGAGAATTTGGCATCTTCTTGAATCCGAAAAAGTGCATCTTTGGTGTGATCGAAGGTAAGATGTTGGGGAATGTTATTTCTAAAAATGGCATATTGATTGACCTTGAGCGTATCCAAGACATACTGAAAATTCAGCCCCCTGCCAGTAAGAAGGAAATGAAATCAATCTTTGGTAAGATCAAATTTCCTAGAAAATTCATTTCTAGTTTTGCTGAAATTGTGAAGCCTTTGAATACAATGTTAAAGCAAGATGCTAAGGTAGAGTAGACTTTCAAGGCCAAGAAGGCTTTTGAGGAAATAAATAAAGTGATACCTGAGGCTCCAATTTTGGTAAATCCAAATTATTCTAAGCCATTTTACATATATTCGTTTGCCTTAAACCATTTGTGTGCTAGTATGTTGATGCAAAAATCAGATCAAGAGGAAGATCATCCTATCACATTTATGAGTGTCCCATTGAAATATGTGGAGTTACAATATCATAGTGTTGAAAAGGAGGCCTATGCACTAGTTTTTAGTGTGAAGAAATTTCGCCATTATATTTTGCGCAATAAGGTATTTGCAATTATTCTTGATCCAACAGACAAGCTTTCATTGATACAAAATGAGATGGGTGAAAGAAGGGATAAATGGGTAAAAATGCTACAAGAATATGATATGGAGATACAAACCCATGAAATTGGTAAGAGGTCAAGCACTGACTTGAATGATTTCTAAAACTAATCTTGAACTCATTGTACATCAATATAACTTCAAAGATGTTTCTACAGATGAATGATATGATGATGTTGTGTATTACTTGTTTAATCAGAAGTGTCAAACACATTTGAATACTGTGCAAAGGAGAGCCTTGCATTTGAAGAGTGGTGGTTACATGCTAAAAGGAGCTATCTTGTATAAGAAAAACCACAAGGGTATCTATCTTTGCTGCCTTGGGAGAGAAGTAGTTTGTGTAATGACTAAGTTTCATGATAAGTTTGGGATAGGTCATGGTTCAGCTCCATCCACTACAAATCAGATTCTTTGAGCTGGGTACTAATGGCCAACTTTGTTCAAGAATATTCATGCACATGTACGATCCTGCAACACCTGTCAGATGGCTACAAGCAAGGAGAAGTGTGCTGCTATTCTACTACAACTAGTAGCTAAAGCACATCCCTTCATGCAATGGGGATTGGACTTTGTTGGTATGATTAATCCACCATCTTCTGTGGGACACAATTACATTCTAATTGCTATTTATTTTTACACTAGATGGATGGAAGTGATCCCATGTAAGCAATGTACAACTAAATTTTTCATTAAGTTTTTAGATCATATTATTACATGCTTTGGTTGTCATTTTGCATTTGTTTGTGACAATGGCTCTGCATTTGCATTGTTGATTTTTTTTGGATGGGCCTTTGACTATGGGATCATTCTTAAGTTTTCTTCAAATTATTATCCCCAGGGTAATGGCCTAGTTGAGTCCACTAATAAGAATCTATTAATAGTTATCCACAAATTCCTTGACAAAAACCTAAAGGATTGGCATACCCTGCTATGATTTTCTCTTTGGGTGGATCATACATGTCTATGGTATAGGGACTTCCCCATATCACTTAGTCTATGGTCTAGATCCTGCTTTTCCTATCTAGCTAGGAATTCTCACCTTGTAGTTTAACAATGAATATTATGAAGAGTGGGAACGTCTTGAGACCCGTTTAGCTAAACTTCTTTGTTTGGAAGAAAAGAGAGATGAATCCCTAGAGAACTTTGCAAAACATCAAGGTGTAGTTAAGTGATGGTTTGATTATAAAGTAAGAGTCAAGGCCTTTAGGATTTTTGATTTGGTCTTGTACTAGGAAAAATCCCATGAAAGGAAAGGGGAATATGGAAAATTTGACAAGCTCTAGCTTGGCCCCTTCCAAATAGCTGAGATTTTGGGAGACAATTTTTTTCACTTAAAGACTCTCACCAGAGAGGATGTCCCATTGCCTATCAATGGACAATATTTGAAGCATTACTTCCTTGCTTAAGCTATCTTAGCTCACTCTTGTACATAGTGAGTTTAGGTTCTTTTTCTTTCTTTAGGATAGGTTGGTTTTGGTTTGATTTTGCTTTAAGTTAAGTTTTCTTTTGTTTGTTTTGTTTTCTTGCTTTGGTAGTGTAGGTTTGGTTTTTGTTTTTATTTTGGTTTTGGGGTGCTTCTTATTTTCCTTTCAGGGATTGTTTTATATGCACAACAAAATCTCAATCATAGTGGGATTGTTCTAAGTATTTCTTTGGGAAACTTTAATCATGTTTTTTGGAATGGCTAGTGAAGGTCCTCCATTTAGTATCACATGGTTTGAACAAAAAAGAGGATAAGTCATTGGTTTGATTTAATTCCAAAATGTGCTGAAATATTACATCTTTTACACATATTAAGAATCCTGAGGTTTCTATAGGTTCCTTTGTGAGGTCTTGTTAAGTGAAAAATATTAGATTTATACTTCATTTCCAATGTGATTCTTAGCCCTAGTTGTGAGCTTCATTGTTCATGGGTTGAAAAGAAAGAAAATGAAAAGTAAAATTAGAAAACAAATAAAAGAAAATATTGAAAATAAAAATAAAATTCAATCTTCAGGAGGATTCAAATAACTCTACCAAGGCTATGGATACCTAGCTGGTAGTAGAGCTATGTTTGAGAGAATCACAATAATAAACACATTAGGGCTATGGATGCCTGACTGGTAGTGAGGCAATATCCCAAATGATTTTGGAGTTAGAATAATTCACGTAGCTTACCTTTATTGAGCCTAGTTTGCTATGGTCACTTAAGGAGGGAAAAGAATAAATTTGCACAAACTTGTATTATCAGTTTGTCATGGGTTAAGTCATCCAATGGTTTTGGTGATTTGTTTTAAACAGTTGACCTAATGCTAGGATCAAAACTAGAGCTCTAGGTTTATGATTCCAGTTTTTCATTGAAATGCTTTGGAGCATTTCCCCAACAAAGTCACCATTTTTTGTTGCATTTTTGCATACACACCCCACTAGAGGTAGGGACCCTCTTTGCTTTCTTTTGCTTTCTTTTTTTTTTAGGTTCTACCTTTTCCCCTTAAGGAATGGATCCTTTGAATTTTGGTTGACTTCACCTTTGAGATTTTAATGATTGCATTAATATTTAGAGTGAATGTGGTTTGCAATATATGACCTCATGTTTGACATTTGAAATCACTAAGTCCCTTGAAATCAGTAAGCATCAAATTGGCTAAGTTTGTTCTAGGTTCAAGAATTTTGTGAGGTCTCGACATCTCTGAGATTTTATTTTTTACAGAATTCGGGGGTGTCCAGATTACCCAAGGTTTATTTTCACTAAACCTGGGTTCACATGGAATCCCTGAAAGTCCCTTTTTCATGAAATTCCTACTTGCTCAGATTCTCCAAAATCCTTGTTTTTGGAGAATCCTTTCCTTCATGGATTCCCTGAAACTTGGCGCAGTGTCTTTTCACATCATTTATTGCCTTCTACAAATGACAAGTTGCCATTAATTCTTGTTTTGAGTTGGATTTATAATGCAATTTGATTATTTTTGGCATCTTTATGCTTTTGATATCTTGATAAATTTGATCTTTGAAGAGCTTTTGAAGTGCTTGAGTGGATTGGAGCCTACGATTTTGCTAATTACATGTGGATTTCAGAGTATCATCGCTAGGGTTTCCAAGGTGCAATTTGTGTCCATTTTCATCTTTCAAACTACGAGGTAGGGTCTAAACTTCCTCTGTTTTGATTTGTAAATGAATTTAATGAGGATTTGAATAGTTACTTTTCCCTAAGCCATGATTTAAAGTTACATTTTCTATTGATCATTAAAACAAATAGTTTGAAGTCATTTCATTGTGGTTTGCATTTCGATTTTGGATGATTTGTAATATGTGATTTTCTTTGGTTTTATCTATGTTTCAATATTTCCAATATTGTACCTATCATTTTAATTAAAAATATGGATTTATGTTTAGGGCATCACCAGTAATCTAGGTTTTATGTCTTGGTTACTGATTCAATGCATTCTATTGATTCCAAATTTGATTGGTACAACTTAGGGGATAATTTAATTTTGTTTAAAATTTCATCAATAGTCAATTTGGTTGTCCTAAATATTGGATTATTGGGTGTGTCACTATTAGAACCCTAGATTTTTTTTTATAGTATGATTGGAAGGGTTATGTTCATTGATGTGCAATGCATTTGGATTCATCATTGATTTGAGTTCGTGATTTCTTTTAAAATTAAAATTATGGTCAATTGGTGAATGTAGGGGTATGATTGTCCAAGCTTAGAGTGACCATTTTATCCTTCAAATCTTAAAAACCAACATTTATTTGCTCATCACCGAATCCACGTGCTTATGAAATCATCGATGAATTGGTTCTCATGAAATCCCTTGTCTCTTGGAAGTTTTAAACTATGAATATTATCACTTAATACTTGATGGGTTGGATTCCTTGAAACCTCTTGTTATTCACTAAATTTGTATCCATCTAAAATCCCCAAAAGTTGTTCTTTCGCAAAATACTTAGAATCTTGCTTTCCTTGAAGTGTGTGTTTTTTGTAGAATTTGCATCTCTTAAGATTTCCCAATGAGTTGGTTTTCAAGGAATCCACTTAACTTTGGATTTGCTAAGCATTGAACCTTCATTAATTCCCTGTCCACTTGGATTTCTCAAAATTGCATGGTTTTCATTGTGGAGTGCCTTGACATCATTTGAAGTATGACTCATGCTTATAAGGTTTTAAAATCTCATTTATCAATTGTATTTAAATTATTGGGGATATTATTTAGTTTGGTGATCACTTTACACATATATTATTGCCTTCGCAAAATCTGTGTGCTTGTGGATTCCCTAAGGAGCTCTCTTTCATGGATTTTGTAAGGTGATGGATTACCCAGAAATCTATGAGAGGCTAAAATCCTTGAAGTCTATAAAAACCCAAAATGTTCTAGAACTTAGTTTTAAGGATTTATGACAGTTTCTGGGATTATAACGATGTATTATGAGTTGTTACATATTGCATATGAGATATCATGATTAATATAACCATGAAATGATGTGATGATTAGTTTTTACTTTTCATTTTGAGTGATTATGGTGTTTGTCTAACCAGATGTAGGTAGAGTCTAGCAAGGATAAATCTAGAAAATGAAAGTCAACTGAGCTAGTCAAAGAGGAGTCAACCACCAGAGCAGAGAAGATGAAGTATTATTTTAAAGGAAGACTCTGAAAGTCTAAGATAGCTTCTCACTAGAAAAATGTTGGAGATAAAAATATGGGGCATGAGGACTATGAGGAATTCAAGCAAAGAATGTACTGCAATGCTCCCACTCCATTGGCTAGAAGATTAGTGAAGACAAGATTGACACAAGTAGGAGGATTTCCTCCATCAGTGTAGTGTCTGGAGCTCATTGTGGAATTTTCCAAACATTATGATTCATTATGAGAGTAATAGTGGGTCCTCATGGTAGATTAATGGTTAATCTAATAGAGGAGTCACTGGCAGAAGCATTTAATATTTCCCAACATCAAAAGTTGGTGAAGTTCAACATGGATGAAGCAAAGAAATTTTACACTAATGACCCAAATCAAGAATTGGAAATAATGAATGCTTCCCAGATTGATAAGCCCAAGTCTCATTATTCTAAGTTTCCCAAACAATAACATAGAAGTTATTTCAAATTGGAGTACAATGACATGATCACTCTTCTTAGTAGAGTGATGGGGTTAGAGAAAGCTTTAGTGTTTGAAGACTCAATGTTCTATGTAATAGCACATATTGAGAAAGGAGTCAATTATCATTAGGCTTGTATAATTAGTTATAATTTGGATAAACAATTGAGGGTTGTGCAAGATACAAGAACCTTCACTATGATCTCCTATGTAATCTATATGCTTATATGACACTACAAGTGCAAGGGTTTGAGCTGCAAAGGTACAATTGGGTAGGACAAAGTGTATGACATCTATCCTCATATCAATCTAAATATTTCAAATTATAGGAGGGTAAATGATGCTTTCACAATATACATCACAAGAAATTTGCAAGACGTATTGCATGTAAGGATTTCTAATGATGCAGTGGTGTTGGTTAAGAAATATGGGTATCGGTTCATTCAGTTTCCCAAGTTCACATACATGAGGATTCAAGGCAACCCTAAGCTACCTTATAGGATTCCAAGGTATCCAACTAATAAGGTTGTATTGTTATAAGTAACAATATAGTTGGTTGCTTTTGATTAAGTTTTGAAAGGTATACATAAGATTGGAGCAGGTGGGGAGTTGCTCTTCACAATAAATGGATGGGAAGCTTGTACAACAATTCATAGTGCTCAACATTTAGAGGTAGAAATGGCACACCCCCATTTGATCCTACATTCGAATAGAGACAATTTTGATCTATATGGATTAGCACAAAGGATGGCTAACAAAGAGTACATACAAAAAGATACTATAGAAGATTATTGAGCCAATTGTAGAGATGAATTTGAGGTAATTTGAGAAAGTTTTCTAGAATCACATTGAAGATGATAAGACTTTATCAAGTGGTACAAGTACTAGATAAAATTGAGGATGAAGAAGAGGTGATATAGTACCATGATTATATGCAATACCAAAATAAGGCTCTTCCTGCTATGGATTGGGCTACAAAAGAAGTGGTAGAATTGGATCAAATCAATACCTCCATTATCAAATATTCAAAAAAATGGGTGAAGCATAAACATTGAAAATGGAAGCTGATGGGATTAAACCAACATATGAGCTAATGGGAGACTTGGAGTCTTAGTCTTCCTCAGAAGATGATTCAGAGAAACCAAAAGAGGATGTTCCTACTATCCAATGAGAAGAATATGAGGAAGAGAAACTAGTCATCATCAAGAGGAGAACCAGAGGTTAGGCCAAGGGTATGGCTAAGATTGCTGAACTTAAAAGATAGCCAATACCAAAGAAAAGGAAGTCTACTAAAGGGGTATATGAAGAAATAGCAGAAAATTAGCCCTCCAAAAGAAGAAAATTAGTCAAAAGAGGAAATAAGAGTCCCTCTCCCCATAAGAAATCAAGGAAAAATAAATACAGTGAAGAAAATGTGCATGATGCAAAGGGAGAAACTCGAGAAGTGGCAATTGATGTGGAAAGCTTAGGAGATAAAACTCAAGTGTATACTAGAAAGGCTTCTCGTCGGTTTGGGATACCATTCCAAATTTTGGAGAACTTAGATAAAGTGGTTGAGGAACTAGAGAAAGCTGCAAATGAGCCACAACCTGATAAAGAGGAAGATATAAGAAAGGAAACTACTGAAGATATCCCTTCTAAATCACCTCCTCAAGAACATCACTCTAATAAAGAAGAAGGGGAGATAACTGAGAATGCATCATAGACTTCCAAAGAACAATGGCTAGATGATGAGGATATGGAGACTCCAAAATATGGAGACCTCAATAATCTTGGGGAGTAGTTAGAGATAAACATTTACAGAGTAGAAAATGAAACAAAATGGGAGCCTCAAAGGATAGAATTACATGAATATTCACCTAGAAAGGAAGATATACATGAATTAGATAAGGAAAATGTGAATAAGGAGGAGGAACAATTAGAGAATATAGAAATGGATAAGACAAAAGACCTCTGAGGGCACAATAATCCTCATATGGATATGAATTTAGAAGAGTCCACTTCTCAAAATTGGCTAAAAGAAATCTTGAAGCCTAAGCCAATGGTGATTGAGGAAATAGTTCCAGATTGGGATAGTTTTTTGGTAGGTTTAGGAAGAACTAAAGAGAAGAAGAAAGCCAAAGTAGTTTCTAGGATTGTGAGAAATGAATCCAATAATAGTGAGCTACCTATTATCACTCCTATTATTGAGAAGAGTATGGAAGAGGCCACCCCTATAGACAATCATGTATAGACAATCAACTTAGGACCATCTATGAAGAAGCAAGAAACTAAAGACTTAAAGGATTTTGTAGATGTAGTCTTGAAAAGGTTGGATAAGGAGGTGCAAGAAAAGAAAAAGTTGTAGAAATAGGTGGAGGAATTGTAGAAATACATTGAACATTTAGTTAAGCCTTTATAGGTTCAAGATTAGTTAGGTACACCTACTCTAGCCAACATATTATCTAAGGATGCCATCAATGAAGTGGAAAAGATGAAGACATCTGTCTAGGTAACCGAGTAGTGGATAAATGGTATTAATCAAAAGGGAATTGTTTTAATTGAGGAGATTTTGGACTTGTATGAAAAGAATTCTTGTTTTCTATATGATGTACAAAAAATGACATCATAATGTAAAGCAACAGATGATAAATCCATGACAAGGTTGATAAAGGCAATTGAAATTCCTAGAGAAATTTTGGTTAAGGAAGATATTTTAGCCTCTAAGGATGTAGACAAGACAAAATAATGGATTGAGGCTTTTAAATTCAAAATTGATATCATGGATAAAGTATTAGAAAATATTCTAGAGATGTAGAATAAACTGGATGATATTCTTGTTGGTTCCATGCTATTCTTGGATATAATGACTAGGAGGAAAAATAGTAAGAAATACATGGAGATTAATGAATTAAAACAATGATGGAGAGAGGTGTATTCCCAAGTTGAGGATGGATTTATAACAAAAAATCATTTAGAAGATGTTCCCATGTACATCACTATGTTGCATAAGTACCAGCAAGTGAAGATTGATTGGGATAAGACTTTCGAAAGATATGAAGATGAATTGAAATAAATTAACTAGAGATTAAAATTTATTCCAATCCCTAATTAGGCCTACCTCAATTTTTTTTTCAAATAGTTCAATAATTTTCTAGGAAGCAACAAACAGGAAGGAGGGAGGGGTGATCCCACAATATTGGTTTACAATTTTTGGCCAAACTAGACACTGAACTGATTTTTTCTAACTAAATCTTAACTTTCAGACACCTATAGTAGCTAAATTGTGAGGAATTTGAAGATGATGAAAACTAGTGGTTTGTGAAATTTTGTCTCTAGATTCTAAATATATATTTTTGAATTTTTTTGGAATCAAATTGTACTTCTTTTTCCTTCTCCTTCGAAAACTAGTTTTTTTCAATAAACACCATTTGTAAGGAGTGAGGCTCATTGTATAACACATAAAAAAATTTCCATGAAGGGAAAAATTCTATTTTTTTTAATTTAAATTTGTATAACTACAATATCTAGTGCTTCCAATTGGTTTCATAGTGTTTTATTGAATATTTTTTCCTTAATCAAGTTTCAAAGTCAAACCAATTACAATTCAAACATAAGCAGACTGTATAACACAACTTTTTTTGTACGTATCAAAATTCAATGTTTTTTTTGTTGGATCAAGGACTTAAATATCTAGTGCACTCATATTTTTCAATTTTTTTTTTAAATCTTCTATTTTTCCACATGTGCAAAACTAAGAGCTTGATTTTTAGTGAAAAACCTACATTCACAAGAAATAAAAAATAAATATAATAATCAAATTAAATTTAATTAAAATTATACTTTTTTGGAAGCTTATAATAAGGACTACATACTTACAAAAAATAAATTTTAAATGTATTCATTTTATCCCCCAAAAGGTAAATCAAAAGTGGTTTTTTATCAGCATTTTGATAGGTGTAAAGGAGACTCCATTATAGGTATGGTTTAAAACTAGTGAGGTTCTATCCAAGGGGGCTTAGTATAAGGTGGTTTGATCAAACCCTCTTATATTGGAATCCTTTAAATGGAACTTTTCAAGGATTAAATCATTATATTCTCTAAAATTATGTGATTTCAGAAAAAAAATAGTATCTCCAAGAAAGTGTATACCACTATTGTGGCAGCACTCGGAGACTAAGGAAGTTACCTCAAGTTTTGTGCATACCTCATCAACTAGTTGGAGATGCAAGTCGGCCATCTAGAGAATAGTGCCTGAGCATTTTTATTTAATTTTGATGTATCATTTGAGACATGATTTAAATGCTTTATTTCAAAAATTAAATGGGCATAAAATTGTATTAGGCCGACCTATCTTGGCTGACCTAAATTGTGTTGAACAAGACAACTAAGAGGGGGGAGAATCAGTTGTCACAAATTTCACTTTTATAATATTCACCGAAACTTAGATCAATCACAATTCTTAACTCTCCTAAAATGATTAAATAATAAATGCAAGTGTAGAAATTGAAAACCATCACACAAACACATTAAGACTAGATTTACATGGAAAACTCAATGAGGGAAAAACTACAGTGAGGGCTAACTCGCACTATAGAGAATATAAAAATCAATTACCAAAGGCTCACTACTGAAACAAGGACTCACTGTCTAGATCAAGACTCATTGTACAATAGGGCTAACAACTCGAAGGGCTCATTGCCATAAAGATACAAAGAAGATAGAAGAGATATGTTACAAAGAGAAGACAATCTCAATGCAAAAGAGAAATCCACAATTTTCTCAACCACTTATAGACATGCACGAATGATAGAGTCCACCTTCAGCTCACTACATCCAAAAAAACTTAGCATTTAGAATTTAAACTGATCTACCCCACTCACGTTACATTCATCCACTTTATTTGCACCTTCCTTGCATCTATCTACTCTATTTATTTGTGCTTATCTCTTTGTACTACTTTCACCACTAACTTTTCCTATATTTATACCATCTTCAACTTTGAAACATATCCAAAGTTAGCCATCCATCATTAAATTCAAATTAGGCTGGTATCAAAACATCCTAGAGTGGAATTAGAATGAGGGTGACCCAAACACATGCTTGATGAGGACCTAAATAGATCCCAACATGCTTCATTAATTTTGAAGGTAGTGTTTAACACAAGGTAAACCAAACCAGTGTAGAACACATAGAAAAATTAAGCACGATCCTTCTAGATGCCGAAATTATCTTCAACATGATAATAAAAACTTAACTCTAGAATTGCAAGTCATAAGACTTAACCAAAGAGAAATCCAAACCAACAACATTTCTCCTGAAACTTAGTCAAATACACAAAAAACCACATTTCACAACTAGTGAACATAACTTGCACTGTACAATGAATCAAAAACCAAAAATCTAGATATAACAGCTTACAACAACCATGATCAACATATCTGAACTGCTGACACATAGAAGCAAATCCTGGACCAATACCCTGAGCAACCACTGAGCACCTACAATCTTCCTTGAATACAATTTTGTCAACATCCTCAACATATACAACCAATAACCTACATTCATGACATTAATGACAATAGCAACCGGTTGATAACCAATTGACCATTTGACATCAATGAAAACACCTTGCAACAACTTCTTTATACTTGCAACAATCTCCCCCTTTGTCATTGATGGAAACACCTGATGTGAAAAACCATCAAAGACAACATACTAGCTCTGAACATACTTCTTATTATTATTTTATTTTTTTCTTGCCCATTAGCAAATAATCTGTCTCTTTATACCTCTATCTTGTCACATCTTTGTCATCTCCCTCTTTGACATCAATTCCAAAGGAAAAAGATGTTTTACATTGATTTCTTCTTTGACAATAGAAATAAAATTCTCATATAATGACAACACATGACACCACCTACTCCCCCTGAGAGGTAGCCTCCAAAACATTAGTCCAAAAGAAAGATAGATCCATAGATCCACTAGACTGATGCATCTCCATATGCATCTAGTTCAAGAAAGGAGCGACAATGACCCCTAACTTTTCCTAGAGATACTCAAAAGTATCTTTTTCAAGATCCTTCATGAATATATCAACAATCTAATCCTTCATAGTACATACTCAATATTTAGTTCATTCTCCACAACCTTCTCTCTCAAGAAATGATACTTGATAGATATATGCTTTGTCCTCGAGTGCATTATCAGATTCTTTGAAATGTTAATTGTACTTGTATTATCATAGAAGATATAAATAGAATTATCATACAAAAATTTGATATCTTTCAATGTTTTTTCCATCCATATAACTTGTGTATAACAAGATACAGCAATAATATACTTAGCTTCAGTAGTAGATAAAGAAATTGAATCTTTCTTTTTACTTAACCATGCCACCAATCTGCAACCAAGAAAGAATGCACCATCACTTGTACTTTTCCTTTAATCTACACATCCAACCCAATTTGCATTTGTATAAGAACTTAGTGTAAAGTCAATATCTCTTGGATACCACAAGCCATAATCCATAGTTCCAGTCAAATATTTGATTTTTTTTAATAGCAACAACATGTGTCTCTTTAGGATCTTCTTGAAATCTAGCCACAAGACAGACAATATGCATAATATCTCGTCTAGTAGCAGTCAAATACAATAGTCCACCAATAATAGATCTATACTTGCTCTTATCAACCTTAGGTGAATCATCATCTTTACCTAATTTGCAACCAGTCACCATAGGAGTGCATACTAGTTTGGAACCATCCATCCCAAACTTCAACATCTGTCTTGCATACTTAGACTATGAAATAAAGATTCCTTTCTCTATTTGATTAATTTGCAGCCCAAGAGAGAAATTCATCTCTCCAAACATAGACATTTCAAACTCTTTTTGTATCTCTTCTACAAAAATTTTACACATAGTTTCATTTCCTCCAAAAATAATGTCATCAACATAAACAACCACAATCAAGATTTTTTTATTTTCAACTTTAAAGTATGGGTTACTATCTGTCGTACCTTTGTTGAGACCTTGTTGAATCAAATGCCTATCTAATCTTTTGTACCAAGCTCTAGGAGCTTGCTTCAAACCATATAAAGCTTTCTTCAATCTCTAGACCATATCTAGTTGATCTGACAACTGAAATACTTTTGGTTGTTCCATGTAGACTTCTTCTTCTAGCTCACCATTAAAAAATGTTGACGTGACATCCATCTGATAGACTTTAAAATATTTATGAGCAGAAAGTGCTAAGAAAATTTTGATAGCTTCAGTTCTTGCCACCAAAGAAAAAGTCTCTTGAAAATCTATACCTTCTACTTGTGAGTAACCCTTACACACAAGCCTTGCTTTTTTTCTGCCCACTTCTCCATTCTCATTCAATTTATTTTTGAATACCCACTTTGGTCCAATAATGTTTTTGTTTTCTAGTCTTGGGACCAATTACCAAGTTTAATTCTTCTCAATTTGCATGAGTTCTTCCTTCATAGCTTTCATCCAATGCTCATCTTTACATGCTTCACTTACATTCTTTGGTTCAATCTTAGAAAGTAAACACAAATTTACTTCACTAGTAGTAACTCTTCTTATCAATACTCCTTTTGTCTTATCTCCAATGATCTGATTTTTTGAATGATTCTTCCACACATATATAGGTGTCTTTGGTGAAACTACCGAAGCTTCTTCTTTTTCTTCTTCTTCATTCTGCTTCTCTTACTCATCCTATTCCTGTTCTTCCACAAATTCTTCAATTCTTATGCAATTAGGTTCATCAAATACATATCCATTGAAATATCAATTGAATTCTTCATTGTTTCATCAACTTTGAAATTTGAGCTTTCTACTATATTCCTTAGTCTTTTGTTGAAACATCTGTAAGCTTTTCTTCTAGTAGAATATCAAGAAAAATACCTTCATCACTTATTGCAACAAACTTTCCCAAATTTTCTTCATCCCTTCTAATATAACATTTTCTTCCAAATACCTTGAAATATTTAATTGTAGGAATTCTTCCATACCATAGCTCATAGGGGGGTCTTTGTACTGTTTTATCTTGCATGAACTCGATTGAATAAATAAAAAATAGAGTGAATAACTCCTCTCCAGTAAACTTCGAGTAAACCTGCCTCAGTAATTATTGATCTAGCAGCCTCTTGAACTATTCTATTCTTCCTTTCAACAACTTCATTCTATTGAGGAGTTGTCAAAGTAGATAACTATATTTTTATTCCATGCACTTCCCAAAACATATTAAGCTCATGGGAAGTGAATTCTCCACCTCTATCAAACCTTAAGCATTTTTTCCTCAAATTTACTTCATTTTCAACCATAGATTTGAATGTCTTGAATCTATCTAATGCATCTGTTTTCTCTTTAAGAAATGTAACCCATGTATATCTAGAATAAGCATCAATCAAAAGTATAAAGTACCTTTCAACTTGTAAAATTATCGCTCTTGTAGGACCACATAGATCTGCATGAATTAAATCTAGTAGTCTAGTAGTAGATTGTTCCTTTGATCTATAATGATTTCTTATTTGCTTCTCAAACTAACAATTCCTACAAATAGCATTAACAAGCTTTGTAATCCTTGGTAAATCTCGCATGGCCTGAACTACACTAATCCTTTCCAAGTTATCAAAATTCATATGACACATTCTCTGACGCCATAACCAACTGTCATTAATTTGAGTCATAAAGCATTGTCCATCAACACCCATAAGTTGATAAATAGTTCCTTCATATTTCTTTCCTGTAGCAATCATTGTTCTAGATCCTTTTTTGATTGCACATCTTTCATCCTTAAATACAGGTTTATATACTTTACTACACATCTATCCAACACTTATAATATTATGCCTTAAACCCCTAGCATAATCGACATCTTTAGTATTATGCTTTCCATCAAAAATTACTAATCTTATCCCACAAATTTTAGCACTAGTATCATCTCCAAACATAACTAATCCATCATCCTAATTTTCAAGTTTAATAAACTTACTTTTATCACTAGTCATGTAATGTGAACAACCATTGTCAACAACCCAATAGTTCTTTTCTTGTTTAGTATGTAAGGTAGAGATTATAGATGCTTCATTTTTCTCCTTCTTTGGAGGGCATTCCTTCACATGTTTTTCAAAATTAGGAGAAGTAGGTTCATCTTTTATAGCCAAGAGCAAGCATTCATTGTCATTAGGGTCTCCATAATCAGATTCCTCATTAGATATACTAGTAGCCTCATTCACATAATATGCTCTATTGATCTTCTTACCTTTGCTTGCTTTCTCATATCTTTGTTTATTCCTCTTAGCTCTTTTCAGAGACCTTGCAGCATAATGAACTATTCCTCCATAGCTAAAGCATTTAAATGGTAACTTACCATCATTCTTTCCAAAGCCTTTCTTCATCTTTCTCACAAAGTTAGCTTCTTCTTCATCAAGATCTTTAGCTTTTGTAGCCATAAAAGCAATCTCTAATTTGGATCCATTTCTCAAGTTCAACTTACTCATCTCATAAGATGTTAGAGTTCCCAACAACTGATCTTTAGTGCAAGTCTTATAATTTATATGATCTTCAATAGTACATACCTTTTCAATGTAAGAATCAGGGAGAGTTCTATGAATATTCTTTACAATTCTCGATTCATCTATTGTAGCACCAAGTCCTTGCATTCTAGCTACTACCTCATCCAATGTATGTACATAAGCTTTAATATTCTCATCTTTAGACACATGTAGGAGCTCAAACTGTGTCTCCAAATTCTTGAATTTTTCCTCTTTGACCCTTTCATCACCTTCATGTGATTTTTCCAAAGCATCTCATACTTCCTTAGTAGTCTTCAAATTTTGAACTTTAATCAGCTCATAATGTACAAGAATATTATTCAAAATGTACTTTTTCTTATTGTTCACTTCATGTGACTTGTTCTCATTAGATGTACTTAGACCATTAGCAGGAGGAGTGTAAGGATTCTTATAATATTTGTCCACATAATATCCACAATACTCTAGATACTCTTCTATTAGTATTTTCTAGATAGCATAATTAGTTCCATCGGACCTCGAATAATCATGAGTGATTTTTCCAACCATCCTAAACCTTCCTTAATCAGTTAAGCTCTTCTCCAAGGAACCAAGATCTAATACCAATTTTTGAGCAAGACAACTTAGAGGGTAGGTGAATTAGTTGTCACAAATTTCACCTTTATAGTATTCACCAGAACTTAGATCAATCACAATTCTTAACTTTGCTAAAATGATTAATCATTAAATGTAAGTGCATAAACTAAAAACCATCACACAAACACAATAACACTAGATTTATGTGGAAAATCCAATGAGGAAAAAACCACGGTGAGGATTAAATCACACTATAGAGAACATCAAAACAGATTACAAAAGGCTCACTATTTTAGAAAAAGGCTTAGTGCTAAAATAAAAACTCACTGTCTAAATTAGAACTAACTATCCAATAGGGATAACAACCCATAGGGCTCACTAGCACAGAGATACAAAGAAGATAGAAGGGATATGTTATAGAAAGAAGACAATCTCAATGCAACAAAGAAATCCACCACAATTTTCTCAACCACTTGCAAGCATGCATGAATGATAAAGTCCACCTTCAGCTCACTACATCCATAAACTCAACATTTAGACTTCACACTGATCTACCACACTCACATTATATTTATCCACTTGATTTTCACCTGCTTTGCATCTATCTACTCTACTTATTTGCACTTATCTATTTGAACTGCTTTCACCACTAACTCATCCTGTATTTATACCATCTTCAACTTTGAAACATATCCAAAGTCGACCATCCATCACTAAATTCAAATTAGGTCAGCTCTAAAACATCTTAGGGTGGAATTAGAATGAGGGTGACCCAAACACATGCTTGATGAGGACCCAAATAGGTCCCAACACTCTGTATTAATTTTGAGGGTAGTGTTTAACACAAGGTTGGCCAAACTAGTGTAGAACACATAGAAAAATTAAGCACGATCCTTCTAGATGCCGAAATTATCTTCAAAATGATCATAATAACTTAACTCTAGAACTACAAGTCATAATACTTAACCAAAGAGAAATTTGAACCAACAACATTTCTCCCGGAGCTAACCCACATACACATAAAACCATAGTTCACAACTGGTGAGCATAACTTGCACTATACAATGAATAAAAAAAAAAATCTAGATATAGAAGCTTCCAACAACCATGATCAACATATCTGAAACACTCACACATAGAAGAAAATCCCATACCAAAACCCAGAGAAACCACTAAACACCTACAATCTTCCTTCAATACAATTTTCTCAATATCCTCGATATATAGAGCCAATAACCTACATTCATGACATTAAGTACAAAAGCAACCAGTTGATAACCAATTGACATAAATGACAACACCTTGCAACAAATTCTTCATACTTGCAAAAAATATCTATATATATGGGGCATTTCCTCATTGCAAAAACTGATTCTAGAATTGTTTCAATTTTTTGTGAAGTGGATATAAGAGAAGACATTGCCTTGGTGATTTTTTCTATGTTATTTCATCTATGTGCATGGTTCCTATGTTTCAACACTATTTTAAGTGATTAGTTTCCTGAATTAGTTTAGTTCTTTCATGTTGATGATAATTTATTTGAGGTGTTTGAGGAATCTTTATTCCATACTATTGGTGGCTTGCTGATTGTAAGTTACTATATGTAGTTAGCTTGGACCCACTCTTATTGCAATAGTTCAATTGTGGGTATCTATGCATTTCATGTTTTTTCTGGTGAATGTTTGAATACTTCACAGTGTAAAAATATTTTATACCATTGGAGATTGCATTGTTTTTGTTATACTACAAATTTCATCTTGGTTAAGCAGGAATTGGTTATTGAAGATTGGTCCACCTTGAATGATGTATTATTTTCATGATTTCACTTAGAATTTAGATTAGAAATATTTCTAAGCCTTTATCTTTTGATATTTCTTTGAGACCAATGTTAGAGTAGGATTGAAAGCATCACTAAATTGCTAGATTTTATGAAATTTTAATTTTCAGATCACAAGTCTAGGAAAATTGTTTCTTGGGTTTGTATTTATTCAAATCTTGCAAAACCCTTATTCTTGACTCAAAGGTTTTAGATTTTTTTATTTTCCATAAATTCCCATTGTGATTACCAACAAATCACATCATCACTAAGTTGTTTGTGCATTTTCAAGACTTGATGTTAGAGACTTTGAGGTTGTTTCTGGAAGTTTACTAATAGGAATCACCTTTCAAGAGTGATAGGATACTTGTATTCTGTTCATGTTGTTGCAGTGCTAAAAACAACATAAAAAATACCATACCCTTGATACCTCATTTCCTATGAAATCTTTACCAATAATCAATTTTATTAATGTTGAATTAATGGTTTCTAATGTCCTTCAAGAAGAACTAAGACAAATGGATGAAGATTTGGAGAAATTACAAAACTTTGTGAGTTATGAATATATTGTTGGTACTACGATTCCTATTAGATAACATGAGGAGAATGAATGATAATGAACATGGAATAGATATTATATGTAGCCTATCTCATATCATTAATAAACATGTTCCTACTATAGCTAGTTGTGCTCAAAATTTGGGGTATACTCAAAGTCAAGGTGGAAGTAAAATTCCTCCTACAACCATTACCTCTATTCCTACATACACTAATCCTCATGTTACTACAACTATACAACCCACTATCAATGTCAATACTACCTTAGGTATTTCCACTGGGAATCCCTTTAGCTTTGTGCATTCAAATCTCATATCTCCTAACCTATTTCCCATCACAAATTTACAATTCACTTGTCCTCCAAACACCTATACACCTCCACCCTATTCACCACCATCTCAAACAATAAACAATGATCTCATCCTTAACCAACTCTTACAAAGTGTTTCATCCCTCAAACAACAAATTGCTACATTGGACCAAATTCAAAATTGCCAACCTTCACAATATATCAAAAGAAACCCATTATCCCTGGAGATATTGAGAACAAAAATGCCACAATGTATAGATATTCCTATATTTGAGAAATATGATGGAAAAGGAGATCCTATTAGCCATGTTTCCACATACACAACCTTATGTAGTGACTTCATTTTTGAGGATAAACTCTTGGCGAAAATCTTCCCTAGATCCTTGAAAGATATCACTTTGGAATGGTTTTGCTCCTTACCGAATAACTCAATATGTTCATTCAATGAACTTGTTGATGGCTTTATCAATCATTTCCAAATACACATGGGTCCCATGATGACCTTAGCAAATTTAATGAAATAGAAGATAAAGGATGACGAAAAGATCACTAAATTTATCTCCTATTATCAATTGCTTTACTCACACCTCAACATTAGGATTCACAATCTTGATCTCCAATGAATGTTCATTGAGAATTTGAAACATAAGATTCAAGATAAGATTGGCATGATGAAATTTCCCTCCTTCACACACTTGTGTACAACCCTTCATGATTACCAAAATTTAGTTGGTAGTTGTGAAGTGAAAACTCCCTCTAATCATCTTAGAAAAAGCTAAATCCATTCCTAAAACCAACTTCCAATCATCCAAGAAACCAAACAAGGGCTTTATACAAATCTATTCCACTCAACAAACTCAAAATTGTGACTCCTAAGTAATCCAGACCAATCATCGTGTTGAGGCCGAAGCCGCATTCATCAACATAAAGTATGCTTTGGATAAGGCATTTTCAAAAGTATGGGTTGAGGGAGACTCATTCAATATTATCAAATGCTTACTAGGAAAATAGAAGCCAAACTAGACTTTTGAACATATTATTATGGATTTTATGATGATGCTAAGATCATTTGATGAGATTCATGTTACACATATCTAGAGGGAAGGCAATTCCTTCGCTAATTTGTTTGTAAATAAGGATGTCAGCCTTAATAATTTTAAGGCATAGGAGGATTACTCTCTCCTTCCCAAGGAATCCAAAATTTTAATGTGAAATGATAGCTAATTTAGAGCTTGTATTTGAGTTGATCGAGCAATTATCACCCATCTTATTAGCACATATTTTGTGGGTTTTATTTTTCCTAAGCCTATGTTTATTCTTAGTTATGCAAGAGTGATTTGGATCTCATTTTTGTTAATGGTGACTGTCAAAATGGGGGGAAATAGGAGTAGAGTAAAGTCAATTTCTTGTAGGAGCTGGAAGAAGTAGAAATTTTGGTGAATTCCAAGGCATGGGCAGTTTACACCTTTTCTGGAGAGGCTTCATGGTCACAACCCCAAAGCCTCTACAGAGTTTGTTTGTTGTTGTCACAAACACGTTTGAAGGTGAAAGGAGTGGATTTTGTTATTAATGAATACATTATTAGCTTCATTATTGTGTTGCTGACAGATGACCACAAATTTTATAAGGAAAGGAAGAGCAACAATGAGGCTATGTATTAGTTCTTCAAGGAAAATGAACAAGTGAAGCTGATTGAGATGCCATATTGGGGGTATGAATGACCTTCCCTGAAGCGTATTTGGGTTGATGTGGTCAAGGTTATAATGCAATATGTGACTCTAGAAGGTCATTTCACTACAATTTTAGGGCATCATTTTACCTTGCTTATTCATTTTAGACATGGGTTGCAGATTTCTTTCTCATTTTTCTATTGTCATCTTTGGAAGTTTCTGTGTATGTCCATTTGAAGAATCAGAGGGCCCCTACTCCCCATGAGGGCCTCATTTTCTTATTATGGACCATGTGAGGAGAATGCTTCTAGTGAGGAGTCTTCTTTGACTGGCTCAGAGACGAGTGTTGATGGTGATGTTGACTAGAATGCAGAGGAGGATAATAGTGTGGATGTGTCCTCCTCCCTCGTGGTGGATTCCTCTAAAAAGAGAAAGAAGGGACTTGCCAAGAAATTAGTTTTGCAAAAATTGGATTCTCTTGGGTCCTTGTTTGATGGGGAAGATATTGTTATTAGTTATAGTGATTCTCATTGGCATCAGTCCAAGGAGAATGTTGAGCTTCACGAGGAGGGCTCTGGTGCATCTGGAAATAAGGAGAAGGATCAATCTGTGGAGGTTAAGGTTAATGTGGCTAAAGAGAATAAGTGTAGGGCTTCAAGAAGGATCACTAATTTAAATAAGTAGGGTTCAAAAGGTGGTAGGAAGGGAAAGAAGGCTACCCCAGAGTAGGTAAAGGAAGTGGAAGACGTTATTAATTATTCCCTTTCTTGACAACCTTCTCCCCATGGGGAGGAGAATAGGGTTCTTGGCAGTGAGGAGGCCTCAATTGAGAAATCTGTAAGTGAGGATGTTTGTGTCAATCCAAACCTTGGGAAGCTAGAACCATTGAAGGTCAATCCTCTTTCTGAGGATTTTACTTATCTAAATGGTGATAACACCTCCATGTTTGAATTTTTGGATATGGCTTAGTCGGGTGCCACTTACACTCTTAAGCTTTCCAAATGAGTGTTGCAAGAACTTAACAAGGTTAATATAAAGATCACGAGCTTAAAGGAGAACATGTCAAACAAGCCAAAGGGATCCTCTTTTGATCTTCTTATTAAATGGTTGGTTGATTTGGAATGCTCATTCGCTTATTTCAAGACCTAGTGCGAGAACGACCTTGTTGAGATGGAGGGGAGGATAAAGGAAATAAATGAGGATATCAATAAATTACTATAGGTTAGTCATAGATTGGTTAAAAATAGTGCAGAGTCCCTGAAGGTGTTGTTTGGTAAGATTAGTCAACTCAAGGAAGATCAGATGTATTTTACGGATATGCTTGAGAATGACCAGACCTCTAAAGGTAAGGGGACGAAGACCACTAAAGATCAGGCTAAAGGATTGTGCTCTCAAACAAGGAGGAATCTTAGGAAATCCTTTGAAGATGAAAATAAAGATATCATGGACATGGTCAGATTGCATTGTAACCAAGAGATCCAGGTGGCCAACAACTTAAAAAAATTGAAAAAATTGTTGTGTTTCTGTTATTTTTTCTATTTTTTTTGTTTTTTTGCTAGGTTGTTGGTTTTCTATTGGTTGTTGTTGATGATTCATTGTATTTATCTATTTTAGCAACATTTTGGTCTAAATTGATGTAAAGGGTTTTAGGTCCCTTTAAAACCTTCTTTTCCAATATAATCAAAACATTATGACCCCCAAGTGGCTTCTATAAAAACAACAAATCCATATAAATTTAGAGAAAGGAGTAGACAATTTACCCCGTTACAGGACACCCTTCATTCCATCATGTTACAGCTCCTAAACAAGAACTTAATTTCCTTACCTCATGTTAGAGCTCCTGATCCTACTAAACCTTTACCTCCAAAATATAACCAAAATTCCTTTTGTCATTATCACCATCAAAATGGATATGATACAAAACATTGTAAGTGTCTTAAACATGTTATGGAAGACCTCATTGATTCTAATCACATAAAAATTGGTGGTGTTAATGATCAAAGTAATAATTCCATAACCCCTCCCAACCAAAATTTACAAATCTTTAACAATAACTTATGCCAACTCGTAACATCTCCTTTTTTAAAGCTAGTGAAACCAAGAATGATGTGATCAATGTTGACACTAATAATGATAACATGAATGATAATGAGGAAAATCCTATGGATACTATGATTGGAACCATTGAAGTTCAAGCTAATAAGGACCAAACAATTATGTCCCTTGACATTGCTTTCTCATCAAATGAAACAATTAAACATGCACCTAATGGTCCTCTTTACATTACTGAAAGAATAATTGACAAGCCTACTAATGGGATACTAATTGATCGTCTATGTAGAGAATGAGATCACCTTAGAATTCTTATTTGTGCATGAACTTTATCAAGATGCTTATGAAATGCCAAAATAATGTGTTGGGAATTTCAAATTTTGCAAATTTGAAGTGCCCATATTAAAAAAAATTTCCTTTACACACTCAGAAGTGCACCCAAGAAATCTGCCCAAATGACCTACTTTGGAGGGTCACAATTCGGAGCCAGTTGATTTTCAAGCCAAACCCATTTGCGAACACATTCATGAGACGTATGTGAATGTGCATGTCAAATTTTTAGCTTTCCATGATTATTTTTGACAAGGTTTTGAAAAGCGAAGCTAGAGGGCTTTGACAATTTTCTGCTATTTGTAAACTCCTTGTTTTGCAAAGTGGCCTCCTATTCAAGTGAATATTTCATAGTTGGATGATCATCAAGACAAAAAGGTTGTTTTTATTAATTCTCCCTACATTCATGTGCTCCCCTATCCAATTTTAGAGCCTCATGATCTGATTTGCTATTTTTACTAGGCTAAAAGCAAATGCAATTTATTCAGTTTTGCACCTACATTTTCTAAAACTTTTCGAGGTCAACTTCGACCTTCAATATCTTTTGATGAGTGATGATTCAAAGAAAACCCTCTTGTACACATGCTCAGTATACCTAAAGGATCTAATGTTTCCAATGGCACCCTCTCAGAAGTTGATTTGATATTTTTTCAAAATGGTGACTTGGTGAGTTTTATTTGGTCTTGAATAGATATAATTGTAGAAATGTCTGAGTGAGCAACTTTTTTGGTTAATATATTTCACCTCGGGATCCCTTTTTCTGAGCCATTTGTTGCACTACATTCTTGGGTAAAATTTCTACATGCCTATTTAATTTCATGCCTCCAGAATAAGTTTTGATGGGTTATTTAATTGCTTTCTGATCACGACAGGGCCAAAAATGGTGTTTCAGAAAGTGTCAATTTTTGCAATTTTAATGACAAACCATTTCTTTTTTTGGTCTAAAACCTATATAGCTCCATTTTCATCAAAAATAGAGGTCATTTGATACATTATTTTAATGTACTTCTATTGTAGCAAACATGTCCCAGGGGCCAATTTACAAAGGAGGTACCTGAATTTTAAGGGCTAGGAAAAATTTGAGGAAATGGGTTTTCTCGAAATAATTGATTATGATCCTATGCAATTTTTTGTGGTTCCAAGTGTCCCAGTTTTCCCACAGTGAATTTTCTCCAAATGGCTCGCAAGCGTAATTAGAAGTCACAAATTTTTTGAAGTTCAAATGTTAATATTTAAAATATTTTGAATATTTAAAATATTGTGCAAGGATAAAAGAGGCATTTAGGGAAAACATAAAGGAACTTTCAAATGTTTTTAATCAAAGCAAGTTTAATTCTTGCTTTTGATTGGTCCAGAGGCGGTTTTCACAGTGGCTATTTTGATTTGTCTATCCCATTTGATATTGGCAATTAACAATGTTGTTTGCAAAACAAAGCATGGAGTGAGGGCATGACAGACAAGAGAGAGGATGCAATTCATCCACATCTCGCAAGCCTCGCGAGATTGTTGCGAGAAAGAGGCACGTGACTGGTGGGCTTGATTAATTTTGAAAGAAAACATTTAAAATTAAATGTTGCCATGATTTTTCCAAATAAACACTAGGTACAAGGAAATTTTTTTAGAAAAAAAACCATTTAAAACATTACAGGAACAGATAAAAAGATTTGGGAATTTTCATTCTTCAAGGAAAAGTATTTTAAAATATATGAAGCTAGGAGCAGGTGAATTTAGGCCGTCAATCACAGGCCTTGCATGAATGAAAGTGAAGCCTGCGGGATGCTCACAAGATATGTTAAAGACCTTCACATGGAGTATGGTCCCAAGAAAATTGAAGGCACATGTATATTTAAATTTTCCCAATGGTGAGTACTTTAAAAAAAAATCATTTTAAATGGGGCAAAACATTTAAAATTAAATGTTTCCTGAGAATAAAAATGATAAAAGGGTGTGGGTTGTAAAGGAAAGAAGGCTATGGTGGGTCCGGAAATGAGGTAAAGATAAAATTCCCAGTGAATTGTATTCTTAAAATATGCCTTCAAATGTTAAGGGGAATTTTATTTTCTAAAAGGGGGCCCAATGGTATCATATTTAACTGGTTTTCAAGTGTTAGATGAAATATGTGGAGGTGTAAAATTAAAGATACAGGAAAATTTTATTTTCCCATGATATTTTCACTAGTTTAAATATTGTTGTGTATAAGTAAAATAAGTATGGGTAAAATAAAAAATTTCTGAGGAAATTTTATAGACAAATATTTTAAACAAAGTGCTTAAAATATTATGTCCACAGGTAAAAGACACAGTGAAATTTTATAAAACGAAGACTATGTGTTGGGCACATGAATGAAAATGCAAATATAATGTGCTGCTACAACAAATAAAGAGGAGCAAAGGCTTTCACGGGGAGCAAATATTTTCTCAACTACAAAGTAAATGGAGCTAGATGGTGAGATTTTTCATGAGATGGGGAATTTTCTGTTGTAGATAAAGCAAAGACAAAATTTAGAGGAAAATTTTGTTGCAAAGGAAGAGAGAAGAGAGAGGGTTTACATTTTGTTGATTAACAGTGGATGGAGCTTCTAGATGTCATCAACAAATCAATTCTTGGGCTGCTTCTGTTTCTTTTTATTCTCTTTCTCTTCTCATTATAAAGGGTTCTGAATTTCCGTATCGGTTGGGTAGATAGAGAAAGTCTGAGTTTGAGTCATGAATTGAGTCTATAAGCTGTAATTGTTGATTTCATTAGTAAATATCAGTTAGCTTGTGCAAGCAAAGCATAAATTTCATCAAATTGTCTCTATACTTGTACACATTTGATCATATGAATTCAGTAATACAATGTATGTTTGAGTTTGTCATCTTAGTTTCTCTGAGATTGTGTTTATTTGTGCATGGGTTTATTTCAAAGAAATGGCTAAATTACTTTGAGAAGATAATTGTAATTTGAAGTGTACAGGGTGGATTTGATAAGAAGAACTTGATTGGAAATAGAAGTGGATCTATTGATGTAATGCATTAACAGTTTGAATCCACTGGTTGAAGTTTATTTGCTAATGAATTCTCTTTAAAGGATTATGCATTTGACTCCATGGCCCAAAATTAGGCACTGATTTGTCATTCAGCTTGATGCATTCTTAGAAAAATTTTAAAATCAAAATCATTTTAAATCCTTGTTGTTTGGTTGAGGTTTAATGTTGAATTATGCTTCCCAATTGGTGAGTGTGTGTTGATATACCAAGAATTCAACTAGATTTGAAGTTTTTAGTACTTTCTTTGGTGTAATTAAATTGGGAATTATCTACTATAAAAAGTAATGTTTGTGTATAATTGAGTTGAGTCTTTAGGAATTGTAAAGGTTGATCCATCTTGGTCCTATAGAGCTAGAAGTGTAGGAGAGTTCTATCTTTGATTGAATCTTGCCAGTTGGCCAAATCCCTCTCTATGTCTGAACATAAGAAATTGGCTATTCTTTAGGATTCGTTGGACTGGTTTGATTTGGAACACCAACAAAATGGCAACTCTGCTAGAGAGAATTCTGAATCTCCAATTTGAGACTAATGTTTCATAGAGTCATTATTTTCTATTATGAATTTGGTTCAAATATTGAAGGAATTCAATCCTAGAGAAATAATTTGTTTCAATGAATTTGAAGATTTCATGATTTGTGGTGCTCTGCTAGTGAAAGGAACTCAAAAATAAATTTATTTGTGAAAGAGCTTCATATTGTTTGAAGTTTAGTGCTCTATGAAGAGAGATGGTGACTTTTTCAAAAGAACTTAATGAAGATGTGAATACAGTTTTAGATCTACAGTGCTTCCAGTCAGGAGGAATAGTTTGTAGTAGTTGCAACATTTCTAGGTATTCTTCACTTTTGGTTTTCAAGAAAATTGTGTGTGAAAACCATATTTGAACATCTTAGGAGAAAAATTTGGCTCCCTATTGAGTGAATTAGCACTAAGAAAGGGAAAGAGCAATAGAATTAAGTTTTCATACTTCTGAATTATAATTTGTAGCCTATGTACATTATGTTGAAAGTGTGCTTGTTTTTGAAATATGCCTACTAAATAGATATAATTTGTAGCCTATGTACATTATGTTGAAAGTATGCTTTTTTTTGAAATATGCCCACTAAATAGATCTTAGGAATAGATGCATTTGAATTATGCATTGTAGTATTCTAAGGTCATGATAAAATCTAGAAATAGGGCAATGAATGATCAACTGTAGAGTTGATATGTGGAATTTGAAAGAGGTATGTCAAAATGCATCAATGTATGCATCCCTATATGGTTCTTGGTGCAACCATGGTTTGTGATCAGTCCTAGCCAGATTGTCAAAGAAATTTCAGCACTGAGAGGTATATAGCCATCAATTTTAGTGGGGTCAATGGTTACCCAAATGCCATTCCAGCTAAAGTCAGAGATAAATTACCAAGATTCATTGGTGATAAGGTGATAAGGTTGAATCAGCAAATAAACATTTGCAAGAATTTAGTAATTTGTTGGATGATTATGAGGTAGATCATGAAGATGTGATCATGAGACTATTTGTTTAGTCCTTAAGAAGAGATGCAAGAGATTGGTTCTCTTATTTACCAAGATCCTCTATCTATTCCTGGGAAGAGTTCAAATTGGTGTTCATGGAGCAATTTGGTGAAATGATTGATCCAATTTTAATAAGGAAAAATTTCATGAACATGGAGAAAGGAAAAGATGAGTTAGTCCCATCTTTTAATCTCATATTTTCAAAGATAATAAGAGATATCCCAGAGAGCATAAAACCAAATGATGTTGAATGTTTGGTCGTGTACTTAGGAGCATTTGACAAAAAGATGACTTATGTACTAAGAGACAAAGAGCCCACAACCTTGCACCAAGCATATCAAACTGCTATAGATATTGAGAACAATTTGAGATATTCAACGATGAAAGGACATAGGGTTGTGAGTGTTGGTCATCCTAACACACCTCATGAAAATGGAACTCATGGATCAGATAATAGAAGTGCTTGTCAAGATGGTAATGTTGCTACTTCGATTTCTTTATCATCACAATCTGCAGATCATAATGAGCTCCTTGTTAAATGTCATCAAAATTTGAGCAATTTTGATCAAACATCTTTTGTTCAAGGATTGTGTAAAATGAAAAGGCGCAAAGGAGAATCACCACATGATTTTTTCTCAAGGTTTTTGGATGCCTTGTTGAAAGTCCCCATAAATTTTAGACCTAAGGATTCAATGTACATTGATCTATTTTGTGAAATCTATGAGTCAAGGTTGAGTACTTTGTCAAAGGCGTTGAAGCCTCATAGTTTGGATCAAGTACTTGATTGGATAAAGATTATTGAGGGAGCGCGATGTACCTATGCAAAAAATGTAGTGTCTCAAAATAAAGATAGCAACTGTCTTATTAAAGAAAATCAGAACATGATACACAATAATGAAAAGAGTGTATCAGAAAATGAAGATATGTGTTGTATGAATGAGGATGTTGACTGTAATCATCTCATAATCAACACATGTGTAGATCTGAACAATAGTGATGAAGATGAAGATACATGGTATGATGATAAAATAGATATGCATGAAAAAATTTCTTGTAATATCTTGGGTGATGAAGAAGTAAAGGAGATGCATGATGCCATTCCAAGCCATGTTTTGGTTAATGAAGGTAATGCAATTACTGATGACATCTCATCACAAATCAGTGATCAAGACATTAAAGATGAAAGTTCAACAATTCATTTTGCAGAATCTGAGCATGATTGATGTAGTGATGAGTCTTCTTGTGATAAGGGTTACTTGATATCCAAACTGATTGTTCTTTTGATGATTATGAATGCTCCTATAAGGATGATCTAGAGGTACTCTCTTCACCTAAAGGCTATAATGATATGAATATTGTTGAAATCACTGGTCCACAAGTGAATGATCCAATTGCACTTGTTGCAAACTTGGAATGTAATTCGAGTTTGACATCAATGGAGCACATCAATTCTATGAGTGATGAAGAATTTGAAGATAAGCATATATGTGTTCAATTTGTTGATATTGAACATAGTGTTGGAAATGATGAAGATGTTGATGAATGTTTTTATGTCTTTACTTCTCATGATTGTCTGTGTGAAGCAGAGATGGAAATGTTAGTTGTACATGAAAAAGATGATGAGGTGCATAGTGATGAAGTAATGAATTGATTTATGAATGATCAAGTTATGCATTATGACAATCACATGGATCTAGGATCAGCCTCATTACCCATTGATATTGTTCAACAATTTGATGGACTTTCAGATTATGTTGGCATTGCAAAACATTTTGATTTATGTGTTGAGTAGCCAAATGATGCCAATGCCAATGGGTATGATGTTAGTCAATATGAAATTGAATATGGGTCCTTCTTTGATGATCTCTCGTGTCTTCACGGTATGCAAATGGACATGTTTGCTTTGAATGAGGAATGCATTAATGTGAAAGAAAATGAAGATTATAGCTTTATTGCTAGTAGGCAAGTTTTAGATAACAGTGAGTATTTAGAACATAGGTCAATATGCCTATCAGCTAAAAGTGCACATGAAATTATTTTTGTTGCCCCTATTAATATTGAAAGTGATAGTATTCAAAATGATTCAAACATTGAACATGTTATGAATCAATGTGAAACTTTTGGCTCAGGCTTAAATTCTGAATTATCTGAATCGTCATTTGAGACATCCCATTTGGACTTGCATAGTGGTGTGAAGAAATAATTTGACATCATGTGTGAACCTGAGCTAGAGAACATTGCTTATGCATTGAATGCTAACATTTTTGTTGAATTCCATGATTTGAATGAAGATGAAAGTACTTTTGGTGTTGATAAGCTTGATTTTCAGAATCTTGAAACACATGACAATGTGTTTGGGTTGTGGTGTTGGGATGATGGTAAACTAACCTATGATGCAATTCAGCTAGAGGAGTTATAGATGTGTGAGAAATATTTCCTCAACACACAAGAGGATTGCATGTTGTTTTTCATCCATGAAATCTCTTCTGAGCATGATCATTATGAGGGGGTTGATGAATGTGATAAGACCATGTTTTCATGTGGTCTTGATCACTACCCTAATATGTTGCCACTTGATATAAAATCAGAAAATGAAGAGATTGAAAGTGATTTGGACTATGTAATTTGGCTGCCATGTGATGATGAAGCCAAACAGGGAGCAAGTTTCCACTTGCACAAAGGTAGCTTGATACTTGTGTTTACAGAAGTGCAGTCACCCATATTGTTGTGGTTTGATAGAGGCAACCATGAGTTGAGGGAGATTAGTTCCTTTATTAGATTGGTATTTGACAGAGGTAAGAATTGACTCCCATTTTCATTTGGTGGCCCGGGGTCACCAAGTGAAGTTGAAAAAGAGGTTGAATAAAGGAGCAGTTTCAGAACACCCAATGGACTCAACATTTGGTCTACTTCCCAAAGATCTGGATTCTTGCTATGCCCACAGGGGGAATACATCCCCAGTTGGAACCACTATTGGGACTTTCAAATTTTAAAAATTTGATGCTCCCATATTGAAAATTTTGCCTTTACACAATCAGAAGTGCAATTGATAAATCTTCCCAAATGACCTACTTTGGAGGGTCACAATTCAGAGCCAATTGATTTTCAAGCCAAACTCATTCATAGAAAATTCATGTGACATATGTGAATGTGCATGTCAATTTTCAGCTTCCCATGATGAGTTTTGATAGGGTTTTAAAAAGCGAAGCTGGAGGGTTTTGACACTTTTCTACTGTTTGCAAATTCCCTATTTTGCAAAGTGGCCTTTTGTTCAAGTGAATATTTCACACCTGGATGATCGTCAATACAAAAGGGTTGTTGTTCTCCATTATCCCTACATTCATGTGCTCCCATGTCTAGTTTTAGAGCCTCATGATGTGATTTTCTATTTTTACCAAGCTAAAAGCAAATGCAATTTGTTCAATTTTGCAGTTGAATTTTCTGAAACTTTTCAAGGAGGTCAACTTCAACCTTCAATATATTTTGATGAATGATGATTCAAGGAAAGATATCCTCCACATGTGCTCAGTATACCTAAAGGATCTAATGTTTCCATTGGTAGCCTCTCAAAAGTTGATTTGATATTTTTTCAAAATGGTGACTTGGTGAGTTTTAATTGGTCTTGAATAGATACAATTGTAGAAATGCCTAAGTGAGCAACTTTTTTCGATTAATATCTTTCATCTTAGGATCCCTTTTACCGAGTCATTTGTTGCACTGCATTCTTGGGTCAAATCTCTACATTCTTGTTCAATTTCACACCTCTAGGATAAGTTGTGATGGGTTAATTGCTTTCTGATCACGACAGGGCCAAAAATGGTGTTCTAGAAAGTGTTAAATTTTTCAATTTTAAGGACAACCCATTTCTTTTTTTGGTCTAAGACCTTTATAACTCCATTTTAATTGAAAACAAAGGTCATTTGATACATTATTTTAATATACGTCTATTGCGGCGAACATGTCTCGAGGGTCAGTTTACAAAGAAGGTACCTAAATTTTAAGGGTTGATAAAACTTTGAGAAAATGGGTTTTCTCTAAATAATTGATTATGATCCCACACAAATTTTTGTGTCTCCCGGTGTCCCGGTTTTCCCGCAGTGAATTTTCTCCAAATGGCCCATAGGCATAATTAGAAGTCATAAATTTTCTAAAGTTCAAATGTTAATATTTAAATTATTTTGAATATTTAAAATATTGTGCAAGGATAAAAGAGGCATTTAGGGCAAACATAAAGTGCATTTTCAAATGTTTTTAATCAAATCAAGTTTAATTCTTGTATTGGCAATTAGCAATGCTCTCTACAAAATAGAGCATGGAGTGAAGGCACGACAAACAAGAGAGAGGCTGCAATTCATCCACATCTCGCAAGCCTTGCGAGACTATTGCCAATGATAGAAAAAATGCTGCGAGGTATGCAAGAAAGAGGCACATGGCTGGTGGGCTTGATTAATTTTGAAAGCAAACATTTAAAATTAAATGTTGGCATGATTTTTCCAAATAAACACTAGGTAAAAGGAAAATAGTTTTAAAAATATATATATATAAAACATTACGGGAACAGATAAAAAGATTTGGGAATTTTCATTCTTTAAGGAAAAGTATTTTAAAATATATGAAGTTGGGAGCAGGTGAATTTATTTCGTCAATCACAGGCCTCACATGAATGAAAGTGACGCCTGTAGGATGCTCACAAGATGTGTGAAAGACCTCCACGTGGAGTGTGAGCCCAAGAAAATTGAAGGCATGGGTATATTTAAATTTTCCTGATGGTGAGTCCTTTAAAATATTTTCATTTTAAATGGGGCAAAACATTTAAAATTAAATATTTCTCAAGAATAAAAATGATAAAAGTTTGTGGGCTATAAAGGAAAGAAGGCTATGATGGGTCTGGGAATGAGGTAAAGATAAAATGCTTGGTGAATTGTTTTTTAAAATATGCCTTCAAATGTTAGGGGAATTTTATTTTCTAAAAGGGGGCCCGATGGTATCATATTTAACTGACTTTCAAGTGTTAGATGAAATATCTGGAGGTGTAAAATTAAAGACATGGGTAAATTTTATTTGCCCATAATATTTTCACCAGTTTAAATATTGTTGTGTATAAGTAAAATAAGTATGGGTAAAATAAAAAATTTCTGAGGAAATTTTATAGACAAATATTTTAAACAAAGTGTT
Source organism: Sequoia sempervirens (assembly GCA_007258455.2). Taxonomy (NCBI): domain Eukaryota; kingdom Viridiplantae; phylum Streptophyta; class Pinopsida; order Cupressales; family Cupressaceae; genus Sequoia; species Sequoia sempervirens. Next base: position 32,554,496 of record VDFB02086081.1, on the reverse strand, counting down.
TAAAATATTATGTGCACGGGTAAAAGGCACAATGAAATTTTATAAAATGAAGACTATGTGATGGGCACATGAATGAAAATGCAAAATATAATGTGTTGCTACAGAAAACAAAGAGGAATAAAGTATTTCACGGGGAGAAAATATTTTCTCAACTACAGAGTAAATGGAGATAGATGGCGAGATTTTTCACGAGATAGGGAATTTTCTATTGGAGATAAAGCAAAGACAAAATTCAGAGGCAAAGTTTGATGCAAAGGAAGAGAGAAGAGAGAGGCTTTACATTTTGTTGATTAACGGTGGATGGAGCTTCTAGATGTCATCAATGGATCAATTCTTGGGCTGCTTCTATTTCTTTTTATTCTCTTTCTCTTCTCATTGTAAAGGGTTCTAAATTTTTGTATGGGTTGGGTAGATAGAGAAAGTTGAGTCTGAATCATGAATTCAGTATGTAACCTGTAATTGTTGATTTCATTAGTAAATATCAGTCAATTTGTGCAAACAAAGCATAAATTTCATCAAATTGTCTCCATATTTGTACACATTTGATCATATGAATTCAATAATACAAAGTATGTTTTATTTTTTTCATCTTAGTTTCTCTGAGATTGTTTTATTTTTTCATGGGTCTATTTCAAAGAAATGGTTAAATTATTTTGAGCAGACAATTGTGATTTGAAGTGTACAGGGTGGATTTGATAAGAGGAACTTGATTGACAATAGGAGTGGATTTGTTGGTGTAATGCATTAATAGTTTGAATCCACTGGTTAAAGTTTATTCGCTGATGAATTCTCTTTAGGATTATACATTTGACTCCATGGGCTAGAATTAGACATTGATTTGTCATTTAGCTTGATGCATTCTCAGAAACATTTTAAATTTAAAATCATTTTAAATCCTTGTTGTTTGGTTGAGGTTTAATGTTGAATTATGCTTCCCAATTGGTGAGTGAGTGTTGATATACCAAGAATTTAGCCAGATTTTAAGTTGTTAGTACTTTCTTTGGTGTAATTAAATTGGGAATTATCTACTATAAAAAGAAAAGTTTGTTGGATTTTGTGGTTGTATTGCTAATATGTGGTTGTCATTGATGTCAACACTATTAGCATTGATCTATTGTAGGTTGTATATGTTGAGGATATTGAGAAAACTGTTAAAGAAAGAGTTGCAGGTTGATAGTGGAACAGTGAAGGTCATGAAGATGTCTTGCTCAGAGCGTTGATGATTAGTTGTTATGGACTAAAGGGTTTATTGTTGAGTATATCTAGTTTATCCACTGAAATTTTTAGAGGTCCGTGTCAAAATTTGATCGTGTTATGAACAGTTGTGTTCTGACAATTTTTCTGTGGCTTCAGTTAGTGTTCCTAATTAAAGTTTATGATTCTAGTAATTTTAGTTGCTGTAAATTCCTCTATGATGATTATTGATGCTTGTGGATGGTTCTAGATCATTCTCTATCTTTGTTGCACATCTGCGTTGGTCGGTGTGCTTGTGGTAGGTGATTTTTCTCTTGTGTGTTCAGGTTTTTATGTTCTTGGATGACATGGCGGTTGTAACATTTTGTGGATCCTTGAAGGATAAAATTTGAATGTTTGGCATGCTTGAGGATATTGTTTTAAGTCTTCATTATGTTTTGGCCGATGGTGTTTGATTCACATTGAAAATTTACTTGTAAATTTGGGCCGACATTGTGTATATGTTTTATATTTTTTTTGACAAAGCTGTTGATGTAAATCCATGTTGCAGATATATAAGAGCGGTTTTTTGTGCAAATTCAAAGTGTGGAGAAGTGCTAGAGAGAGTGCAAGTGTGCGAATAGTGATCTAATCATTTGATTGCAGAGAAGAGTGTGAAGAAGTTTGAGCGAAGTGTGGAGTGTTTATGTGTGTAACCAAAACTATAATCAGGCTTTTGTAGAAGTTATTTTCTTAGTTCATACCCTACGGATCTAATCTGAATTGCTGTAAGATAGTGTGTCTTCTTTTGGTAGTGATCCCTCTTGTATTTGAGTAGTGAGCTCTAAGAAATGTTCCTGAATGCATGTTCATTCCCATTATTCTTCATTATACTTTTAATAGGGTATAATATTGTTGATTGACATCCACCGTGGCTTTTCCCCTAACAAGGTTTCCACATAAAAATCTTAGTGTTCTTTGTGTTTCTATTGTGCTTATTTTTTATGGTTAATTGTTCATTCATTTGATCTGAGATTAAGTTAAATTAAGTTTGACAAGTTTAAATATTCTCTGACAACTTATTCACCACCCCCTCTTAGTTGTCTATCCTTTTTTTTTCCAACAATTGGTATTTGATCAGATTCCTTTGAGGAAGTTTAAAAGCTTGAGGCGATCTGAATATGGCATTATACAAGAAGGACAATCCTAGATTTGATGGAACAAACTACTCTCTGTGGAAAGCTAGAATGGAGTATCATTTGAGGTGTATTGGTGAACCCTTCTGGAATATTACAAAGAAAATAAATGTTATTCCTCATAATGGTCCTTCCACTCTTGATGAGATTAAAGAGGTTAAGATTAACATCAGGGCTATGGAAGCTTTGTTGAGTGCTTTGACGGATTCAGAAATGACAAATGTGATGGATCTAAAGATAGCTCATGAGATTTGGAAGAAGCTGGAGACTTTTTATGAAGGAGATGCACATGTAAAGGTCGCTAAGCTATAGAGCTTGAAAGACAAGTATGAAAATTTGAAGATGGTTGAAGATGAAAATATTTCTTCTTTTATGCAAAGATTAAATGAACTTGTGATGGGTATTAGATGTGTCGGTGGTACCCTCGAAGAACAAGAAATTGTAGCTAAAGTGCTCAAATCATTGCCTCCCTCTTACAAATCAAAGGCTCATGCTATTGAAGAGTTCAGATTAGTAACAAATGTGACAAGAGATATGCTAATTGGTAAACTTTTTACCTTTGAGTTGAGTGAATTTGTTGATTTTAACTCCAAGACTGAATCTGCATTTAAGGCCTCTGTATCTAGAAGAAACAAGCAAAGATATGATCCAAGAGAAAGTTCTAGAAAGATATTTAAGTATGAGGAAGAGATGAAACAACTTGAAGATGAAGAAAGAGAGGTAGAAGAGTTGGAAGCACTGATTGTGAAGAAAGAAGGCAGAGGACAAGGTAAGTATAAAGGAAAGTTCCCTATTAAATGTTTCTCTTGCAGTAAAATAGGTCATTTTGCTTCAAGGTGTCCTGAAAGAGTTCCTAGGTCTAAGCCTAACAAAACTAGATTTCAAAAGAAATGTTATTATGTTGAAGAAGGTGTGACTGATGAAGAATCTAATAAAGAAAATAGAAATGAAGATGACTCGGTTTCATTGCTATCAAGGAAAATGGTATGGTGGCTACTGAATCTACTAAAGTTGAGAAATCTCTTGTAGCCTGAATTGAAGAAAATGATGAGTGGGTTATTGACAATGGATGCTCACATCATATGACTGTGACAAAAGAAAATTTCTAAGTCTAGAGAAATATGACAGCGGGGTTGTAAGATTCAGAGATAACAATGTTGGTGTGATTCGTGGCATAGGATCTATTTGTCTTGGTGGTAAAAATAACACTGATGATGTCCTTTATGTTGAAGGATTGAAGCATAACCTGTTGAGTGTTGCACATATGGTGGACAAGGGTTATGATCTTCAGTTCAAAGATGGAAGATGCAAGATACTTGGAAGCTCTGGAAATGTAATTGCTTCAGGTACAAAGACAAGAGGTAATATTTTTCACCTGAGTGCTGATAATGTAAGTTGTTTAATTGCTCAAGTAGATGAAATATGGTTATGGCATAGGAGGTTGTGTCATGTGAATTTTGATAACATTGTCAAGGTAAGATTCACTCAAGTAATAAGAGATCTACCTAAGCTAGTGAAGCCTACTAACACAATATGCAAGGAATGTCAGATGGGAAAACAAACTAGAGTTTTTTTTTGGTGTAAACAACATCATTCTAATGGAATATTGGAGCTGGTGCATACTGATCTATGCAGTCCCTCCAGAATCAGAAGTCTACAAGGAGAAAGGTACTTTATGTTGCTTATTGATAATTACTCTAGGATGATATGAGTTGCTTTCTTAAGAGAAAAATGTGAAGCATTAGAGAAGTTCAAAAGTTTCAAAACTATGGCAAAGAATGAGACAGATCTGAAGGTCAAATGCCTAAGGTTAGACAGAGGTGGTGAGTTCACCTCTTGGGAGTTCAATTCTTTCTGTGAAGAGCATGGAATCAAAAGACAATTATCTGCTCCTCAAACCCCTCAACAGAATGGAGTTGTAGAGAGAGAGAACAAAACAATTTTGGATGCTGCTAGAACAATGATGATAGAAGGAAATGTGCCTCACATGTATTAGAGAGAAGTTGTAAACATTGTTGTGTACACTCTAAACTAGGTAAATTTCAATGGTAATTCTGGTAAGACTCCTTTTGAACGGTGGTTTGGTTACAAGCCTACTATTAAATATTTCAAGATCTTTGGAAGCAAGTTTTATATTAAGAGAGATGAGGACATAGGCAAGTTTGATGCAAGGAGTGATGAAGGAATCTTTCTAGGATACTCTACTTAAAGCAAGTCTTACCGGTGCTATCATAGAAGATTAAGAAAAATGGTTGAAAGTGTGAATGTCAGAGTTGATGAGGACTCTGCTAGATCATCCAGATATTGTGGATATGATTCAGATGACTAGAAAGATAGTACAGACAAAGGGAAAAATGCTCAAACATAGAATCAAGTTCATATTGTTTTGGTAAATCAAGAAAGTTAGGAAGGAGAGACAAGTGGAAGTGCAAAAGAAAGAACAGAAGAACTAGAAGTGTGAGAGAATCCTAAAATTCTGAGGTATGTAAAGCTAAATCATTTTGAAAATCAAATTATAGGAGATAAGAATAAAGGTATGCAAACTAGAAGAAGGATTGCAGAAGAGTATTGTCTGATTTCCAAGATTAAGCCTAACAATGTTAATGAAGCTTGTAATGATGAACACTGGATGGAAGCTATGAAAGAAGAACTAATGTAGATTGAAAAGAATGATACATGGATTCTTGTTCACAGACCTAAAGATAAATATGTTATTGGTACTAAATGGATCTTTCAGAATAAGCTAAATGAACAAGGTGAAGTGGTTCAGAATAAAGCAAGACTAGTATGTAAAGGGTATTCACAAATGGAAGGTATTGATTTTGAAGAAATCTTTTCCCCTGTTGCCAAAATTGAAGTTGTAAGATTATTTCTTGCTTATATCGCATATAAGAACTACAAAGTATATCAAATGGATGTGAATTCAGCCTTTCTGAAGGGTGAGTTAGAAGAAGAGGTATATGTTGAACAACTAGATGGATTTCAACTAATTGATAAGACATGGTTTGTCGATTGAAGAAAGCTTTGTATAGACTCAAGCAAGCCCCCAGAGCTTGGTATGCTAGACTGGATAAATAATTACTAAAGCTTGGATTGAATAAAGGTACTACTAACAGAAACTTGTATTTTAAGTTGGATCATGACAAAAGAGTTGATTATTGAAGTCTTTGTTGATGACATTACTTTTGGAGGTGATGATGATCTATGTATGAAGTTTGTTGAAGAAATGAAAAGTGAATTTGAAATAAGTATGATTGGAGAGATGAAGTTCTTTCTGGGATTGCAAGTCACTTAGTTAGACAATGGTATTTTCATATCTTAGTTCAAATATGTGAGAGTTACTGAAGAAGTTTGGCATGGAAGACTCAAAGCCTGTTGGTACACCCATGGTAACCAGATGTAAGTTAACATAGAATGATGATTCTCTTAAGGAAAATCAAACAAGATACAGTTCAATGATTGGTGGATTTATCTACTTAACTCAGACCAGACCAAACATCATGAATGTTGTGTGTATGGTTGCTAGATATCAAGCTGATCTGAAAGAATCTCATGTGATTGCTATAAAGAGAATTTTTAGATACCTAAAAGGAACAGTTGATTTTTGGCTTTGGTATACTAAAGATGATGATCCTACCTTGAGTGCATATACTGATGTGGATTGGGCAAGATATGTAGATGACAGGAAAAGCACAAGTGGTGGTGCCTTATTCCTAGTGAAGAAACTGGTATCTTGGTTGAGTAAAAAGCATAATTTCATTTCCCTATCTACTGTTGAGGCATAGTATATTGTTGCTACAAATAATTGTACTCAAGTGATGTGGATGAAATAGATGTTGAAAGATATCATAGTTGTATATGATGAGCCTATTTCCATATGCTATGACAACTCAAGTACAATAAACATATCAAAGAATTCGGTGCTACACTTTAAGACCAAGCATATATCAATCAAGTTTCACTTCCTGAGGGAGAAAGTGAGTGAGAAAGAATTTAGACTAGAGTATGTGCCTACCAAAGAACAGATTGCAAAAATTTTCACAAAGCTATTGCCAAAGAATACTTTTGAGTATCTCAAAGGGATGCTAGGGGTGATTACCCCTCCTGATATGAACTAGAGATGCATTTACTTGCATCAATTTGTGTGCTTCATTGCTATATGCTGATTCAGATTGATGTTTCCTTGGCTGCTACTCATGGGGAGTAGTCAGATGTGGAGATATGTGGTTTAGAGCTTGTATCCGAAAAGATAATTTATATCTTTGTCATTGATGTCAAAGGGGGAGAAGAGCAATGTGAAAAATTTTTTTGGAAGAGAAGAGTTGAGGAGAAGATTCAGAACCTAAGGGGGGAGTAAGTGTAGTTGTGTTGATGGTATTTTTCACATCATGTGTTGCCATCAATGCCAAAGGGGGAGATTTTTGGATGTTGTGGTTGCATTATTGATATGTGGTTGTCATTGATGTCAACAATATTAGCATTAATGTATTATAGGCTGTATATGTCGAGGATATTGAGAAAATTGTTAAAGAAAGAGTTATAGGTTGACAGTGGAATAGTGAAGGTCATGAAGGTGTCTTTCTTAGTACATTGATGATTAGTCATTGTGGACTAAAGGGTTTATTGTTGAGTATATCTAGTTTATCCAACAAAAGTTTCAGAGGTCTGTGTGAAGATTTGATTGTGTTATGAATAATTGTGTTCTGATGGTTTTTCTATGGCTTGAATTAGTGTTCCTAATTAAAGTTGATGATTCTGGTAATTTAAGTTGCCACAGATGCTTCTCTGATGATTCTTGATGCTTGTGGATGGTTCTAGATCATTCTCTATCTTTGTTGCACGTAAGTGTTGGTTGGTGTCCTCGTGGTCAATGATTTTTCTCTTGTGTGTTCGGGTTTTTATGTTCTTGTCTAACACGGTGGTTGTAACGTGTTGTGGATCCTTGGAGGCTAAAATTTGAATGTTTGGCGTGCTTGAGGATTATTTTTTAAGTCTTCATTATGTTGTGGCCAATGGTGTTTGATTCACATTCAAAATTTACTTGTAAATTTTGGCTGACATTTTGTATATGTTTTATATTTTTTCCAACAAAGCTGTTGATGTAAATCCATGTTGTAGATATATAGGAGTGGTTGGTTGTGTGAAGTCAAAGTGTGGATAAGTTCCAAAGAGAGTGCAAGTGTGCAAACAGTGATCTAATCATTCGATTGCAAAGTAGAGTGTGAAGAAGTTTGAGCGAAGTGTGAAGGAGTGTTTCTGTGCTTAACTAAAACTATAATCAGGCTTTTGGAGAAGCTATTTTCTCAATTCATACCTTGCAGATCTAATCTAAATTGCTATAAGAAAATGTTTCTTCTTTGGGAAGTGATCCCTCTTGTATTTGAGCAGTGATCTTTAAGAAATGTGCCTGAATTCATGTGCATTCCCATTATTCTTCATTATACTTTTAACAAGGTATAATATTGTGGACTGACATCCACCGTGGTTTTTCCCCTAACAGGGTTTCCACATGAAAATATTGGTGTTCTTTTTGTTTTTGATGTTCTAATTGTTTATGGTTAATTGTTCATTCATCAAATTTGGGATTAAGTTAAATTAACTTTGACAAGTTTAAATATTATGTGACAACTGATTCACCCCCCCTCTTAGTTGTATGTTCTTGTTTTGCCAACAATTTCTGTGTATAATTGAGTTGAGTTTTTAGGCATTGTAAAGGTTGACCCACCTTGGTCCTACAGAGCCAGAAGTGTAGGAGATTTCAGTATTTGACTAAATCTTTTTAGTTGGCCAAATCCCTCTCTGAGTCTAAACATAATAAATTGGTTATTCTTAAGGACTCATTGGACTGGTTCAATTTAGAACACCAACATAATAGATCAAAACACATAATGGTTTTTCTTTCCCTACAATATGTTTGATAACTCTTCTTTACAAGTTGGACTAAAAAAATTGAATGTATCATTCTCCATCATCCTGATGTCAGATCAATTTCATGTGAAGTTAGGCTATCCATGGCTTCGCTCCATGAAAGTTGTCCCATCGGTCATTCACAAATTCTTGAAGTTTCCATTTAACAATCAAATCTTTATTATGCATCATGGTGGTTTTAATAGATTGTGTCTTCTCATGGAAATTTCATTGGATTTATTTTCGCCTGAACCTATAGAACCTATTAAGCCCCGTGAGGACTTATTTTTTAGATATTATCAAAATTTTAAGGTAAAGCGCATAGTAGAGTTATCCCTTAGTAATATGCCTCAACCAATGATTGAGCCTCCCATCATTGATGAGACCATTATTGAACCAAAATACCTTCCAAGTAACCAAGACCAATCCATGAAAAATCCTTCTACCATTTCCTATAAGAGACCAAGAGATAACCATACAAGTCCTATTGTTCCTTCCAAGACAAAAAAAGTTTATAAAGTTAAAGAAAAAGTGTTTGAACAACCTCCCATGGTTCCTTCATTCCTCCCTCACAAGAAGAAAAGAAATCTATGGTTGATAAACTCTTTCCTACAAAATTACAACTTGAAAACCATGCAAAATGAAACCAAAATGCTAGAGAGAATAGGTGTAGACGTCATGCTATTGATCCTTAATTACAAGAAAAAGATGAATCAACACCTCAAGATCAAACAACTCAAGCAATTCATGATGATTCTCCACCTTCATAACAATAAAAAAATCCTATATCTCCATCACAAAAATAAAAATTTACCTTCCATGGATATTATCATAGGACCTATTGTGATTAACTTGGACGATGATAATGAGAATGCTAAAATTGATGAAGTGCATGGTGAATTAAATTTTTTGTTTTCCACTTCCTTGTCTTTGGATGATAACAATCATGATGGTCCTCCTATAAAGAGTGATTCACCACATGCTGAACCTAGTGATGTTCCTAGTACAACACTTGCATTGTCCCTTTGGCTATTTATCTGCCTTCTACATATGATGAACAATATTGGGATACAAACAACCTACTATAGGTTGAATCACATGTGCCCTAATAGTCTTCTCTTTGTCTTCTTTTCATGTTCTTTGTGTGTGATTGCATGTGTGTAATGTGATCCCCTATATCATTCTATTTGGCATGTATTTATGTGTATTCCTCTATATGTACCTACATTCTTCTATATGTCATAAACCTTTATATTTCTCTTGTTTTGTGTTTTTATTTTTGGGGATGATGCAAGGCGTCAAAGTATTTAGGTATCTTCCATGTTGACCACTTTTCTTTTTCTTTTTTTTCATTCTCTATGTGTCATTCATCCTTTGTGCTTGTTGTTCCATGATTTATTTTGGGAGTGATGATGTTTCCAATCTCTATAATAACATTATAGAAAAGACATACAGTGACCCCAAATTTGTGGATCCTTATGCATTTAGAATTTTATTTGGGGGAAACCCCTTTTCATGACACAATGTCATTTGGAAACATATGCTTGACATAGGGCTTTCCAAATAAGCTCTCATGTCTTATTTATTGTTTAGCATTTATCATTTTCTACTTTAAGTAATTGCTCACAACATGGTGTTTAACAATTTATTTAAAGTGGGATCATACATTGGCATTATCATTTTGAAATTTTTTATTATAACTCATGTTTCTTTGTGTGGTCTTCTTGATTCATGTGACACGTCTTCTTCTTCATGACATTGGGATTGATGTTCTTCAAGAGTACAACATTTCTTACATATGAAATTCCTCTTAGTGGTAATTCTACGACTTGCATTCCCTAAGTTGTGAATCTTTTATCCTTTGAATTGTCCTCTCTTGGTGGTGATGTCAAGTGTGATGTTCCTTAAGGTGAGACCTTACATGCATTAAGAGAAACCCCTTTGAACATGCCTCATCCTATTTTCATCTATTTTCATGAGTTCCTAGCATAATGACACTTTCTACCCTTGTGAAGCTCGAAGTTACAACCCTTTTTCATGGCCAGCAAGCATAACACACCTTGCTTGCTAGTGGAGCTATTTTTGTTCATGAGTGTCTAGCATAATGCAGTCTAATAGTCTTACAAAGCTTGAAGTTCAAATTTTGTCGCACCTTTTCAAAGTTATCAAGAGGTATAACTTTGGTATGGTTAGTTAGCCACTTCCTAGGGCTCACCTAGTGGACGAAAAATTTCATTAGCCTATGTGAGCACATGTTTTTTGCATAGTGAACAACGAGTTTTCACTTGTAAACATTTTTGAACAAAAAACTAAGGATTGATCATATCTAGAAGGGAAAAAAATTGAGGCTTGATCCAACTCTTTTTTTTCTTTCTTTCTTTAAGTCTTTGACATTGTATGATTGAGTATCTTGTCATTGTTGATGCATATCAAACAAAGGTATGTGTCTCTTTATGCCTTTTTTGGTTTTCTATGAGATCTTAGATCTTGGGGGATTGATCATTCTCCTTGATGTTTGTCATATTATCTTTCCAATAGTTATACAATTATACATCTCTTGTTGTCTACTTTAGTGTGATTTTGACGCAAGGTCATCCTCTCACTAAATTAGGGGGTAAATGTAGTGTCAAAAAAAGTACTCCTTTATATTTTCATAAATTTTTTTGGGTCACCTCAATCAAATTGAAATTATTTATGCCTTATTAAGCCTTGTTTTACATCTAAAATCCCAATAAATTGTTTAACAAGACAACTAAGAGGGTGGTGAATTAGTTGTAACAAATTTAACCTTTTAAAACATTCACCAAAACCTAGATCAATCACATTTCTTAAATATACTAAAATGATTAAGCATTAAGTGCAAGTGTAGAAATTGAAAACCATCACACAAACACAACAACACCAGATTTAATGGAAAACCCAATAAGGGAAAAACCATGGTGAGGATTAACTCACACTATAGAGAATATCAAAATCAATTACAAAAGGTTCACTACCTTGGAAATAAGGCTCGCTGGCAAAAAAAAGGACTCACTATCTAGATCAGGACCCACTATCCAACAAGGAACTCGAAGGGCTCACTACCATAGAGATACAAAGAAGATATAAGAGATATGTTACAGAGAGAAAATAATCTCAATGGAATAGAGAAATCCACCACAATTTTCTCAACCACTTGTAGAAATGCATGAATGATAGAGTACACCTTCAACTCACTACATCCAAAAACTCAAGATTTAGACTTTGCATTGATATTCCACACTCGCATCACACACACCAACTAATTCACATCTATTTCACATCTATCTACTCTATTTGTTTGTACTTATCTCTCTTTTTTGTTTCACCTTTCACCACTAACACATCTTGTATTTATACCATCTTCTACTTTGAAATATATCCAAAGATAGTCATCCATTAATGAATTCAAACTAGGTCGGCACCAAAACATCCTAGGGTGGAATTATAATGAGGTTGACTGAAACATACACTTGATGAGGACCCAAATAAATCCCAATACACTTCATCAATTCTGAAGGTAGTGTTTAACACAAGGTTGGCCAAACTAGTATAGAACACATATAACAATTAAGTACAAATCTTCCAGATACTGAAATTATCTTCAAAATGATCATAAAACTTTATTTCTATAGTTGTGAGTAATAAGAATTTACCAAATAGAAATCTAGACCAACAACATTTCTCCTGGACCTTAGCCAACTACACAAAAAAGCACAATTCACAACTGGTGAACACAACTTGCACTGTATAATGAATCAAAAACCAAAAATCTAGATGTAACAGCTTCCAACAATCATAATCAACATATCTGAACTACACACACATAGAAGTAAAAACTGGACCATCACTCGGAGCAACCACTAAACACCTGCAATCTTTCCTCAATACAATTTTCTTAATATCCTCAACATATACAACCAATAACTTGCATCCATCACACTAATGACAAAAAAAACCAATTGATAACCAATTGACTAGTTGACATCAATGAAAACACCTCTTAACAAATTCTTCATACTTGCAAAAATCTCCCCCTTTGTCATTGATGATAACACATGATGTGAAAAACCATCAAAGACAACATACTAGCACTACATATACTTCTTATGATATTTCTTTTTTTTTCTCCCCCTTAGTATATAATATTTTCACATCTCTCTCATTTCCCCCTTTGACATTAATGGAAAAGGAAAAAGATGTTTCACATTGATTTCTCCTTTGATATTAGAAATAGAATACTCATACAATGACAACACATGATAATACCTACTCCCCCTAAGAGGTAGCCATCAAAACATACATCCAAAAGAAAGATAGCTCCATAGATCCACCAAAATGATGCATCTCCATATGCATCTAGTTCAAGAAAGGAGGGGAAATGACCCCTAACTTCTCCTAGAGATACTCAAAAATATCTTTAGGAAGAGTCTTCATGAATATATCAACAATCTAATCCTTTGTAGGGACATACTCAAGATTTACTTCATTCTCGACAACCTTCTCTCTCAAGAAATGATACCTAATAGATATATGTTTTTTCCTCGACTGCATCACTGGATTCTTTGAAGTCTTAATTGCACTTGTGTTATCACAAAAGATAGAAATAGGATCGTCATACACCGCAATGATATATTTCAATGTCTATTTCATCCATAGAACTTGTGTACAACTTGATGTAATAGAAATATACTTAGCTTCAACAATAGACAAAGAAATTGAATCTTGCCTTTTACTCAACCATGCCACCAATCTATAACCAAGAAAGACTACACCACCACTTGTATTTTTCCTATCATCTACACATGTAACCCAATCTACATTTGTATAAGCACTTAGTGTAAAGTCAGTATCCTTAGGATACCATATCCCATGATCCTTAGTTCCATTCAAATATTTGAATATTCTCTTAACATGTGTTTCCTTAGGTTTTTCTTGAAATCTAGCCACAAGAAAAACATCATGCATAATATCTGGTCTAGTAGAAATCAAATACGATAGTTCGCCAATTATAGATCTATACTTACTTTCATCATCCTTAGGTGAATCATCATATTTACCTAACTTTCAACCAGTCACCATAGGAGTGCATACTGGTTTGAGACCATCCATCCCAAACTTTTTCAACATCTCTTTCACATACTTAGATTGTGAAATAAAAATTCCTTTCTCTATTTGATTAATTTGCAGCCCAAGAAAGAAATTCATCTCTCCAAACATCGAAATTTCAAATTATTTTTGCATCTCTTCCACAAATATCATACACATAGTTTATTTTCCTCCACAAATAATGTCATCAACATATACAACCACAATCAAGATTGTTTTATTTTCAAATTTAAAGTAAAGGTTACTATCATACCTTTTTTGAAACCTTGTTGAATTAAATACCTGTCTAATCTTGCATACCAAGCTCTAGGAGCTTGCTTTAATCCATATAAAGCTTTATTCAATCTGTAGACCATATCCAGTTGATATAACCATTGAAATCCTTCTAGTTGTTCCATGTAGACATCTTCTTCTAGCTCACCATTGGGTGTTGCCACAATAGTGTGTCTCACTTTTGGGACATGTTGATTTTTTTTTATCTAAAATCACTTTTTTTTTGAAAAATTAATGATTTAAGCCTTGAGAGGTTCCTTATAAAGGATTCCAATTGAAGAGGGATATATAATCCCCAATTAGATCAAAACCACTTGGATAAAACCCCTCTAGTATTAAATCATACCCACAATAGAGTCTCCTTCACACCTATCAAAATGCTAGAAAAAACCACTTTTTATTTACCTTTTAAGGGATTAAATAATTCTATTTAGAAATTCTATTTTACAAGATTGTATCCCTTGAAACAATCTTTCCAACAAGTATAGTAATGATATGTTTTCATTTTATCATGTATTTAATTTTCATTTTTTATTGAGCATAGGTTTTTCTTTGAACATCAAGCTCTTCATTTTGCAGAGGTGGAAAAATAGTAAACCATTGTAAAAAAAAAAATTAAATAACCTTTTCCTAGGTATTGATGTGCTTGCTTCATCAAAAAAAAAAAAATGGATTTCAATATATACACAAGTTAGGTTGTAGACACACATGTACGTACAAATTATAGTTACAGTGACTTCAGAAATTAATTAAAAAATATATATGCAACGAAAAATTATGAAAAAATATCCTTTCCCTAGATATTGATGATGAGAATCTATATTTCAAAAATTAGAATTTTATCCTTTATAGAAAAAAGGTTATGATGTACAACACAAATGTTACTTTTTGAAAATGTTGTTTTCTATTTAAAACTAGTTATCAAAGGAGATGTTGAAAGATTCATTATTTATTTTGGAAAATTAAAAAATATATATAAAAAAAATCCACACACAAATTGCCACAAATCACTAGTTTGCATCATCTTCAAATTCTTAATGGTTTAGCTACTATTGGTCTTAGAAGATGAAGATTGAGCTAAAAATATTGATGTGAATGTCCATCTTAGGCAAAAAGTGAGACACGGTATTGTGATTTCACCCCATTCAACAATGCAAACTTAACATCCATCTGATAGACCTTGAAATATTTATGAGCAACAAACACTAAGAACATCCTTATAGCTTCCATTATTGTCATCGGAGCAAAAATATCTTGAAAATTTATTCCTTTTGCTTGTGAGTAACCTTTACACACAAGCCTTGCTTTGTTTCTAATCACTTTTCCATTCTCATTCAACTTATTTTTGAATACCCGTTTTGATCCAATAATGTTTTTGTCTACCGGTCTTGCATGGACCAATTCCCATGTTTGATTCTTCTCAATCTGCATAAGTTCTTCTTTCATAGCTTCCATCCAATGTTCATCTTTACATGCTTCACTTATAGTCTTTAGTTCAATCTCAGAAAGTAAACACATATTTACTTCACTAGTAGTAGCTTTGTTCTTGTCAGTACTCCTTTTGTTTTGTCTCGAATGGTTCAAATTTCTAAATGATTCTTCTGCACATATCTAGGTGTCTTAGGTGACACTACCGAAGCTTCATCTTCTCTTTAATTTTCTTCATTCTTCTTCTCTTGCTCATCATTTTCCTATTCTTCCACGATTTCTTCAATTCTTATGCAATCAGGTCCATCTAATACATATCCATCAATATCAATTGAATTCTTTATTGTTTCATCAACCTTGACATTTGCACTTTCTACAATATTTCCCATTCTTTTATTGAAACATCTGTAAGCTTTGTTTTTAGTAGAATATCCAAGAAAAAATCCTTCATCACTTCTTGCATCAAACTTTCCTAAATTTTCTTCATCCTTTCTGATATAACATTTGCTTCCAAATACTTTGAAATATTTAATAGTAGGAATTCTTTCATACCATAGCTCATAGGGAGTCTTTGTACTATTTTTTCTTGCTTGAACCCAGTTGAATACATAAACAATAGTATGAATGGCTTCTTTCCAATAAATTTCTAGAAAGCCTACCTTAGTAATCATTGATCTAGTAGCCTCTTGAACTGTTCTATTCTTCCTTTCAACAACTCCATTCTACTAAGGAGTTCTCATGGTCGGTAACTATATTTTTATTCCATGCACTTCACAAAACATATTAAACTCATGGGAAGTGAATTATCCACCTTTGTCATACCTTAAGCATTTTATCCTCAAATTTATTTCATTTTCAACCAATGGTTTGAATGTCTTGATCTATGTAATGCATTTGATTTCTCTCTAGGAAATGTAACTCATGTATATCTAGAATAATCATCCATCAAAAGAATAAAGCACCTTTCACCTTGTAGACTTCTTCCTCTTTTAGGTCCACAAAGATCTATATGAATTAAATCCAATAGTCTAGTAGTAGATTGTTCCTCTAATCTATAATGATTTTTTGTTTTCTTTCCAAACTAACAACTCCTTTAAATAACATTAATAGGCTTTGTAATCCTTGGTAAATCTCGCATGGCCTAAACTGCACTAATCCTTGCCAAGTTATCAAAATTCATATGAAAAATTCTCCGATGCCATAACCAACTATCATTAATATGAGTCATGAAATATCGTCCATTAGCACCTTTAATTTGATAGATATTTCTTTAAGGTTTCTTTCCTGTAGCAATCACTATTCGAGATCATTTCTTAATCACACATCTTTCATCCTCAAATACAAGTTTATATCCTTTACTGTATCTCTATCCAACACTCAAAAGATTATGCCTTAAACCCTTAACATAGTACTATGCTTTCCATCAAAACATAACTAAGCCGTCATCATAATTTTTAAGTTTAAAAAACTTACTCTTAGCTCCAGTCATGTGATGTGAATAGCCATTGTTAACAATCCAATAGCTCTTTTATTGTTTAGCATGTAAGGCAGAGATTACAATACCTTCATTTTTCTCCTTCTTCAGAGGGCATTCCTTCACCTATTTTTTAGAATTAACAAAATTTGGTTCATCTTTTTATAGCTAAGAACAAGCATTCATTGTCATTAGGGTTTCCATATTTAGATTCCTTAGCAAATATACTAGCATCCTCATTCACATAATATGCTCTATTGAACTTCTTACCTTTCCTTTCTTTCTCATATCATTGTTTATTCCTTTTAGCTCTTTCCGAACACCTTGCACATAATGATCTATTCCTCCACAACTAAAGCATTTAAATGGTAACTTACCTTCATACTCACTGGAGCCTTTCCTCATCCTTCTCACAAAGTTAGCTTCTACTTCATCAAGATATTCTTCATCCGAATCTTTAACTTTTGTAGCCTTAAAAGTAGACTCTGATTTGAATTTATTTCTAAAATTCAACTTCCTCATCTCATAAGATATCAAAGATTCCAACAACTGATCTTTAGTTTAAGTCTTATAATCTATAGTTTGTTCAATAACACATACCTTTTCACCACAAGCATCAAGGAGAGTTCTAAGAATCCTCTTTACAATCCTAGATTCATCTATAGTAGCACCGAGTCATTGCATTATAGCTACTACCTCATCCAATCTTTGTACATAAGCTTTAACATTATCATCTTCTGACATATGTAGGAGCTCAAAATGTGCCTCCAAATTCTATAATTTTTCCTCTTTAACCCTTTCATTACCTTCACGTGACTTTTCTAGAGCATCCCATACTTCCTCATCTATCTTCACATTTTGAACTTTAATCAACTCAGAGTGTACAAGACTATTCCTCAAAATGCACTTTACCTTATTGTTCACTTCATGTGCCTTGATCTCATCAGCCATACTCAGACCATTATAGAAGTGTAAGGATTATTGCAAGCTTTCTCAACATCATATCCACAACACTCCAGATATTCTTCTATTAGTATTTTCCAGATAACATAATTAGTTCCATCGAACCTTAGATAATCATGAGTAACTTTTCCAACTGTGTAGTAGAAAAAAGGACCCTTTCTTGACATAAGATTAATTGGACTTAATGAATCCCTGATCTAGGTGTTGTGAGGCATTTTATGCATCCACACTAGGTCTTGGACCTTTACAAACTAAATAAAACTCAAATAACGACATCTTGTGAAGGTGTTGTGAAGTATTGTAAGAAACTTCTACATTCTTCTAGACTCTATTTAATAAATTTCACCTAAAAATCACCTTTTTACTTATCAAGCCCTATTTTGAAGTGTTGTAAAGTCTTGTAACAAGCTTTCACGCTCTTCTAGGCATATTTTC
This sequence comes from Sequoia sempervirens, assembly GCA_007258455.2. Classification (NCBI taxonomy): domain Eukaryota; kingdom Viridiplantae; phylum Streptophyta; class Pinopsida; order Cupressales; family Cupressaceae; genus Sequoia; species Sequoia sempervirens. Next base: position 32,536,520 of record VDFB02086081.1, on the reverse strand, counting down.
ACTATTTACACCCTTCTTATGCTTTATTTGGTCCCTTTATTTCCTCATAGGTTATAATTAAGTGTATTTTTGCATATTTTCTTGACAAATAACATTAAAAAACATTTTTCCTAACACATGTTTTTAGGTCCTAGGCGGGACCCATTTGCCATGGGTGGCGAATGAGTCCCCCTTGGCCCCAAATTAAAAATATTTCAAATTTCCTTTCGGGATTTTATTCAAAATCACTTGATGTCGGGCCATGATGAGGTATGAATGGATACTAAGGCACAAGAATTGTATAAATATGTGATTCTTCACCTCATTTACATGATCTTCTTCTTCTTCTAATCTATAATCATCATCTATCTTCTCAAGCAAACTAGGGCTTTCACACTACAAGTCATTCATTAAGATTCCTAAGACATTCAAGGGCTGATTCCACATGTTATTTTGTAGACTTTCAAGATCATTCATCATGGCAAGGTAATCTATTTCATTGTTGTATGTTTGATTACTTTCTTTCATCATTTTGGTTTAATTACCTAAACTGGGTTTGACCAAGGCAAACCCCCATGCCTTAACAATCAACATTTCTCTTTCCCTTCTTGTGTGTTTGTAGATTTAGGTCCTTTGGAAGCTTGGAAATCATTGAAGATCAAGTTGCAAGGTTGTTAAAGTCCTCTCTTCATTCAACAAATCAAAGAATCAACAAAATCTCATTTTCAGGCTCGCAAATCAGAGTTTTAGAAGTGGGAACCTATAGAAAATAGAAGTGTAGATCTTGTTACACATAATCAATTCTAAAATTTGTAGATTCCTATAGGTGGAATAATTCACCACCCATGGCGAATGAATCCCACTTGTAGTCCTAAAAAGTTGATTTTGTCAGATTTCATCTCCCATTAGTCAAAAACTTGTTCTCAAAAGTTTTCATCAGAGGCAGGACTAATTCACCATGCATGGAGAATCAGTCCTAGTGGTCATCAACAATGATTTCTGAGACATTCCAGAATGTTCCAATAACATCAATCTTCCTCTAGGTGCACTCTATTCAGTCTCATCAAATGTTGTTTTCATTTGTTTAAGTTTCTATGTTCATTTTTGCAATCAACATTGTGTTTTCCAGCATCTTGTCTTAGGTTAGTTTACATTCATTTATTTGTATTTGTAAGTATTCAAACACATCTACATACACTTCACATCAATATCCCATCCATGCTTACATTAATCATGATTGAAACATTGTGTATTTTGGCCTCATCTTTCTCCTTATAGGTGAAAAACCCTAGGAGTGCTAGAAAGCAAGTGGGTGCCAAAATCCTTCATTTCACCGGCCATCCCAGACCTTCCTTAAGCAGTTAATCTCTTCTCTAAGGAACCAAGCTCTGATACTAATTATTGAACAAGACAATTGAGAGGGGGGAGAGTGAATCAATTGTAACAAATTTAACTTTTTAAAACATTCATTGGAACCTATATCAATCATAATTCTTAACTCTATTAAAATGATTAAGCATTAAGTGCAAGTATAGAAATTGAAAACCATCACAAAAACACAACATTAGATTTACATGGAAAACCCAATAAGGGAAAAACATTTGGTGAGGATTAACTTAAACTCTAGATAATATCAAAACTGATTACAAAAGATTCATTGCCTGAGAAAAAAGGTTCACTACCAAAAACAATGACTCACTCTCTGGATCAAGACTCAATGTTCGATAGGGCTAACAACTTGAAGGGCTCACTACATAGTGATACAAAGAAGATAGAAGAGATATGTTACATAGAGAAAAAAATCTCATGAAATAGAGAAATCCACCAAAGTTTTCTCAACCACATGTATACATGCATGAATGATAGAGTACACCTTCAGCTCACTATATCTAGAAACTCAATATTTAGACTTTACATTAATCTACAAACTCACATCATGCACACCAAATTATTCACATCTATGTCACATCCATCTTCTCTATTTATTTTCACTTATCTCTCTCTTTTTTTTCATCTTTCACCACTAACACATCCTTTATTTATACCATCTTCAACTTTGAAACACATCCAAAGTCGGCCATCCATAAATGAATTCAAATTAGGTTAGTGCCAAAACATCCTAGGGTTGAATTAGAATGAGGGTGACCCAAACACACACTTGATGATGACCTAAAGAGATCCCAACATGCTTCATCAATTCTGAAGGCAGTGTTTAACATAAGGTTGGCCAAACCAATGTATAACACATAGAACAATTAAGCACAAACCTTCTAGATACTGAAATTATCTTCAACACAATCATAAAAACTTAATTCTAGAACTGCAAGTCATAAGACTTTACCAAAGAGGAATCCAAACCAACAACATTCCTCTTGGACCTCAGCTAGCTACACACAAAACCATAGTTCACAATTAGTGAACACAACTTACACTGTACAATGAAATCAAAACCAAAAATCTAGATATAGCGGCTCTCAAAAATCATGATCAACATATTTGAACCACACACACATAGAAGCGAAAACTGGACCAAAACCCAGAGCAACCACTAAACACTTTCAATCTCTCTTCAATACAATTTTCTCAATACCCTTAACATATACAACTAATAACCTGCATCCATGCCACTAATGACAACAACAACTAGTTGATAACCAATTAACTAGTTGACATCAATGACAACACCTTGCAACAACTTCTTCATACTTGCAACATAAATTACATTTTTCAAAGGGGAAACCCAATAATAATTAATACCAACACATAATTAATTATCTTGAGCAATGTGTGTTCCAAGAATAGGGACTTGGGAACCATTCACATATGGGAAAATGGGTTCTCCCTAGGCCTTTGAAACCAAATTTCAAATATGTTTTTGAAAGTATTTTAATGTCCCCAAATTCAAATTTTAATGTTTGATTGTGATGTTTAATTTTTGAGAATTTGAGGATAGATACCTATAAATACAAGGTCTTTTTATCAATTCAAGTTTAAGAAAAACTAAGCAATATTATCTAGCAAGAAGGAAACTTTAACAAGAGCAAAGATTATGATCAAGAGGATTCAAGAGAAGATTGAACAGTGATTTATTGCAGCAATCAAGATCACAAGCATCATGTGAAAGTGTTTTTTCATCATGCATGTTTTTGGAGCTAACATTGCGATGTAGGTTTCTAGATACGAGTAAACATTCAAGTATCAAGATCCACATCCATTGAATCCATTTCATGCAAGATCAACATCAAGATTTTAGTCCTCCAAAGGTTTATTAAATGGTTTGGTGAGTTGCAACATAGCATTATTCATTCATCATTCCTTTCATGTTTCATTATTTCAATTCAAGTTTTAATTACCAAAATTGGGTTTGACCAAGGAAAACCATCATCCACCAAAAATAAATATTTTTATCCTCTTTGTGAATGCATAGGTTTATAAGTTGAAGAAGGATTCAAGACCTCAAAGTTGTGAAGTTGAAAAATTGCAATTTTTTTTCATATTTATTTTCAATCCATGAAATCTCACCTATAGATTTCATTACCAACTATCCAACATCAAAACTTGGACTAAACAAAAGCTCCAGACTGATACAAAAGGATCCTGAAAGATGAGTAAAACCTATGCACATAGACCCATTCATCTATGGGTGAATGGGTCCTAGGTAGCCTTTTGAAATTGTATTTTGGTAATAGGTACACATCGCTCTACCATTTCCAGATCTATAGGAATTTTTTTGTTTATGTTTTTGCTATGATTTAAACTGAAGATCCAAGTGTTTGTATAATTGTGATGACTTACTATTTTTAGTTTTTCTCCCAAAAGTGCTATTGAGGTTGATACCCCCATCATTAATCATAAGGAAACTAGCAGATTCTGTCATTGAGTTGACTCACCCAAGGGTTATAAATCCATTCTTTGTAGGGATCTCATTTCCTAATGAAATAAAGGAAAATAGGTCCATATTTCACATCCCATACATCACCCACCTATTTTTCTATGTTTTAGATGATATTGCAGAAAAATCCCATGAATTTACTACCAAAGAGTTACTTGAAATGCGACAAGACCCTAGGGTTCATCAAATCATAAAAAAAATGTTGAGATTAAACCTTACTCAATATATGCTCACACTTACACAACAAGTAACAAAACTTCCCTCTACTTTTGATGTAGACACACTTAGGGAACAACCCTTGTCAAATGTTGCATCCATAGGTCAACCTTCTCAAAACATGGGTCAATATTCTCAAAATGCACCTTTGGTACATAACATCATTCAATCTATGCCACAAACATCTTCATTACATGTGCCAAGCCAACCTACAATTGCTAGAGTGAATTCATCTATTCTTATAGGTCAACATGGAAAGCCCCAAAGTCTAGGAAATTATACAAATGTGGGGATGTGTAATAATAATAACATTGTTCACCCACATTTCATGTTATACCTAGTATACAAGGTTCACAACTCATATCACAACAACCACAAGGGCATCAAACATCACAAGTTCTTTAAAGTCAAAACCAACAATAACAAAGTTCATAACTCATATCACAAAAAATACAAGGTTATCACACATCACAAGGTCCTCAAAGTCAATTCCAACCACCTAAAGGGTCACAACATGTATCAAAACAACCATAAGGTGTTAAACCACCTCAAAGTTCTCAAAAAAACCTCAACGACCACAAGGTCCTCAAGTATCACAATATTTAGGATCTCAAAACCTAGGTATTGAATACACATCACAACATCAACCAATGTAGTACAATCCATTGTTACAAAATCAAGGAAATATTATAACCATTGTTGCAAGTATGAAGGTGTTGTCATCGATTCCAACTATGTGTTAAGGAAGATTGTTGCATGATGGAGATGTCAAGGATATTGAGAAAACTATGAAAAAGAGGGAAACAATTTCTTGTAGGTTGTGTGCATGCATAGTTGAGATATTGAGGAAGTGTTGTGAGTACATGGAGCTATCTTTCTTTCTGAGATTTGTTGGAATGAAGTAATTTTTTAGGATGGTGTCTTTGGTGCTTGGTTTCGAAGAGCTTTTGTGAATATTTGATAGAGTAAACAGTGTTGTGAAAATGTTCAAAGTGTGCTATGAGATGTGCTTTGTGGTTCTTCTATGTTGATGCTATTCCTATGTGGATCTAATATGTTGTTTAGGGTTTTCAGGAGTTACTATATCTTGAGTTTGGGTTTTTGGATCGTTGTGCAGAGTGAGATGTGTTCACCAATATGTGAATTAGGTTTTCAATGTTGTTTTTTATGGTCTAGGAGAAATGTATTTTCTTTACATTTTGGTTTCAAGTTTTGTCAATCTAGGAAGTTGCTTATAGTGCTTGTATCTTTCAAAATTCAAAGTATTACTTAATTTGGTATATTACACTATGTGTTTCATGCATTAGTGTGCATATGAGGTTAACTAGATGTTCTAGGTTAAAGTATTTCTATGATGCAAGTTTAGATGAAGTATTTGTTGGATCTCAAGTGGTTCATGGATTGTTCTAGATCATGTTCAAGTGAATTTTGTTGTTCGAAAGTTTCAGATTGATTTAAGGAAGCATGTACTTAATTTTTTTATGGTGTTTGCATGGGTAATGATTGAATTGGTGTTAACACTACATGCAAAGCTTGTGGAAGTATGTTGAAGTGTGTTAGGACATATTTGGGTCCTAATTAAGGAATTATATGGGTCGCCTTCATTCCTATCCACTACAAGAATGTTAAAGTGCCTACCTAATTTGTAATCATAAATGTAATGAATAGTTTCCTACCTTGGAGAAGGTTTTCAAGGTTGAGGATGATATAAATAAGAGTGGTGTTTTTTTTAGATGCAAGAGAAAGGAAAGATAGATGTGAGTGATAAATGTGATACGAATTATATAATTATAGATGTGAAGAATTGAGCAAAGCAGTGTGAACTTCAAAGTTTTGGATTCTTGAAGGCACTGAGCTAAGGGTGTCTTCAATCATTCAATAAGGATTCAAAAGTGTTGGATAAATTGTGGTGGATTCCTTGTTGCATTGAAATAGTGTTCTCTGTGTAACATTTTTCTTCTATCTTCTTTTCTTTCTATGGTAGTGAGACCTTGCTATGAGCCTTTTTGGACAATGTGTCCTATTCTAGTAGTGAGCCCTTGTACTGGTTTTGCATTACTTATATTGTGAGCTAATCCTCACCATGTTTTTTCCTTTATTAGGTTTTCCACATAAATATGATGTTCTCCTGTGTATGGTTTTGTTATTTTAATTTTTGTTATCTTCATTTCATGATTAATCACTTTAATAGAATAAAGGTTTAATGAATGCTTGTGGATCTGATTACTGTTGAGGGTTTTTGATGTTTTAAATTTTCTACGACTAATTCACCTCGTCTCAGTTGTCTTGTTCATTCAACACCCATGTCCCAACATCAATTGGTACCAAATTAAGGATCACAATAATTGTTTTAAAATCAAATGGGTTCACAAAATTATGCGGTTCCCCTAAAACATCTAATATTTCAAGGTCAAGTATCACAATAACATCAAACATCCCAATATCAAGGAAAAGTTTACCCTCATCAAAATTAAAATATCTTAAATCAAAATTTGCAAAATCGTGTGTCACACAATTAAAACTTATTTCAACAACAAAATCAATACCAAGCTTTTCAAAATCAAAATCAAAATATTCATCCATCACAACATACTCATAGTACCATTCCATAAAATCAACACATTCCACAAAATTAATACATCACATAAAATCAAGAAATTCCATTTTCACAACACATCATTTCATCACCCCAAAGACAACAAGCTTTGCAAGCTCAACAATAATATGCTCAACAACAAAAATATGCTATTTCTCAATAAAATATCATAAATCAACATTTATATGGAGTATATGGCACACAACCACCATCATCACATCCGAATACACAATATCACACCAATCCACAATTCACACCATATAACACATAAAAATACAACATCATATCTATAATGTCCCCTTTTATTAGAATAGCAATTACTATTTTTAGTAAACTTGGTTTTCAAAGTTGCCAATTAGGAGATGCAAATAAATCAAGTAATTGAGAGTTTCATGAAAAATTTATTAAATCAATTTTGGGGGATAAATTAATATTTATTTTTAATTTATCTTGGAGCATGTTTTGGATTAAAAAATAGATTTAATTGCTTTTGACAATAGTTGTCATAAAAGAAAATGTTTCTAGGAAATGGTTAATTTATTGGAGGCCAATTTGGAAAAGGAGTTACAAAATCATGAGAAGAAAGATTCCATCCATTTTGGAAATTATTTTTGGCATTCAAGAAGCTTCTTGAAGAAGGAAACTCATATAAAATATAATTTATTGTATTTTTGGAATTATTCTTGCATATTTTCATTCACAAGTTTTTGTGTTCTTCTAAGGCCAGGAAACTAAAGAATAAATAATATCTAAGGATGGTAAACCAAGGATATTAAGGCTTGAAAGTAGTGGTTCTCATAGTCTCTAGGAGCAGTTTCACATAGAAATTTCTAATGTGGTGAATAGTTGAAGTTTATTCCAGAATTTGGTATTTTGTTTGCAGGTGGAAGTGTGATATTTGGGGTTTGAGTGATTTATTTTTTACAGATGTTAATGATAGATTTATGGACATGGTTTTTCTGATATTTCAAAGTATTTGATGTTATTTTATCATAATAAATTTTGGTGTGGATTTTGGAGAGTTTCCCTCTAGTTTGGGTAAAGTTTAGTGTGTGTTTGGGCTTCATATTTTCTCTTTGATTTGAGAAATGGTTCAAGTATATTACTATTAGAAGCTGTGTGAGACAGAAATAATAATGTATTTCCATGTTAAAAATCAGTAAAATATATTCTCTTTTGGTTGCTTCAAGTTTCTGGTTATTTAATGGTGTTTTTGAAGCAATTTCTTGGATACCCGATTTCTTAAATCTGATTTAAATTGCAACAAGTTGTGGGTATTGATTTATATTGTAAATGAAAACATATTAATTTCAAAAACATGTATTGAAGCAAGGTGTTTCATTTATTATAAAAATAATAAAAAAAGAAAAAATCAGAGTTTATGTTGCAATTTCATTTTACTCGATTTCATATTTTGGATGTATGAGAAAAATCATTGTGCGAAATTGAAATTAATTTAAAGGGGATATTACAGTGGTATTAGAGCTATGATGTTTCCAACCTATAGGATAAATTAATTTTGTTGTGTAAATCATGGGTTTCTTCAAATCAATGTTTAAGAGTGGGAGATTGATACAGTTGGACAATGCAAACAAGGTTTTTGAATGGTATAAAGAGTACATATTTCTCACAAAAGATAAAACATTTCTCTTAAATTTTTTGAGTACTTAGAAGTCAAAGGAAGAACTATGCCTCAAGATAAGATGATCATCAAATTCTTTGAGTTCCAAATTTTTTCTGAAGATTTTAGGATTAAAGAATCAATTTATGAGTTCTTCATATGGGCTAGAGAGGAGGAAAAACTAGAGCAAGAGGAGATCAGTAAGCTAGAATCAAAGCCACAAAATATTGCTAAGGAAGAATACTTGGAAAATTTCTAAGGATCATAATGAAAAGGAAGGATTTAATATGGAAAAGGATTCAAATACCAAAAATCAAGAAGCACAAAAATATTGCATCCACCCAGTTGAAGGTAAAAATATCTTGGTTGGAAATTTTAATCCAATTTCTAAAAGTAATTTAGTTCAATCTAACATTGATGAAGATAAAGATAAGGAGAAAATTTGTAACAAGGGAAAAAATTAGGAATAAATTTTACATCTTGAAGATGTATGTTGGAAATTGGATCTAGAGTTATCTAAGGATAATCTACTAGGAAGCCATATTGATGTGCATGAATTTTTTAGGATGTTATATATGAATCCTTTCCTATTGATAAATTTTATTTTGAGCATTATAGAAATCTAGTATATCTTTCAAGGAAATGAAAATCAACAATAAGAGACACAGGGTGGAAAAGAAATCATTCTACTCAATTATAAAATATCTCAAAAATAATGTTGTGGAATCCAAGTGTTTTGTACATAGCTGAAATGCAGGGTGAAGTCAGATGTGAGGAAATCAAAATAAGGAGACATGCACTTTCCATAGTGCATTTAAAGAATCTAAATTCAAAGGTGGATAAACATGTTTTCAACCTTATAGTAGCACAATGGAAGCATGGAGATATATCCATGGAAATAAATTCTAATTAGGAATATGAACTCTTAGTTGGTAGCCCAAGGTATGGAAATGATTTTCAAATTTTAGATTTTTTCCCTCTTTCCATGCAAATACAAAAAAAATGTCATCAAGAAAGGAATGCAAAATTAAGTGATAAAGGGGCACAATTTACAGCTTAGAGGATGTGGGCTCTTGGTTTCATGTTTCAAATTTTCCTAGAATTTGGTATCACATGGAATCCTTACTGCAAACTAACTACTTTGTGAAGAATTAGTGTGCACTATATATAGAACATTCATGGGATCCACATATCACTATTGAGGAAAAAATTATAGGTGATATCTAGGAGAAGGTGACCAAGTTGATATGCTTGAAACTTGGTCATGGTAGGAATTGTTGGTATCATTTGAAGATTCAAAATTTTATGAATACATATCCTTTGGTGTTTTGGATCTCAAGATACCCACAAGATGGAGGATTCAAGAAGAAGAAGATACCACAAAATTATAACATCCTGAAGGGAAGAATATTGTTTATCATTTGGACTGAACAATGGTTTGATAAGGACTTCTATACTGGATGAGTTTAGGAGCAACAATGACTTACATCATCCATATTCTCGACCAACATGTGAATGCAACCTTTGAGGCTTTTGAAAGAAATATGAAGAGATAATGAATTCATGCTTTGAGTTTTACATTTCTATTTTATCACATCCCTTAGTAGAAGAGCATGGTTTTTTAATGGATGATAATGAGGGAGCAAGTTTTTGGGTTTGGAAGAATATGTTAGCTATGACATTCTCTAGTGAGCCTCAAATTTTCTTTCCATTACTTACAAGTCAGCAAATGATATTTTAAAATATGTGCTCCTAGAAACTTCTGTGAAGATATATCAGCATACCTTTCATATTGCATCGAATGTCTATTGGGATTCCTTAATGAAAATTTTGCACTCCATTCAATTTGAGAGCAAGAATTTGACATATTATACACTATGTGAGGAGGAGTTTCAATATTTCTTAATTAAGGTGCATTCACATGAGAAAGTACATCAATGGAAGAAACTCAATGAAGGTGGTAATTCTATTAATATCATGCATTTTAGAGGTTCATGTGAAATACTTTCAATCCAAACAAATAAAGAAGCTTCTACATTGATGGGAAGAACCCAAGAACCTTTGGTTAGGCTTGAGAAGGTAACCATCTCATGTTATGTTATTTTCCAACCATTGTCTATAGGATGTCATGTTGTAGAAAATGGATTTTTTATGGTTATGATACAAAGGAGAAGCTCCATGAAATTTGAAAGTATGGAGAGAAAAGGTTCAAGAAATGTTTCCAAATTCTTCTCAAAGCCACTTATCTTGTTGAAGAAAATGAAGAAAATAGTTTGAGTTGCTGATTCCAAAGAATTTCATAGGTGTGAAGATTTTTGTGAAGATAATTTCAAATCCCATTTAGCTTCCCACTAATACAAAATTAGTCATATTGATGACTATTACTCAAGGTTTCCATTATTGTAGTTGTTATATCATTTACATGTTGCTGATTTTGATAAATTCAGTAATGAACAATGATATATTGATGTGTTGGGAGGAAGTATATTTGCATGATGATTTTCAAATAAGTGTTTCATTATTATCTAACACTAATCCATCCATCATAACACTAATTTGGAGGAGATACAATGAAGTTTGTCTAGTAGTGCAATATGTGTGTGTTGCCTATAGGCTTCCAATAAAGTGTGAAGATTTGTGGATTTTGTGTATTGGGGGATGTGCTGCTGTTGTAGATTAATTTCATTATATTGTAGATGATTTCATAATGTTATTTTTCCAATTCATACCATCTTTAGAAGTTGTGGATTTAGTTTCTCAGTTTGAAGCAGAACAATATTGGAAATATTGTGTGATTTGGAGATTCTATGAGCATTTGATGGGATTTATATGTACTAGGGATTATAACATGTTTCTTTCCTAGGTGTACTTGAAATTTTATGGTATTCTTTGGAAAAATACTTAGAGTAATGAGTCACAAAAATGTGGTGATAAGTTTGTGTTTGCAAATAGTCTTAGGAAGAACAACTTCAGTATAGATGGGTTTTTTTTTGCAAATTCAGACTTGGGAGAATTGTGCTATGAATTTTGCTGTTGTATGATGCTATTTTTCACTCCTCTACTATACTCTTGCTTCCATATATTATTCCATGAATTTGAAATAAATATTTCAAAAGTTGGGGTTAAGTATGGGCTTTTTGTTTCACATTCCTAGACTAAATATTTCAGCATTGTGAAGGTAAGAGAAGTAACTATTTCCCAAATTTATATTTTATGTAATGAGGAGTGAATTATATCTTATAATAGTCCTAAATGCAGAAAATAATCATATTTGCATCATTGGGATAGGTCTCAGGAGTTACAGGTTTGTCTCATCTCACACTAGTACTTTTGGCAAGTTGATTAAACCTATGATGGAAGATGTGTTTCAGTGGGAGAATGAGAATGTATGCATAAATTACTTACACATAAAATAGATTAGGCTGCATATTTTTTTTTGTTGTATTCATATCATTGGAACAAAGGAATCTAAGTCCTCATTTTTGCACAATACTCTTTGGTAGAGAATGCAACTCTTCACAGGTACAAGATCAGGGCTGAATATGCATTTTGACATGAAATATTATTGTGGAATATCAATTTTTGGGGATAAATTAATATTTATTTTTAATTTATCTTGGATCATGTTTTGGATAAAAAACAATCATATTTAATTACTTTTGACAATATCTGAAATCATAAAAGAAAATGTTTTTGAAAAATGATGAATTTATTGAAATCCAATTTGGAAAAGGAGTTACAAAATCATGAGAAGAAATATTCCTTCCATTTTGGAATTGATTTTTTGCATTCAAGAAGCTTCTTGAAGAAGGACACTCATATAGAATACAATTTATTGCTTTTTTGGAATTATTCTTGCATATTTTCCTTCTAAGGTTTTTGTGTTCTTCTAAGGTTGGGAAACTGAAGAAGAAACAATATATGAGGTTGGTAAACCAAGGATATTGAGGCTTGAAGGTAGTGATTCTCATACTCTCCAAGAGAAGATTCACATAGAAATTGCCAATGTGCTGAACAATTGAAGTTTATTCCAAAATTTGGTATTTTGTTTGTAGGTGGAAGTGTGATATTTGGGGTTTGAGTGATTTATTTTTTGTAGATGTTAATGATGTTGAACACATAGAATACTAAGAGGGGGGGTGAATCAATATTCTACTAAACCAATTGATGATAACCATCCAATTATTAAAATATATCTAGCTACAACTATAAGTAAAAACATAGAAGTGAACATAACATCACACAACTCATAGACACTCGTGGAAAACCCAAAGTGGGAAAAACCATGGTGAGGATCAACTCATAATATATTAGAACTGGTCATAAAATATTATAGGGCACACTGCTAGGACACACTGTCCTTAAAAGGCTCACTACCAGGAATATGAACTGAATGGAATATACCTTCTGAGCATTGAGTATAGTTCCAATTAAACTCTAGAAGATAGAAAATCCTGTAGTGGATTATAGGTATACAACAACTATCATCAACTACCAAAGAATTCACACCATATCACTTTGTCGCACATTTCGCATCATCACTTCTTATCATCTCGATCTCTATGTGTGTACATATGTATGTATTTGTATATATATTTAATACAAGGATGTTTCATATATATACACATGTATGTCTTCATACATCAATTAGGTTGGCCTAATTGGATGTAAGCATAGTTAACTCAAAATATCTTGTGGGCTTTAAAACAAAAACTTCTTTGGTGCTGAAAAAAAATATGCAAGAGACAATTTAGGTCAGCCCAAACCTAAAAAGGAACACTTTAAACCTTCATGAAGCATACACCGCATGAATGGGTCGGCCAAAAGAAAAATATACCAAAATCTGTAAGTTGAACTTCTAATATTTATAACTTTTAGCTCATTCAACTAAAATTGTTTAATCCTTGACCATGACAACATCTAAGACCCTTGAGAGACATATCAATATTATATGAGCCGATATCTACTTCAGAGTGATTCAAGACCAAATTACTGGATCAATGTAGCACAAACATAGTTTACCAGATGGGAAAATAATCAGTCACCAAACAATGTTGGTATCAATGATAATAAAGACAACAATTCGTAGGTCTCCTTCTTCATTCTTCCAAAAATCTCACCCTTTTCCATTTGTGGTAACATGTGCCAAAAATGAAGTTTACTTCAAAACCAAAACTGTGGGACGTCAAAATTTATTCAACTCCCCCTTTCAAATATACAAGAACACAAAACTGTTAAAATTTTTTAAAAAACAAACCTAAAATTTATTTACACTAAACCTTCTTCTGAACCTTCTCCACATAGAACATTCTCCCCCTTTGACATCAAGGAAAAGGGGTAAGGAAAAAAAATAATCAAGAGCTAGGGGAACCTTGTAATTCCTTGAGAATTGCTTCCCAAGTTGGTTTACCATCATCCCAAATCCCTTTAGCCTTGGTAAGACATTTATGCAGTGATTCTAGTTCCACTAAAGATTCTTCTCCTTCTTTTAGAGTGGAGAAAATGATGTTCATCTTCTCTAGTTTTTTTGCATCTACCAAGGCACTTGATATGGAGATGTTTCTTGACATTACTAGGTCTCCAAGTTGTCCAAAGCACCTTATTGCATCTTCTTTTTTCCTTTGCAAAATGATTTTTTTTTTTTGAAGATCTAAAATAGAAGTCCATGTAGTTTCTATCATCTACAACCTTGTAGTCTCCAGAGGCATCAACAAGTTGAGACTCTATTGAGTCCATTAAGTCCTTAATGCTTTGAGTGGCATCAAGCCACTACATGCAGTATACAAATAATAATTGAGCTTCCTCACCACAGTCCCTTACCTCTTTCAAACTTTGCAATACTTTGTCATGTGCAATTGCACACTCATCTTGTAGAATTAGTAATATTTTCTCTAGAATACTTGTCTCCACCTCTTTCATAGTCTGTACCTTGAGGTTAGAGGTATATTCCTTGACAAAATCAGCTACAAACTTTAAGTTCTTGAAATTGGTGCTAAGGAATCATTAGTGGTGACATCGGGGGCTATTTCCTATAAAGCTATAATATCTTCATTTATCAATTCATTTACTTTCTGATAAGTTTCAATAGTTTCCTATGTAGGTGATTTGAGAAAAGTGCCACAAATTTTTATTTTATGACTTGGTGCAATCTTAGTCAAATCTACATAGCTCAGATGTAATGGTAGCTTAATTACCTAAGGTGGCATCACAAGATGACGTATTGTTTTCCTTGTTAGTAGAACTTTGAGAGTGCTTCTGGATGATTCTCCAGTTGGCTTTAATAGGTCAGTAGCCTTGGGGTTTTCTTCTTCACTTCTTTCAGCCTGAGTTGCTTTCTTGACTTCCTCTTCTTTTCTTCTTCTTTTTCCTCTTCCTTTTCTTCTTCTTTTTCTTCTTTAGAGGATTTTCCAAAATATTTATCTTTGTTTTCTTTTTCCTTATTATCCTCAACATCCTTGTCATCATTGTTATTTTTATCCTTGCTTCCTTCATCTTCATCATTATCTTTCTCACCATAATTTTTGGTAGATTCATGATGTTCTTTTGGTTCATTACCAGTATAACCTTTGTGTTGATCTTCAATTTGTTTGTTGGTTGTATCCTCTATATCATTTAGAGGGGAAGGTATCTTTGAAACATCATGTATTTCACCAAAAATTTACAAAATTGGATGATCCATTACCTTTGTGATATTAAAATGCTCCTGTGCTTGAGTTGTATGGGATGAAGAACTGGTTCTTGTCCCATAATTCTTTTCCAATTTTTTGATTGTGTCCAAATTTTCTTGTCTTAATTTTTCTATGCTATCTCTCTCCTTATTCATAAACATATTGATTCTCTATTTGAGTCTAAAAAATATAGAATATTCTTTTAACATATTAGCAACCTCTTCCTCAGATAAAGAGGATCCATAAGAATTCAAGACATCAATTTTCATCTTGTCATCAACATTTATTGCTTCTTTCCTTCTTTGCACTAATTCTTTCCAAACATTTTCAGTCACTTTTTTCTAGATAGTTTTCATACTCACATTGATAATGGTTTTCTTATCTTCATTATTGACTTCATTAAACAACTTAGCAATCGCAGAAATATTTTTCAGATTCTATCATATTATTCACTAAGGCTTCCATACTTAAAGATGGTCAATCACTTACCGGAGGAGAGGCAGGCATGTCCTCCTTAGAATAAGATGTGCCTTCTTCATTCTTTTTCTCAAGCACATGAATTTTGAAAGTATTCTCTTCTTCCTCTATCTCTTCATCTGTTGAGATATTGACTTTGGTTTTTGCTACTTCATTGCTAGTGGAAGTATTTCTCCTTTTATTTCTCTTCAATTGTTGCTCTTCTTGCAAGCTAAGATCTATTTCTTCCTGTACAACATCACTTAGGTTTCTTTTCCCATTTTCCTTTTTCTTTATTGTTCTTCTTTCAAGAGTGACAAGTGGTTTAGCAAGGGGTGTGTTCTTTTTTTTGGAAGCATGAGTACTAGGTCTGGTGGAAGTAGTTACATCAACTAATGTAAGAGTACTATATTCTTTCTTCTTTCCCTTCTTTTTTGTAGTAGGACTGGAAGTAGGTGGAATAACAAAAGATATTATTCTAGATTGCCTAGGTCCAAAGGATTGTTCAACTGATCTAGACTTCCTTTCATCAAGAGCTTCCTTTAATTGATCAATATCATCCCTAGAGAATGAATTCCCTAAGAAGAATGCCTCAACATTCTTTCCTGTTGTTTTTTCTCTATGGGATGTTAAAGTTTCTAAGGTCACTTCACTAAATTTCTCTTCATATGTTCCATGTCAGAGTAGAGAGGGATCCCTTGGACTACTTAACAACACATTTCAATGAACCTCTCAACAATTTGTTCATCAACCTCATATCCTAGAGGTTCTATCCAGAGATTTTTGGGCTCAACTGCTTCTATGACACATTCATCTGTGCTTACAAGAAAAGTTATTTCCTTTGCATACTTCTTCACTAGGCTTCTAGGGACCCTTTCTCTTTCATGCATATCATTCTAGAATATTGCAAATAATGTAGTCAAAGCATTATTTTATGGTTTGAATTCTCCAAAACTGTGTAGGTGTTCAAATATTTGATGTGCAACCATCCTATTGTGTTCCCATATAATGTTTTTTCTTCCTGGTAACTCCCTCATAAAATAGAATAGTAGACAAACTTCCAATGTACCAAACTTAAAAGAGTGTTCCTTTGAATTAATCAGGCTCAGATTCTCCATAATTTGAAGTTAGAGAAAGTCACACAGATCATAATCTCTCCCATTCACTACCATTTCATATGCAATATGAATTGTTGTAGCAGACATAGAATTCCATCGGTTGGTAAAGTATATTTTCTATCTAATCATAACAACAACATATATCATGGTTTGGTTTGTGATGGGTTTAGTAGTCAGAGCTCTCCCTTCAAATGTGGCTCTAGTTAGCTTCATAACTACATCATTTTTCATAGCTTTTAGCGTTGGTTGTTGGAAAAATGAAGAACATATCATTTTTTTGTTTTGTGTTGTCATTGATGTCACTATAATATGAGTTGAAACTGCAAGATCAAGTCTAAATTTGTTCTGGTATTCTAGTCTGGTATCTAAACTAGTATGATGTTTACATCCTCTAGTATTTTGGTCTGTATTTGTTTGCTAGTGATTATTGTTGCTTGTGGTGTTTGGAAATGGTTCATGGACATTAGGAGCATGTACATTCAAGATCTCACATATTCGGATGCTTGTATGGTGTATCGAGATTACTCTGGTGTTAGCAATTGTGCTATTAGGTCTATCCTTGGCCAACCTAATGGATTTATTGTGTAAAGATGAATAATTTTTTGTAAGAAGAGCGAATATGATGAAGTGTGTCAAGTTAGTTTACTGAGTTTCATTAGAATGGAATCTACACTCACTATGTGTACTTTATCAGTGCATTTTTTGGCTATAAGCCATTTTGTTAGTGTAATTCTATAGGTAGTGAGCCTTTGTATTTGGACAATGAGTCCTTGAAATGAGCCAGCCATTTTGTAATATCTTATAACCGATTATACTATATTGTGAGCTAACAACCACCATGGTTTTTCCCATTTTGGGTTTTCCACATAAAAATCTTAGTGTTCATGTGTTTTGTGATCTCATGCTCTATTAATGCTTTTACTTATATTTGTTGTTATATGCATTAGAATAATTGGATGGTATTTGATCAAAAAATTTAAGAAGATATTGATTCACCCCCCTCTCATTATCTTGGATATTTAACAATTGTTATCAGAGCTTGGTTCCTCCATAAAAGTCTAATAGCTTGAGGGAGATCCTGAAGATAGAAGAAATGGATGATAAAGGAGAGCCCCAGACTACCCTTGAGGATCTTGATAAAGTTGAAAGAGAAAACATAGATTTGAAAGAGAATCTTGAAGATGCACATTATTGTGTCTAGAAATTAAAAGAGCAATTGAAAAAGTTCAAAGATAGACATAAGGAAGTAACTGATTAGTTGAAGAAAGCTAATGAAGAAATTACCAGTTTGAAAGTACAAGTAGAGGAGAAGAAAAGAATTGAAGAATGTCTGAACAAATTGGTACAAAGAAAGTCTGAAGATTGCACCAAGCTTGAATAAGAAGTTGTGAACCTGAAAGTGGATCTAGAGAAGGAAAAAATCCATGAGAACAATTTCAAATATTGCTCAGCCAAGCTTGATGAATTGATTGCACAACAAAAACTGAGTAAGGACAAAGGTGGTATGGGAAATGATACCAGTGAAGGTTCTAAAGTTGTGGAAAATTAGAAGACTTAGAATAAAGGAAAGCAGAAAGGAAATTCAAGGAAATCTACTATGAGACCCTCTGTGAGGCAGCCTAATGCACAAAGATATCCTTCTTTTAATGGTACTTTTTTTTTTCATGAAACAAATTTGGTCATAGGGAAACAAAATGTAGGAGCAAGATGAATTAGTTTCCTGGTTCCTGGTTTGGTCAATGTTTTGCTTGCAAAAGAATTGGACATAGGGAAAGTGAATGCATAACTTGGATGATGAATCAGTTCAATGGAGGAAGAGTGAATCAATCCTTTAATGGCTTCTATTATACTTGTAACAAGTATGGACATAAAGCTAACTAGTGCAGATCAAGAGTTAGTGGAAGTCAATCTAACTAGAGAAATATTTTCTGCTATAACTACAATAAACCAAGACATATCTCAATAGACTATAGAAGCAAGAAGGGTATGAAAACCAATCTGGTAGAAGAGAATGAGTCTATGAAGAAGGTTGACAAAGATGAGATTAAGCAAGAAATGAATAAGATTTGGAGGAAGAAAGAAGAACCAAAAATTTCTGATGTGTCTGTTCCTTGGATAAATTGTGTGTCAATGGCTAACATGAGGATGGAATGTGAAGAATAAATAATAAAAAGTTTTGGAAAAGGAACTGGAAGAAAGTATGAAGGAATAATCTTTTGCAGAGAAAATTAGGGTTTTTTTGAGCAAAAAAGAAGAGTTTTTAGTAGTTTTTTGAAATCTACCACATTTAATGTGAATTAGGGTAAATCATTATTTTATTAAGAAAATGTGTAAGGTATTTTGATCATTTGTGCATTTGAAGAGATTGAAGAGCTTTTTGGAGCATTCATGAGGAAGATTTGGAGTTCATGTCATGCAAACCCTAGTTCTGGATCATCATGAAAAAGTGGTATTTTAATTTTCTATGTAGTTGTCATTTGTGTTCTTTGAGTTGTTTGAATTCAAAATTGGAAGAATGGAAACCCTTGTAGTATTAAAGTGTTAGAGAGACTGAGACCTTCTTATAGAAAATATTCCTTGAAAGTATTCGAAGATGACCCCATGGGCACATTGTCATCAATCCCTCATGGAGTTATGCCAACCAAAGACACAAGGATGTATATTTGAGTGAAGTATGAGGAATTCAATCACACAAAATTGATTGACATTTGGTAGAATGAGCTTACCAATGATGATTTTTTGAAAAAACCTGAGTAGTTGAACTTGGTTGCGAAGAAGTTAGACATATGGAATAATTTTCCCAACTTCAGTTGTGATGATGATATTGTGAAGTCAGTTCTGAGCATAATTCATGATAAATTCCTATGGACTGACTGACCACACCTGATAACTAAAGAGGCAATTAGGGCTATTACTAGGCTCTGGGATAAGGGAACAGTACCCGTATTGAAAACTATGAAGAATGAGGTAGTATTGAAAACAATACCCATATTGAAAACATATGACAAGAGAGATTTAACAATGAAGACCATCACTAATCTGGTTGTGAAGTATGCAACTATCATGATTGGTCACAAAATATACTTCACCAATAGAGAGAACTTTGTTTCAGCTACAACAATCTATAATAGTTTTGATATGATTGTAAATGGTGTTGACTATGATTTATGCGAGCTTCTCTAGTTATAGTTGCTTGAGAACTTGAAGGAAACAAAAGAAAGGAAGTATTCTTTCAAATTTGATTCATTGATTGTATGTCTGTTGTTTTATTTCATGAAGACACTTTCAAGAAGGAATAATGAAGTGTTCTGGGACTCTTCCAGCCTAGTGGGACATCAAAATTTTGATTATATGCATAGTCTGGGTAATTTGAAAGCTCAAGAAAATTCTCTAACAACATTGTTTGTTGTATTTAAGTGCAACATGAATGAAAGGGAAAGGATTCCAAAGAAAATTGTTGAGAAATACAAAGATGACATCATATTCCATGTTCCTTTGACGAATGCATGATTGAGGTAGTAGAACCCCGAACCGTATGGATTCAGCCTTTAGGGTATGAGATTACAAAAGATGAAGTTGAGGGGTATGTACAAATGTTGCTAAAGAATCTGAAGGATCCCAATAAACCTAGAATTGGGACTTATGCTAAAAAGTCTATGGAAGTTCACTTGGAGCTCTAGAAGCCCAAAATCATAAAGAAAGTGGAGAAGACACTTAAAAATGTTGGATTCACTGATGAGGATATTTTCCTTGGAAGGGCCAAAGGAGAACAGTTGGAGGCAGAATAATTTGGCCTGGGGAGATCCAACCCATGTTCCTTTGATGAATGCATGATTGAGGTAGTAGAACCCCGAACCATATGGATTTAGCCTTTAGGGTATGAGATTACAAAAGATGAAGTTGAGGGGTATGTACAAATGTTGCTAAAGAATCTGAAGGATCCCAATGAACCTAGAATTGGGACTTATGCTAAAGATTCTATGGAAGTTTACTTGGAGCTCTAGAAGCCCAAAATCAGAAAGAAAGTGGAGAAGACACTTAAAAATGTTGGATTCACTGATGAGGATATTTTCCTTGGAAGGGCCAAAGGAGAATAGTTGGAGGCAGAATCATTTGGCCTGGGGAGATCCAACAAGACTACCCCTGTTAAATCCTCTGCAACCCTTGCAACAAAGATTGAACCCAATACCGCTAATAAAGGAAAATGGCATGTTTCCTTTGAACCTAATACTAGATCTAGGAAGAGAAGAGAAACTCCTTTGGTAGCCCCTGCAAAGAGAGGAAAGAAAGAGAAAGTGAAAAGGGAGAAGAACATTAGTGTCACAGATGATCAAGATGAAAATGAAGAAGATCCTGATCCAAAATTGTTGAGGAGAAGAAGAGGATGTTTATCCTCTGGTGAAGGTGCTTCTACGGAAGTTGTTGGTTCCAAAAATAGTGCATATTGTATCCTCTTTTGATGATGAGGAAGAGCAAGAATTTGATATTCATGTGCATAAAAAACCTGAATTGAAGAAGTCTATGGTGTTTGGTGAAGCCTCTGCAGACGTGAGAAAAGAATAGGACAATCCAGTAAGTTTTGGTCCCCGTTTTAAATTAGAGGCAACTATCAATACTTTGATACATTTTAAGAATATGCTAAAACCTACAATGAAATACTATGATAATGTTGATGAAGAAGAGAATACTTTTTTTCTTCTTGCTGTCGTTTACTATGTTATCATCTTAGAAGTTAAGTGGGATGATATAAGGAAAGATGTACCTAAGAATATGTGGGAAGCCCTGATGAAAAGGAGATCAAAGGCTATTGAATATGAAGAGAAAATCAGGAATGATGCATATAACAAGATTGGGTCTACCCTGACCCCAGATGATTTGGAGACTCTAAAAATATTTGTGCATAGATGTTTCAAATGAAGAAAAGGGTAAATATCTTAATGAAAAGGAATAGAAAGCTGGCAAAGAAGATAAAGAAGGAAACAACAAAGGTGATCCAGGATACAACAAAAAAATATGGCATGCTTAAGGATAATGAAGATATTGTTGTTGAGGATGTTGAGGAAAATATTCCTCTTGATATAGGTAATGCGGATATTTCTAAAAATATTGATGTTGAAGTTGATGTCAGTGGTGAAAATGATCCTCTAGAAGGTGAAAAGCAGAATGAAGGTGAAGCTGAGCTTGAAAAGCACAATGATTCTCCTCCAGAGCACACTAAAGGAGAAAAAGGAAATGATGAAAAAGGTAATATTGAAGAAGGAAAAGGTAGTGAAGAAGAAGAAAGAGATAATCTAGAAGAAGAGAAAAATAAAAATAGAAAAGATGGAAATGATGAAGAAGATAACAGGGACAAGGATAAAGATAAAGATGAAGATAAAAAAAAAAGAAAATAAAGAAGAAGAAGAAGAGAAAGTGGAAGAAGAAAAGAAGGAAGAAGAGAAGGAAAATGGAGAGGAAGAAAAGAAAAATGAAGAATCTATTGGGAAAAATGAATAAATTCAAAAGAAGATTGTAAAATCTCTTAAGCATCCTAGAGAATCATCCTTTGGTAATGATGTTCTGAAAGGCTTGCTATCTAAGAAAATCAGATTTTAGCCAATAATCCCTCAGGAGCTTCTAAAAATTCCTATGATTGAAGGGTTTTTTAATATGGAGAAGATGTCTCTCATGCATAAAGTAGTGTTAGGAGATGCATTGTAGGCATCCAGAAGAAAGGAGATTCTTGAAACTCATTAGAAGGGAACATAACTTATAGAAGATTCCCTTAAGGTATTGCAGGAGGTCATACCTAGTGCATCTATTGATACATCCCTCACCCCTATTGAAAATTTTAGATTGTTGTTAGATTATTTCAAGGAGTATACCTCTGGGCTTAGTGAAAAGATAAAGCAAGAGGTTGAGGAGAAACTAGTAGAGAAAAGGCTACTGGAATTGCATGACAAGTGTGCTCTTGCACACTCAAATGTTGAAAAGAATCTAGAAGCTATGAAGATCTGTGAGTCATAAGCAAATGTTTTCCTTGCTTATTGCTTGAAGTTGCCAAAAGCCACTTATAATATTAAGGTTGTTATGGACTCCATTGTGTCCCGGTTGACTGTTGTCTCTGGTAGTTACAGTCTATCCAAAGATAGAGATAGATCTATCTGGAATGCCATCACTACACATAAAGAAAATTTATTTGTCTTACAGAAGCAGAAGGAAGAGATCATCAGGAAATTTGATTAGTTGAGTGAAATTATAAGAGTGGAATACACTCTGATTGGCAAGGATCTGGCAGAAAAAAAAAGCTTGAGAAGATAAATTTGATTCCTGATACTTTAGATGGTGCAAAAGAAACTCTGGTAAAGTTGGAATCCCTGAATAGAATACTGGGACAATGGTAAATCTGTATGGGAAGGTATTCTGAAGGAGCTCCAAGGCTTACCATCCTCTGGTTAATACATGTTTCTTTGTTTTACTTGTTTTCATATTTCATTTTCAGTTGTTGGGACACCCTTTGTCCTTGATGTCAAAGGGGGGGTAAAGAATGGTGAAATACTAGTGTTAGGGGGAGTAGTGCTATAAATAAGGAGTTTTGTAAATATTTCTTTTTGGAACATGTTTCCATCAATGAAAAAGGGGGAGATTGTTGGAAAAATGAAGAACATCTGATTTTGTTGTTTTGTGTCGTCATTGATGTCACCATAATATATGAGTTGCAACTGCAAGATCAAGTTTGAATTTGTTATGGTATTCCAGTTTGGTATCTAAACTGATATGATTTACATCCTCCAGTATTTTGGTCTACATTTGTTTGGTGGTGACTACTATTATTAGTATTTTTTGGTAATGGTTCGTGGACGTTGGGAGCATGTACATTCAAGATCTCATGTATTCAAATGCTCGTATGGTGTATCGAGATTACTCTGGTGTTTGCAATTGTGCTATTAGGTTTATCCTTGGCCGACCTAATGGATGTATTGTGTAAAGATGAATAAATTTTTGTTATGTGGATATATGTTCGATCTATCTTAGATCCATTTCAACTTGATGTAGTGTGTTGGATGTTTGAAATTCTTTTTGGGAAGATTTTTTGAAAGTGTATAGCAGATAAATGGTTTTTTTGGTAAATAAGAAGTGCATCTGATTAGGCCAACCTAATTGATGCTTGTGGAGAAATCATATATATATATATATTGGATAGTTTTTGAAGATTGTGTGAGATGATTGTGTTGTGAATGCAAATTGTGAAGAAGAGAAAATATGATGAAGTGTGTGAAGTAAGTTTACTGAGTTTCATTGGAACTAAATCTGCACTCACTAGTTGTACTTTATCAGTTCATTTTATGGTTGTAAGCCATTTTGTTATTGTAATTCTATAGGCAGTGAGCCTTTGTATTTGGATAGTGAGTCCTGATAGTGAGCCACCCATTTTGTAATATATTATAACTGGTTATACTATATTGTGAGCTAACACTCACGTTGGTTTTTCCCATTTTGGGTTTTCCATGTAAAAATCCTGGTGTTCATGTGTTTTGTGATATCATACTCTATTAATGCTTTTACTTATCTTTGTTTTTGTATACATTGGAATAATTGGATTGTATCTGATCAGAAAATTTAAGAAGATATTGATTCACCCCCACTCTCAGTATCTTGGATATTTAGCATTGGTAAGGGTCGAGTGGCATAAAGACTAGTTATGACTTGGACTACTTCCAGGGAAAACTTTAGCGGAAAATCTTCACCAATTGGTGAATTTTAGAAATCGGCCAAGTCAAAATTAGTGAATTAATCTCACCCAACAGGGTGTCTAAATTTCCCAGTTTTTACGAATTATAAATCCAATGCATTTCAATTTTCCATCAACTTTTTTTATGAGGCATATTTAAGCAACAAATTCTCCATAAAAAATTGCGTGTTTCAAATGGATCGATTAATATTTTCGCCTGGAATCCCGAATGCATGTAATAAAAAACCTACATATTCGCTAATACTATTAAAATAACATTGTATCAGGACCCATTTCACCAATTAAAATTTACAAATAGTTGCTTGTGAAGACCCATTTCACCAATTAAAATTTACAAATAGTTTCTTATGAGTACCCATTTCTCCAATAACATTAAAAAATAATTACATTTGAGGACACATTTTTCCAATTTTCATGACACCTCCATGCTAATTGTAGGGTCATAATCACCTTGAAAATTACAACATATGATTCCATAAACACATAAGATTCACCAAATTTTTAATATACCATTTAAAAATCCTATGGAATTTTCCAAATGTGGATTGATATAAATACAATCGAAACTATCATTTATTCTTACACATTTTTTTTTGCTCTCAATTCAGAAGTTGGACTTAGAACCTTGAAGTTGATCGTAGGCAAGTTACAAACTTACAACATAGGAATTCTTGCATTAACAAATAGAAAGTCAGTGAAAACCTAAAATTAAAGGTGAGTGATCATTTCTTCATAGTGTTATAAGATTTCTTTATCTCTTTTCCATTCTTGCTTCAATAGTAAAGATGATATTGAGTATGGAATGGGATCTATATTCTATGTCCTTAAACAAGAAGACATTTTTTTTGAATTTTTTTTCGAAGTGAGAGATCTATATGTTGAGTAGCAAGGGTAAGACTCCTCAGGGTGGTGAAGGGACTGGGAGGCCATCAAAACACCCAAAATGTAGAGGTACCATATAGTCTTACTTTGGAATTGGCAGTGCTTATGATCCATCAGATCAACATGGAGCTACATCATCAAATCTTCCACCAAATATTAATGAAGAAGGCATTCACAATACCTCGCTGCCACTAAAAGGTCAAGGTGATATTTTCATTGAGTTAAATGAGTCAAATGAGGATGGAAATACCACAAAAGATGTTCCAAGGGATACCCTGGTTAGCCAAAATGAGATAATTGACTTGGATTAGGATGATGTTGGTAGAAAGAAAAGAAAAGGAAAATCAAAAATGGGGCATGAGTGGGAAATGACAAGGAATTTTCAAATTGGTTGGTTGTCAAAGTACCCATTCATCATACTAGGGGGGAAAGAAAATAAAGTTCAAACTACAACAAAATGATTGTGTACGATTTGTAGTTGGAAATGTAAAAGAGAAAAGAAGTTGCAGGTAAAGCTTGACAGTATAGAAAAGAAAATCGGTAATTTTATGAAAAACAAATCATATACGGAAAGGAACAATCACCCGTACGATGGAAATCAAAGGAAGAATGTATTCATGTTAATTATGCCATGGAATATGAAGAGGATAAGCAAAGAATGTCAAATCTTGTTGTATGTCAAGGTACAATTGAAGCTCAATTTGGAAAAGCAATGGAAGGAGCACATCTATCAAAAATTGTTTGGATGAGTGTTTTTTTTTCATATTTTTTCCAGAGGGCATCCTATGATAGACTACCCAAAATGTTTTAATTTATTATCTTTTTTGGTTGTTCCTCACTTTCTTAGCTAACGTTGGTTAGTAAATGCTAGATGGGAATGGGAAAACTATCTTGCTACAGTGGAAAATCAAGATTTAAAGGAGAAAGTAAAAGAGCCAAACTTCATTACATTATCTTTAGATGAAGTTACTATGGTAGATAATACTTCTTAGGTCTATATGCATGTGTATATTGTAAAACAACATGTCCACCAAGCTCATCTTCTCTATTCTCATAAAGTGAAGGATAGTTCAACATCGTAATTTAATCTATTTGAACTAGTCAAGAAATCTTTGAATGAAATTGCAGGTATGGATGAGTTGATGATTTCCAAAATGTTGGTGTGTGTAGGAGTTGATGGAGCTGCAGTGATGCAAGGTGAAAGGAGCGGTGTTTGCACATAGTTACAAACTACTTGTGCACCATACATGCTTGGAATTCATTGTATGGACCACATAATGAATTTAGCATTCAAAATTGTAAGAAAGTTTCCTATAGTATCAAAAGTTGAAAATCTAGTCTGTGAGCTCTACACATACTTCTACCGAAGTCCCAAAATTTTTGAAAAATTTCAAAATTTTCCTGAGGGAATAATGATAGGAAACAAGCTTCTCAAGGATGTTGGTACTAGATGTATCTCCCTACATTGACTAGTGTAACGAGTTCTTTTAGAATATCAATCCTTGATTGGAGTAATGTACGAGCATCACAACATAGTAGACAAAGCTCCTGACCTCTTACATAGGTTAAGTGATATAGAGACACTCTTGACTTTAGCTAGTATTCTCCCCGTGCTAGATGAAATGAACAATCTTGTGAATAAATCCCAAGATAGAACTATTTATATTTATGAATATGGTAAAATACGTAGACATACATGCATGGCCCTCGATCATCTATATCTAGATCTATCAAAAGAAAGCCCAAATTATTTCATGTGGTAGAAAATTATTGATTTGAGTAAGCCTGATAATTATTTACAATTTAATGCAAGTGATAACTTATGTATTTGTGTACGTGGATATGAGACACCAGTGTAGGTCATTGTAAGATAACTAAGTGCTCTATTAGAGAAGTACTTGTTAGAAATAAGTATTTTAACGAAATTGTTAAATCTATTAGTGATAATTTGAAGGAAACTGGAAAATGTCTTTCCTCAGAGATTTATGAAAGATTCCCTTGACATTAAATACTTGAAGCCATGGGTATTGTGTATCCTCAATTTTGATTAAACTGATATAGCGCAAAATATTTTCATCAAAAATTAAATGAAGATAATCTTAGACAATAATGTAAGAATTTTGCAAGAAGTATGATGGACCAGTATGATTCCATGGGCATGGAGAAGGCCTTTGAACTGGGATCAATAACAAAGGTTTGGAAAAAATTATGTCATAGTGAAATGTAACACCCCTCTGATTTGCTATGTTTTCTCTAATAGTTCAGATACATTGATAGACCATATTGTATGTTATTATTATTCAATCGCTGATAGTGGAGTGATGATGGTGTTATATTTTGATGAGATGATACACTATGTGGATGCTTATTGTTTTATGTTATGCTTTTGAGTAGCATAGTTGTTATTTGAGATAATATTGAATATGCTTATGTGTTGATTATTGATGTTTTGTTTCATCAATCTTGATGTGACTGTATTGGTGAAGAGGATGGGATTGCATCACTCACATGCGAGTTCCCTACGATTCCACAATTCTCTCTTCATAGTGCATATGATTTATTATCAGGATACATGTACGACATATGATTTGTTGTAGATTTGCAAGTACATGACAACAACTTCACTTGGATTCATAGGTCTGAGTGTTTCCACTACCCAACAGTAATGTTGATTGGGAGATAGTAACGAGTTACCTAGTCAAACCTTTACCCTAGTACAATGTGTCGTCAGTCCATGTATTGGTGGTATTCTTTATCCACGTTTTCCTTGTTATTTTAATTACTGTGCAAGGTTTG
Organism: Sequoia sempervirens; assembly: GCA_007258455.2. NCBI lineage: Eukaryota > Viridiplantae > Streptophyta > Pinopsida > Cupressales > Cupressaceae > Sequoia > Sequoia sempervirens. The sequence goes on along the minus strand of VDFB02086081.1, from coordinate 32,508,564 downwards.
TTTGTGAGAATTAATTTATAATGTTATGATTGATTATTTAATTAATCTAGATTATTGATGTTGAGGCTTTATAATTGATAAATTAATTAATTTAATTTATATTATAAAGTGATTTTATTATTAGATTAAATTTGATTTGAAATAAATAAGTTATTTAAATTTCAAATTCATAATATCTGTAAAAGATCTTTGGAAATATCTATGGTTGTTCTAGAAAAGATATTTGCTTTGTAACTAGAAGTTAGAAGATATTTTACTACGGTAGTTGAAAATTGATTCCTAGAAAGAATTATTGAAATGGGAAAGAAAGGAAGTTATTTTCACAAAAGAAGGAGAGGATGTTGAAAATGGTTGAATTGATTTGAGGTTTTCAGATTTTAATATTAGAAGCTCTCAAAAAAGTTTGGGGATCTAATTTTGTTGCATTCTTTTGGTTCTAGATTATTTTTTGTTCTCTGGAAAGTGGTAATTCTTCTGGGAAGAGGCTTTGGCAAAATTGGAAATTAAAGGGAAGTTCTGCATCAAACTTTGCATCAACAAACCTTCTGGAATAGGTTCTTTATTGTTTTCGTAAATTTAATTTGAAAAGGTTATTTAAATTATTATTGTTTTGCAAATTGGAAAGGTTTCCTGTAGAAGAGGATTTCATTATTTGTAGAAGCTTTTGTTTTTATAAGATTGCCAAGAATATTTATAGCCTCTGTAGAATATATTTTAAATCCTCTGTTAAAATGAACTTTTAGAAATGGATTTACCCTGAAGGAAATTATAGTTAAATTGTTGAACCTCTATTGAATTTAAATCGAAACTGTAGAAAACTTCTTTCTGTGAAAGTTGGAAATATTCTTTTGTAGAAAAAACATAATTGTGAAAATTATTTGCCCATCTAGAGCAATTGCTTGAAAAAATATAAATATAAATATAAATATATATACATATATATTGAAATATTTATGTACCTATAAATATATATTATATATAAATATTTTATTATATTTGAGGTTACTGTAAATTTCCTATAGAAAATTCATTTTAAAT